>CM052015.1:23057948-24295812 GCA_028476595.1 Obolodiplosis robiniae
CATTACGCATCCTGCACATACGAAGGTATTAAAGTAGTTCCGCGTACGAATCAAAAGTATTGAGGGGTGCATGTTGATTAAATTTATGTTCTGGGAGCTGAAATTGGCAGTAACTACTTGTGCATTTCTGTTGAAAATTCGATTGGCTTTTGCTGTTGTTCCCTGCTCCCTATTATCCCAATCCAATTATGTTTATGACGACCATTACTAATTTATAAATATGCATTAAATTTATTTTCTATTTCGACGGTTTGATCTCTCTGCTGGGTAAAATGCAATGCATTTGCTCAGCAAAATTCTCCAGACTCCTTATTTTATTAAAGCCACATCCAAACAGAGTGAGTTTTTTATGGTCATGTTTCTATCAACGTTGTTTCAACAAAATATAACTAATTTTTTCAACTTTCATGCCCCTTGAAAATGCTAATGCAGTTTCACATTAATATGTGGGCATTGAGCGCCCTCAATATCAATTGTGTGCAGAGCGAGAAAAACTTTGTCATGGAAAAAACAATGAAAATCTTAAATTTCAGCCAAATGTCAAAGTGTGCAACTGAGAGTAATGTGCTGACGAAAGACGAATATATTTCATTCTCCGTGAATGAGCTGCGGCTAACCGCCAAAGTGGCTGATTCTTCGCCAATATACAATACAAATGTAAAATTACTACTACCGTATTTTATGCATGAAAAACAGACAACCAAAATTGTTCTCAAACTGAAACAGTCAAATACTGAACATTTACACCCTTTTTGATACGTTACCATGGGTACTGGCATATCACATGGGATTGAATTTATATTCTATTTGTGTTGTTATTATTTGGTATTTTGTGTGGTTTTCGCTTTGCCACGCATAGAATGGCAACTTCTCCCACAGCAATTGCTCTTGTTCCCTGTCCTGTCTCTTCGTTTGCATCGCTCCATTTGGTTTGGCAAATGGTACTCTCTGTGCCACAATATTTAGCCATCAGATCTTTCAGAGAAAGAGAGAGGGCGAGAGAACGATAGAGTGAGAGTGAAATTGGCTAAGATTTAATTTCATGTTTATGTACGAGGCTTTATAATGTAATTGACGTGAAGTTTTTGGAAGCGTTATTGCTCCATGTACGACCGATCGCGTATGCCGATGCAATACGATAGCGCCACAAGCAATGTATGAATTGATCTCATTACACTGTTGCGAAGAGTGAACAAGTATGAAATCGCTTCGATTCCATTTCATTCATAATTGAACGAAAATCCAATATGGTGGTTCATCGGTTTTGAATTGAACTATGTCTCGGTTCGGTGCAAATACTCAAGTGCTGCTTCTACTCACAATTTGAGATGTATTTGGTGAGTGCAGTTGTGAAAACCATGGCTAAAAGTACGCACAAACCGAATGATGAAATAAAGTATAGATGTCAATACTCTCAAACATTTGATACGATGAATGCAATCCTCTAAAGTAGATTTCGTCTCTCCTTTAAACATGGTGAATTCATTCTTGCATTGAATTTTCAAATTATGCTATTTACAGTTTGTCTATTGTTGTTTAAACCGGTAGCCCAGTTGCCGATAAATTCAATGTAAACTCAATCAACATAGACCACACATGTGCAGGACGAACGAATGAAAACGAGAAGAGCACAGCCGCACGATATTCAAGGAAAACAAATTTTTCATGTGTATCTTGATGTTGCCACATGTTTACTTTTGTTTAGTTTGATTTCTGTTTCACGTTCAAGAAGACTTATTGCGTGCAACCACAAAATATCTCCATCAGTAGGAATTATATATAATATTGGAATTTAATTGAAATATATTTTTAATCAGCTTATCAAACGTGTATATCGTAATTTATAAGCAGCGAAAATCATTAAACAAGTCGACTAATCGAAGTCAAGCATCACTGTGATCTTGTTTGCCCTTGTTTTTTGCCCCAGCAAAAGAAACTTCATCCGAATTGTATGAGATACACTCAGTCAACTAAGATGCCTTTTGCTCTTGATGAAGGCCTAAAATTGTACCAAAAAGTATAGATTACATCAGACTTAATGACCATTTTCGGCTATTATGATGAATTTGGATGCAAATTGGCGTGTGAAAATGGTAAACGATATGACCGTGAAGAATGCTGTCATTGCCCATGGAAAATCTTCGCTTTTCTCTCTCTTTCGCTCTCTCTCTCTCTCGCTATCGTATTGTGCTTCAGGAAATAGGTAAAACCCGCAACGGTCGATCTAATTTCTGACGCAATTATCAACATCAAAAGGTTTCGCATACGCGAAAGACTTTCATTTATGTTTGCTTTTAGCAACCCCACGCTGTATAATTTTTCAAAATGATATACACCAAACAAAATGGTCTGAAAATGAGCTGTGTGTTAAGCTCAGCTTTTAGCTACACGCTCGGCATTACGGTTAAATAGCAAACGCATTGAAAGCATGATAAATGTTGTTGAATTTTAGCCCATATTCAATGCTAGATGAAAGAGCGCAAACGACAGAGAGAAAGAGCGAGAGAGAAAGATTAACTTGATTGCATCGTTGGATATTAACACATCTCTGCACGCAAAAATATCAACAAACCGAAACTTGAATCAGCATAATTAGCATATAAAGGTACTATTTATAAGCACTCACTCACAGGTAAGTTACGGTTTGGCTCTCATAATTGGCCAATCCGTAACTCAAAATCATTAATGAAACCATTGCTAAACAATAGCTTTGATTGGAATATTTCCAGAGGATTTGATTTGATGCCAACTTAGGGAATTCGGATTCGATCAATCGATGTTTTGTTGAAGTTCTTGGTCATGTTGCAGCACATATCGGATACATAATGATTGTTATGATCCAATTTACGTTGCCCAAAGAATGTTAATAAATTAAGCAATGGGAATATGAAGAGCGACCGAATTCGAATTCAGATTGCATTTTTGAATAAATGTGCATTTTATTCAACCGAATATTCTGGATTTGTATGCTGGAATTCTGTGTGTGTATGTGGTTTTTCAATTGAATACTTTTTGTTGGTCCCTAAGCGCATATTATCGTGAATGATTACACATATAAGCATTGAGCAGTTATACACTTCACATTGCGATAGCTTCGTTAGCATTTAAACTACAATTTATTTGCATTAAACATAAAACAATTAACTTCAGCGTAAAGTTTTTGGCTTAAAACTAAAATTAATTACCGTGCGGTTACAGTAACACACACTCAAACAACTCATATAATTATTATTTGACTAATAACTCACCGCGGCCAACATTAACGCCAATTCAAAGCTCCGCTGCTGTTTACATTAATTTGCTTCATTCTAGAACGATGGAGCCTTGTGCAGACAAAAATAGAGAAACTATTTACACAAAATGGCAAATTAAAAACTCATGAAAATGCAAGTCCCGTCCCAGTGCAGCACCATGGATCCGACCGGACCGGGACAAACCGTCTCTTTCTCTCTCTCTCTCTCTCTCCCTGAATATTGTTGATCGCAACGCAATGGATTTTGTGGTACAATCACCAGGGAATAAGAATGACCTAAATTAATTCATATGTGCTTTAAAATTACAATTTTCTAAAAATATTTTGGCACATGCTTCGGCATCTTTTACAGAATTTCCACCAATATACCGAAATTCCCTTCACGTCCGAACTTTATATAGCAAATACCTAGCAAACACACAATGCAGAAAGACTCATACAGAGAGAGAGATAGAGAGAGAGAAAGAAACACTCAGCACCGACAGTGCGCTGAAGTTGTGGATTAAAGCGAGTACGAGAAAGTAAAGTAAAGCTAGTGAGTTGCTTGCTCAAATAATTTTGAGTTTGAATGGTACGTGTACGATAGGTACTTGTGTTATGTTTATTTATGTTTCGAGAGAAACCCGAAAACAAACAATCATAAAACGAGAGAAAATGGTTATCGAATGTGAAGAAATTTGGCAAAAGTACCCATTACAATACCGGTTGTGCATGTGCGTCATCTTTCTTCACTCTTCTAATTCTTCTCAAGCACAAAGGCAATATTTGCACAATTCGCACACATTCACAAGCGTACGGCAATAAAACGGATGATGGGAAAAAAAGGTAAAGGGCTCATTGAATGACAACAATTGATGCGTGTATTGATGCATGGATAACACAGCCAAATGCGGCTTTCGATGGTGAGGCAATAAGGCGAAATCTCTCTCGCGCGCGCATTTACTCGTTCACTCACTCACACTCTGTCTGCACTCACGTTTATCCGACGGCAATCGAATACCACAAAACAGCACGCCATACAAGCTGAGCATTTAGTGTGTTTATCCGTAGTTTAACGTAGATACACACTGTCCAAAAGAATCAATATGACTCATGAGTACATTTAATTTTATTATTATTAAACCTCGCGTATGACAGTAGTGCTGCGCAAATACACGCTCGAGGGAAAATCAACTTTCAACTTACCAAATTGTATTATACACTGAGAGAGCATTCGAGAAAAGCATTTTCGGTGGAAGAGCGAAAGCATATAATGATTTGAGCATTGGGGCCCGTTCTCTGCTCATCTTCCTCTCCCCCCTCCACACACTTCGCTCTTTCACTTTGTCGAATTGTCATCATATTCGGTTGATGTTCGTTGACGATGTCTGCCAGACAAATAATCGTTAGGATGTAAATTACTCTACTATTTCATGAAGGATGAATATCCAAGCATCCACACAGCGTAACGCGTCGGCATAATCATTTTAAATAGTCAAATAGTGAAGAGAACGAGAGAGGGAGAGACAGAGAGAGAGAGAGAGAGTACTCGATTTGGATGGTGTGGATCCAGCAATCACAAAATAAAAAACCTAAAATATTCACATGCATACACTTTTCGATCCCTCACGCCTGAACACATTCATATTTTATCTCTGGAACAGCATCAAAAAGCACATTTATATATATTCGGTCGAATTATTATTCCGTTCGTAGTTTCCGAATAATAAATTGGATTTACGATTGTGTGTGTGTAAGTCGAGGTGTATGGTTTTTCCGTTGATCTTTTATTGTTCAAATACGTTCAACATTGGAAATAAAAATGGAAATTGTATTAATGTTAGTGCCTAGGATTTCTCACTTTTTAAAGAATCTTCCCATTGGCAGTATCCCCTCAGCTGATTGATGTTCCAATGTTTGCTCTGACACGGATTAAGCATGCGAAATCCTTTTTTGCCATTCGGAAAAAGTAATATAAAATCGAATAATTTTTTGTTGCGGTCCAAAATCAAATTGATTTCAACATCAATGGTTTACCCAGGTCAAACGAATTAGTGCAAGTGTTTGTGTAATGCGAACTCATGAAACCGCAATCAGAATCAATTTTTGCAGCGGCCAATTCGCACTATGGTTTTTGATGTGCGATTGAATGTGATAACATGAAATTTTCAAAATATCTCTCGAGCACACGCACACATACTCACACGTGCCATCGAAAAACTTCCGAGTACTTTACTATGCAAAGCATTTTATAAAGGACCGTACGAATGTTGAAAAGAGGTTTTCAATTGATGAAAAAAAGCGTTCATAATAATAAAATTTGATGTCGTACATGATCGCAATACCAACCGTATGTGTGTTTTTGCTGCTGTTGTTGCTAGAGCTGGGAAATATGATTCCTGAATTCATTGAACTTGCAATGAAAGTCGAGTGCTACTGCTATTGAATGTTTAATGTCGAAAAAGTTCGATGGATATTTTCAATATTCGTGGCATTATTTCTGCGAATTTGAAACAACCATTTTTGTCGTATATTTTTATATAATTTTTCTTTATATGATTTTTATTTCAATCATGAATTTACTCGTTTTTACAACAAATATTATTATCGATGTTGCCTTCAAATTCTGAATTTCCTCATTCTCCAAAATAGCGACGAAAGAAAAAATGAAACCAAAAACGGAAAGTTTGTGGAGCGCGGTTTGTGCGAGAGAGAGAGAGAGAAAAGAGAGAAAATGTGAATTTTGTGCGGAGCGACGGATGGATTGAAGAAATATGTATCGTACAACACTATGTTATAAATAAAATTCAAATAAATGTGTAAAGTCCGGGCCGAAAAGAAAAAAAAGGAACTTTTTTTATTAAAATATAATCGACAGAGGGTTTTGCCTTTCGTTTCTCTCTTTCTTTCTCTCAATACAGTACATGAGCCACTAGCTTTTATGATCGAAATCAAGTGACAACAAGAATTGCAACACACACACACACACACACACACACACACACACACACACACACACACACACACACAAATGGAACGGAAAAAGCAGAATACAAGTACATATTTCAGTTGTGTACGATGCTTAAGTTATGAAGATAAAATCGCATAAAATTGAAAAATTTGGATCATATTCTAATAGAAGTGAAATAAAATGGAAACGAAGATATGTGATGGCAAGTTGACACAAATTTATGTGCGTCCAACAGTAAACGATGCGAGTCCAATGATGAGATGGACGGACCGACTGACAGACCGAACAAATTCACGGGCAGGGTGTTTGTTCGTCTGCATTCATTTCGGTATTCATTAGGTTGATTTGGATTTGGGTATAAGCACCTTTGTTTCGCTTTTTCGAAAAGAAAAAAACGACCTTTCATCCGAATTCGTCAACAGAATTAATCACTTTAATAAGCACTTTGCTGTCGCGCTTTTTTCGATTTCATGCGATAAAATATGCGAGATTGTCACCCTATCCGGAATCGCCTCGGGCTCCATTTTTCGGAGAGGACTGTGTACTTTTCGCATAAAAGTGAGTCCCGAGCCCGAAACTCGTCCGGCACAAAAAATGGAGAATAAACATTTGCCATAAATAATAATACAGCATTTGCAATGTATTTGGGTTTCACAAGTCATATTTAAGCAAAACGGAAGGCTTTCGACTACGTTTATTTTGATCGAGTTCTATGGAAAAAAATCTTTTTGATCGAGTTACTCAAGCGAGCGTTTTCATCATTTTTCTTCGTTTTCACATGAAAACCATTTGTGAATGTGTTGAATTTCCTTTGATATTTTTCGACTATTTTATTTGATCTTTTAATAAAAAAAAACTCTCAGCACTTTTGAATTATTTTGCAGCGTTTATGATTCGCTTAATATTTATTATCACCCATACATATGATTTTTCATTTTAATGTGTTCGACCCCGTTCCACCCGATCATCGTTAATTTCAGAAAATCCTCGCTCGCTCTCTCTCTCTCTATCTCTATCTCTCAAAGGACATTTTCTCACATATTCCTACGCCATTTAATGACTTCGGCAATAAAATTTAATATTAAATACATGGCAAATTGCGAATTTGTCGGCTTCCGTTCGACATAAAAGCACATCATTACATTCTGCAGAAATTTTTTAATCGAATCATTTATCCACTAGCTCACACTGAGGGCTTTATATTAAAATGGAATAAATGCGAGGGTAAAAGCAAGTCCTTTTGCAATGGAATAAAAATAGCAAAAAATTTGACGAAATCAGTATGGTGTTGGGTTCAACCAGAATATCTTATGGACAACTACAATTCGAAGTGGCACTTTCGGACTTATTGCGTCCCATAACAATGCACAGGCACATACATACCCAGTGCTATTGCGTGTTATGTTATGACTCATAAAGTACACTGATTTATCTATCAAGTATGACATATCGTACATACATAATGGGCGGCTAGAGCATTCAAACGAATATTATTATTTTAACCATTCTCATGGTCCACACTTGAAAATTGGTTGTATAAGTGTTTAGCATTGGATGCAACTTGTCACACGAACCGGGCAATACCGTGAGAAAGCGAGAAAAAAGCGAGTAACGTATGCGAGCAAAATGGAAATCAAATAAAAGCTGATATTGTTTGTATGGTTGAAAAATAGGGATAACCAATAAAAATACAAACGAATAGCCTTTATCCGAAAGGCAAACAATTTTACATTACTGATACGAAACGATGCGATATGAAACGAATTGGATAAGTCAGAGTGAATGTCGGGATTGTGGGCCTTAGAATTGGACTCAACTGCAGGAAGAGCATAAAAAGATAAAATGAGGACGAGAACAAGATCGAACATAAGATGCTGGCATTCAGGCGACAGAAACGATGATGACGGCTCCATTGGACAAGTCAAACAGAGACAGAAAACAAGTAGAATGAAAATAGATGAAATATAATAAAAGGTCACATATGTGAATGAATGTGCGCCCAGAACTCTAACATACACACACAAAAAAAGACAACGAGCAGAGAAATGAAATGAAATAGAAATGAAATTCGGCTTGTAAAAAGCACTAGAAGCAGCGAAAACGGCATCGGTACAACATCTTATTGAGCATCTTCTTGAAATCTATTTAATTTGCGCTGGTTTTGCATTTCCACTAAATGTTCAGCTACTCGGTAATGTGTTTTAAGTGCCGTTCACGAACACGTAGCCATATCACATATAGTTTCCATCCATTGTCTCTCATTCTAACGTTGCTTATGGTCCGATGAAAATGCTTGTATGTTCTCGTTCACTGCGCTCGCTGTGCTCTCTCTCTCTCTCTCTCTCTCTCTCTCTTTCTGTTTCTCCCTCTCTGTAAGCCATTTCCTATTATAATGTGAACATGACCGTTTCGATCAAGGACAAATGCGATAATGCATGACACTGAAAAGCAAACGTACAGCCAAATATTCAATTTAAATAATAACATGAAATTTACATTCTCGAAAGAGATATACACATACATCACTGTCAATAGATAAAAAGACAAAAAACAAACAACGAAAGCAAACCATCTATATTCCCGAGCATTGAAGTGGCAATGTGTGGATCGCAATTGAACAGAAACAAAGCACTAAACACATTTGCAGACATACAGAAAAAAAGGAATACATAACAAATAGAATTTCGAAGGATACAAGGAAAGAATAAGAAGAGAGGGCGTAATGAAATCACGAGGAAAAAAATATTACTAAAATCGAAAACACAAACAAAAGTCAAATACATTTTCGCTTTTACACACTTTTTTCTTCGTTGGTAGTTTGTTGAGTTTCGCTCTGTGTTGCCTGCCGTCGCCTTCTATCTTTGGGAAATCGTTGGATGCTTTCTTTGCAAATAGAAGTCTTGTGTTTTGACATGTGTTGTGCTTATTGAGCTTGTAAAGTTGCCCATTTTAGCTGTGTCGATTCCATTTTGTATTGCACGAGAGCCAACAACAGCACTGATATCAAATGAAACACTGGAAAATTGTTAAAATGACAATATGAATACAGACGATGAAGTAGAAATAGCTGAAGACAATCTATTTGAAAGCGAGAAAGGGAGAGAGATGGCGAGTGGGAGAACGGGAAATATTTGCGAGCTAACTATTTCGAAAATCTCAAGACAAAAAGACATAGCCAGATAAAAAGACGATGAGAGACAAATACGCTGACTTAGTCTGAATGTGAACATAAGTTTTCTACGACCAAAATGTACACAAATTGTCGAAACTAACATCGTAATATATTCTGAAATTTAGTTATGCTGCATAAGCACAAGCTATCTATGGCTTTGATCTTTCGGCGAAATCAGGCTCGTATGTCGTTCGAGTAGCAGCGGCAGCAGGGCCAGCAGCAGGGGCAGCAGAACAAAACTTGCTTTCGATTCAATATTCGTTTATGCAAACAACCTTACCAGTGCGATTCACCACTTTCTTGACTTGTATTGACTTGACTCACTATCTTTTGCTATGCGGTGCATGATTTCGTGGTTGTGGCACAAGTGTGAGACTGCGAACGAGCTATGAATAAAATAATAAACGAAACAAGTTTCAGCATATAGCTCAGCTCAGCAAACACACACCATCACGATCAAGTTATTTTCAAATTAAAATTTTCACATTGGCGCAAGTTTTTCTAAGTAGCATCCCTTTAACAGTTTGCTTTATTCCGTGAGCTCTACTCCGCTATCTGTTGCCCCGCTCTCAGCATATGCTCACCACCATCCTTCTTCCAAGCTCCTAGCCACGTACTATTCACTACAAGCACTGAAAATAAATAATTGGATGTGACGGGTTAGTGCAATTTTTCTCATTTAAATTATACTCGCTTGTTCATTTGGTCGATTCTTAAGAATGAAAAGAAGTGAAATGCAATAGAAAGACTGGAAACATAAATAACCACGGTGCTTGTTCAATTGTACAGCTTTTTGATACGATTTCTCCCGCTCGCCCGTTCCCTTTCGGTTTCATTCTATTTCTGCATGGGCCTATTGTAAAAGAACGGGAAATTTAATCCCAACCTACGCAAAATCTACAATACATAATGCTAAAAGCAATCCCAAATGTGTTTTTCGAATGTGATGGCGATTCGCATTGCGCTTTCTTCACGCTCCGTAAAAGCGGAATAACTGCAAAAGAGTTTTCCGCTTTCGCATTCAATCTGAAATTTGCCCATTCAAAAATTATGGACATGCAAAGATAATGAGAATGCCGAACAAATAAGAAGTATCCATTCGAACAAAGAATACACACCGAGAGCATCATGTAAATAACAAGCAACTATCTTTTATTTCAGGTCAATTTAAATTAGGTGTAACATATATTTTGTTCCTTAATTTCGTTCCTTTTGTTCGCTTTTAACGAATGGCGTTTGAGATTTTTTTCGCCTCCTCGACTCTTCTGTCATCCTCCATTTTCAGTTCTCCGAATAACTTTCGGTGGTGCGTCAATAGAACGTAAGACTCGGGTTTGGAAAGAAAGAAAAAAGTTCAAACATACACAAAGAGCTCGTGTTTTTCACACTTGAACGTTTCGATTTGTGCAGGACTCCGTCGTACTCAACGGGCCAATTTAATTTATTACACATTTCCATTCTTTTTTTTTCGTCTTGCTCGCTATTCACCGAAAATTTCAACCTTTTCGGAAAATAGAGCAACAACACAAAACCATTCACAATTGCATGCGCTCAAATCACAAAACGCGCATCGCACTAACATTTCATATGTGTTACAGTGGAATGGCCATCAAGAGCATCGTACTTTCTGTTTGTTCTCATCTCAATTCTGACGGTCGTTTTTCGGGCGGAAAATGTTCTGGTTGGGTACTGCGAAAACGCTGGCTGAGCTGGTAACAAATGTTCGCAACGTGCATCGCCGAACAACATTTTTGTTTCAACGGTAAATTACAGCACTTTCACTTTATGAACGGTCGCTTACTAAATACTTTTTTCGCTTTCGCTTTCGCACTCCTTCTCCCTCGCTCTCTCTCTCCCTCCCTCTCTCTCTCTCTCTTTCTCTATTTTTTCGCCGTCGTTTTTATGTCGCCCTTTTGCCTAATTGAGTTAATGAACAAGGACTAGTTGGTGTTTATGCTGCACATTTAACTGCGTGACCGTGTAAATGTGTGTGTGCAACGCGGGGCTTCAAAGTAAATTAGTTTAACCGTAAATTGTGTTTTAAACAAGTGGCCAAAGCATTTTTTAAAGATCGTTTTTACAAGCTCCCTAAGAATCATAAATGAATCTCGGTGTTTTCTCTTTCCACCTTTTTCTCTTTCTTATTCTCTCTTTGAGCACGCAGAATCGCTCTAACCGTTCTCAGTCACTATTGAGCTGCCTCGCTGTGTTTACATACAACGTCAAAAAAACATAATCAAACTGGTGTTTGTTTTGATCAAATGTTCAATCTTTGACACGATATATAAGATTTGTTTAGAAAATTCTTGGTGCGAGGAAAAATCAACGAACAGCAACCAAAAAAAGATGAAAGCCACTGAAATAAGTCTATCATTTCAACATGGAGCACCATTTTGGGTGTTTCAACGATGCTCTTCAACATCCAATCTGGAATGTTAATTAACGTTGAATATTCGTAGGGTCTTACTTTACCAAAAGAATGTCCGCGGAAATTGGCGTTTAAATAAGTTCCATTTTATTGGGCACTTAAAAGCGCCCAAGTCTATTCAATTTTCAGTAATAGCGCCACTTTTATCGATGTGAAATGAGAATGTCTGATATAATCATGACTTTTGGTTTTTTTGCTCTAATCAAATTTGTGTTGGCTGTGAATCGAGCGATGTCGTGTTTGGTTCGAGATTCATTTGCGACTTCGATATCCGCCTTTTTCTCTGATACATGTTCATTTTCGCGCGATACGTCGCACACGCCATCCATAATCCCTTAAATGCATAAATAAATAAGTGTGGTGTCGAACTGAAATGTGAAACTCTTTCAACCGCAAGAGATAACTAGCAGCCGAAAACGAACATGAATAGACGCAGAAGCACACGCAAAACACTTTATTTTAATTACACCAAAAACTTTGTATGTGCCATATATAGCATTTAATTTGTGCAGTACCCAGCCATTCGATGGGGAAATGTTCGATTTTGAGAGCAACTTAACGAGAGATACAGCAAGTGTGTGTGTGTGTGTGTGTGAAGGTTCATTACCACACCACCAATCGCAATAGCACAACAACATTTTCATCGAGAAGCAAAAAATCGAAAACGAAGCTAGGAAGATATCAATTGCATGATAACGACTTTTCCAAACTGTCATTTGTACAGATCTTAACTGAGTTGGAATGGTTGGTTTGGTGTTTTCTGGGCTGGCTGCCGTGCGCACACATGAGCTGCACATCATCGCCCCCCTTCATCCATCGCGCGATGACTAAGCGAAGACTCAAATATTTTTATTATCACCACTGAATTTTCTTTTTCGTGCTTGTTTTTTCGCACAAGCTTTTATGATTCATTTATTTAATGCCATCATCGTTATCCTACTATTCAGCACAGCGAAGTTTTCAACTCCGGCACAAATCACTGATGAACAAATCGAATGGCAAAAAAGAAAGAGCGGATGGAGCATGACCAAACAACAACTATTAGAGCGAGAGACAGAGAGAGAGAAAGCAGAGAAAAACAATGTAAAACGTCGTGAAAAAACTATCGATAAACATAAAAAGGATGACGAAAAAAAAGTGTTGAACAAAGAGTTATTCGGTTTCAAAGACTTGAAAAGTGAAAAAGCTAAAGCGTAAATGTCGGCTAGCGGAATGTTTCGGTGCTCGATCGGGGAAATGGTGAGACTTGAAATAATGGGATATAACAAATATCGCGGCCAAACCGGGGAAAATCACCGAACGCTTGCGAGCGAAAGAGAAATATTTGCAAACAAAAGAGCGATTTCAACATTCAGCTGAATATCCTCAACAACCGGCTGTACTAAATCCGAACATTATATCAAAAATCGAAGCGGAAAGTTCCGTTGCTCTTTTCGTTTCGTTCTGCTGCAATAATATTCTGCCAGCTGTCAAAATATGAATAATGGGGTCGAAACATTGTCGTTCGCTTCATTTTCAGCGGAGGGAAAGGGAGAGAGAAAAAAAAATCAACATCGTAATTCGTCGCAATTCACCCACAAGAGTGAGAGTAGAATGCTTACAGTTTAAATATCATCAAATTTATTTATAGGAATTCAAAATCACATGATAAATCTTCTCATGATTAAAAGACTCTAAGCGGGTGCTTTTAAGTTCATGGCCTTGTTTTCCCGACACACTTGACATCTCCTTTCGTCTGCACCGCATTTTATTATCTCGCCTCACCGCCAAATTTGCGATCAGGGAGACGCAATAACCGAAAACTACATACGAACAACAAACATTATCATCATCAGATCGTTTCGAAAAGTCAAAAAGTGGCTGGGCAAAAATGAAGAAAAAGAAGGAGAAGAGAAAAAAATAGAACTATGGTATGTCGCGTCAATATATGCAGCGTCGCTGTGAGCTAGACGCTTAATGGTACAAACAATAACTCTTGTGCGTCGATCGATTGTTATGAAATATGTCTGACATTTCATTTTGCACATAGTTGGCATGCCAACTCCAAAGCAATGACAAATTAATGCGACCATTTAATGATTCGTCTGTTCGCTTGTGTGCGCACCACTTCACCAATGAAATGCTCAACTGAAAATTCCACGCTGGAATTCGTTTAGTACGCGCTGCTCTAGCTATTTTCAGTTAACAACGCGAAGTCTATGAATTATTCACATTATTCGAATTTTGCATACTTATTCAGGCCGGATCACACACAAACATTTCCAACTGAATTTTTTATTTAAACGCAACATATCATTACGATAAGTGGTTTAATGGCCAAATAATGCACGTTTGAAAGATTAAACAGTGCTTATCATTATAGGCACACTCAGGTTACATCCAATGCATAGATGCACTGCACACATAAAATAATCATGAATTCGGAGCATAACATATGACGAGGGATTTGTCAATTTATGGCAGTATCAAATGTCCATGGATTATATGTTTTGCATAATATTGTTGATGTTTGTTTTCAAAATTAAATATCAATTAAGGGTTATTTTGATGTGACAGCGTTGCCAACTGAATGGCTGTTAGATGCCGATCGAATAATTTTTATGGTGTGATTACATATAACAACGATATCGCATTGATTATAGCGACGAACTGGATGTGAAGTATCAAATGACACCTGTTATATCGAATTGAGTCGAGTGTGATTACGGAATTTTTTCATTAACATTCCCGAAATTCCATTCGAGCGAAAGAGGTGGGCAAGCGTCCGTTTGAACGTGCAAATAGTTGGGAAGCACACTATAATAAATTCTGACTTTCGATTTAATCCTGCAAAAAGTAAGTTGAGCCTGCTTTTTCTCAACGTGATTCATTTATTTCAAAGCTACTTCGGCTTGCTATCTCTCGTTCCCTTGCTGTTGCTGCGGCTGAAAATTCACTCGAGCGTCGCTGACATTCGGTTGGTTGGTCAATGTCCATATGGAATTTTGTCGGAGCCAAAGTATTCAACAGCTATTTAATTACTATCAAAAGCATTTTTCGGGCAAAAGAAAAAAAAATCACAACGCACACACACATCCCGGGCACACGTATTTGAATAAATCAATCAAGAGATTCTCTCATTAGCCACACCCACACCCAGAAAAACATAGCCAGCTCACGTCCTGATAAATAATATAAAATGAAATAGAATGACAGCGCACCCCTAGTTACTTACAACATCCAAGAGATGTATGAGACGCACATAAAATGCTCTGCACTCTGTCCACGTACGATCGAAAAAACAAAAAAAAAAATATGTATAGAAGGGAATCGCACACACCAGCTTCCTTTTGAATACGTTGCCATATATACATTCGCTTCCTCACTCGGTCACTCGATCCATCTATCTCATTTGTATGCTGTGCACTTGGCTCGTTTTTCACTACAACTGCTGCATCACAACCAAAATCACACACGAAAAGCGACAATTTCTTTCGATGGACACCATGCGACAATTGAGAATGCCTAATTAAATGCTTGCATCGCAATGCGCTATAAATTTGTGTGCCTCTTCTATGTGTATCTATCCATTTATCTATAGTTTGTTCATGTATTGAATGTATTTGTAATAATCCGGACATTCGATCGAGCTAATTCAATCAAATAATTCTGCATGTAAATATTTTAATATACGTACGAGATATGAACATTCAGCAAACACTCGATTTAAGTCCAGCTACATGCTTCGAATTTACGATTGCCGAATGGCAAAAGTGGCGATTAGCTGTAACGTTGGCAACCAGCCATCCACGTTTTTTTGCTACACTATTCTATCTTTCGATTTTGCTGTCTGGACCCGATTCAGATCGGCCTCGGTTCGGCCCGTTTTGGTCGAAGAGTAAAATGTCGAGATCTATAAATGAAATTTAATTTGTGTTATGGCATTTAGAAATCATTTCGAGAATCGCACGACCGCAATTCGATGACACTGAAGATGCCATACGTCTCAATCTCGGGCAACAGTTCTTGTTTATGGATCTATCATGGGAATTGTTGGCGCAAAAGAGCCTTCATAGATTGCCCTACGGATACGCACGTAGATTTGTATGCCGAATGTCGATGTCCATTTAATCATCGGTAACGGCCGAACGTGGTCCATCGTTACCGCTTCAAATAGCCCGAACGGACGAACGAACGAGATCCGAGACCAATGAATTTTATATAGAAGCATCTGACGACAGTGTTTTGATTTTGATTAATATATTTGGTACTATAATGTGTTGCTAGGCCTATTACGTATGAAGCATAAAAACGTCTGCCTGGTCTATGGTCATTGATTGATAGATTTTTGTTGAAAAGCAATAACGACCACCGAAACAGTCCTGTATTGGAAATGGAGCTAGCAAAAAAATGCCTAAATAAAAACGATCCGATTTTCTGCCCCTCTCTTTCATGATAAAAACATGTGCAATTGAAAAAAAAAAATGTTACCGAATCATACTTGGTGAATAGATTTTTTAGTGGTAGACATGAAAGGTCAAACCACTAAACTTTGAATTGCACCAAACGCAGGGCCGAAACTATAAAGCCATA
Organism: Obolodiplosis robiniae; assembly: GCA_028476595.1. Taxonomy (NCBI): domain Eukaryota; kingdom Metazoa; phylum Arthropoda; class Insecta; order Diptera; family Cecidomyiidae; genus Obolodiplosis; species Obolodiplosis robiniae. The sequence continues at coordinate 23,074,324 of CM052015.1, forward strand.
TAGAGAGCTTGTGGAAAAAAAGAGAGAAGTGTGCGCACTAGCGCTCATTCACACAGAAAATAAATAAAAAAGACGTCAAAAATATATCACATAAAAATAAATGACATTGCTCTTTGCATTCATTCTACGCATTTCAATACAAATGCACACATTACTAGCGAACTAAAGCATTATAAAGCATTCGTTGATATTATAAAATTCATGTTCCCATTTTATTTATTCGTTTATTCTTTGTTAAGCTTTTTTGAGGGTAGATCAGGAATGAAAAGAACGATGCAAAACTAATAACAATGTTGCTCAGGCGCTGACGATGGCTGTAATACAACCAAACAATGCATTTCGGATCCTGAGCATTGTTCTGTTTAATACGATTGCTGTCGGTATGATGAAATAGCTCTGCAACTGCTCAAAACGATGCAAACAACGATGAATGCTTAATTTATTATATGACGCGCGCTCTATTCCACCCGTCATTTCAACTTGAATTCTGCCACCGCACGCACGCCTCTCTTCGTTCTACAACGAATCAGGCAATGCTCGACGATAAAGAAAGATTTTGACGGCAAAAAGTTAAAGTAAACGAATCTCATGGAATAATCTTAAACGAAAGAGTGACGGAAAAAGCACACAAATACACGCATCCAACGAATCTCCCTTGCTTCTTCCAGTTGCAATGGGTGCCGGGCACTTTTTTCATCATATTCCTCTTCACTTGATATATTGCGTGGAGAATAGCATCATGGAAATTTTTCAGTTTTTCTGTTTATTTTATACAACACGTACAACTTGTAATAGCGATGGAAGTTTATACAGCAATTGAGTTCACGGAGATTTTTTCATTGAAAAAACCAAAAAAAACGAACGCTTGAACGCAATTTTACAGTGTGTTACATGGAAATAAAAAAGAGGATACGCTCTCAACCATCGTCACTCGAGACAAGTTTTTCATATTAATTTAGTGACCGCATTTTTTTTAAATAATAAATGCGTTCTGAATAAACCGATTTGGTTGGTTCGTTGGTTGGTTGATGGAGGTACAGATTTTGAATTGGGTTGGGTCGAGGTACGTTGTTGTGTGTGTTTTTTTTTTCAGTTTGTCAATGAAAACGAGTTCATTCTCGAAATTGAATCATTGTATTGACGTGAATTATAAGTGATTCGTGGTTCATATGCTAACATTGTTAACTGGATGAATCATGGATATTCAGTGGCTAGTTTTTGAAGGCTTAGTTTTGCTGGTGCAAACAGCATGCTGTTGATAATATGCATATCGAAATTAAATGGTTTGAAAAGAGCCGAACGGTTCATTTATGAGCGGAAACCATAGCCACTCGTTCGTTTTCTCTCTCTCGCGCACTCTCTCTTTCTCTCTCTTTCTCCCTCATTTTTACTATAAACAAAAGTGGTGTGCGTGATTCGATTGACGGTTCTGTGATTCTGTGCGAGACTGGTATTCAACGGTATTGCTGAAGCACTGCGCAGCATATCGCGTGATGAATACACATAAATATTACAAGCGAGAGAAAAAAATTAAACTTTTTGGAGAAACGGATATAATGCGGCAGAAATTAGTGTCAGATCTGAAGCAGAAACCATTATTCCATTCAAACATTGAAAAAGATCTTATTTTACTTATTAGACACAGAAATTCGAGAGAGAAAATAAAACAAAAAGAAAAATTTACTAAAAAACTTTATCCATTTTTATTTATCTCTCTTTTTCTCTCTCTTGCAATGCTTGCGACCAAATTTTTCATTTTACATGCAGTATATTTTTGTTGTTTTTCCCTCCCGACTCACATTCATTAGACCAAGAATGCTTAAATATTTTTGAAGAATCTTAGCGCATTAATTCTTTAGCTGTTCTGTCGACAACAGCCAAAAGAATTTATGCTTGGATATGAGAATACACATTGTATGCTGCTGCATTTTTCATAAGGATTACTTTCAGTAGACATCTTCCATAATTTGTGTGTGTATGTCTTCGTTCGTTCGTTCGGTCGCTGGTTTCTTTAGCCTAGCATTACATTTATGTGATCCTTTTTTGTGTGTTAGAATGTGCATCCATCTTGAGTATGGATATTAATTCTTCTACAAACAATACAATTTTTTATTAGATGAAAAGACGAAAAGTGAAACTTAAAACGGGCCCACGAGTCGGAAACAAATGTTGTATGCAAGATAATACAAGGACAAAACTAGACAAAAAAATTACAGACAAAAAATCACTTTCCCTTTCTGTTTCTTTCGTTTGATGATGTTAAGCTCGGGTTCCTTGTGATTATTCTTTTCTTTTGCTAGAACTTTTCGTCAGTTGCATTTAAAGTTTAACATATTTTTGTGATTAAAAGCAACCGTTGAAATGAATGCCGGAGAGAAAATGGAGCAACAATTTTTAATTACTTTAACAAGGCCTTCTTGATTCTTTTGGGTTGCCTAATGACTAATATCTTGACAAATTTTTCACTTTCGTGAGCTTACTCGCTTCCTTTTTATATAAATTATGCTTTGTTCACATGCTATCGACGATACCTGCAGAGAATCACACTGAAAAGCACTTTGCGGAGGTTGTGTGTGAATTGCTGCAAAAAGTGTGCCATGCACTGCATCTAGCAAAAGTTTTCTTGTGCCAAAAAAATAAGAATACCATTAGTAAAACTGATTTCAGCACACTTACGATATTCGGGTGTATCGCTATAAATCTTTCGAAAATCGTTGGTAGTTGAACGCAGCAGTGCAACACGCTCTTCATACGCGCGCACAGAACACAAACTTTATTCTCTAAATGATAATACATATTTTATTCGTGCGCTCGTCTACTTTTCGTTTCTTTCACCAACGTAAACATCCACTTTGTGCAAAACTCGGTCGTAGCCAAATGTGGGAAAGTACACGGTGAAGCCATTTGGCACAGGCAGAATATAAACGGATGTAATTAATAATTGTGAACGAAATTGTAATTAAGATCGTGCGTTTCCTTAACGTCTTCTCTTTCCGGCCATGCTCATATTTTACGGAACATTTCAAATATCTTTGATGGAATTGTTGTCGTGACATAAATTTAACACAATATGACGCATCCTTCTTTTTATGAGTGGCGCCAATGGATTTTGAGGGGGGTTGATCCAGTACGAGCACGCCAACGCGCTAGAAAACAATTGTACTTGATGGATCTTCCGGAAGAATGCAACTTCTTTCTATGAGGTGAACGAAATAATATTGATGGGCCTAATTTAACAGTTAGAGAGAACGACCATTTGCGGCACACACGCTTTTCCCCTTCCCCTCATTTTCTATCTTGTTGTCTTTTTATTTGGTTTTTTTCTACTTACCGATAGAGGTGAATGACGATGCCTTAACGACTCGTGAAGATTTTCATACGCATCTAACCAATTCAATTCGCCTTGGTTAATATTGATATAGCTAATTTTCGAGATGGAGTTGTAGATGCGTGTCTCCGCCATCTTTTTCGCACTCTCTTTTCATCTCACTTGTGTGCGTGCTAACCGCTTCAATGGTGTTTGCATTTGGGCTAGCGCGTTATGTTGAACATTTTTCACGTACTTTCCACGTTTTTACATAAACGATTTTACTCTTTTCATTTCGATGATCGGAGCATAATCGATGTTCATTTCGTTTCTCATTGGCAACGAAAATGTTTGAACAGCTGTGCTCAATTCAATTTGTTTATGGTTAAATTGATTCGAACATAAAATACACTCGACGGTGTGCACTCAGGAGGTGAACACGCGGTGAAGCACATCTCTTCGTTCACCACATCAATTTTCACACAAAATTCGAATGGAAACGTGCAGTAGATGATTCTTTTTTTTTGCTCTGGCTCGACTGCTGTTGTCAATAAACTTATTCGCTACTTTCATGTGCCTTGTCATTTCACGAAGAACCCGGTGCATGTACATATAATTTTTCGTCCTCCCGAAAAGTTATCATCGGTTCACTTTGTTTAGCTATTTTGCCTTTTTAATAGCTTCAAGTTTTTCTTTTAAATCGACAGAATTGTGCTATGCCCTCTTTTTTTTCCGGAATCTCTTCTCATGAAGCACGTCTAGTGGCCCTTCACGACTTACGATTGAAGTGTTTATTCCGTTTTTGGCATTTTCAATTATTAGCATCATCTCATTGCCTTTGCATTCTAAGGGGACTGAAATCACTCATTTTATGTTTCATACGCTTTTATTATTCAAGATGATGAAATCATAAAAATGATAATGGTCAGATTATTTGAGGATGATTGTTTGTGTGCTTATATAGTATGTGTGCGCGCATATGTAGTAAAACGTGTGTAGATGTATTTTTGCGTCGGATGATGATAATGATGTCAATCAAAAATTGAAATCACAAAATGTCATTTATTAATGTCAAATAACAAGCTACTCGTAAAAATCTGCCTTTAACGAGTCACCGTTTTTATTATATCCTCTGCATAAGCTGTGCTGATTTTGCTTTGTTTTGTTCTGTATTCGGTAACATCGATGAGATAAGTGCTTTCCGTGAAGGCAGTCATTTCAATGGAGAATAAATTTACGATGATCGCGCAGGCTTTGGCATTGTGCTCGGCTTAACGGCGGATCTGGTCGAAAGTTTAGCGTCCGAAAGAGGAGTATATTCATCGTAGGCGCTTAAGCGCTCAGGAAAAAAAGAGGCGGCTTAAGAGACAGAGTGGAAACCAACAATCTTTTTCGCTATCGCTTAGCTCAAATAGAGCGACTTTGTTGTGGAATAAACAATCCCCTTCATTTCACTTTGCACATAATTACACTTTGTGATGTATACCTGCCAAGCGTAAACATTTGTAGAGCGGAAGAGAGTGAAAATGTCGAAAAAAGCTTGGCGAGAAAATGAATCTACATTGTTGCTGGCATGTCAAAATGCAGATTACGGTGACTTTGCTGACGACACAACACCGTTGCTATTGTCTGTGGCACAGCAGCAACAGCAACAGCAACAGCAACACTCATAAATAATAAGTTTGGTAGATGACTGCAGTCATTCGTTCATAAAATAATACGAATTGAAATTTCACGAGAAAAAATATGATAATTTGTGGCAAGTTACGGGGGACTCGCTGATTTTGTTCGTTTTTCGCTTTTTGCACTTTGTTTTGATAACGAGTGTCGAAACAGAATCGTTGAAAAATGCGACGAGAAGAAGTGCAACAAAAAAATGCTGCTAGAAAATCTCTGTATCGTCCCATAATCTGATATCTTTCACTGTCATTATTGTATTCTTCATCGCATATTTGGAGTGACTGTCATTATGAAGGCGATGCTTGTGCATTTTGCTTGAATTATGCAGAAGCATGTTCTTGTAAACGCTCTCTAAAAAGAGAAGAGAGTGCTTCACGTCTATCCAAAATGTATTATTTCATCAGCATGATGTGATAAGTTTTTTTTGGATGACATTAATCGCGTCAAGAGAGTTTTGAGGATGAACAGAGATGCCGTACCTTGATGATGAATTCTTCCGTTTCGAGAGTAATTTCATATTTCTCACGTTTTTAAGATTAAAGTCACACAATATTCGATGTCCCTTCCTCTCGCTCAATTCCATTCACATCTTTGAAACTTTCGCAATTACGTTCGTACTGTGCAAATTGCATATACACAACGCTATAAATTAATCAGCTACGACAATGCCCAGAGTTAGTAGACTCTTTCCGCAGCCATGATAAAGTTGTAATGATGTAAGCTGCTTCACTATAAAATGTTTAAGGTAATTTTGGTGGCAGCATTTCGGAAACAGAGATATAGAATAGCGTATTGATGTCGAAACACCATGTTGCATGAAATGTTCGCATCAATGTCTTTAAATGCTGATGATGTTGTTGGGTCATGTTTCGTGTTTTTCGTTGACACTTTCGCAAACTTGCATTCCGACAAGTGCAGATGCACACTTCACACACTGTGACAACACTGCGAAAAGATTCTTTAGATGTCAGTCGAGGGCGAATATCCATGCGCTCGTATCACTTTCTAAATCTGCTACAAAACAAAATATCGCAGCAGCAAATTGTTTCGCTACTTACATTTCGTTTGAACGGCAAACGCGACTCACTCTTTAAATATGCATTAGATTCATCCAGTTTGTGAAAAGTTTTCAGCGAATGTAATCCGCCGTTTAGGAAGCACCACACTTTCAGCAATGCTTGATTGCAAAGCGTTTGTCGCACAAAAGTGAGTTCTTTGTGAGCGCTATGTGAAATGCATTGAGCATTCGCCACACTGATCCGCTGAATTTGAATTGAATATCGTTTCGTACAATATCTAGGTCGGCAGCGCATCAAACATTAAAGTCATTATTCATACTCGAGCGTTTCAAGGAAATCAAATACGGTAAACATATTTGAAAAGTTTTTCACGATGCGTAGCAAAAAGAAAAAAAATCCAGCAGCAATAATATTAAATGGGAGAATTCACCCGTATTTCAACTAAAAGAATGTTTCACGTAATGAGAAAGAGAATTAATTAAAATCGTTTTTTCTTTTCCTTTTTCACTCATTCTCTCCGAATTGGGATTTTCATTTTCATTAGATCAAATATTGCTTCAAATTTGCATTTAAAAAAAAACACCCAATTGAAAATTCAACAAGATTCAGGGCAAATTAAAATTATTTTTTTTTTTTTTGGCTTAAGATTCCCTCTGTGCCCTATTCATTTTTGCATATACAGAACATAAAATTAAATCGGCTGTACGTATGAGATCCATATACATTCCCCATGTCTATTTATTTTTTATTTACACGAAATTTATATTCAAAAAACTGTGTTTGTTCGTTTGTCGTGCATAATGTGTTTCTGCGTGACATATCCACGCAGCCGGGCGTACATTTGTGCTATCATTTTTGTTGGCGTGTTTTCCTTTCGGTTTGTGTGTGAAAAATAAAAAAAAATAAAAATTGAAAATTCGAAAGCTAACGGTGCAAATGTCGTATATTTTGGCTGAAAGTGAGAGATGAAAACAACGATGATATCAAATCCACACTAATGCTACAGTTTCCCTCTTGCTTTTTCGTATCTCGCTTGAATTTATGGTTGAGGATCATAGCTGAGCTGAGAATACGACCGACCGACAGATATAGAAAGACACATTAAAAAAAAACTAGATATTTTTTCGATAGCACGGCTCTTTTCTAATGCCACTTAAAATATATTGTTGCCAGTAACATCTCTCTATCGCTATTATCATTTAACACATTATTTCAGAGCAGAATTGTTTTTTTTTTTTTTCAAGCATTCAAACAAGCACAGTCATTCAAATGTGTAAGTCCACAAATGAAGAATAACGCGCACACGCTCCACTGAGCATGGATCCAGCGACAACTAATGGCTGCGAAATATTCGAGTATTTTTCAATTATGGCGAGAGATGTTGAGGCTCAAATGACGATGGAGCACAGCATGCTGCATCCGGAATACATTATCATTTACCTACATCACAATGTTGCTGCTGTTTTTATGATTTTCGATAGGATTTTTTAACTGTCTGATTTGATGGGGCCGATCGGGAGAGCATCGACAATTGGATGGAGGGGGAACGAGTGACGAAAAGAAAAAAACGCATCGCGCGGAAACGAAATAAAAATTCGTTTATTCGCATACTTTGATATAAGTGTGGAAAATGAAGATGCAAGCTACGTAGAAAAAAACACTCTCTTCCTCGCGCTATCCTTCCCTATCGTTCTCCACCATTCTCCTTTTCGATAGATCTCTAATAATACCGTTTACAATCATTTTCACATTTTCGCCGACACATCTTTTATCTATGCGAAGTTTGTGTTCAACTCGCTCGCTCGCTCGATCGCTCCCATTCTCATGTCAGCAGAACACAGGATACTTACAATTCCAACGGTTTAATGCACAATGTATATTTACATATAACGTATTCACTATCATCTCTGCACACACCGACATGCACGCTTTCTTCCGTTCATCATTCTTTTCATCGAGACCTTTTCATGATGCGTGTTTTTCCGTTGTTGCAACCAACATAAAGGAATGAAGTGAATAAGAAGTATATTGTAAATATCATTGTATTTGTGCGCTCATATAAAATCTCCTAAAGAAAGTTCTGAGAGAGACGAACACCATATCTATTACATGCTACACCGCATTTTATTCTTTTTACCCATTTTAATGAATGAGTTTTTCGATCGTTATTTTTTGTATCACGTATGCTCCCACTTTCTCTTTCTCCCTCTCTATCTCTCTCACTCTCTCGCTGTCCCTGTTTGAGAGAACAATATTTTTTCCGTTTGACATTACAGATCAATATTCAAAGAACGACTCAAATGTATCCGTCATTTATGACTGTTCTTTCTAACTGCCGTTGCCAGAGTTATGCTCCTTTTTTGCGGATGATTTTACATCAATTTACGACATATATTTTTAAGTAAGTTACGTAATCGCTCCGATTTGAACTCGCAAATGATGTAATTCCGTTCACTCTCTTCTTTTTTTCGTTTCACTGTTCGCTTCCCCAATCCAAAACATTTGATAAGTTGACATTTAACGAATGGAATAAATGTATACTCAATTTTAAACGTTTTAAATGCTTTGTTGATTTGAATAAATGGTTAGGTGCCACAAAAGCTCCATTGAGTCACAAAGAGAACGAGCTAAAGAGAAAAAGAACGATTCAATGCTACGCAATTTCGAAATTCGTCTTTTTCCGGAAAATAAACGACGCACAGAAATGCTTAATGTTTAGTTAAGATTAGAGCTTGTAATCTCTGCAGCAATGTTAATGGTTCAAGGGAAATAATTTGATCAGTATAACCATGAATGATTCGTTCAGGCGACGCTTGAGCTCATACACCCATTATGCATACACACAAAACACTTTCCATTAATGATGGCTGGTGTGGTACACAAAAGATGCGATTGTATTGAGACTTCAAAGTGTCAATTTGATGCTTATTAGATCGAAGACACTTAATCGCCGGGCTTAGAAATCACAAGCAAATCACAATATATGTGACACACAATTTACTATTACATCGAAAGCAAGCACCACTGTGTGCATTGTCAGGGCGTTCATAAATCAGCGCTAATCGCACCTAAAATTGTGTCGCAAAAACGTTTGTCTTCAGAGTCGATGGTATCAATACCAAACGCCTAACGATTGTTCATATCAAAGCTGCTCGAAAACAGCGCAGACATAAGGCCGAACCGAACTGAGCCGAATCAAAATCGAACCAAAACGAGTAAAACCAAAATTTAAGCTTAAAATAAAATCGAAACTCTGGAAATTCGATCGATGAAAGCCATGGCAATAACATTAAACTATTAACAGGCTCGTAACACATCATGGGCTGGAGTATTTAAAATGTAATTTCGACAGAATAAAACTTTTGCTCGAGCGACAAATCACGCGATTTCTTTTGTTTTTGGCACATTCCCCGATTAATATGCATTTACATAAATTTCTTTAATTGAGAGACAACACAACATTGTTAGTCTATTGGCAATTGGTTAAATTTACTCTGTGCCAAATCCGTTCCATTGCGCTAAAAAGCCCAGGGCTCACTCGTAGCAGAGAGCGACAAACTCAAAAAATGTGAATTGCCAACAAATACTTGCGACGACGAAAACACAAAAAACGAACAGAGCAGCACATAAAGGCCATTGTTGGCAGGCTACAGCCATAGGCATTCATCGGAAATGCTAACGATTGTTTTCGTTTTCATTAGCCAGCAATCTGCAATGGCTCAGTAAAGTGGAATTTATTTCATTATAAATAATCCAGCTCTTTTTCTGCATGTACGGCTCAGGCAATACGCTTTGCTCTGTCAATACATTATCGGTAGTATCATTCGGTGTACGTTGTCGCGCGACAGATAACAGAGGTAATTCCAAAACATCAGAACAGAATACAACTTATACAAAGTACTGCCAGTCACTGAACACTGGCTGGTATTGTGCAACGAAGAGAAGTTGATAGATACGAATCGGAAGGATGAAAATAGCATTCAATTGGAAACATAAATTATATGTGCATGTGGATGTGTTAGTTCTATGCTCTGTAGTATCCATATATATGCGAATTATTTACGGTAGATGACCATTCGCCGCCTTCTATTTCTCTTAGTCGCATTAAATTTCTCGACCGAAGACGAGAAATCGAACACACGATTGACAAACATTTTTCGTTTTTGTTTGGCATTTATTTTCCATTTGTTTGATTTGTGTTTCTATTTTAACTGTTTCCACTTTTGCTTTGTCTTTCGCTCTGTCTCTACCTCCAACCTTTGCCCCGTCCCATCTCATCCCCCCCTCTCTCTCTCTCTCTCTCACACACACTCCCTTGGCGGAAGCGATACAAGACCGAAGAACGTGCAAGCGAATGTGAGTTTTGCGCGTTCACTGACGAATGTTTGGGCTTTTGGCGGTACTTTGTTTTGAAACAATGAATATAGATGTTTTTCTTATGCACAGAAAAGAGAAAAAAATCACTCACTCTATATTGGAAACAATAAACAATGGCAGCAATACAAGTTTTTTTAAGAGCTGTTTTCCTTCTGTATGCGTACGCATAAAGCACAAGCCAGATTGAATGCACGAGAGAGCAGTCAGCAAAGGGACAACAACAAAAACAGCACAACATCAGAATGAATAAATTTTAAAGCAAATCCATAGCGTAAGCAGTGTAATGTAAGCACAATATTATATATAGTACGAACGTGTCGATGGAAATGAAGAGAAAATATGGCGAAGAGCAAGATGGAAGAGGTGGCAAATGATAAAAATGAAACGAAGAAATTTTTAGAAAAAGCGAGCAACGCACAAGAAAACAGAAAACACAAAGACAGAGAAAAAAAATAATGGCAGAGATAAATTTATAACATCATAAAACCAAATCGACAATGGAATCATTGCTTTTTTGAGCGAGAACGAAATCCGCCCTATTTTAACGATACAATGATTTCTTTCTATGTCATATATTTCTTTATCTACGCTGTTACAAATTTTCCGACGAAAAATGGTGAAGTGAGCTGAACGCGCATCCGAAAATCAACATCTCGCGAGTTCCATTTCTGTGAATGTCTCCAATTGCGATTTCGGTCTATTTCTTATGCTCGATGCGTGCATTTGTGTTCGCTGACACCGTCGTCATGTGTGCTCGTCGTGTTGTGCGTGCGTGCGCGCAAGAGAGGAAATTCACCGCCTCTTCTTCTCTTCGCCAATTCACCAAAAAAACGAGTTCCACAATTTTCTATTTACACATATTATTGAACTGGAAAACTCGCACGAAACATCACGCCATCGAAATAAATATGAGATTCATTTTTTACTAGATGCGAAAATTTGTTACCGTGGACCAAAACAGTCAAATCTCGTTTACTTTGATTTTTGATCTGCTATTTCTTTCTCTCTGTCATTCGGATTTGAATCTTTTTTTTATCAACTGCCATTGTCATTGTGTCGCATCGCAACTAGCGCAAATACAATGTCTCTTTTTTGCCGAATCGCGCTTTTAAATTTACGTGCTAATGAAAAAAAATAATACTTTTTTTTCTCTCTTCCTCTCTTTCGTCTCAGTTTCACGGAATATATAGTGTTGCAACCTTCAGGCGGATAAAAAATGACTGAGCTTTAGTCCATGTGGGTTTAATGCAGAGATGAAATTTCATTCTATTATTTTTAATAAAAATTCAATATGGCACAGAAAAATACTGTCGATAAAATGGCATCAGAAAATCTCAATAGATTCGCAAAGACACAGAGACCGAGTAAGTGTGTGAGAGTGAGAGTTTGATTCAGTGGGACTTTTTGCTCATGTGAGCGTTGTGGCATTCAAGAAAAGCATCAAGTAGATCAACTGACGAAGCGCAATCACAGAGCGAATCGAAAATTGAACGGACGGGTGTAGAAGTGGATCAAATAGGAGGAATGTATTTTATATTGTATAATACGGAATATCATAAAAATGAGTCGTATCATAAAGTTTGCTGTTATTTGTGGAGCGCTTTATAAATTAAAAGACTCGAAAGCAAGACGCGTGCACACCATTCTCTATATGTATGAGATATGTGATATTTCATGTGTCAAACAATATGTGATTTTTTTTATCTTTTGTTCGTTTTTTGTCACATTCTCCCCTTCTCGGAACGACCGCCTGTTCGTTCTTTCATTCTGAATTCTATAGATGGAATATAAATCGCGCACGAATGAAACTGAAAATGAAAAGTGTTGGAAAATTTTCATTTTTTTTGGCATTTAAATGTATGCGTTCGCTTTCTTCTTGAAGCGCTCGTACATTCGACGACATGCAGACACAAAAGATATGCTGAATTCGAGTAAATTTGCTTACTCGCGTGTTCAATGCGAATGCTTTTTTTTTCATCGATTTCTTGCATACACTCTGTCTCTTTCTCCATTACGCTGAGATTTTACTTTCAAAAAATCATTGGGATGGCTGCACATAAAATCCGCTCACATAATTGAATTAAATTTTATGCGGATATTACATTGTAATGATCGCTATTTATGTGAATTGATATGAATAAAATCCGTATTTGTATTGAATCATTGTTGACTATGGTTAATGGCGCAAATTAAGTACTTATCCAATTAAAATAAATGTGCACAATAACAATGAGCTGCTGTTACTCCAGCTTATGCTCTACTTCTGCTGTTGGCACGCAAATAAAGCGTTCAATGCTTTTAGGTGTATGGCATTATAAATGGATTTCTCGTTGAATTGACAACAATTTCCGTAGTAATAAATTGATGTGTGGCTCCGAAACATCGAATCCGCTTACTTTTTCATTTGAATGTGAGTGGCTGAGTGAATGTGTGCAGGTGTAAAATTGAGTGTGCTCTTGTTACTTCAAGTACATTTGATTCCTGTCGGAATTTATTTCGTCAACAAGCGATGCTATCGAAGATCATTTGAACTTGATTTCACCTTATTTTGAGCCAAAGTTGCGATTTCGCATTTTTCTTTGACCTGCCTCCACTGTGCTGCTCCATATTCGCCAATTACCAAAACAGCATATTAAATGAAGTCCCATTTATTATTATATTAAATGCAGATAGGCTATTAAAGAGTCCCTGTAAATACGTTGTCACACATTTTCATTGGCTGGTTCTTTGCATTTATTTTCTGAATCGAATATTTTCAATTGTGGCCACAGTGGGTAGCCATGCTGTAAACGGGCATCTTTCCAATTGACGTATGGCAGCACATTGTTGGACATATTCAGTGATAAATTTCACAGATCAGATTTGTGTGATTGAATTGAATCATAGACTTGTGCAAATTGAGCTACTATTATCTCACATCCTGCAAAATGAAAAAGATAGAATGAAAGAGTGGGAAAACCCAAAATAGTCTTAAAATTATTTGTCCCCATTTATTCCAGTTCATTGGCTAATTGGTTGACGAAGTAATGTGAAATCAAGAAAGATTGAAAAATCACTGTTGTTCATTCAACGGAAATGAAGGTCTACATAATTTTCGTATTATTTGTGGGCTGGCTTCTGTTGTGTTGTTGTCGATTTTATTGTTAGTATCGAATATTTACTTTACAATGCAATAATCACAAGATTTAAATTGACTTATTTACACCTCGTTGTTCGTCCGGTTTCATTCAGGTAGAAACGATTTTCACATAATTTTCCGCATTCATCGGCGTATTCGATTGTAAAAGTGGAATGACAATAAGAGAACGGTTCATGAAGTGAATAAATCAATAAATCAGCTTATCCCAATACATTGAAATGCCGTGCATTCGTCATTGGTATTTACGCACATAGTAGAGCGCATTAAGTGAGAGAAAAAGAGGAAAAAAAAACACAAAATACAAGATGGAAAACATTTGCTTGCTCACTCCAATGCATTCTCGTATTTGGTAAATAAACTCGATCGGTGTTCGTGTCCGCATCACCTGAATCGTTTTGCACCATATCGTAGTGTTAGTTGAGATACTTACGAAATTCTTTGGTGTCGGCAATCGCCCGGAAAGAATGAAGTAGAAAAAAAAACTGAAGAAGGTAAACTCGTGAACGTTCCTCTTCACTTGCCATTATCAACAGCCAACCACAGCGACATGAATAGAATGGGGGAAAAATGTATGGATTCCAATGTCACACCGGAACATTTAGACGCGCTTTCCTATGGTTTCGATAAATGCATGATGATAATAAAAAGACATTTTCCGCTTCCTTTTTAATGCTCTCTTGCCCACATATTCGGCTCCCTCTTTCTCACCCTCTCGCTCTCACGATCTGTTTATCGCACCCAATGCGTTGCCTTTATTGCTTTTACGCTTCCGGCAGTTTCGATTATTTTCATCTTCTTTATTATATGCCCGTTTTCGTTTTCATTTTCATTTTCTATCATTTATACACTATGGTTCGTGTCGATTGCCCGGGCAATTGTTGTGTGCTAGCCAACAAGAGCCATGGCTGCCATTCAGCTACATCCGAATCGACTCGACTCCTGTCATCTGCATTCGTGTCAGACAAATAAAAATGTCAGACAAAAAATGACGAACCAAAAAAAAGCAACAACAAAAGGAAAATAAAAATAAAAATAAAGAAATTTACAAAAAAAAAAAAAAATCCAGCTGAAAATGCGTAGACATTGTTCGAAGTGTTGAAACGATTCTTAAAAAATATTAAATAAATTCCATCATTCCAAAATGTCTTTTGTGTGGATCGTTCCAACTGTTTGTTGATGGTGGGTTTCAAGCGATGATATTCGACAGTGCGAAAGCGTACACGACCGAATGATTGTGGGGGTGAGAGAGAACGATAGCGAGAGGAGCTACATGTGAAAGCATCCGTCTGAACATGCCACTGTGTATATCTTTTGGGTGCTTTTTGTGTAATTCATTAGTACGAAGGTATTTTGCATTTCTCTCGTCGAAAAAAGGAAAAAAACACACATTTATGCGAGTTCACAGGTCAAAGTTATTCTTTTGATTTTCGACTGGTGGCGTTCTGTTGTTGCTTTTGTTTGTGCGGAATCTCCGCAATTTGATTCTTTTCCTTACGGCCTTCCCCAACCAACGCAACAAAGCAATCTACAAGCACGCATACAAAAGCATATTATTGCGGCACTTTTCAATGTATCTCGTTCTTATTCAACGTGTTCGTTTTCATTTTCATTTTGTTTTTATTCATTTCGACTTTTGGCCGTATTCGAGTGCTTCTCCCACTCGAGCATACCAGGCAAATAGAGTTGAAGGCTGATTTTATACGACTACAATTATTTTTTGAACTGACGAGTTGATCCGTGAATTTGCATGTTTCTTTTATTCTCTTATTTCGTAAATGGTTCTTTGCCTTTTTTGTGCCGTTCACCATATTTCGATTTGGCACTTCATTTTTTCGTGCCAATGCAAATATTCCGAAAAACGACCCAATGCTGAAAAATTATCTAAACAAAAAAAAAAAACCATATTACCAATTCATAGGCACACTTGGCAGCAGCCACCTTCAACAAAAGAAATGCTTGCATAAAAAATGATTTCGCAAAAATGATTCTCGTTACATTACATTACCTTTTTTTCGGCGGCGAACATACAAAGGAGATAAAGCGCGTTTTTGCATCGTGGGAGCGTTAGAGTATGTTTTGAAATATGTTCCCATGATACAGACGTCAGCCCGGCAATTTAAAGAGGCGCAGATAAGCATACACATGTAACAGCTAGTTTTTCATTTCATAAGCTTATTTGTTATTGCGATTATGTTCTCAATAATAATCTTTGTGTTTCAATCAAAATTTATTGCAACATTTGGCATTGAACCCAACCAACACAGGCTGTGCGCTCCAATGTAAATATTTATATTAGTATTTACTTTGAAAAATGGTGGTGCTCACTTTGAACTGATGAAGAGATGCCTGGAAGTTGCACTTCTGCTTCGCATTTTTGAGCCCGCACAATACACAAAATAGTTTAAAGCTCTTTATTAAAATTCAGAGTCTCCCACTTATTCATCCATCAAGAGCAAATAAGCAGCAACGTAAACGCGTTTTGAGAAGAAATATTGGGGCATTTGACAGCAAACTAAGATTACTGCAAAATACCTCATACAACTAAAAGTTGTGCAGCTTGGGACGCAATGTTTCCGATCGAAATGTAAATTTCAAAAGAAACCTCTCGGAGTTTGTCTTATTTGTCGACACGAACGGAAGAAAAATCGAAAGCAGAATTCTAGTATTGGATGAATTTAGCATTTTGTGTTTGTGCGACTTTTTTATACTTAATTCAGAGGGCGATTTTCTCATCTGTTTACATACGCATGGTTCAGATATCTTCGATATTTTGTAGCAAGTACACTTACCATCTATTAACTACAATACACAAAACGATTGTTGAATTTCAAAAGAACATCAGATTTGTGAACGCAAAAATATATCTTACATGTAACGAGTGTATTCTTTTCGAGTTATTGTCGTGGGAAATTGATGGGAAAAAAACTCGCTCGGATTAGCAGCTCATGGACAATTCGGAATGAGAGAAGAATCGCACTGATCTGTTCAGTGAATACCTACGCCAGAACGGATAATCAAACTAACTCCATCAATTTAAAGAAGTTTTTCATTCTACGGTTAACAGAGAAGTTCAGTTAATTTTGTGCAGTTGTTCCCTTATTTCTCTTGTCATTTTTGGTTGTGCGTTCGCTGCTCAAAAGATCAAAATTCATTGTTGATGTTCATAATCTTTTCACATTGAGAGAATCGAAAGTTTATTTTTATCGTTAGCATGAAGTAAATTGGTAGCAACTTTGCTTCAATGCCATTTAGATATAACGTTTGACTAAATTCACCATCGTCGACCGTATTCGAAAATTTATCTGATCGAATTGGTCCAACAATTGAATGTAAACTTCTAAGCTATAAGCTTTCTAAAAAACCGATGGATAGAAAAAGTGAATGTGTTTCAAAGTTGGTATTTCGGTATTCGGTCGGGCATAGCACGAAAATGTGGTGCTCATTTTTTGTGATTGTATATGTTCTTTGTGCTCCTAACATTCCAATGCTAGACGGACTGGCCATCTGAACATAAATAGAAAACGAACACATGACAATTTACCTCTGAACCGGTCTACCTGTGTGCGTGTGTTTTTTCTGCTTGTACCGCTTGTGGTTATGACACGGTACAGCTCAGTTCAGTTGTACTGTCTACCGTCGGATCGTCTCCTGTTTTCATTTATTCAAAACAGTAAAGTGGAAAACTTTTGACGTTTTTCCTCGGGGAATTTATACACCGTGATTTTCTTGTCTCTTTTAAGAATAGGCACCCGTGAAATGCGGGTTTAAACGCTCGATGGCTCGTTCGAGCTTCACATTTAACCACACCGAAGACAATTTATGAGATCTTTCTCTTGTTTCAGCTCGCTAAGTAAAGTATACAATTTATTTTGCGTTTAAATAAGTAAACATTGATACAAAACCAAAGAAAACCAATAAATAATACCTTTTGAGTTCTTGGTTGTGAATGAGTTACGTGTAACGATTTGCGTATGTGGGCCGCCCTCGATACTGGTTCCGTGCAATCACCCTCTCTTTCTCAGCCTCGGCCTGACTATCGATATTTTTTCTAGTTCTCTTTTTGAAACTTTATTGTTAAGTCTCCACGCGACAGCCATAGAGATTAATGTTCTCTTCGAAATGCTGAGAGTTTTATTTTATCATTTTGCTTAGAAAATGTGACTTTGAGTATGCGGCAATCGAA
This sequence comes from Obolodiplosis robiniae, assembly GCA_028476595.1. Lineage (NCBI taxonomy): Eukaryota > Metazoa > Arthropoda > Insecta > Diptera > Cecidomyiidae > Obolodiplosis > Obolodiplosis robiniae. The sequence continues at coordinate 23,092,029 of CM052015.1, forward strand.
CCATTATGCCGCTTAATCTTTAAATAGGAATTTCCAACAAACAGCACGTGAAATATACCAAAAATTCGTATGTTCGTAATTTTAATGAATTCGTATGAGCACGTTTCGATTTTCCCATCGACAATTTGGTGGCCCATACTTTCTCTATTAATCTAAGCACATACAAGAAGAACTTTTCAAACTTTATCTGATTTAATTCGTTACAAAGAAAAGCAAACAAACATATATAAAAAACCAAGACAGAATGAGAGTGAGACAGAGACAGAGAATGGTGGGGGAGGAAAATAAGAAATACAAAGAAAATGAACACAAAAAGCGCCACAAATTTCAGTCACAGCATCGTAACCGCGAATCTCGTTTCCATTTCATTCTCTTTATTTTTATTGCTACTTGAGCTTGATGCAAAAAGTGCGTTAACAATATGTTGATGTGTTCATTTCAATACGAGTTCATTTTTTTGCGGTGGCTGTTATTATTGTCGAGAGTTTCGGCTGCTTTTTCTTGTTTGATGAATGGTTGTTGCTTGGAACGGCGCCCGATTCCATCGCTCCAACACCCAAAAATCAGCATCGTTTATGATGTGCTACTCCATTTTTATATGCTGCCATAAACAAACATTTTTGAATTGTTAAGACATATTTGTTACATAAATGCACCCAAAATGAGTTAATAACAATAATTGAATGACTGACTGCTGTGAAAAGCAAATATAATCATCCCTTGTTGATGATGAACAAACAACAAACGCCAAATACTATGGTACGGCACGTATTTGCGCTCACTCATTCTCACCGTCTCTCATTTCAATCTTACCCTCCCGTTCTCAACAAAATAATGTGCGTGTCTGTTCATATATATTCACATAATATATCTACTGCAAAAAGACCGAAATCTCATTAAATTTGAATGAGAATTATATTTTCATGAAGAATTCAAAAAAATATAAAAAAAAAAACTTTCGACAAGCAAATGTGTAGCGACATGAAAAAACATCGATAAAATTCAAATTGGTTGATGCTGCTGAATAGCATTAGCGTCAGATTTTCTCTGTAAATACCGGAGGAAATCTCTCTATTTGACTCTATCTCTTGCTCCCTCTCTCAAGAATTTTCCGCTTGTGCGTTCAAAAAATGGTTGTGATATTTGTCAGCCCGCAAACATTTTATCAGCTTTGGCGACCTGCACATGCCGAATGAATGTGTCAGCTGAATGTGTTCAATATGCACACTGCGTAGCTATCATTTCGTCATAAATACCAGTTATGTGTATGAAAGTGAATGTAATAAACGGTAAATTTATGAAAAAGACACGTTGTTTGATTTTTTCACTGCCTCCGCCAATTCACTGGATTCTTGTTTTTTGGTTCGGGCACGGCTCCCCTCTGCTCCAACTACGATTTTCTTCAACTCACTCTGGTGTAATCGTGTGGTTGAGCGCGTTTCCGTGTTTCATGCCATTCGCTGCATTTTATCTTTGTTTAAGTTATTAGATGATTTTTTGATTGTATAAGCACGCGGTATTCAAATTCTTCATTTTTTTCTCTCCGCACGCGTATTTTCCCTGTCTCTCTGGCGGTGCGCATTTTGTATGCATGAAGTGAAAATCATCATTTGCTGTTAAATTGTGTCACAAATCACTTCGCATGCTAAACTCATTTATATCACGAATAAATCAATGCTGATGTCGATGGGATGAATCAAGCGCGCGATTTCCAAGCTAATGCATGGAAATAAACAGGATTTGTTAGAGTCGAAAGAGGCGTTTGAAGCGCATAGCTTTTGCTTAAGGAAATTCAAAAACTTCACAAAGAATATGATGATTTTTCGTTGAAATTTCATGAGCCAATGCTTCAGTCGCTGCCTGTGAATTAAATGATGATGCCGTTATCGTGTGCGATCTCGAGCAAGAGCGAATGAGAGCGAATAGGTGATTGCTTGAAGTTGCGCTTTATAAGATGAAGCCAAGCAATTCGGTGAACTGAGGTGAACCAAAGCAAAAGTTTTTCGAAAAAATATAATGAGCTGCCAAGAGCTTAACGGAAGAGCAAATCGGATATTCTTAATCTTGGAGGATTACATTGATTGATTGTGTTTATAAAGATGAGGTTCAATGTAATATGAGAGACAATGAGAAATCACGACGGCTGTTTTTCGCTGGGAGGCAGCTAACAATTTCATATGCAATAGTTATGAGTGGCTGTTGGTCGCTTTCACCGCTTTGCTCGCGTTCAGTTAATCTTCCATTTATTTACGTAATCGTTTCGCGAAAAAGACTTTCGTGCGGAGCATATTCATAACCTCAGCTACTGTGATGGTGTTGATGTAGATGCTGCCGTTTGTCGCTTTTATATTTTCTTCAGCGAAATGGTTCTCTCTTCATTTTCATTTGGTCACCTGCTGCGACTCGAAATTAAATGCACCACAAATCGCAAAATGGCTGCGATATTATTCGTTGCCCGACTAACTTCAGAGCCGGCTTGTCCGGTTCACATTGACATATCGCACAAAAAATATATATATTCATTCACACAAATGAAGTTTATACGATAATTAAGTTTTATATCAGACAAAATCCCTTCCCACCACATCGGATTACGATGGTTTTTGTTCATCTCAAAATTATGTGCAATAACGTACAGTAGATATGAATAGTAGTTGGAATTATAAGTATATTTAATGACCGTGAAAGGAGAAGTTAGATTGCATAGAACGTATTTGAGCTTTATATTTGAAACTTTCCTAACCGCCAACATCGATAAATCATCGAAGAATGAAAGCCAGCCACAAAGAAGCCATAAATTTGCTGAAGAATTTCGACTAGATACTTTAAAAGAAGCACCTTCCCCATTCTGCCCTCACTCTCTACCTCACTCTCTTTCGCTCTCGCTTCTTTGGTGGATTTTCATGTAGCAGTTGTTGAGATATCGACGGAGTAATTAAATGGAGTTTACGTGAAAATTATTTCAGAGCAAATATTTTCACATCGATTCTAATTCGAGCCGCGTCGCTCTAAGGCACTACTGAAAAAGCGAGACGGAAAAGTGGTAAAGCGCAGGAATCTCAAGTTTAGAGAATAAATGAGATTGTGGTTTTTGCCATCGAGCAGAAAACCATTGACCGAGAACAAAATGTCGAAAAAGACGATTTAAACGAATAAACGGAATGAATAAACGAACAAATCGCCCTCAATTCAACACTGTTTTTGAATCACTCTCATTCTCCACACGCATCGAACGCAAAGCAGAAGATTAGCAAACTTCCGTGTGCATAAAGAAAATTAAAGTTCTTGTCTGTTTCAACACTTGTACGATTCATTTCAACGCAAACACAGACAAAAAGAAAAAGAAAGCGAAATTTTCGAGCTCAGCAATTCCAGCTTAGCACAGTTGCGAGATTGTATTACAGTCAATCTGTTGATGTGGAATGAATCGAATGGCTCTTCTGAAAATGTATTTGAAACAAGTGAAATGGAATAAAACGAGATGGAGAGAAAATGGTAATTCAACAGTAGAAAAAAGGAGCACAGCACACAGACAGATATTGTAGGTATTTTTGATGTGGCTGGTATAAATTTTCGGATTTCAGCATTTGAAAAGTGAATCGTTGCTCAATTCGAAAATGGCCAAACAAAAACAGAAGTTTTTAATTCAATAAGTTGCCCCATATAGTTTTCACGAATAATTTCATCGATAATCTCGCTGTTTGTAAATTATGTTCAACTTATGGTTCGGCATTCATGCGATCAACCAATCTGTACAAATGCACCGCACCGTGCGGGATAGTATATTGTAGCATTGAGTAGCGCATCGAAATTGATTTCCAGCGTATAAAATATACGTAATTCAATTGAGCTGATAGATAAAACCATATTTTCCCCAGCATCGATATCCATATCCATTTCACAGCTTTCGGAAATTGATTTTCTCCCTGGCACACAGGATCGAAGACGATTGAAATGGACAAATCCGGAAACGAGTTTAGTTTCACAACTGACAATGTTTTTGATCATCATCGCATACCGAATGAAAACGAAATAAAATTTAAGTTTCACTACACGATGCTTGAAATGTCAACCGTTGAATATGTGATACTTAATATTTCGCTCACGATTTTGTTTTGGTGGTTGTTGCTGATGGATAGGCTAGAAATTGTTTTCGCATTCGGTAATAGTGGACGTTCGAATTTGATAAGAGTTGATAATAAGTTGGTTGTGTATTTGTTTGTGCAACAAATTTGTACAACACACCAATTTATCCCATCTTTTTATGAATTCTGGTTGGCGTGTCGACGTGCACGCGTCTTCTCACGCTTTGTGAATGCAATAGTTTGGTACGAGTCATTGTTTGAGTTGTGTTCGAGTTCTGGAAGAAACAAAGTTATTCGGGCCACAAAAGCAAAATTTTTTCTGACGTTCGGTGCAAACCAAAAGTTACAAGATTTTGATGAGAATAAGGATTTTGGCTTGTTGAATTAAAGTTTCATTGTTTTCGGAAAGTTTTACATTTTACGACCAATTCAACCACACCAATTCTGAAGTGAGTTTTCAGAACATCGCCTGAACATCGACCGCTCCATATCCATATCAATCCACCTGCTTTGGTGAAGGAACGCCTAGCTTCTGTTCCTTTACTTCATTAATTCGATTTGAATTCGCTTTAAATCGAATTTATGTGCTTTTCCGCCCTCATGTTTTTTCCCCGTTCTCATTATTTTACCTTTATAAGCTGTTTCAATCCAATGGAATATCATTTTCAAGTGGCACTTAAATTTTACAGTATTTCCTTAACTAATTCCATCTCTGTGTGTTTTTTTATCTATCCATTTTGTAGGCCTCTCATCCGTTTTTACGAAGAGTATTACCGTAGGTTCAACCAATTTCGATAGTAGCGCAACCAGTGAAATGTACATATTATCAACGCCGACGAGGTCTTCATCGGCTTCGATGTTCGCATCCAATTTACAATCGAATAGAATTCGATCGCTGTCACAAACACAAGCAGACCCATTATCACGTACCAAAGATACCACTAATATGTCGGATAAAATCTATAGCAAAAATTTTAGAGTGCTATCGAAGATGAAGCTACCGCAACAGCATCAGCAGCAGCAGCAACAGATTGTATCACTGAACCAAGGTAGCAATAGTCATAATAATAATAAATTAACAGACGATGTGATATCACAGCAACCGACAACTAACGAAACAGTTGTGTCAGCATCAAATGCAGTGGCAGCTGAACTGAAAGGTGCACCGATGCAATCGATCCATGAAAATGATAACAGTAGCAGCAATATCGACGGTCACTTCAGTCATAACACATTAGATGAATATTACAAAGAGCCGATGTATTTTGGAACAGAGAACTCGACGACGGTGAATACACAGATTGGTGCAAATGCACATCTACCGTGCGCCGTGCACAATATCGGAGAAGGCGTTGTGAGTATAAAATCGATGCACAATATAGATAGCTACATATAATTCCAAGTCTGAAATCAAATTTATATGGAAATTCATGCATTCATAAAATCTGAAACACGCATGAATGCCATTCGATGTGTTTCCAAGCCATTGGAGAGGTGCTGACGACAGAGGCACCAACGACGACGGCCAAAGAATCGCACAAACAGTTCAAAACTCATCTTCCTATTTCGTCATACAAAATTCCAATAAAAATGAACTACAATTGCCATCATTGGCGCTGAATGCTTATTAAAATGAGGCTATTCTTTGGCAATTCATTGAATATGTGAATATACAATCTCACCGGATGAAAATGGTAGCACATCAAAATGATAAATCTTTGTTTTATAACTTCACAGCACCATTCAACACCTCGTTATTCGCAATTCGTTCGGATTGAATTTTGCCATACGATTTCCTCTATCTCGAAACAAAAACGGAATATTCAGTTGAATATCAACATCAAAGAATTAAAACTTTTTATCGTATTCTATAAACTTTTATGGTTAGGAATTTAATCAAGACCGAAACAATCAAACAAAAGGTGATAATAATGGAAATCTATACAGAGAAAGGCCGAAAGTGGTTGAGAAATGAGAGCTGAAAAGCAATTCATGCTGTGCCTTAGCCGTGCCGTGTGTTATGCTCGGCCAGACGATCCATAGAAACGGCATTACACTGTGACTGGCATTGAAATGTAGAGAGAAAATTGTTAAAGAATTGCCACAAGAAAAACGAAATACAGTGAAACTCAATGCGAAATTTGATCGTACATTTAATAACGATTTCACTGAGAAAACATAAACAAACACTATTCAGCAAATACTTGCCATCAACATATCACACTTGTTATCGTTCGAGTGTATTTTCCTAATTCAATGCTCTGATATCCCATTTACTGTGCAACGTCAACAGTTTGCGTGTGTATGCAAACGCTTTCCATTTGAGTTTTGTGTTTATCCTCCGTTTCGCATTTTTTCCCTACATTTATTTCAGAAGTATCGCATTGTAAGTTTTCCGCTGGTTACGTGCTAGTCGATTTATATGTGTTTGCGCTCATCGTGGTGTTCTTATCAGCTTCAAAATCTATGGCATCAATCCGTTTTATAGTTCTCATTCACTCTTTCAGATGAATACATCTAAAGAGTTGGAAGCTGCGTTTCTCAAAAGCGAAAACGTTCTAAACGAGAAACGAATGGATACGATTGTTTTTCTTCGTGTGTGTGAGTGTTTGCGGTTAAGTTTTCGTTTGTTCGGTTGTGTTGTTGCTCTTGTTTGTTTTTTATTTGAATCTTTGGATGAAAATGCTAAGCACAATATTAAGTGAGACGACAAATGTCCTCACGATGCAGCATTGCGATAACAATTTGAGAGAGCTTACACAGTACATTGAGAGATTTTTGTAGTAAAGCATATGTCTTGTGCGTCACATAGCATGGAAAATTACACGAAGAAAGAAAAAGCGGAATAAAAATAGTAAAAGTGAAAGAATAGAAAAAATCGGTCATTGCGTCTATGGCCTTTTCGTGGTGGCTTTTGACGTTTCCTTTTTCCCGCTTCCAATGCCGAAGCGGATAACATCTCATTGTTGTCGATTTGATCGCACACCACATATGATAAAACAAAAAACGGTCAAAACTATGTACATTGAACAACGTTTTTCGCAAACGAAAACCAAATAGACATTCTCACATATTCATTTCTTTCCGCTTCCTCTTCACCCAAAGCAATTCGACAATACACCATAAATACATATACATTGGACAATGGCTTACAAAACCGAAATCGGAATGACATCACATAACAATAGAACACACACACAATGTGGAAGAAAGGGAACAAAAAGGAATAAAAGAAGTCAAATAAGTCGTGCGAGGCGATTAGGATCCCGTTTCATTCATTCTTTTTCTTTTTTGTGTTTTTGTGTGTGCGAACTTTCTGTCGTGTGAAATAAGCGCGAATGCTTTTGCTTGTCGTATTTCAAATATAGAGAGATGTCAAACGTAATTCTCTGCAAACATAAACGTTTTAGCTGAAAATGCAAATTCTCTGCAAATACAACGCATACACAAATATGCCATGACACTGATTACTAGGATAAATGTCACATGTTCGTTATTTTTTGATGGCATTTCGGTGTGTTTCGCTCTGACTCTCACTCTGTACCAAATTGCGATTTGTTTGCATTGCATCAGCGAATTTATTAACCCAAGGAAAAGCAGCATATTTTTTTCATTCCGTCAATTTTCATTGGCAAACTTTTCTCATACGCGTTATACCATGAGTTTGTGTACCACGAACGCGTGTGGTGGCATTTGAAATGATGAATGGCTACCAAATGGCAAATATGCGAACGAATTTACTCTAAAAGATCCATTTATTTTGGTGTTGCTGATGTATTTTCTCTCATTGCAGGTCTCGTGGATTCGCCGAAGAGATTATCATTTATTAACTGTCAGTCTAACAACATACAGCTCCGATGAACGGTACAGTGTGTCGCATGCAAAACACTCCGAAGTAAGTAAAAACGTGTTCATTTTTAATTGATGGATATTATTGAAGCAATTTTGCTCTGATGACAGCACCAGCACCAACACAAAATGGCCTGAATATATCTCTACATTTTCCAGCCCAACACTTTTCTCGAACACAATCAATTAATTATCTTGTTTCAATTTGTTTTTTCCCTGCTCCGTTTTTTCAGGACTGGACACTGCAAATAAAATACGTTCAATTAAGAGATGCCGGAATTTACGAGTGCCAAGTATCGGTGCATCCACCATCGTCCATATTCATTTATTTGAGTGTTGTCGGTATGTAAATCCTCATAAAAATTCACTATTCACTGAAGTTTGGGTGAAAGGGATGAAAATTATTCATGTCTGATGTAAAATCTTGATTTCCAAAATCCATATTTTCGGGAAGTTTTGTCATCCAAGTTTGACTGAAAGTTTTTTTTTCACCATCGTACGACACAGAAAGGAAATGACACAAAATTATATCGACGTTATCAATGCATCGCATTCGAGAAACGGGCGATGTCGACAACAGATTTGCTATTGAGAAAGTCGTCTTCAACGAGTTCAATTGAATCGAAATCAAGTTTTTGATGGAAATTATCGTTATTTATATTCGTTGGTAGATAGTGAGTGTTGACATATTCCTCTTTCGTCGATTTTGCTTGTTACAGTCACAATCCGTTCACATCCAAGTTGGCAGCATCGTGGCTTTGTCTTCTTTCCCATTTTCCTCGTCCCATATATAATTCTGAGACATGGCTTTTGCCGTTACCATGGCTTTTCTTTGCTGCTACTACTACTATTTCCCTCTATGCTTTCCGTCGACGAAGTGAAATCCAATTTTAAATGCATAAAAATTTTCCTATTTAGGAAATTATAACTTTTTCAAGCGTTGCTCGATTTTTTTCGTGCACTCTCTCTCTCTCTCTCTCTCTCTCTCTCTCTCTCTTTCTCTGTTTCATTTCGAATGTACTGGCGAAGTTTTCGTAATAACAACACTAAGGAAATGCATAGTGAATGTGCGAAGCGAATTGACAAACTACAGAAAAAAATTCGGAGTGACAACAACATAAAAAGGTGAATCAGTTGAGGGCGAAAACGGAAGTTGCAAAAAGAAATTGTTGAAAAAAGCATCTTCAAAAGCAAATAAAAAGGACCATTGCGCCAACAATGTGTGTGTTTGTATATTTGGTGATTTCGTCTGCTTGCAAGCAAGTTGGATATTTGGATGCCAAATTTTAAGCTCGCAAAAGAATTCCGGTTCGTCGAGAAAAAATGTCCATCGCGCTGAAAAATTTTCAATTTACACATTACTCTATGGGCGACAGTATCTGAACTATGCAAATGTGATTCAGTAACTCGCCTTTCACTTTCATGTAACCATAAGTTTCTCGAGCATACTTAGAGAAGCAAGAACAAAAACCCCTCGCCCACTCGCTGGCTCACTCATACACAAGAACACACATCGGTATTTTATAATTGACAACGTTCCCAAATGCTTATCATCTTCCGAATATTTTCCGGGTGGTCGCCCTTGTGCAGTCTCGGGCACTCTTCCATGCGCCAACTTTAATAAAGTGAATGAAGTCCAGCAGAAAAAAGTTCAAATTTCAATTATCACGCTTCAATCAGCACAGCAGCTATTTTCGTTGCAATAGTTTCGGCCACGCGTTTTTGCCATGTTTTAATTGTTTACTTTTTATTCCGAATCAATTGAGGCAATATATACACATGTAATCAACGAGGAAATTCCAAAGTTTTCCGATTGCACAGTAGCGTACAGTTGTACAAACAATCGGGGAAAAATTGCACAAACTAGCAAAAATGTCAGAGCATTCACAATGTTCACAATACCCAATGGTATTTCACTTGCAAGAATGCGATTTCCAGAGTTCGAATGTAATTTTATCCTAGTAATTCGGCAGAAATAGACAAAGCACAAGACAATATCTTGTTGAAACAGATGATGGGAATTGTGACGAGAGAAACGAAAACACAGAAGCGAAACGTAGTTGACAAAGAATCAAGTTAGAGGAAAAAGAAAGCAATAGCTCCAATTGCAATAAGATGTCAGATCGATGGCCGCTGCACACTTAATATGGCACGGAATGTTGACTCACATAGTTAGTCACACAATTGGGACCGATAAATCAACAGATTTGTTAGTTTTTTTCCCGTTATTTTCCTTATTTCATTCGTAGCGTGTTGGGTTTTCTCATCTCTCGAACGCTGCTCATTAACGACATCGAAAGGGACCAGTGGCTTACACACCAAAGAATATTTATTTTCTGTTTTATGAGATCTGTTTTTTTTTGCGCCTCATCTCCACATGCTGTGTGATTTTTTGTTGATAGTGCTTGTTGGCTGTAAAGGTCCTATTATGCCGTAGAAATGAGTGTCTGATAATGACAATTCTTATGTGAGTCTTTGTGTGTGTGTGTGCGTGTGTGTTTTGTTATAAAGTACAGTCCATGCGAACGTCCTATATAAAATGATGACTATCATGTCACCGATGATGATTCACAAAGATTGACATAGATAATGATGATTACATTACACCAAACTGAATCGTAATAAAATGAGTCAAGGTTCATCGTTTTTCTTCACACATACGGTCGACCGTTTCGATCCTACCTCATTCGATGTCAGCGTAAGTAAGGGTGTTTGTGTGAGCGTATTTTATTCGGTACGCTTAAATTGGCTTACGATTAAAATAAGCTGAAACGTTAAGTTTTTCCCATCTCGATGCGTCTCAGTTTCTCCTTGTCACTCGTTCTCTGCTCTATTGCCGTCGTCGATCATTTTCTATAAGCGCATTTTTTCGCTCTATCTACCCAGCAAAACCAACAACGTGGTCCGTAATTGCGTTTGCATTGTAACGCTTCAACGCTACTGATTACACATATAGTGTATTGCAAAAGCTAGTGGATGAAATATTCATCAAACAAAATATCTCTGTCAAATTCAATCAGTCTCTCGTCGTATTTATGCAAACATTCTTCCTTAAATTTATTATAAGCTCGTCACTTCGATCCATGCAAATGGCTTCGATTAAATAGCAGTGAAATCTTGTTATTGCTTTCGAATTGCAAAACGGGAATTGTTTTTGCATGGATTATACAGATTTTGATGTTTTTCTCTGCTTTCAAAATGATTGACGCGTTTAAACGAAACGGAATTTTATGATTCATAAAATGGATTTTCTTTGACGCTTTCTGCAGAGGCTCGAGCCGAAATAGTTGGACCACCAATACGTTATTTAACGCCTGGCTCAACATTGAAGTTAATGTGCCGCATTGTCCAAAACACAGAAGCTTCAGCGTTCATTTTTTGGTATCATGACAACCGGATGATCAACTATGATGTCGATAGAGGCATAAATGTTTCCACCGAAGCAGGTATGACACAAAATGTGTGGTTTCATTTTATTTTTTCAATAGATTTTTGCTTTAGTAAATATTGCGTGTTACAAAAAATACTTTCGAGAATTGAACGAAGGCCACACACAAAAGAGACACAGTGCTCTAGTTATACGTTTCGTTTCGTTTAGTGTCATTGTTTTGCAATTACAATAGTCCAATGGAAAGTTAGGTGTTCAAATGAAATTCAATGTAACCCCACAGTTTGAACTCAAGCATGCATACAGCAGTCATAAGATTTGCAGACACACATACATCCAATACATAAATATAAAGTTTGTTCATTTGTTCTTGTTTCAAAAACCAATTTCAGACTATCACTCGTCCGAGCTGACCATTCAACGAACGAACCGAGAGCATTCTGGCAATTACACATGCCTGGCAAGTAATGCACGACCGGCTTTCGTGCTCGTCCACATATTCAAAGGTGAGTATTATAGAAACTGCTCATGAAATTCAAATGATATTACCGTCATATATGTTTATGGTTGGTTTTGCCTTTTTCTTGATTCTTGTCCGAAGTCAGAAAATGCACTCTTTCTATCCGCATTACTGCTGCTACTATTCTTCCTCTGTCATATAAAATGTAAAAAATCGAAAAGTGAGAGACTTTTATGGATGGAATGAAACAAATATGCATTGGCCTATTGCCTTGACCACTTCACAAATTCTTCTTGAATGAATTGGCAACGCCATTTGACGTCAATATACTGGGTTGTGTGCTAATGAGATGGGGACGACGGTGGCGTGGCATTGTGCAGCAACAGCCAGCATTGTGTGTGTATGACAGGCCAATGCGCATACATCTTTCAGCATCTCAACTCCGGAAGCTGTTGTCATTTAGATTTCTCCACTTTTTCATCTGCTTTTGTTTTTTTTTTTTCATTATTATTGTAGCCATTCGACAGCCTGCAGTCAAACGGAAGACGATGAAGTGGTCTTTAGCTTAGTGAATATATATTTATATTCGAGATTAATTTGTTGAAATAACTTAAAAGCTTTCTAGAGTTCAATGCAAATCCATTAATCACACAATATTTCACCGACCCAGACCTCGAGCTATAATACAAATTTTGAAATTATAAAATATCCGCATTTGTATCTTTCTCTGTTTCCAGCGTTATGCGTCCTATCCTCAGAAAAAGATTTTTTTTTCACATTAATTCCGCTTTTGTTCTTTGTATATTAATGGTTTAATTCCATCCACTCGTTTTTTCGTCCCTCGGCCCCTCTCTCTGTGCTTTTTGAAGAGAAGAAATTCTTTTTTCTACATCGTAAAATGTCTGAAAACCTAAAAAACTGCGTTGATTAACTTAAATAAAAGTCGCTTTCATTCAATACACTTTTCACAATCAATATATCGGAATCACGGTCTCATTGGTGCAGCAGCAGCAGCATCCTTTTGACGTAGCACTCGATAAACTTTCAATATTGCCAATAAAACTTTTGATCTTGAGTTGAACAAACAATTAATTTACTTTATTTGCTCTTTCTCTCATTTTAGGCGATAATCCGGCAGCAATGTATCATGAGCATCGAGGCGATGCCAACTCCATACATGCCGTACATTCCAAAATGTTTGCTATGATCTTTGCCATCGCATTGGTCGGACGCAATCGTATCAATTTAATTTGGTTTACATGAGCATCGTCGATGCATGGCTAAAATATATTCAATGGATGTACTTAAGTTTAGTATCAAAATTAATGAAAAAGTTCTATCTTATCAACGCAAGAGTACGTATACAGATGTCACACTCATTCATTTCAAAGAGCTACTTGTGTTGAACGTGTGTGAGTATGTTGATTTCGTTGATGAAGTTATCTTAAGTAAAGGTCAAAGCGACCTCTCTTAAATGTGTGACAAATGAATTAATATATAAAAATTTAAATATAATGGCATAGGTTTAGCTTAAATGTAAACAAAATAGTGAAAATTAACGTTATTTGAAGATGAATATTTATGTATTTTATTGGATTGGAGTGTTCTTTGGCGGAATGAAAATACAACTACACTCTCACACACACAACCATAATTGTTTAGCAGATCAAGTTGAAACGTATTAAATTGTAAAAAGGATTAAATTTTATTGAAATAATAAAAATGTACCAACTGAACGTAAACATTCACAGAGCGTTTTATTCTTCAACGTGAAATTTATCGAGCGTTCCTCAGTTGCCCAACATGGAACAATATGTGTGATGACTCCCATACAATTTTTAATTAATGAACTAAATGGAAAGTCATTAATTCAATTGAATAGGATGGTAAGTTAGTTAGCGTTGAGAAAGGTTACGATGAAATATCTTTTTCAGCTGATTCTTCTACATGTTGCATTCTGTGCACTGCATTTTAGCTCCGTTTTAATTTTCACATAACATAAAAAGCTCTCTTCACTCAATGACTACTATCTGCCAAATGCTCCAGACTTGGCTCGTTCTGAAATCGGATGCTCTAAATAATCACTTTAAAAGTTTTCATTAACAACTTTTCGATTAAATAATATTACTTATTCGTTTGTTGGCAAAACAAATGCCTTCAACCATGTGTTCGACGAGATTATCAAAGAGTTACTTTCATTTAATCGATTCAACGTTGCATGTTCGCACAGTTTCCGGCGCTTGTTCTAAGCTTAATATTTGACAATTGCGCTCCATATGGCAGCTAAATATGCGAATTTCAATGCAAACAGTTTCAATCAATTTAGTATTTGATTGTGAATTTCCATGCTAATCTACTTTAGAAAGTAAACGTTCTCTTGAGATATCTGAAAATTCCAATTTCCGTTTATTTCCTTTCCACGGTGCAATCAAGTTCAAAGCCATTCATCAAAGAAGGAACAACTTTTGCAGTTGACTTGTCATCAATTGCATACTCTTAACATATTTTATCTTTCTTCTGCCGAATTGTGCACACAACCATTTTTGAGCTCGTTCAATTGTTGTTAAACTATACAGCAATTGAGATTAATATGTCATCTATTTGCGCGTTATTAATTGTCAGTCCATATTTTGACAATTTAGGAAATAAATTTTATCTTTCGATAGGTTGAAATGAGATCACATTCCAAACTTCCGCAACGACATTAATTCAAATTACCGGCCATAAACGAATGTAAAATTCTAGAACTTGTTGGGAGCCATTGTGAAAATAATTTAACTGAGTAGCAAGTCGACTATTTTGGAACACTTTGACTAGAATTGTATATGGAGATGTACTGAAAATTCAATCATAATCAATCAGTTATGCGTAATATATGATCGTTGGTTGGTCACATTTGGCTAAGTTGATTGAATCCTTATTGAACGGCGTTCAATGAACGCTCATACAAAATATCGGTCACCAAGTTATCCGAACGAAACCAACTGATAATCATAAGTTACCCAAATAGTCAACTGCTCAGTCATAGTAAACCATGGCAAATGCATACAAAATATAGACAAAATGACTGAAAATCCAATCACTCACTATATTTGCACAAGGGAGAGTGCCATTCGACCTGGTTCACTGTAAAACCTTTAGCCAGCTTCAAACTATGAACTTCCATTAATTCTCTCGCTTTGTAATGCTCTTTCTTCCTACGCGCCGACAAAAATGTGAAAACCTGTAGCGTTTTGTAGCGGAATAATAAAGTGAATTTCAAGTGAAATACTTTAGTTTTTGCTAGCATGAAATCTATTATGGGCGAAGTCAAATGTAAAAAATTTCATTCCTCCCCATGGTTATGTTTCGCATTTGTAAAAATATACTCTTGCTATTTCTTTCAGATCCTCAAAATTCCATACGTTTTTTCTTCTTTTCATATAACTGTGCTCATCGTTATGGAATAAGTTGTCGACGGGATACTTGATTGCTTAAAATAATATTTTCCGTGAGGCAATATTTTCTATTATATTTTTCGATTGAAGATATATTGATTCGATGATAGGATATTAAAACAACATTATACCATTTTATTGAACATCAACATTGCAATATTAATATTGATAAATATCGAAGGAATTTGCAAAACAATGAATATGGTAGTTCAGAACAAAACGTCAAACGAACGATGGAAAATTCAACGAACAACTTAACATAGCATCGTTAACCTTCTTCCGTTTCTGCATTTGAAATCGCAAAATAAACAGTCAATTTATAGAGAAAAAATGGTTTGTTTTATCAATAAAACTTTTCTGGTCATTTAATTTCCATTAAAATTCAATTTAAATTCATAAAATTCGAGGTTGAGCAATTAAATTGGATGTGGATGTAAAGTTATGAGTTAGCTAACCACATTTTGAATCCCGTTTTTGACATTTTCATAACGTCCGAGTTGGCAAACTCATCGTCTCCATCGTCATCGTCGTCGTTCTCTTCGGTCGAATCGTATGGTGTATTGTTGTAAGAAAACGACGATTGAATACGCTCAAGAAGATCAGCTGCAACGATTGCAAACTCCTCCCATTCGGGATCTGGTGTGCTGCCTTCAAATAATTTCTCTTCATCTAAAACCATAAATTGAGTGAGTCAAACTTGTAATTTTGGTTTGTATACAATGTTTTATGTAAATTACCCAGATATTCAAGTATGTCACCAGATATATAGTCTGCTTCGTCTTCGCCCAGCGCGCCAACGACATTGCCAGAGTCAATGATATAGTTCCACATCGCCTGATAAAGAAACGAGACGCACAAAACACACACAAACAAAGAGAAAAAATTAATTGAAATTCTTTGAGAACGAATAAGAAATTTCGTTCTATTTTTGTGTGTCATCAAACGCACTTGACAAGCAATCAGAGCCAAAAGCCAATCATGCTTCATTGCACTACGCTGCAGAACGTCTCGCAAGAGTACCGGTCCTCGTAGTTCACGGAATGGTGCACGTCGCTCCCAATCGCTCAACATATTCACCAAAACGCCACAAGAAGTCTCCACAATGTCCAAATCATTTGATGATAGATTTTTCAACAGAAACTGTAAACCGCCGGCGGAATGGACGGCGACACGAGCATCAAATGACCTTGTTAAATTGCCCAAAACGCGTGCTATTTCAGATTGTGCGGATACAGGTGCCCATTGATATATGGCGCACAATGCGGCGCTTATTGTTGCCATCTGTTTTATCAAGCTCTCGGGATGAAGGTCGATTTCCTTTGAGCCATCCGTCTGCTGATCGTCTATCGCATTCTGATAAAACGATAAATTGTGAATGGCACCCAACGTTGCGAACAACAATTCCTCTAATTCGCTATTCTGCCGAAACGAAAGAAGAAAAAAAAACCGACGCACAGAAATTCAGTCAAGAGGATTCGCTCTTAAGTAAAATCAAATTAAGCAAGTCAAATTGATTGGTGAAACAAAAGACAAAGTTTTATTGAAATTGAGTGAAGCATTTTATGCTAATTAATTTTCCAGCTAAGGACCAAAATAATAAATGAAGCAAATTAAATTTACGTACAAATTTGGTGCGATATTTGTTGATGGTGTTCAATGTGCTCAATAGAATCGCGCCCAACTGGTGATGATTAGCTAATTTATAGCCGACTTCAGTCGACACGCTCAGGTTGGCGACGACACGAATCAATTTAATAACAACATCAGCCACCGTATCGATTTGGCAATCACCTGCATCGTCACCATTTGATATTTCATTAGTGGCTGCGTCGCGTTTCCTGCGCTTCAACAGCATCGTTTCGTTTGCATAATAGTCCAAACAATTTAATAAATATTCCATGGCAACATCATTATTGTAAAATTGTTGTCGAGCCGAATCTGATTTGGCCATTAAATTCCCCAAAATGTAACCGATACGATTCAACATACTCAACGATTTGTTTGATATTGAATTGATATTTTCCGGCATATCATTTTTCGGTTTTTTGGGCAAATCAATAAGAATCGGCCCAAGTAGAATTCCCAAACGTGCTGCCATCGAAGCGATACTATCACAGCAACTTTCATGCTCTGACAAAATGCTCAATGTTCGAATTATGCTCAATTGCACTTCGGCTTGATTAATGCAAATTTCAGCTGCCCGCACCAAATGTGGTCCGGCCAATGTAATTTGACGATCAAAATCCTTTGATGTGTCCACTGCACATTCAATTGAATCAATACTTCGGCCCGATTGCGGCATTGTTTCCATGGTATTCTTGGCGTTGTTGTTTTCCGAAAGTATCAGCTGAACACAGTGATCTGACATTATAATTTTCGATAAAACACGAAAAGCACTGCTCAGTTGATATAGAGCGTGTAATGTCTGAGTTGGCAATTTAGTGGCCGCTCCCTTTAGCAAACAAAAATATAAAATACGAAACGTTAAGCTTTTGTTTTTTACGACACACACACACACACACCCAAACATAAATTCATTCTCAATATTATACAATATAGTAAGTGGAAACTGTAAAATTTACCGCTTCGTTAATCATTTGGAGATGCAAAATCATCAAGGGAGTGGCGCCATGCTGTATCAAGCGACTGGCCAATGTTTTGTGCTTTTTCACGGATGCTCTTGATGAATTCGAGCAGCGACTTGTTATTGCTGTTGAAACGATCGCATTTGCTAGAAATCGTACAGCGCCATATCCATAGATGCATGCTTCGGCATCGTCAATTGGACTTGCACGGCCCAAACCATCGATTAGCAACTCTAGATTTGCCGGAAAATATTCGAAGCGAATGTGAAAATGTGAATGAATCGAATTCATGGTTTCAAATGTCACCATTTTACCTGGAACATCAATATTCGCAAATAAATTGTCATTTCGCTCGTTTCGAGCCACCTTAAATACTAATTTGCAAGCTCCAGTCAGGTTGCTTCCAGTCACATCCAACTTAATGACAGTGGCGAATGGGTAGCGGTGTCAGCGGCAGCGGCGTGCACGAACCAAGTGGCAGAAAAACAAACAAAACGAATGCATATAGAATGAAAGATAAGTTGAAATTGGTTACAACAATGTAGCAATTGGTGCCATTTGGCGGAAATAGAATGTTCAAAATGATTTTAATATTGAAAAGAAGAATGAGAGGGACATATTAAGGGAGTGAATGGGAGGGCAGCAAATTTTACCACAAGTACAACGCGTGCCACACTGAGCAGAATTTTGGCGGACGAACATTCAACCAAGCCGTACAATGACGATAAGATGGAACTGCGCCAATCGCTCCGAATACCCTTAACTCGTGTGTATAATTCGGATAGAATCTAAGAAGAAACAATGAACCGAACATGAATGCACATTAAAATTAGCATAGCGCATATATTTTTAAAATAGCATACAAACCCCATTTATATGTAAAATAGTCTCTTCGCTACAGTCCTTAATACCGGAATGTGACTTCAGTAAATCCAAAAGTGTTTCGGTAGACGTTTGGCTGAGCAGATCATTGCTGCGCAACCTTAACAAGCGACGCTGTTCGCTGGGCGGCTGCTGAAAATATACATTCATCACAGCGCAGTGAATAACTCATTGCCATTTCCATAGATATCATGAATAAAAAATGAAATTTTTCATAGATATTTGAGCTCTCTGACTCTCGCGCGTTGATACAATATGACACCCAAATAATTAAAGTGCGTAAATTATTTCATTGTTTTTTTTTTCTCGACAAATTTCGGCTAGAATAACAATGTTTCAATTTTTCATGGAAATGCCAATAAATTGAATACTATGTAATTTAAGTATATTAAAATCCATCAAATCCATTCGCAGCATATAATATTGCACGTACCTTTTTCAAACATGATTGATTTGCTTCATCAGTCAACGGTAAAGTTATTTGTCCATCATCTTTAAAAATGCTGCCTTCAATTAATGCTGGTTTCTCCGTACATTTTTTGATATCATCAGTGCTAACGGTTCCGGTATCGATGTTCCTTTTTTGGAAGCCATTCATCGATAGAAATGTGTCATTCGAGCCTGTTTCAATATAAATAAGCAGATAATATTTTGTTTTCTATTAAACAGAATGTAATATGAATGCGCGATGCGAATGAGGGACAAAGGACAGAGAGAAAGTTCGAGAGAACAATGTTTTCGTTCGGCAGTAAGGTCATGCATGCGAACAGCAATTCATCCAGATATAAAGTGTGCGATTACTTACTGTGGGCGTTCGCATACAGTTACTTTTTGGATTGAATTCATTTTTCATGTAGCAGCTTCATTTCAGTGGCAGCACTCAATGTGCTCGTAGTTAGTGCGAAGCGTAATTAAGCCTTGAATCGAGCCAAAGATGAAAATTGTGTATCTCATAGACTTGATAATTTTCGCTATCAACAAGTTTCCAGTCATAATCAGAATATGGAGCAGAGAAGAATATTCAAATTGAGTAAAGAGAAGTGTTTCGTTGTTACTTAAAATCGGATTTAATTGTTTGTAAATATGAATTATATATTTGGAGACGGTACACATGTACACATCACTATCCACATTCGGGCGAGTAGGTTAGTGTAACGGAATTCGATAAGAGGCATATCGTATTTTAAGTTTTATTGAACTCATGAACAGATTATGGCCTTCGCAAATTTTGCGTTGCGCTTCATTTCGACTACATTAAGAGTAATGTTTTGGTTTTATCCATTAATGTACGAATGCCGTAAACCATTTCGTGCACTGGCTCCGTCTCTCTCTCTCTCTCTCTCTCGCTCCGTACCCGATGGATGATTCAAAAAGCCATTTACCAACATACAAATAGCTCTGTGTATGTCCAATCAATTTCTCAAACATATCGATTAATCGAGTAAATTGCTTTTGAATAAAGCTGCATAATGTTTGCCAGTAATTACTTACAATTAGAAGTAGTCCCAGTTTTTGATTCCGATAAAAGTGTTGGTAGTTTTGGTTGCCCGTTGGCTCGTTTGTTTTTCGTGGCAATATTAAGATTTATCGCAATGTTCGAGCTGTTATCACTTTTCTCACCAACGCAGGTATTTATGTTGGATTCATGATCGCCTTTTACTCGTAAATCCATAACATTGTTGACTATTGCTTCGATGGGCTGAGTTGTGGTTGTGTTTGATGGCATCTCATCGTTGAATGCTTTTATGTTAGCTGCTGGCTCCTGTGCGCTGCCCAACGAGCCGAGAATCGGTGCACGAAATGTGATTGTAGTGATTGGTGGTAAAACTCGATTTTCCAGTTGCAAATAGCTCAAACTGAAATAAAGCAGCATTAAATTTGCCAAACGAGTACATTTAAGCAATTTATGAGTACGAGTGCATCCAAGCTATTTTCCATTTGAAATACAAATACTATATATTGTGAGATATGATTCTATTGCATTGAATTGCATGAAAAACAATGTAAGCAGGTTGTTGCAAAAAGCATTCAACGATCATGAGTGCAATCAGTGTTTGAGGGATTATTTTTTGGTATTCATGTTTCCATCTTTTTGATATGGCAAAGAAATAGTGTACACATTCGATACCTGAAAGCGCTCGGCGGACGATCTGCCAATGATGAAACTTTACCATACAACTGTCGACGTGGCTCACGTGGAGTGGCAGGTCTTCGCGTTGACACCAAACGCACTCCTGCAAATAGTAAAATAATTAGCAACTGAATCAATATGAAATGTAAAAGCAGCAACAGCATTCAAACTTAAACATTTTGGCCGAAACCATGATGTGAATGGCATCAAAAATTTATTATTATTGAGAATGAAACACAGTTTCATTCATCTGGTTAAAATACTGAGTCATTTTTCAATGGAATATAAAATCATGTTTGAATGAAACTCCAAAATAGAATGCTGCAATTCGACCCAGTGAATATTCGGGTGAATTAATGTTGGTTCATACAATTTCGTGGAAAAATATATCGATTGATCGAGGGCTATTTGTTGAACCATTATCAGAAAACACACAGTTTATTGGCTTATAATTTTTTTGAACGTCGCACCGCAACTTTTTCCATGCCGAGCTTTCCTTTACCTTGGCACGATGCGACCTTCTGATAAAACTTTCGATAAATGCCAGAGCAAAAGCAGAGAACGGTACAAAGAGGACCGGTCAATATTTGTTTACACCAGGAGACAGATAGTGCAAAACGAACCTCGCATATTGTTTGCGGGTCGGTTTTCATTGTTGGTCGCACTGACCACCTAGAACATGTACACAGGTGTGCATTAAACATCAACATTTAATGAAAAATTATGCATAAATTTGAATTTATTAACATTTATGCTAAATGTTACGATTTTAATTTTGTTGACCAATACACCGATTTTTGTTTCCGGTTTCTCCCGATAATTTATTGTGCAGAAGAACATGGAAACAAAGTCGGACAAAAAAATACAATTCCGTATTTCGATGTTTTTTCGCAAAGCATTACAGAATTTCAATGGTTCCGTTAGGATCTGAAAAAGTATTTTATTTGATGTTTGCAATTTACACGATAATACCCATTTTCAATCGAATTTAATTATATTGATTTTGCTAGTGAATCGGCGGTTGGGTCGCCGGACTTCGACCATATTATATACTCACCATTCGAAAGCATTCTCTTTGTTTCACTGATAGTTTCAGCGGTGATTTTCTGTCGCAATTGTAAGCTATTTCGTCGAACTTCGAAAGATTTTAAGGCGCTGACGCTTGCATTGCCGATTACCGGCTGTGTTTTCGGTGTAATTGATGGCATCGAAAATGATGGGAATGAAGGCACCACGTCACTTTGATCTGATTTTGGTTTTGGCTTCGGGTTGGTCAACATGTTCTAACGAGTACTCCAACCGATACAATAATTATGAGCGAGAGATGGAGATTTTTTCACAAAAAAAAACACACAAACCACTGTTGATTGATACGATAAACCGCGAAAAAAAAAACTTTTTCTAAAATTCCCCACCGAATTGGGCTTTTATAGACCGATCACGAGCTACCATTCAATCTGAGGTGAATTGACCAGTTTTTCGTTGGAAATATTCGGAGAGGCACAAATCAATTTACGTATATTTTCGTTCAAAACTTGCACAGGTTATTCTTTTCCCATCACATCGGCAACTCCAATTACAACAGGAAAAACACACACTCTACTCAATTGATAAATGTAACATGGAAAAAAAAGTTTTCTCTTTTTTCTCGTTGCCTAGCTCAGAGTGTAGTACAAACTGTCGGCATCAATTATTTTGCAAACAAAGACTATTTTCTAAACATTTTAAGCGAAACGCTGCAAAAAATAAAAACTTTATAGCATTGTGATTCGATGAACAGAGCGTATACTTCTATGACGATTGGAAAAAAAATCGGTAGCGCACAAGCCACA
This sequence comes from Obolodiplosis robiniae, assembly GCA_028476595.1. Classification (NCBI taxonomy): domain Eukaryota; kingdom Metazoa; phylum Arthropoda; class Insecta; order Diptera; family Cecidomyiidae; genus Obolodiplosis; species Obolodiplosis robiniae. The sequence goes on from CM052015.1 coordinate 23,114,678, forward strand.
CAATAAAACGACATTCGGAAATTGTTTACTCGCAATACGTAACTATGGAGATTTGTTGGAAAGCAACTAACTGCTCTATTTATTTAGTTTTTCCATAAGTTAGTGCTAGCTTCTGATACGGTCACTGCGTAAATAGCAGAATATGATGAAAAATAAGGAAAAAACAGAAATTCAGCGCAAATATTTATGATTATTATTTGAAGCGCCCGTTTTTGGACGTGAATCGTTCTATTGTGAGCTGATATTTATAGATGTTTTGAATGAAAAAGAGCAACTGTACCATTTCAGGAGTCGCACAAACTTTCCGGTGCAAAATGAATGTATTTGGTGAATAGAATGTTCGCTATTTAATATTGGTTTACACAGCGGTTGGTACAAAGATCAAGCCAACATGGTTGCCGTTTTGAATGAATTTGGGTTTCAAACATTCCAATACAACTGCGCTTTCCCAGTGGACCTCAGCATCCATTATTATAATCACTTTTTCAAACTGGCTTTCTTCAAACATCAAAGAATTTCAACATTTTGCCATTTTTCGCAAGTATTTCAAAGGAAAGTCGATTCAATTCACTCTCCGGTCAGCAATTTTTGCTGTTTATCTCGAAAGATTTTTTCAATTGTTGTTGTTGTTCTTGGCGGATACAGGATCTTGCAAAATTTCGCTTAACTATGTCAGTTGTTGCTGACTCAAAATCGTTTTTTTCGCTGTAAGTTTTTTTCTCTCTCGCAAATTCTTCCATTTATTATATGCTCCATTGATATAAGAACATTCAAGCATTACCTATCAAAAATGCTCAATCAAATAGAGGATGCACGAGCAAACAGGGTAAATTGCAAAATGTTCATTTGAATTTGAATGCGAATGACCTGAGAGCATTAGCCAACGGAATTAATGATTCGGCATGACAGGCTCTTTCAGCATGATTCATTTGCCAGCATGAGCAAATGCCATTTAATTCAGTTGTTTATATAGGTCGAAACATTATAGATTATTAATCGGGTATTTGATGAAGTTATATCAATTGCCAAAGTGCTATCAAGACAATTACCGGAAATGTGTAATTTCAATCATTTTAATTCACAGAAACGTAACACTCAATTTTAATGAAGCCACCGGCTTCGAGAGGTTATTTCGAAGCATTTTCGCATATTTTAAAATTTTATCGATTATTGAATCAATGTATGGCAAATGTTGCGCTGATAAAAGCGTTCGCTTTGTACCTGAAAGATGAAGATTATGTGTTCTGATTTCGGCAGAATAAATGCTTTTTATTCGAATAAAACTTATCACGATATGAATTGGAACATGAAATTTAATTTCAAATGAACATGAAATGGAATATCTGGATCTGAACGTTGAAATGCGTCATTTTGTTGATTAATCACAGGATTACTGAAAAAACATCATCGTCTTTAGTCTCTCAATATGAATACACGACTGTGAAATTGAAAATGGAAAAGCGGATATTTACATAACATATGAAGGATTTAAATAGAAATTATTTACGTTCCACATCACTTGGCACATGGTAATTGACTTTGAGATTTCGGTACATCCTCACTCCAAATAATATTATAAGTGTAATAGAAATCAAAGCCGGAATCACTATCCTGGATGTTGAAATTTGAGGAAATGCTCAAATGAAAAATATATATACAATAAAATGACTGGTGGGCACATTGTTTGATTATTACCAAAGAAATGACGCCTGTTCAACCGTTTGTTGTGTATTTGTCATCGAATTTTCTTTCAGATGTATTCCCGGTGCAACATGGCTATCATCATGCTCCACCTTGTCTAATTTGATCTTTTTACAGTCGCAAATGGCCGGAGAGGCACAGTTCCGATTTGCACAATCTTCGCTGGAAACACAAGCTGGACAGCAAATATTCCATGCACTTTGGTTGTTGGATTTTTTATAGCCGTCATTACATTCGCACACATTGGGCTCGATACATTTTCCATGTTCACATGGTGGATTACAAATTGGCTTGCATACATTAGACGAAGCATTTTTTTGCTGATATCCATCATTGCAATGATAGACGGATTCGATGCATTTGCCATGTGTGCATGGCGGGCAAATGGCATCATCGCTAAGCACAAAGCCATCATAACACTCACATTTATTTGGCGCAACGCATTTCCCATTGACGCACGATGTCTCACAGATCGGCTCACATTCATAGACTGAATCATTTCTTAATTGGTAGCCTTTATTGCAATCGCACCGATCTGGCGCTATGCATTGTCCATTTTCACAGTTTGGACTGCAAATCGGCTCACAAACATTTACGAAATCATTTTTTAATCGATATTTATCGTTACACTTGCACACATTCGGTTCAATACATACACCAAAAACACATTCTCTATCACAAATTGGCTGGCACAAATCTAGCACCACGTTGAAATGGTAGTTTTCATTACAGTCGCAATAGTTCGGTGCGATACATTTTCCATTCGTACAATTCGATGTACAAATAGGAACGCACTTATCTCCACTCCATTGATAACCATCATTGCAATTGCATTCGTTTGGCGCGATGCACTCGCCATTTTCACATTCATCACAGGAGGGTCTACATTCGAACGCGCTACAACAATCATAAATTGTGTCATAATTAATTTTAATAAACAAAAATTAATTGGATTTCATGTTATTATTGTAAATATGTTTTTTTTTTTTGTGAAATTTCAATTCCCAATCATACTTAAATTCATTGAGAATATATCCATTGTTACATGCACATTGATCCGGCTTGGTACAAAATCCATTTACACACGTTGCTCTGCATATCGGCACACATGTTTCATTATCATCGTCATATCCATTACAGCATTTTTCAACTTTTATATTTTGCCATTCTTCATTTGAAATGACTTTTGGTTTGGTTACGTTCTTCTCCTTGTTACAAATGTGATGAATCTTCACTCCATCTTTATTTATTCGATCGCAAATTCCCGTAATGATAGACGTTTCGATCACATCAATCGTCGTGTTTGTAATCACTAATCGCCTTTAATCAATTATTGATTAAACATTAATCAACATCAAAATTGGACACAAAACGAAAAACTGGCAATCAATTGGATAAATTTCCGAAAAATAACGAAATACGCTTCTTGAACAATACCTCTCGAATGTTACGCATCGATTTTTGTGGATTTCGTCAGCAATTATTATGGTCAATAGACACATAATTATGAAAAACGCTGAACAAAGAAATTGCATTTTGTATGGCAACGATACAAAAAATCGGTAATTATAATATGCTCGACACTGGCTTCGGCACGTTCTTCCCACGCTTGTGTTCATGCGACTGGAATCTAGATCACAGGCATTCATTCAAATATTAAATATGTTTGCCTAAGTGATAAATTTTTATCGCTTTTCATTGCAAATTCCTGCCGGAACTTCAGAGAGAGCTTGTTACCCGTCTCAGTCAATCTCTGACTCTTATTATATTAAACCACAACATTTCCTTCGCCTGAATCTCAGCGTTTGTAAACAATGCAACTGTTTCATTGGTCTATTTTCCTCATTTTCAATAGATGGCGCAAGCTACTGCTATAACTCCATTGAGGAGCACGATTTGTTCTGCTTAAATTGTCTCTATGTTCACTTCATGAATTCTAATTAACCAATAAGAATCATAATAAAAACATCTGCAGATGGAATTGACATCGAATAAATAAGGCGCTCTGGGAAAAACAAAGGATATTTCAACCAATTAATTGCATGGACATCATCTTATGTTGGTATTATTTTGCTTAATAGACACACAATTATGAACAACGCTGCATTTTGTATGGTTATTCGTGTGCAATAAAAGCGAATGACTGAATTTAGACAATTGTAACTGACTATTCGTGATTACTTTTTAATTTGTATGGAGAATAATAATCACTTGCCAGTCAGTGGATTAATATTGGAATTTGGGACGTCATTGAATTTAGCTACATTTGACTATAGCCATCAATTTTATTCGGAGCGATCGTAGCAAGCCAATCGGAAACGTAACAATACTGGCTACTCAGTCAAAAAATAAATTGTAAATCGCAATAAATTTGACTGTTTCGCGCCTCAGCACGTTCTTCCAACACAATTGAGTTCATGATCATGAAATTGACATAAGGGATTTTATAAAATAAATATTCTTACCATTCTTAAATTAATTAAGTAATTCAATATTCTTTACATAATGCTAATGTGAGAATCTTATCAATATTTGGTGCGATTTCTCAGCAACAGTAAAATAATGGTCAATCAAATTACTTCTAGTGCTCCTCATCACATTATATTCGAAATTCCGTCCTACTTTGCTCAAACTGCAATCGAATGATCTCTATTTTAAAAGTCGATTTCATTCAAAGTTCAAAAGCAGTGCGACTCATCTGATGGTATGGCTTTTAATTCTTTTTTCAACAGATGGCGCAGGTATCTGCTATAATTCGCCGAAAGACTTCTGCTGCTTGAATCGAATCATCTGTGTTGACAGCTTTGCTGCGTTTGACAGTGCAATGTCAATCAGAAAATTTTACCTTTTTAGTTTTGCGTCGAAAAACAAAGTTCAAGTGTAAACAAATTGAGATAATCTAGAGAAAATTTCGTTGGGTAAGTACAAAACAGTTGAATAGTCATAGGTTCGGAATCGGTGTATAAAGTGATCATGATTCCAAGTGGAAATGAATGACAAACAAGTGTTTGGCCAGAATCGATAATAATCAATCGAGACAATCTTACAGTGCGAAAGACAATTTCTCTTTTCGTCCCTCTGCAAATATGCGGAAAAAATATCCATTTGACTTCGACGCAATTTCTATTGAGATTCGATTATCAATTCATTGAGATTATAATTAGGAATATAAATGTCTATCGAAATTAACTTGGAAATTAAAGATTTTAACGTGTCATCAAAATGAAGACGATCTAGGTGATAAAAGGTATGCAGAATGATGAATCACTCATCAAGCAACCAGTGAACGTGACAATGCCAAAAATCGTAAGAGTCAATTTCAATTTGCACTCGGGTGGTACAGTAAAAATCCAATTGCATTCAATCGCCAGCCACAATGAGCTCATTTCGACGAAAAATATTGAGCTTATTTCGGATATGTGCTGCAAGTACATAGCAGGAATATGGGGATTCGTCGCCAACTCTTGCGTCAATTATGCGGTTGCGTTACGCATGACCTATGGACCCTTGCGTCATCTATGCGGTAGCACTGCGGACGCGTGCGTCAGCCCGGAGAGCGAAGCCCATACACTCACACATTCCCTCGTTCGCTTGATTGTTCACTACACCACTCTCTCTCTCTCTCTCTCTCTCTCTCTCTCCCTTTCTATCTATCTCTATCTCTCAAAGCATGCACGTTAACCACTGGGATACTTATTTTTTCGTATTTAAATTGAATGAAGAAGTGGTTTTTATGTATTCTGATTGAAAACTAAAAATAAGTTGGGCTGTATAAAATTTGCATTTTGAATCGGCTATAAAAAAAAAAAAAACTTATGGTTATTCTTTCAAACTTTTTTTTTATTGGAAAGCTTGAACTTTGTTATTTATGAATGAAAAACAATATCGTTCATATGACTGCCACGACTGGATTTACAGTACGCTATTCGGTCAACCCAATTTTCAAGCTCTTTTTCGATTGTTTCGGCTCGAATTTCATTAATGGCAACTTCGATTTCGTATTTCAAGGCATCAATCGTCTCTGGATGATTGGCGTAACACTTGTCCTTGACAGCTCCCCACAAAAAATAGTCCAATGGGCTCAAATCGCAGCTCCGAGGCGGCCAATTGACTTCAGAATTTCGGTTGATTATTCGATTTTCGAAAACGGTCCCAAAAGTTCGACTTATGTTGGCTGTGTGGCTTGTTGCGCCATCCTGTTGAAACAAAATGTCGTCCATGTCATCCTCTTCAATTTTTGGAAACAAAAATTCGTTGAGCATGGCACGGTAACGCTCGCCATTGACCGAAACGGCGGCTCCTTGCTCATTTTCGAAGAAAAATGGCCCAATGATGCCTGCCGGACCAAAACTCACACCAAACCGTAATTCTTTGTGAGTGCATTGGCTTTTCAATGGTGACGTGTGGATTTTCCGACCCCCAGATGGGACAATTTTGCTTATTGACATAGCCTCCGAGGTGAAAATTAGCTTCATCCGAAGAGACGATTTTTTGGTAAAAAGTAGACTCTCCATTTTGGGAGTAAGTTTTCAATATTTCCCAACTTTGTTCAAGCGTATAGCTTTCCTTCCCATTTCGCAAATGTCAAAAATTTACCTTAATTATGAACACAAATTGAATGACATTTGAGCTGCCATTCTCTAAATAAACAGTAGTTCAAAATGCAAACGCTAGATGGCCCACCCTGTATGTTTCATTGTGTGAGTGAAAAACGAATCCAAGTCGAATGACTGATGGAATAGGCGAACGCTCTACCAACTTTGCTATGGCACCATATAAGTATATAGATCACATTCATCGGAAACATATTCGTCATTTTATGATTTTTATATTTTTCGTTGTTGTAAGTTGTACATTTGTTGTTGTAAGCTTCATTGTTTACATCCACTTTGTGCACCTCGCTCAAAAATTGTACATTTCTTTCACTCTTTCTCTTTCTCTTTCTCTCTGGGCTACGAAGTGCATCCCTTTCTCAGAGTTGACTGTTTTTTAAATCTTTGATTCGCTTTTAGCGGAGAATATTTAACAGCCTCGGAAGGAAAGCATATCCTATGAATTTGCTGAAGAAAACGCTAATACAAAAATATTATACAAGAGACACTAACGAAAAATCGTCGAGAGTAAAAGCCAAACAAAAAATCACTCAGCGTGTAAGCCAAACAAACCTACTTGTTTGGTTTTCACTCTTGGCATTTGAGTATTATCGTCGAAAGACAATGATATTAATAAAATTCAAAGAGTGAAAACCAAACAAGTAGGTTTGTTTGGCTTACACGCTGCGTGATTTTTTGTTTGGCTTTTACTCTCGACGATTTTTCGTTAGTATCTCTTGTATAATATTTTTGTATTAGCGTTTTCTTCAGCAAATTTATAGGAAATGCTTTTTTTCCGAGGCTGTCATATTTTTTGCAAGGATAAAAGGAAAAATTTAAGAGAAACGACATTGAAACCAAGAAAAACGTTAATTTTCGAACTGAACCAAAATCAACAAACCAATCCAAAATACAAACAAATCAAAATAATCACTTCGTTTTGTAATTATAAAATAAGCACCAATCCGTTAAATAGGAATATAGTAAATGTAGTCACTTTGAATTGCTACCGTTTATAAAAATAATTGTTCTTCTTGAAAGCTTTCGTATTTCATTTGATTCGATTCGATTCGATCCGGATCTGATCATCATCGTTTATCGTTGTCGTGCACTACCAGCACAACACTAAATAAGACGATAAACAGATCAACCGAGAACGGCACAAGACAATACGCACACTTATATCCATACTCATTAAAGTGCAATGGTTCTTGGTGTTCAACTTAGATGGAATTTAGTTCAATTTGAATTTAGATTGTGGGAATTAGATATGCGATTCACGAAAGGAAGATATAAATAAAAGCCACAAACGGGAACGGCAAGAGCGAGTTTCCATACTCTACACTTTATCCATTAGTTACTTGATTGCCGATTTTAGTAGCTTTTGTTTTCGTGTTGACCATAAATTCGAAAGAACCTTTTATATCTTCGATATTGATGAATTGAATATGAACATGTGTAATAAACACAAAGCACAAAAAGAGGAACAAAAAAACAAAAGTGGAACAAACACGTGGATGAAAATTAAGAAGTTTGAATAAGTCAAAGCCCCAAATTAAAATTAAAACATTTGAATTCTTTATAAAACTGTGATTGAACCATTAAAATGAGGAGAACACAAATGCACAAAGATCATCGTTAAATTCATCCAAATTCAACTATTACAATTTTAACAACATGTTGTATTGAGTGATGTTAGTTTGAGTTCGGGTACACATGTTAGTATTATCGGCGGTGGAAATGGTGGTGATAGTTTTATAACAACATGCAAACAGTCATCTTGACAGTATATTGGCGGATTCAGTAAAAAAAAAGATATAAGCCATGGTAATGATACACTTACCGTTACATTGGGCGAACAACAAACACTAAGGTGTGCTAAATTTCCTCCATATTGATCATCAACTAATTGACATTGAAATATCATTTTGATTCTAAATCGAAATTTGATTTTGATTTATTCGCGCTTTTTCAGCATGATATTTGGAACGAATACATTGATACAAATGGATTACACTTATCACAACATATTTACTACAAAACAAAAGAATTAAACGCTTTAAAAAGAAAAACTAGTGACCGCCTTATTTGGGTAATTGGACGATCTACGAAATGTCACATCTAGTTGACATTTGTTGAAATAGTTGATATTTATCCCTTATCAATTGAATCATTGGATCTACATATTCAATGCGCGGTTCTCAAAAATCGGAATATGTATTTGATGGCGGAAAATGTAGTTCACGCGGTACTCTCACTCAAACGTCAGTATTTCCATAAAAATAGGAATGCTTTCTGAATGCCAGTGATGAGCAACTTAGCCGGCTGATTTGCCACACAAGTATACACTGGCTAACGATTGTTTAAGCCAGCTCTTATGCAACAACAACAACAACAACAACAACAACAACAACAACAACAACAACAACAACAACAACAACAACAACAACAACAACAACAACAACAACAACAACAACAACAACAACAACAACAACAACAACAACAACAACAACAACAACAACAACAACAACAACAACAACAACAACAACAACAACAACAACAACAACAACAACAACAACAACAACAACAACAACAACAACAACAACAACAACCTTGACGAATTTTTCGATGCTTTCTTTGTATTGATCGGAACTCATTGCTGTACTCTTTATCTAGAATTTTGAAATAAAAATTCTGTTTAATTCTCTCATGAGTCATGATATATAGTTTTCCTGAATATTTTACCAATTGGTACCTTTTGATGGATTTGAATAATTTTTGGGTTAGAAACAGCAGAAATAAAAAACTTTTTCGAAAACTCGCTTGAAACACAAAATTGAATTGATTTTATATGAAAATGAACGAAAGCTTCGTTGTTTTTGATCGCATAAATTTACATTCTCCAATGTTAATAAATGGTCTTACGTGCGCAAAACTAACTTTTCCGCACATTTCCCGAAATTGTTCGGGTTTACGGGTTTTTCATTGATTGCTACTACATTGATTTGTATTGGATTTATGTTTATTTCTTATCGAATCATCATGCAACTCTGACAATAAATCACAGAAAATATCAATACATTACGATGAGATCGAATTTCAAGTCATTAAACAAATCAACATCTCAGTTTCTACTTTTCATTTCAAAAAACGTTCGCTGCTTAGATCTGAACTTTTGATTCATGCCAACGATAAATATGATTCCACATTTAGGTATAACTTTAGTTAAAAAGTTAATGAGCATTCAAATTGATGCAAAAAGCACAGATTAGAAAAACACAAATACTTCATTCTATTTAATGATAAAATTTGAATTTTGACCCCGAAAATTGAAAATGTTGGAGGGTAGGTAGTCCCAAATCTTATCGGAATGACTTGAAATTTTGCATGACTTATTTTTTTCATGAACAAATAATATTCTGAAAGTTTAATTATGATACAATGCGAACTAGACATAGTCCCCATACACATTTTTCTTAATTATATTGAAAAACAGCCCATTTATTGATTTGACTCCACTAAGCTCTAAGGTAGCTCACCCGAAAAAATTATCCTAAGTATTCCCAATGAAGACCAATGTGTGTGTAAATTTTTGATCGATTCTAATCTCAATTTTTTGACAAATTTTTGCGTACAACGTACAATGGACAACGGACAACGGACAACGGACGACGGACGACGGACGACGGACAACGGACAACGGACAACGGACAACGGACAACGGAAGACGGACGACGGACAACGTACAACGGACGACGGACAACGGACAACGGACAACGGACAACGGACAACGGACAACGGACAACGGACAACGGACAACGGACAACGTACCACACACGGACAAAAAATTTCTCCGGGATTGGTTGCAATCGTTTTTTCTAGGTCCAAAACGCATAGAAAACTTATTCCGAGCGTTTTGAATTTTTTGGACCGATCGCAATACTTTTACTACACACAAAACACAGCCGAAATTACTTTAGCAAAGCAATAACACCTTTTTCGCATTTGCCGCTGTTTTCGTTGGAAAAATACTAACATAACACTTGATACTATACTTTTTAGTGCATTCTTTTTCATTCTCTTCCATTCGCATTCGTTCACACATGTCTCGCCTATATGAAAATACATTGCTCATGCAAACGATGATGTGTTGCTGCCATTGCTGCCGTTGCTGCCTTAACGGCGTTTGTGTTGGTTTCTCCATTCATCATATTTCGATTGTATTATTATTCATTGTTATTTACAATAAATGATGAAATAATGTTTTACATAGTAAGAGTAAGAGAGAGAGAGAGAGAGAGAGAGCGAGAGAGAGAGCGAGAGAGAGAGAGAGAGCGAGAGAGAGAGCGAGAGCGAGAGAGAGAGAGAGAGAGAGAAAGAGAGAAAGAGCGTGAGAGAGAGAGCGGGAGAGAAAGAGAGAGAGCGAGAGCGAGAGCGAGAGTGAGAGAGAGAGCGAGAGAGAGAGAGAGAGCGAGAGAGAGAGCGAGAGCGAGAGAGAGAGAGAGAGAGAGAGAGAGAGATGTAGTAAACAATCAAGCGAACGAGGGAGTGTGTGAGTGTATGGGCTTCGCTGCACGCGTCCGCAGTGCCACCGCATGGATGACACAAGGGTCCATACGCCATGAGTAACGCAACCGCATGATTGACGCAAGAGTTGGCAACGAATCCCCATTTTCCTACTACTGCTGCATTTCGCGAGTTTCTAAAAAAAGAAATTTTTCCATGAACCACTTTTGTTCTCACTTTGAAACGAAAAATGCCATCCGGATATATAGAATGAACGAAATGGTTGCCATCAATGCATAAAAGCATTAAACAGATCGTTCCATTGATTCGATACCGGATCTAAAATTTTGCTTTGTCCTCTATCAGCGCTTTCACGTGCGCTACAATACATATAAATGTGTTATTTTTGTTGTTGTTTTTATCTACCTCTCTTTTTTTCATTGTAAACACATGCACATGTAGTGGCGACGACGTCAACCGCAGCAATAGAAGCAGCGGCACGAGTTGTAGTTTGAAGCGAATGTGTGGTTTATCTTGTGAATGTGTGAATCGAATCCATAGCAAAATAGTGCGAAAGCATCTCTCAATGCTGGTACATGAACTTGATTTGCGTTATATTCAACTTGTCTCTGTTTTATTGTTTTTTTTTGTTTGTGCCATGAATTTATCATATATTTGAATTGTTGAAAATGAAAACGGGCACTTTGATTTGATTTGAAACATTTTTTTCAAAGTGAACTGGAGCATAGATCTTTTCCAAATGTGTATCTTTTCAATATACTTATCACTGATCAGTGACGTAAATATCACAAAAAAAATTATGTTGCACTTTTGAAACAAAGTTGTTGCACATTTGAATTGTTAGTAAATGACCCATTTTTATTCTCAGCATTTTCTTTTTTTCCTCTCTTTGCCTCTTCATTTTGTATTCATTTTATTTTCTCCAGTGGAATATGTTCGTTGCAGTCACGGTTGTGTGATAAAAAATCGAATAAAACCGAACAGCGTGTGTACACGCTGGATCGATTGTATGTGGCGATGGGATTTTGTGTTTCGTCATTATTTCCCCGCTTCTCTCTATTTTAATTCTGTATTGTTCATCGCATTGATGAGATGTGCCTGTGTGTCTAAAAATCCAGAGAAAAACCTTACGCGATAAACCGATTTTACCAGTGTTTCTGATGTTAACTTTGGAATTCAATGCGTTTCGATTCATCGGCTAAGTGTCACACATCGCATTTTGATCCGGTTACATTCTTCGCTGGATTTTAGGCGTGCTCAATTCATTGAATACTAATCACATTACGATGAAGTTTCAGTTTCATTTACCAAAAAGGAAACAGTGTTGAAGCTAGGGAACGAAACGAACCAATTTAATGACAAAAAAATGCATGCAGTTTGGCACCGAATTTAGACAAAATAATTCAAAACTATTTGAGTGGTTGAAGTGTGAACAACAGTAAAAGTGAATCGCAATTCAAAAAACAAAAATAATAAAATTTCAATAAAAACGCACATTTGCAACGATGATCAAAGACAATTACAGTGTTTTGAGTGAGAATGCCATTTCGTCAAATAATTATAAGGTAGATAAATGTTGACTTTTAAATGAGGTGTTAATTGTTGTCTATATCCAATCGAATTTGATTGAAAACGACGAAGTTTAACGAAATAAAACTACGGGAAGAAATTTATTAGATGATTTCATTTGAAAATATGAAATTATTTGAGTCCATAATTTCTGAATGAATTTTTATATTGTTTATTGTTTGTTACTGGTTACCGAAACTTGCAAACTCTTTCTTATACCAAACTCATGAGCACAAAAACGGGACCTAAACGTTCTCTCCCAATCTCGCCGAAGTTTCGAAAACAAAACAGCCAGAAATATTTTGAATAAAAATAATTCGCGCAACCAAGAAATTGAACCAAAGAACACTGACAATAATCAGTATGCTAAACACTAGGCCATTGATTGGCATATCCGTATGATTGGGAGGAATTCGGAACAAACACCTCACTACTTAACGCAAATGATTTTTTTTGTTACAAAAGAAGAATTAGATAATTAATTCAGCGTTTTTTAACTAAGAAGCTTCAAAGCGACATTTTAATATCATATCGAAGTTAATGATGAGTTCGATTAAACGGGATATTTATAATCTATACCAAAGTTACGTATAATAGGCACACGTCACGATGCTCCGCTCAAGTCTTCCAATGATTTCATTCGCGAATTTGTGTTAATGGCTTCGTTCGGAAAAAGGCATTTTCAAAAATAAATCTTATATTCACCAATGATAATTCATTCAGATATCAAAATCATAGTTCTGCACAAATCGAGGCCCATTTTTGCTTTGTGCTTCATTATAAAAAACCCATTTTAGATGTCATAATTTGAATATATTTTCATATTTGCCCGATAATATTTGAATTGAAAAAGTGACCGCAGAAAGTGTGTATGAATATCATAAGATGTGGCTAGAATTTGAATCATGCGAAACATCAGAGAAACCGAAAATTCGAATCAAAAAAAGATGGGAAAAAGCAGCAAATCAAACATATACAACCTACGTCAATATTCAAAACATAATACAACTATATTTATTACATCCGTGATCCGCGTTCGCATTATACGTAGGTAACCTCATAATTATATTGAACACACAATATTATGCGTCCCATAAAATGTGTGCGCTTCTTCCCTCTCTCTTACACACACAAACATTTCGTGGTGGCCATGCATTGTCAAATGTGAGTAGATTGGTTTTGTGAATGCTCAAGACCGGGTGGAACTGGAGAAATAGACAACAAATCATCATCTCCATCAATGCGATGTCTCCGATTGATTTGAATGTGGGATTGCCGCACGACCCGAGTTCATAACCCGGATCAAGCCAAACCATTGCCATATTTTCGCTGTTTTTCTCTATCTCACTCACTCAAATTCTCTCTGCATGCTTTCAAAATATAAATGACAAATGCTTTACAAAACACATTTTCCACACACTTCAGCTTAATGATGTACTATAAACCATATCCATTTATTCTGTGTGTCACTTACACACCGATTATTATCGGCAGCTTTATAGAAACACGCTAAATTTAGAGGTGTTTGCTTTATTTGAAATGCTGTTTATCTTGGCGATTTGGCGCACACTTGCAATGAAATGCAATTTGCATGTGCGAACCTATAAATAGAATTGTCACCCCTTTCCAGCCTCCAAAAGGATTCAACACGTTTTGTAACATCAGCTTGTCGCAGCTTCATTATTTATGCATGCTGAAATGTTGTCGGAGAACATTTTTCATTCACACGCAAATTACATTGTCATGTTACATAGTTTTTTACATCAAAATTTAATTGGGAGTCAGAGAAAGCATCAAAAATCAATGTTGACAAACTTCAAATGAAATTAAACGATCCATTTCATTTTTTCTCCACAGTATATTTTGCATCGCATTTTTGTCATGAATAATTTTGGAAAACTGCGCACTTAAGTAGTAAACATCGAAAAATTAAACAAAAATTAGAATTTGAAAAACAATTCGTTCAAAGCAATCGAAAAAAAATCAAACACTTTGCACTTTTTCAAAGTTACCATAAATTTTGGCACGCTTTAGCGCCATTCTGCGTTTTACTTGTTGTCTCGCCATCAATTTATTTCTTATCATATTCAAACGTTGATTTATCGAACAGGATGTACAAAAACAAGCGATTTGTTCATTCATAGATTTTTTTACTAGTGTCGATATATTAATATGATATTCGGTATAGGTCACGCTAACGTCATGAGCATTCAAAGCTACATCTAGTATTCATAACTTTATCATTCGATTATGGGCTTAAAATCAGCATGATTTTGCAACTGCCATCAGCATATTGTAAAATATACGTGTATTAAATATTCCTCTACCGGATTTAAACTATGATCAATGTTCGAACTCCATGTTTAATCCAATCCAGAGTAATTGAATAAAACATCGAATGCATTTAAATTTAATGAAATCCACTTGATTTATATGCCACGAAAAAGTCTGCCTAACTGAAATAGGTCAACTCGAAAAATTGCAGTTGATTGTGATTAAGTTGTTAATTGAACACTTGCAACCAAACCAAAAAACAGCCACAAAAAATTAATACAGTTCGAATTGACAGGTAGTAATTTCGTAAGCGAAAAAAAATATTCGACTTCTTATCAACAAAAATTTCCGTGCTGCTTTCTATTGCATCAACCAAATTTTCCAAAAAAGAACGACATCCGCGTTATTCTTCATTCATATTCAGCCTTAATACTCGATGTAAACGTAATCAGTGTAAAGTTTCCCAACAGAAATCCACTAAACCGAAAGCGAGAAAGAACGAAAGAGTGAAGCAGAGAGAAGGAGATGAAAACCAACGCAAATATGAATAAATTTAAATAATTACTGTAAAAACTGCAA
This sequence comes from Obolodiplosis robiniae, assembly GCA_028476595.1. Classification (NCBI taxonomy): domain Eukaryota; kingdom Metazoa; phylum Arthropoda; class Insecta; order Diptera; family Cecidomyiidae; genus Obolodiplosis; species Obolodiplosis robiniae. The sequence goes on from CM052015.1 coordinate 23,129,920, forward strand.
TAACATGCTACAGAAACCCAGGCTTATTTCGTTTCAATTTGAGTGAAAGGGGCTTTTAGTTTGTTTGCATCAACATGCGTTTCGGCGTGCCACAATTTTCTGTTCGTGCACAAATATATGCATATTCGTAACAATGACGTCGATGAAAGTACAGCAACAAATAAATTAGCAAGCGAATAAACCTAGGCTACACAGCTTCAACGATCGCATCGACGACGATGATGAATGATGTACACCGTATAAATGTATAGAAGCTTGCTGTCATCTCCGCATTGTATGCAATATCCGAGCAGAGAGCACGTCGTGCGACTCGTTTGTGTCTGCATAATTGCTGTGGTTGTTGTTGTTAGCGACCATGATTGGAACCGGATAATCCAAAACGATACGGCCAAAGACATGACTTTAAATGCAACAGCAAACTTGAATAAGTAGTACACACATACATTCATATTGATTTACTTGGGGCTTGCCATAAATCGCATAACCACAATGCTTTGTTCGAGATTTGCGCACATTTTCGGATTATTTTTCTCCCATCAACGACGACGTCGACATCGTTCACACAATGATTTAAAGCCACGATTAACGATATAAAAACAGCCATATGAAGCATTGAAAAGAAAAGTGAGCTATGTCGCAAATTTTTTAATGTTGAGTTTTTAGGTAAATGAAATGTAACAAACAGAACGACACTCTCGAGAACTAGTGATCGCTATATCAAAATCTATGTAAAAATGAGACAAAGGGAAATCACATGTAAAATCAAAGCAGTTCTACCACCTTCATACATGGCACATTTCAAGTAAGGAACGGTGTATCTGCATGTGCGATTGTTGTTGTGCTTTATACGTGCGCCCTTATTGCTTTTCTCATTCGCACATTCTGATTGTATGAACATTATTGTCGTTCTGTTTGCGCTGAAGGGAGTGAAGTGCGTTTCACAAATCATATTGAAATATTGATAACTTTGCCATCCGAATATCGTTTTGATCAGAATTGTTGTCGACAATAAATTATTTAGAGAATTGATCTTCAATTGAATTTTAAAGGAAAACTAAGTAAAAATATAAATTATTTCTATCAACTTTAAACAATTTTCTCAAAATGACGAATTTGATCGTTAATATCTCTTTCAAATGGACGTTTCATATAAATGATTTTTGCTTACAATTTTCTTGATAATATCAAGAAATGTTGAGCATGATGAATCAATTTAACATTGTCGATTTTTATTTATTTTTTTCTCGACTGATTGGTAGATTTACATGGATTCACTGTCAGTGGCAGAGGGCGAAGACTCCAGCTACGATTCTGAGTGTGACGTCGATAGTAGCCATGAACAAGTGTCTCGAACAACGAGCGAAACGCTTGGCCAAGAATTTACGGAATATGTTAGTCAACCGCAAGTCACAAAGAAAGTCGTCGATCCATCACCGAGCTACACACAACGCGTCGAATTTGCACTGAAATTGGGATATACAGAGAAATTGGTGCAGGCGGCACTAGCACGCCTCGGCTCCGATCCAGCACAAAATGAACTTTTAGCCGAATTGATTAAATTGGGTGCACAGCAAGGGAATAAGTCGGAGTTGTGCGATTCACACAATTCATTGCCGAATGGAGCTGAATCTACGGCAACTAAAAGCAGCGCTGGTACTACGAATAATGGAAAATGCGATTCGGCCGAGGGCCGAAACAACGGCCTGCGCCCAATTGTTATCGACGGCAGCAATGTGGCTTATTGTCATGGGAATAAAGAGGTTTTTTCCTGTTTGGGCATTCGTCTTTGCGTTGAATGGTTCAAAAATCGAGGACACAAGGATATTACCGTATTTATTCCGAAATGGCGCAAAGAAAGCCCACGACCGGACAATCCCATCAAAGATCAGGAGCTACTGTTTGAATTGGAAAAAGAACGAATGCTTGTTTATACACCATCACGATTTGTGGGAGGCAAACGAACTGTTTGCTACGACGATCGATATATTTTAAAAGTAAGTTTTTGCTTTAGTCAATTGATTTTTCCAGAATAAAAAATGTTTTCAAATAAAATCTAAACATTTGCTCGATTTCAACATTTTCAGCTGGCTTCGGAAAATGAGGGCATCGTTGTATCAAATGACAATTATCGTGATTTAGCAAATGAGAGCGTAGATTTTAAGAAAGTGGTGGAAGAGCGTGTTCTTATGTACTCATTTGTAGCTGATCGATTTATGCCTCCCGACGACCCGCTTGGCCGAGCGGGGCCAACTCTCGATAATTTCCTTCGAATGCAGCCAAAGTAATTTTTTTTTCCTCCATAAATCTCTCACCACTTAATTATTATACACATTAACATTCCATATATAATTAATATAAATAATCTGCACTTTGACATTCTATTCGACTGAAACTGTCTTTTTTCGGTTTGCAGAAAAAGTGATCCGCAGCCGCAGTGTCCCTATGGCAAAAAATGTACGTACGGAAATAAATGTAAATTTTATCATCCTGAACGTGGAATTGGACCGCATAAATCAGTAACCGAGCGTTTATCAGAGCATGCTGCTCGTCATTTATCAGCACGAAACTCTGATGGAAACGCTAAAACGGCATGTGGCAAATCGTTTAGTGTCCCATTGAGCAATACATCGGAAATGAACGATCGACGGAAGCCATTAGGTATGGATGCAATTTCCATTTTCTAAATTGAAATATCGAAACGATTGCATTTCTGAATGTGAATTAATCGAATCAATAAAATGTTATTTTCGCAGCTCGAACGCGTTCATGTGCCCATGATGGTTGCAATCAGTCGAATTGTCAACGCATACCAAATCCAAACAAAGTATCGTTCAACAATGCATTGAGCCCTGATGAGCACAATGATATGATGACTGCATTTTCGGAGTCATGTAGAATAGACAATTCAACGCCCGATCTGCATTCCAATCAAGTGCAGCAGTCACCCGTTGGCAATCCACATCATAGTTTATATGGTGTAGGATCGTCGGCCACAATTCACACGTCACAATCATCGCATTCGCAGCCCGTTCGAACACCCATTCTCCACTACACACATGGCAACGTCCATTCACCGACCACTTCTTCCGGCCCGAATCAGCCAACGATGTTAGAAAAACGGAATGATGTGAATTCACACCAGAAACTGCAGCGACAACTTTCACTTAATCCAAACGCTTATGATCCCCGGCTGATTCGTCTGCATAATGCGAATTCAATGCAATCGAAACATTCACAGTCAGATCAGATGCAACAGGAGCCATCACAGGTGATGCAACACCCGGCACACCGGCAATTGGCTCCATCGCACAGCGGACCGCGCTCACACATGACAAACCATTGGGATTTGCATCAGGTTCGTTCACAGCATGATTTATAATTTAATATTTTCCAAATGTCTGCTTTTAAACTGACGAATTATGATTTTAAATGACAATAATTGTTGTTCTCAAAATAGAATGTAAGTCGAATTGCATCAGCGCCAGATTCGTCGCGAACGTGGCAAAACAATGGATCACAAACTCAAATTGCAGCCGGTGATATCCTAACACCATGGGCGCAACAGCAAAATTCTATGGCTGTTCCACAACAGCAAACCGGACAGCCAAACTCAACACAAGCAAATCGACTGCATATTCAATATCATTTATCCAGCATCTTCCCCGAAGAGCAAGTACTGACTGTTATGCAAATGTATCCAACTGAAACGAATCCGCAAAGCATTTGTGCGGCAATATTGAATATGTTCCCGAAAATCTAAGAGAAATAATGATATGATGTCCTGCAAACATTCCAAAATTCATGAATCCGAAAGAGAGAGAGAGAGAGAAAGAGAAAGTTAGAGAAAAATTGACATGTCTTCCACTTCAATTTCGTTTTATGCAAAGAATTAGAAAAGTGAATTTTTCATTCGAAAATAATAATTTGTGAAAACTAAATGTTTTTTCAGCTATTTTATTGCTTTTATTGAGAAAAAATAAAATTATAGAGAAATTGAATGGATTTTATCGTTTTTAACGGATTAACGGTTTTGTTTTATTTGTTTTAAATCCAGTCGTAGTTGAATAACTCCATCATTGAGTATTCCATTAACTTATTCGTGCATAATTTAGGGCAAATATTTAAACATTTATTGAACAAACAAGATTAAACCACACCCAAGAAAATCGATGATCGTTTAAAGCACATGTTTGTCATGCGATACATTCATAAGAACCTTTCAGTAGCTGTTAAGACTCGAGAATGAACCCGATTAGATCCAATGCATAATCAAATTAACAATTAAATTTCACCGTTTTTCCTGTGTGTGGTTTGCTTCCTGAAACCTTTATAAATATTATGTTGAATCTGTCTGAATATTGACAAAGCTATTTCATTTTATCGCTTTTTGTTGATAAAAGTTTGAATATATTTTTACAATAAAATTAGCAATGCAATTAAGCGAAATACTTTAAATCAGACTTTTATTGTACGATTTTTTTATACAGATTTTTTAGTGGAAAAGTATATTCTAATGGGAACTACGGGCATTACAATATAATTAATTCGGCAATGGTATTAATTTTAAAAAAATATCTCCTTTTTTCATTGTCGTTATTAAAGTTAAACAAATTTGTACAATTGATTCAACTACGCAATTTTTTTGTCTTGGTTTTCGATTAAATTTCTTGAGTTCTGCTCGGATTGGATTGCTTGAATGGTGAAAAATGACCGCCATCTCTTCTGTAGCGTGGCCATGGTCGTGTCGGGTGGGATTGGATTTCGGTAATATGAATATTTTTCTCTAGCTTTTTCGAATTTCTCAATAATGCTTGAGCTGAAAAAGAATTTTTTTCTTTTTAGAAAGTTTCTTTATTTTTCGATTAAAGTTTATTACTTACCGAATTAGCTTCTGATAGAGAACATAGGCACTAACATGACCTGCATCAATGTATTTCACCTCGGCCCCCGGCCATATGTCCTCCAAACTACTGCATCCTTCGCGTGGCACATACGCATCGTCTTTCGCACAAACGGCGGTTATCAAAGTTGTGTCGTATGGAACTGAAAAATTCTTCAAATGTGTGCATTCGTCCATCATGCCGCGCATAAATTGCAACGCTTCACGTTCCCACCATTTGATTTTAGTTGTGTCAATTGGATCCAATTTCAAATTTTTTATATGCTCACTGTCTGCGGGCGACATTTCATTCGTGCACATAAAATCATTATCCACATTCAATTGTTCAATTTGACTATAAATTTCATCAATTTTGTCCGATGAATCCGTCGGGGCAGTTATATTATTAGCGATGTTTTGGAGGTCATTATCTAAATCCACGTTAATATTATCATAGGTTTTGACAAATCGCTTTCCAGCCAAAAAAGCCTCGTCTAATCCATCCACTACGTTCACCATTTTAGCTAATTTTTTCCGGAATACACTCGATGAAAAGAACTGCGACTCGAGCTCACACCAATTTATCGACTCAGACATGACACCCTGTAACAACAATTCGCGAAAAAAGAAAACCAAAACAAGAAGAGTATTTCAGTATTTTTGCATTAATTTGAATATTTTTATTCGTATTGTACCTGCGTAAAAACTGCTGCCGCAGTTGACCATGAAAGGCATGGAACTAACACTAACGGTTTTGGCCAATTTGTGGCAGCTAATGATGCCATCTGCAATGAGAAACGAATGAAATCGATAATGAATAAAATTGTACAATTTTATTTTAACAACTTCAGTCACAATACGAAAACTCACATGTCCTCCCATTGATAAACCACTCACGCCCAACGGCCCGTAGCCATTACGCTCGCAAAAGTGAAAGAGCACCAAACTTTCGAGAATCAAACATCCTCCCATCACAAAGATATCGGAAACATGTTGAAGGTTCGATCGACTATTGAAAATAATAAATTGAAGTGGAAAGTTGCAATACAGAGATAAAATCGAATTCTTACACTTGTTCTTTCGGTTTGCGTAATCCATAAAACGGATTTTCCAGAAGAATAGCTCCAATGCCGCCTTCGCGCAGTAAGGGTTTAGCCATAAAATGCCGTCGCCGCCAGAAAAACTAGAATATACATAAATGTTTATTATGAATTCAAATGAATTGGATGTTGATGTATCTTACGTGGTCTCCAGTGCCAGCGAAATGCATGCATATCGGTTTGTACTTTTCATTTTTCCATTTGAGAGGTAATACAAGTTGGAAATGTGATTTACGTGATTCAGGCGGTACAACGCCTGGTAAAAATAACTCCATCGGTGTTAGGAATTCGCCATCAATCAATAGACAATCTGATGTTTTTTCTTCCTGAAAAGTTTTTAATTTTTGGAAGTGCATAAAACAAAATGATCAAAATCAGACTTGCTATGGAATAAACATGATTTACCCTTGTTATTTGCACGGGATAGTCTCTTGGTATAAGATTATAGCATGTATCACGATTCGACACAAACTTTCTAAATTCAAACAATCTGCGAATAAAATAAAAATCATCAAAACCTGTCCATTTCTGTGCCTTTCAATTGGAAAATTTCAATCTTGGTCGATTTAAAGCATTGGAACCGTCATGCACATGAACTGCTAATGAACTTATATAATCGCAACATGTTATTGTATATGTATATTAATTGGGCTTTGCGGTAACTAAATGTTGTTGATTATAATTAAATCAATTCCGAATTTGAGACTTGAAAACAAACGCAAATAAAACTAAAAATGGAACAATGGATTGTAAATAGGATATATCTCATGTTGTTTATCGTAAATATGTGATTTGTTCTTTTTACTACTAATCACATCGGCATTCGTGATACGCTAATGGTAAACAAAAACATCGTATGATTATTTTCTTTCTCGCTCGCACATTTGCGTCACATACCTACGCAAATTTTCTGCTTTGCCCCATCCTTTTTCGAAGAATTTAGTGATCAGCATACGCCGATAGAATTTGTCCAGCCGAGATGCTGTTGCCGTAGACATCCTTTATGGAATATGCTTGATTCTCGACACAACACAATACACAATAGATGAAATTGATTATAGCACGTTTCAAAGAGTGAAACCAGTTGTTCAAAACAGTAACAATGAATTATCGTTAGTTGCAATTGATTCGAAACGTCTTAATCGAATGACGAGATGAAATTTGCCATTCAAACCAACTATCTGAATTGAAGAATTGCCATCCGTTAGCATTTATTCATCGCAAACCCAACACGAACACGGATGTTGTCAAAAACAAAAGAATTTACACTTAAATTCAGACAATTCAAATTCATTGACACAGTCGAAATGCTCTCTTCTTTTTACTATGGCCTCACTCGAAGTGTCAATGTGCGACATAATACTTGACAGCGCTCAGACACTGTATTGGATTAGGTATGCCGTAACAAGTGAACATAACCTAATATTTGTGTGCATTGACATTTGGCTTAGCTTTGGATTACATGATATGAAATTTGTTGATTTGGATCGCGAAATTATGAATGAAAATGCATTTTTTTCCATAAATAAAATTGCTTTAATTGAATTAGCATATTTAATAATAAGTCACACTTTGGTTTTGGGAATCTCCACTTGAGATCGCAGTCCAAACTAGATACTGAATGCTTCTTTCATACTAAACACTGTTCGATGATCTTTGAGTTGCGTTGAAATGTCACTCAAAAATCTTGCATGGATATCGGAGAATTCCATTAAACTAGTCGGTTTACATTCGACCCAAAATTTGTCAAACTCACAGAATAAATAGCAGTAAAAGCGATGAAAATGCACCAAACTGAGGTAAGGTACCTTTAGATTGTATAAATGTGTTTTGGCTGTGCCATTCTGAAGCAGATTGTAGGCCATTGAGGTAAGATTTATGCCCACAATAGCGAATGTGTAACCGTGAATGGGATGCAACGAATGTGAGAGAACGTGTCGAGCGGCTGCACTGTATTCTTCGGCAAAATACAAGAGATTTTCCAAACCAAGTAAACCCATACCTGCAATGAACGATTCAATTATGTTGATTGCTTCACACGAATCGTTAAAATAGCACTTACCTCGAAAGTCTGTCATGGGATTGTCCCCTTGAAAACCAATATCTTGCCATTGTTTTGTGATTCTCGCCTCCAACTCGTGGTCGGGCATTAAAAGTCGCCAAAGTTTCATCAATTTCTCTTCATGATCCGTATCATCGCAGTCGTACGGTGTTTTCCGAATATCTTCAATGTCATCACACAGCCGTCGATAGCTCCAAACTGTTTCAATACATGCAGCCAAAGCTGGCCCAAAGTCTGGATGAATTTTTGCTTTAACTTTTTTCACCTTTGAAATTTTTATGACCACTTTTGTGACGTTATCCTGAAATAATTCCAATGGCGTTTTATTTGCAACATCCGCATTCAACTGGTCAATTTGCTCCTTGATGGCTGGTGTGCGTGACAACAAAAGTGACTGTTCAACGCATCTTTTTCGCTTTGAACCAGCCTCTTCTCCATAACAAATCCGCTGTAATTCGCACAAACGTGTGAATCTATGCAGAAACCATTTGATGAATGGCCGAGCATAGGTATAGAATAGCGAGAAAATAGCAAACATTCTGCTGAACTTTACTTTTTGAATCATTCAATAAACCGAAATGACTAGTAAAACGGTTTTTTACACCATAATTAGTGGATTTATTTGTGATTTTCCGTTTCCCTGGCGACAAATTGGTGTCGTCTGTGCCTATTATTATTATTATTTCCAATTTTTCTGATGACAGCTGACATAACAAACTTTCGGTTGACAGTTGCTCAACTCGAGTCATCGCGATTTTCACTCGAAACAATGCTGCCAACAAATCGATGATTTGAAACTGGTGCGACAATTTCTATTGACTAACGGATTTGGTGGAATTCTATGCAGAAACGTGGTTTGAATCACTTTTACACAGACATGCTGATGATTGGCATTTGATTTATATCGTGTTTTCCTTTAATTTGTATGTTTCCGTCGTCAAGGCGCGCTTTTTATCATCATTTTGACACCATTAAAAATACTAAATATTTGTTAATTTACTGAAAATTCCCGATTTGTATGAAATGCGTGCGCATAATTTGGAATTGGACATGATTTTGCGTGGCATTGTGATGACACGTGGTGAAGAAGGTGCAACGATTGGCGAATTGCGAGAGGATTATTTCCAAATTGTTGGTGAACAATGGCATTTGAAGCATTTGTGCACCGAAAAAATCATCGACTATCTACTTCATATCGATGGCCTGGTGATGGAGAAACTTGAATGTGGCTTGTGCATTTTCTACATCGATGATATCGGAAGCAATGTTAGTGAGCGCTCTTGCGATACCAATAACAATGTTATCGTGATTACTGACACTCCCGAACAGACTGCAATCATCTCCAATAATGGCCACAGTAGCTACATGATTCCACCTCCATGCACTCGCCAAGGATTAATAACATCGTCGTTTGTAAATGAACAGGGTGTTTCTTCAGCTTCACACGATACATTGCTCACGGAATCCATGGGCAATGGCAACGGCATCGGCAACGGTATCGGCAACGGCATCGGCAACGGCATCGCCAACGGCATCGCCAACGGCATTGCCAACGGCATCGCCAACGGAAATGTCAATCGCAAACGAAATCTGTCGATGGGCAACCAAACACAACCGTCGGAATGCATAGAGAAACGTCCGAAATTGGTCGAATTGGCATCGAATCAAATGCTCCTAATCGAACAGAATCTAGATATTCACAATCGAAAGAACGGGACTGGATCGATGCCAAAGCAGATCACGTCAACCGAAATTGAAAACTCAATGTCAGTTCAAAGTGAAGCAAATAGCTGCACTAATCCAATCACAATAAATATGAAACAATTGCAGCGGTAAATATTGTGTTTATCAAATATAATGTGCCCGAATCTTTCGAAATGTTTAAGCTTTTTATATACGCCTTTGAAAACTATGGAATTGAAGTTGGGATTCAATTTGAAAAATGTTTTGCTTCAATTTGCAGCGAATTTTCGAAGGAATGCCAAATCAGTGAGAAACCAAATTTCGTACAAACTGTGTCCATGAATTCCACAATATTAGAGGAAACACTAACACTTTTCCCTACTTCAGTAGCTGTCATTGGCGATGACTTTATGCGCTCATTAATAAGCTTCGAGCTCTATGGATCCGATTTCACCGAAACCAATGGTGCAATTTAAATAATTCCCATTAAGCTGTTATTGAATAATTCATTTTTCATTCCATTTCGTAGATACAAGTTTTAATTATTGCATTTCGGGTCTAACGGTGCGCGAGGCATACCATTTGGTCTTGGATAAGCAGCAACATTTCATCTCAAAATATCGATATGCTCTTGTAAATGTGGGTGCGATCGATATTTTACTACAGCGTGACATTATCGACATCGAAGCTGAGTACGCACGTTTGATAAAGGCGATCGAAACAATTGGATTGAAACCGATTGTCACAACAATTCCGAGACTCATCATCAACTCCACTAATAAAAATGCCAAGATTATTCATCAAACTCTATTATTATTCAATTCCTTTTTGATGGAAATGTACAAAACATACAACGAAGGGAATCTATTCATCGATCTTTATTCGAGTTGTCACGATAAACAAAACACACATAAATATTATTATTCGTAAGTGCTCATTTCTAGTGTCAAATGAATGTTCCGAATAATTTTTCATGGGTTTTTATTTTATTTAATCGAATTTAGTCAACCAAAAAATATAATGGTTCGTCAAAATCCGCTTTCGCTGTGGCAATGGACAGAAGACGGTCGAAAGAGAATCCATGAATCAATTGATGCGCTCATCTCAACCCTCAAATTAGAATGAAGATTTTGCTTAACATTACCATTAATTCCAAATGAGAAACCGTGATTTTTTACCAAAGCCACAGCTAGACAAATCAGTCAACTGTTTCATTGATTTGTAATGGCCGTCGCTTTGCCGAACCTTGAGTGTTCAATATTGCGATTTGGTTTACACGTTTGCAAATTCAGAAAATTGAACATTTGACGTTCGAAGGCACGCAAGTTTCGAATAATTTGAACCATTTTATTTATTAAAATTGTATATAAATTGTATCGAAAATAATGATCTCCCACATTTGACTGATGTCCAAATTTCGTATGTAAAGTGATAAATTGAAATTACATGAAAATTGAATCAAAATGGATATAAATAAATGAAATGTTATTGTTTTGTATCGTTTTTATGTCACTTAAGCTAATTGTCCGGAATATTAAATAACGATATGGAGGTGATCTAAATCAATTCTGCGAACTGGCTGTGAAAATGATTCATACACGCATTTTGGAAGCTTCAGGACAACTTTGTTGATGACGCCACATGAAATGTCGATACAATAATAGAAATGTTATAATTATACACATTGAATTTAAAATCGTTGCCTTCGGCGCCTCCATCTTTGCAACCCAAAATTTCAATATATTAATCAACTCTCTGCAACAAACATTAGTCGTTGTGCAGGAAATGTATAAGAAATTATTCAGCCATGTTTTTCATATGCAAACAGTTTTTATATTTGTCTTTCAGTCGATCATCTGTCGGCATCCAAATTATAAAATCGATATTTCTTCCAATTATTTCAATTTCCCGACTTACAGCTGCACTCAATATTCATAAATTTTCCAATGAATTATCTATTTAAATTTGAAAAAATTATCAAAATCATGTGCAATATAAAAAATTTCAAATCATTTGTATGAATATTGTGTAAAAATCTATTTCCAAATAGAACGCAAAGAGTGTCATGAGTCATGACATTTTGCTAGTGCGGTTTCGGAAAGAGATGACTTCGGTTTATATGAGAGTGTTGCGCAAACTTCGTTGTGACAATCAAAAACGGACAGTAAAATTCGCCATTTTCAACAGTGAGCGTGAGCACATGCAAAAAAAGCCGATAAGAAAACAGACTAGCACAATTCGTGGAACATTTTGATTTTTGGTTAGATTTTTCATCAGCACAGCATCAATATGAATAACAATGTATATTCGAGTCTAGAGATTTGGGAGGATTTAAGTATTTTGCCGGCCTTTTTTGCAAACGAAAGTAAACCTCACACCGATTACGATGGAGAAATTGAAATCATGTGTGTTGTTTTGAACCTCAGCAAAATGGATCAAAACATGGTTTTGACATCGCCCACATTTTTTGTTCAGAGTCTACCGTTTGACATCGTTATAAAGCGCGAAAAGAAAGGGATCAACAAGAAATTTACCAAATCGGATGCACTCACCATCCAAGTGATCGTGGGTAAGAAATTGAATCAAAAATGGTCATCAACATTTTCGATTAGATTTCGAGCCAAAGAAATTGCGAATGCCGAACTGTTAGCTGTATTCAATGAGAAATACGAACAAGTTTTGAGCAAAGGGCAAAATACAATTTTGCATTGCATTGAATGGGAAAATGTCAACCAATTGAAAGATTTATCCTTTGAGATAAAAATTATTGCAACATTTCCAAGCGGTGACTACAAATGGCCGTTTCGTGCAGCAACTGGTTTTTGTGGCATTAGAAATGAAGGCGCGACATGTTACATCAATTCAATGTTGCAGTCTCTCTACTGTACAAATAAATTTCGACGGATTATCTATGGCATTTCGATCGATCCCGATGACTTCAAAGATTCATTTGTGTTTTGGTTGAAATACATCTTTTACTTGATGCAATTTGATGCACGGCCCGAAGTAAGAGCCAAAGAATTGATTAAGTGCTTCGATTGGGATGAAATGACTATGACCAATCAGCAAGATATTCATGAATTTCTGCGACGACTGATGGATAAGCTGGATCAATTCGTTCATGGCACTGAATTTGAAAATCAACTGCATGATTTATTTATTGGCCGACTTTGCACGATAATCAAATGCAACGATCAAGTGACAACAAGAGAAGAAGAATTTTGGGACCTGCAATTGTCCATCGAAGAGGATTGCAATATTATTGGCGCATTCAGAACATATTTGAAGCCATTAACGATTTCTGAGTAAGCGTACTGATTAAATTTTAACTGATTTTTCTGTTGTTCGGATTCAAATGAGTAGACATCTTGATAGAAATCAGCTTGTAAATAATATCAATTGCCGATCACTTAAGTCAATTTTCTCACCATTTCGCAAAATTCTAACATGCAAGACTATAATCGAATTAAAAATTCTATGTACAAAACATTTTTTAAGCTACAATTATGGGGATGGTAAAGCCGAAGCGACTCAGTTATTTCGGTTCAACAGCATGCCACCGATTTTGCACATTCAACTGAAACGATTCAAATACAATTTAATTTCCAAATCTGTGACTAAGAACAATAAGAAGTTTGAATTTTATCCAAAATTAAATCTAACACATTTCTGTGCTGATGCCACTTATACATTGCATTCAATTTTGGGTGAGTATGGGGATGAGCTCAGATATTTTGAATGAGCTGAAAAACCGATTGCATTTTAGTTTATTGTCGAGAATTGTGTTCCTTCTCAAACAGTTCATTCTGGTAGTGCGAAGGCTGGCCACTACACCGCTTTCATCAATCCAAAAGCTGATGGCAAATGGTATGAATTCAATGATTCCGTTGTGACCAAATGCTCAGAGGAAGAAGCCATCCCTATGAATTACGGCGATGGCAGCAGAAGAAAGAATGCCTACATACTTGCCTACATCAAAGATGCACATATTGAGCAAATTTTAAGTGAAGTTCCGAGATCTGATGTGATTTCACTCGATTTGATTGCCAATGAAATTCGCAATGAAGAAAAAAAGTTTCCGCCACAAGATCGATGTCTAGAGGTAATTGTGTTCACATCAGAAATCCTTCAAACGAAGCTCACATACGAACGTGGCAGCACCTTCAAACATTTGAACTGTGGCTTGCAGCTCACTATTACGAAAGACAGAAGCCTCGGTGATCTGTTGCAGCTTCTGGGCGATGTATTCACGGTATCCAATCCAATGGATTCTATTATTTTATGGTTACTGGATTTGAACAAGTCCACCGTTCGATTGTGTGATACTCAGACACACATGAATTCAACGGTCGAATGTATATTCGAAAATAATCGCATTCACATTTTTATTGAGATGTTGGCAATGGAAGCATTGCTGGAAGTAAGTCCATCGCATAACTTTGATAAGAACAATGATGCTTTGGTTTTCATCAAAGAATATGATTCATCGAATAATAGTCTGCGATATTACGGTCATCGATACTTTGGACTGAATGAAACGGTGCGAAATGTGCAAGAATATATTCGAGAAGCGAATAAATATGACGGTGATATTGATCAAATTGCGATAATCGTTGAAACTGGCACTGAATTGGATTTCCGTTGTCGATGGCTCAAAGAAAAGCAAAAAATTGGGAAAGTGGTGTCGAAAAGTAGCGACACCTATTCGGCTGTATTTGTTTTTGAATTTTTCCACACGCCTAAACCAAAATATCTGTCCCCGATCGTTGGATCATACAACTCCCCTTCAAACGTTTCGGATAATGTCTGTGTGACCGTGATGAAGGCGAATGACAGTTGTGACAATGACTTCCTCTATGAAAAATCTTATGAGAAGGACGAACATTTATATCAAATCCTATGGGACATAAGCCAGCTTAATGTAAGCGAAAACCAACATTTTCAAAGAATTGCTCTAATTTTCTGTTTTAATCTTTCAGGAATGTGATTTAAATGATATTCAATTGATGGATGCTTGCAATGTTGCTATAGAAAAAAAATTCATTTACCAGCCCCTACGGCAATACACAGATCATCAGTCGAAATATATGACGCGTAGTCAAATGAAAGACAGGAGTTTAACATTTTCATATAGAATTGTCGACTATAGTCAAATGTCACAATCGACTGTGCATAATGATGGAGCCGAATGTTCAATTAACGAATTCACACCGAATTCAGACATGCCAAAGGAAAAACAAATGATCGAAATAATCATCAAACGAGATTCTAATATTGGCGATGTGATTTTCAATGAAGATATTGACGCTCAAACGCCCTTACAGCAAATTGTTGATCAAATCAGTGAGATGAATGTGAGTCGATTTGAATTTCAATCGTTGTTCAATTAATATTTGCCATATATGATGGATATATTTCAGCAATGTGACTCGAAAAGCATTAAATTGATGGATGGCGAAAACAAAATTATTGATAGAGGTTTTTTTTCTTTCTGCGTGGACGATTTTATTGACCAAACCAATCATACAACACGATCCAACCGTCTGAAGTCGAAAAGTCTAAGCTTTTCGTTTCAAGTTTTAAATCATCCAAACGATTCCATTGATTGTGGACAACCAATAGAAATACCAGCGCATTCTAAAGTGCCCAAAAAATCTCTGACATTATCATCCTGTCACACCAAAAAAACGGCATCCATGGAAAATGAGGAGTTACAAATTCCAGGCATAACTGTGCGATTTCAAAACCGTTCCGATAATGACATTACCGATCATTTTTCATACGCAAGAAATGTGAAAATGCAAAATATTTTGAACAAATTTTGTGCAAAGCATAACATCAAATCCAAGGAAGTGGCCTTTTTCGATGAGAGTCTTGATCCCTTGGAAAATAGATCGCTGCAAGGCCCATTAGAGCTGTTCGTGAGAGAAGATCAGGAATATGTTTTTATTTTTTTCACACACAATTCACAACAGGAATCCAGCCCACAGTCGACTGAAAAAAATCAAAAGTTATGGCGTTCCAGTGCATCAAAATACATTTTGAAATTCAAAGATCGACTTAACGAACATGATGACGTTGAACTAATTTACGGAGATGATGACAAATTATCTACAGCATTCGAACAAATCGCCGAAGTCATGGATTTGAATCGATCAATTGCTCATTTTTTCGATTCAAAAGGTTTGATTCTCTTAGCATGCACATGAAAACTACCATTCAAAATTGAATATGTGAATTTTCCAGGTCAAGAGATCACCGATAATGCACTGAATACATCCGTCTCTGAATTCATAGCGGAGAATGATCAAAGCATTTTATACCAGGCAAATCAATATAATGAGTTGCGATTGCATTCGGTCAGTACCGATGGATCAAAATCTGAAGTCATCAAAGTGTCCATCAATGGATCAACGACTGTTGCAGACATCTGCAGGAGTCACATTGATTCAAAATATAATCTAATTATGTCGAAAATTAAGAATGATATAATCTGTGGCATTGTTTCACCCAATACCAAGGCAATTGATTTGGTCAACAGCGAATTCGAATATCGATTGGAACAAGAGGTTCAATGCAAGAATGATGAGTTCTACGTGTGCGTGCGTTTCACTGGAAATAGCCCAAAGGAACGATTTAATATTCCAATGTTGTTGGCAGCTGCTAGTGGTGATAGCCTCACAGGATTAGGAATTCGACTTCTTGCGAAAATGAATTACCCTTTGAATATGGATATTGTGAGTTCCTTCGAATTTGATGTCCAAAGTGAATTTCTAGAACGTACACTAGGGTCCAAAGGTAATATTCGAATCGCGAAACCTAAGAATCCAAACGTTATACCTGTAGTTCGAGTTGATATGCATCAAGAACGCTACAAAATACCCAAAAAACCCAAAAAAACTGATTGGAATGAACTCCTTTTCAACAATTAGAATACGTAAAATTTGAAAATGGCAAATGGGGAGTTATTCAATAATTTATTATGCTGGCATTTAAAAATAAATATATAAAGTAAATATTAATATTAAACAATATATTCAAAATAACCTCCAATTTGTTTGAATGCGCACAAAAGCAATATTAAGAGCGATTGCAGCGCCACTTGACAATTCCAGTTGTGTATGGCGTCGTATTTTCCAGTCGGAATATATATTTTTTTCGGCTGTCAAATTAACGTGAAAAACACAGAATGTGTCAACAAATTTACAATGGAATAACAAAAACTTTAATTTCATTTGAATATTGTATCGATTGAAGCCATTTTTCATTGAAAAATGCAATCAACTATGGCCATTTATTAATCCAGTGCAGTGCAATTAACATAGAAAACGCAATTCAACACACAATTATTCATTGTGGCCACATTCAACTGTTTTTATTCGAATAAATAATTGAAAAGAACCAAGTAAGCATCGCTGTGCAATCTTGTCCATATTTATGCTAACAATCCAATTGATTACTATGTAAATTGATGCGAGAACCAAACATTTGTGTCATATTTTATTTAAAAATTGGTGCATTTGATTGATATCAATGTTTTGCAGGTTTTTTTGCAGCAGCTAGAAATAAACGCCGAAAATGAATGATTCAAAGGTAACAAATGCAGTGAATTTCAGTTTGAATCATGGACAGTCAATTGCCAAACCACTGTATGTTCAAAGACTTGAGGCGAGTCTGAATATTGAACCGTTCATGTCATACGCACAAGAGATTTTATCGCAACCTCTATCCAGTAGTGAAGACTCCGATTCTGATGTCAACACGGATATTTTGGCATCAGACGAGAAAATATTGAATGGCATTGTCACATCAAAATGCGGTAATTTTATCAGAATCATTGAAAATAAATTCATGTTTCACGTGATGTTCCTTTTTTACCAGATCGGCAAAATGACAAATTGCAAATCTACAATTTGACACAAATTGGCCCCGATCGAAAGTGGCTGCAAGACATTCTGCTGAGTGACACGGAAACCGAGCCGGAACCATCCGATGAGGACGATTATATTCGTGATATGCTCAAGGAGCACGTCAAGGAGAAAAAAATTCGTTCAAAATACTACCAAAATCCGCACGTAATTATCACACATTTTCTTTCGGTTTGATTTCAATTTTGTTCATATCAATTCACTTGCAGAATTCGCAGTATGGCTATTATGGGGCCAGCATTCTATCGAATGTCGACACGTATCACGAGCATCAGCGAAAAATTGTCGGAGTCACCAAGAAAAAGAAGGAAAAACTCACGAAAACGGGCAAATTTCGAAAATCCAAAAAGAAGCGCGGCGTGCAGGCTGAAAATCACCTGGAACCAGGTGAAATTGTATGGGACGATGATATGTCACTGACCAAAGATGATTCGAATGACCGTCGTGATTCCAAGGGCAATGGCATTGCGATGACGAAAAAACAGAGAAAGAAAAATGCATTGAGTAAAACGCCAGAAGCGATCGCAGCTCGCCGTCGCAAATTATGGATTCTCATGGCGAAAAAAGAATTGGGAAAAGTGCAGCGTGCCAAAGTTAATAATCACAAGGAAATAGTGAGCAGTTGTAAGCGCATTTCAACGTTGTGCATGAAAACGTTCCGACAAAAAGCGATGCAGTCACAGAAAAATATGAAAGAAACAATATGGCGAGCAAAGAGACTAACCAGAGAAATGCAAGGCTATTGGAAACGATATGATCGCGTTGAACGGGAAACAAAACGCCGAATGGAGAAGGAAGCCGAAGAACAACGCAAGGTATTGATATGCTGTTGATGGACTCATTTTTGACATTATAACGAATAAATATTAAAATATTGTTACAATTTCAAGATGGATATTGAGCTCATCGAAGCCAAGCGTCAACAGCGAAAATTGAATTTCTTGATAACACAAACGGAACTTTATGCTCATTTCATGTCGAAAAAATTGGGCAAAGGAACAGAAGAAGAGCAACTGCGAATTCTCACTCAATTGGATGAAGATGTAAATCCTCGATTGGCTGCTATAGACGACTACAACAGCGAGATAATGAAGCAACTGGCCCAGAAAAATGCAAAGGATGCATTCCAAATGGAACGGGAGCGAACAAAAAAATTCGACACATTGAACAAACAAGATCCATTGTCTCCGTTGAACCTCCATACTGACGGCAGCATTGAAGAATTACCACAACCAACAATATTTCAGGGCATTCTTAAAGGCTATCAAATCAAAGGAATGACATGGCTAGCCAATCTATACGATCAAGGCATAAGCGGTATTCTTGCCGACGGTAAGTGTTATGCCATTCATTTCGTACTTTGAACATCGCTATCAATATTAATTGCAACTTATTTTAATCGTTATATTCTGTTCAGAAATGGGATTGGGAAAAACGGTAAGTTTCACAAACTTCACTATTTCAACACTGAATTTGTTGTTTATCAAATTCTTAACCTATAGGTTCAATCAATCGCGTTTTTGTGTCACATTGCCGAGCATTACGGTGTTTGGGGTCCATTTTTGATCATCTCACCGGCATCTACCTTGCATAATTGGCAGCAAGAGATGCAACGTTTCGTACCTGATTTTAATGTTGTCCCGTACTGGGGATCGCCCACTGAACGCAAAATTCTTCGACAATTCTGGGAGCAAAAAGATTTACATACAAAAGAAGCGAGTTTCCATGTTGTCATTACAAGTTATCAGCTTATCGTTTCAGACTATAAATACTTCAATCGCATCAATTGGCAATACATGGTATTTAATATCTAAGCATTTTCTTTCTTGCCATTCAGCGTTTGGTTTAACATCTATCTTATTTAGGTATTGGATGAAGCTCAAGCGATAAAGAGTTCATCATCGGTACGATGGAAATTGCTATTGGGATTCAATTGCAGAAATCGACTACTTCTCAGTGGAACGCCCATACAGAACAGCATGGCAGAATTGTGGGCTCTTTTGCATTTTATCATGCCAACACTTTTTGACTCCCATGATGAATTCAACGAATGGTTTTCGAAAGATATCGAAAGTCATGCCGAAAATAAAACTGGCATCGATGAGAGTGAGTAGTTCAATTGGTTGACTCAACCACAACAATACAAATAACATGTTTTCTCGTTGTTTTTAAGAGCAAATATCGCGTTTACATATGATTTTAAAGCCATTCATGTTGCGCCGTATCAAGAAAGACGTTGAAAATGAGTTATCGGATAAAATTGAGATAATGGTTTACTGTCCGTTGACAATGCGCCAGAATTTTCTGTATTTGGCATTAAAGAAGAAAATTCGAATCGAAGATTTGTTGCAATACACCGACCGAGGGTCAGATCATGCAGTCGATAAAAGTTTCACATCGAATTTAATGAATTTAGTCATGCAATTCCGAAAAGTATGTAATCATCCGGATTTGTTCGAAAGGCGTGATTCCAAGAGTCCGTTCGTAATGAAAAGCCTGGAATATAAAATTGCTCGGCTCATTTATGAAAACAGCAATCTGCAAACTAAGCTTCCGAGCAATGAACACATAATCTACAATCGGTAAGATTTTGGCCATTTATGTTTCAGTATATTTGGTAATAGTGATGGCTGTTTATCCGGTATTCAGGTTCAACATATTCAACACGGAAAATATCCAAAGGTCATTGAGTCCTCGTAATCCAACTGATCGTGATGTGGACTACAAAAATGTCATTGATTTGAATGTTGGCAGTAGTTTTTCGTTTAGCCGATTTTGTGACTGGAGTCCGCAAGATGTAGAAGATGCTCATTTGAGGGGCACATTCCACGCTCTGCTCAAACAAAAAAGGTTGTGCGATACCTTGAATTTGATACAATATGCACAAACACAGCAAAGAACGATTCCATCGAAATATCTGTTTCTGTCAGCTTCGGTTTCATTGTCAATCATCTCACTGATGGAATCCCATCGCAGTCTATTCTTTACACGATGGGTAAAATATTGATTTTACGTTATTCTAAAATGCTTCTTAGAAATGTTTCCCCTTCGATATCTCCCCCTCCAATAAATTGATTTCGTCTTTAGGTGTCCGAACATCCATTTTTCACATTTGCCGAACACATCATGCATTCAATGGCCGAGACGATTGAGCACAGGATTATTCGGAGCAAATCGAATAGACCGGAAAAATCGGAGCCGCTAATCGAGGAAATCCCGAAAGCATCAAATATTGAAGATTGCCACCTTTTGCCAGAGTACCATTATATTCCACGGCCGCCAAAGCATTTGAAATGCGAACCAACCTCTTTGCCCGATTTCATCACTGGCATTGTGCCAAAAGTTCAAAGCACACGAAGGCAATTCTAGTAAGTGAGCTGCGGTAGTTATTTCTATCATTGAAATTCTAATATATGGAGTAGAACGATGTAATAAATTCATATTCAACACAATTTCAGTGTGGATAGTCGGGCAGCTGCATGGCAACGAGTCAGAAATGAGAGTTGTGAAACAGAAGAAGCCGCCGAATTGTTGAAAATCGCTTTTGACGAATGTCGGCCAAAAAATGGATGGTCACATATTCAAATTCCTGATAAACAGGCACTCATTACCGATTCTGGGAAGCTTACATATTTGGATGGTTTGTTGAAGCGTTTGAAAGCACAAAACCATCGAGTGTTGATTTACTCGCAGATGACACGAGTCATCGATTTGCTTGAGGTATGATTTTCATGATAGATCTTTCGTGCATTTGACTAAAGATTCGAAGGACAAATTCAAAATTGAAATGGAAATTGTTTTGGGATTAGGAATACATGTGGCACCGTAAGCACCGCTACATGCGACTGGATGGTTCAAGCAAAATTTCCGCTCGCCGTGATATGGTGGCCGATTTTCAGAAGCGTGACGATATATTTGTCTTCCTTTTATCGACCCGTGCTGGTGGTTTGGGCATCAACTTAACAGCCGCCGATACTGTTATCTTTTACGATTCGGATTGGAATCCAACGGTTGATCAGCAGGCTATGGATCGCGCTCATCGTCTTGGACAGACCAAACAAGTCACCGTGTATCGGCTCATTTGCAAGGGGACGATTGAAGAGCGCATTTTGCAGCGTGCTAGAGAAAAGAGTGAGGTTGGTATCGATGGTTTATATGAACAATTTTGGAATATTCTTGATAATTTTGAGAATAAACACGCAGATACAACGAATGGTGATAAGCGGTGGCAATTTCAAGCCCGACACATTAAAACCAAAAGAGGTTGTCTCCCTTCTTCTCGATGATGAAGAAATTGAGCAGAAATGTAAGTTTTTTCTAATAAAACGACGGATCAAGTCCAATTTTTAACATTGATTTTTTTCAGATCGTCAACGGAATGAGGAGAAGAAAAGATGGGCATTAGAGGAGAACATGCGATTGGAAGCCGAAAAGGAGCGCAAACGAAAAGCTATGACAATGGCAAAGGTATATACATATCAGAGGCAGTGATGATACTTTATTTTTACAAACAATATGCTCTTCTTTTATTTTTGGCATAGAGTGACGAGCAAATCAAGAAGTTCCGAACGGATAAATCATATGGAGAGTTATCGTTCACTGATTTCAGTGAAAAGAGTAGTCCAGCTGAATCGATTGTCGAACCAACCGATAATTATGATTCGAGTAGTGAAACGGTTGTTGTTGATTGTGATAGTTTATCGAATTCAAGTTCGCAAACATTTTTAGTGGATGATTTGGCAAATCGATATCGTAAACCGCCAACACGCGGCGCAAAACGTGGCCGACCAAGAGGTTCGAGACGTGGAAATCGCGGTGGATTGAGTAGAGATGCCATTCTTGATGTTTCCAAACCGGTTGCAGTCAATCAAGAAAGTGGCGATCAGCAATATGATTCTCCAGTCAATCCAACGGTAAATAAAGTGCGACGAGGACCGGGTCGTCCACGATTAAAACCAAATGGACCGAGCAATCAAGGACAACGTCATGTACTGAAATACCGCAAGCCAATGGCACCACTAGTTGTACCTCTGGGATCGAGCCCAGCACCAACTCCAACCGTACGCAGTCCGGCAATGAGCCCCGAACGATTATAGCACATGCCGTTCAGCTTGACATCAAAACAGATCAACAAATTAGATTAAGTTCGGCATTCAGCTATATAACATTTTTCCGAAGAGAATTGAAAGAAAAAAAATGTTTTAAATTGCGATGGATTTCACCTCTAAGAATTCCAATATTTCGTATAAATGTAGAGTTTTTGTGAAAAAGAGGCAATAAACTTGTTTAATATTTCATAAGAATGCATTTATTGTTTGAGTTTTAGAGTGCTACATTCAACAAGCATAACAACGTGATTATTCGTGGTAGAAATTGTTAGAAACACTAAAATATCTTTGTTGAAATATTGTGTGATGTTGTATCAATTATTCGTATCTGTATTGGTGCGAATATTCTGCTCAACATTTGGCACCAATAAAACGTTTCATTCCAACACAAATGCGAAGTGAAAGAAAAAAAAACAGCGAATGTGCCGTTATATATGTCATTCTTGCATTGATCATCAAAGAAGCAACAATGGAAGAGGTAAGCAAATAATATTTTACATTTTACTATGCCAACTTTGTCTGCAAACATTTGCATCAATTCATTTGCAGATAAACTCTTTGAATGTGGAAGTTGGTGTGTTTCTACGCAATTTGCGATTTCACTTGAATCGCCAAGACCTGCAAATTAGCAATAAAACAGTGGAATTGCTGGTATCTGCCGTGAAATGTACCGATGCAATAATTGCCAAAGCAGTAATAACCGATGTGCCAAATGAATCCAACATTGACTTCCTGGATGATTTGAATGAACAACACTACGAATTGCGCCAAAATATCATGTGCCGACTGTGCATTGTAGGTGTTTTGTTCAATGTGAATCTTTCAGTGCTTTCTTCAGATTTCAACTTTTACATTCTCACATATTTCATAATTTCACACACTCTCACACAAATTTCTTTGGAAATAGGAGCCCATATCGATTTCAAAAGACGATTTTGATGCACATGAACGTAAAAGCAACCATAAATTCCGAGAACAACAAAATAAATTGACTCCAAAACGTCCATTGAACGAATCGGTCCATGAAATTTGCAAGCGCGTAATCAGCCGTTGGGGAAACCGAGTGCAGCAGATAAAAGAAACTTCGCGATACAGTGATCACAATCACTATTGCACAGCTCGAGAGCATTGGATGAGTACGCCGGCATTGCCAGCGTTAGACTCACCACATCAACATGCATCTATATTTGTTCGATCAAGCTCATTGAATGTTGCAAATAACACACATCAACCTAAAAACCATCCAAATCAAATTGTAATCCATTTATTTTGTAAAGAAAAATCATGAAATATTCAACGCATTTCTTATCGCTTCTCATTGTAAAAGGTGGAAAAATACGAGAAAAATCCGAATGCATACAGAATTAATGAAGATAAAACAATGAAAACAGATGAATCTCTGGCCATGTCCACCAAAAATTGCACTGGCGACAGCAGCCAAGATGGCCGAAAAAGTATTTATTCTCTTCTCTGACGTGTGCTCCTACTAAACGAATTTTGAATTTTGATTTAATAAAAAGATATTCATTTTCATTTTATAAATTTTTCAGGCGCACGGAAAGGACAGATTGTTGCCGGAGCGATCGATTTCAATTACGATTCAAAATATTTGATTGAAGTTCGAGGGCTTCCTTGGTCGGCCACGAGACAAGAAATCAGCACATTCTTTTCGCAGATCAAAATCATGAACGGATTGAGTGGTATTCATTTTTTGACAGATGAAAACAACCGAATACGTGGTCGAGCGCTTATACAACTGGAATCATTCGAGGACCACAAATTGGCACACAAACAGCACAATTCACAAATGGGGGATCGCTTTATCGAAGGTGAACACGACGTTCCTTTTTCTTATAGTCGTTTTTAAATCTTATTAGCATAAATTGATTATGCAAGTATCGGATCATTTCAGTGATGTCTGGAGATGTACAAAAATTCAGAAAGCTAGTCTCAAATGGACAGATTCCGTCAAAAGAGCGTGTTGTTATTGTGGATGGTATGCCGGAAACAAATACAGAAGAAGTGATCAGATCGTTCTTTCATGGTACAAATTCAATGGAAATCGAGCATTGAATTCAAATAATAATGCTTTGGTTTATTTACAGGATTGTTGATTGATGAAGTAAAGTTGATTCGAAACGATGAAAATATTGTTGGATATGGGGCTTTCGTACGATTTTCTACAGACGACGATATTGAACTTGCACTCAAAAGAAACAACAATACATTGAAAATTCGCGTGTATCGCAGCACAAATAAGCAAATGTGCGCAAATCGAGACATGACGGAACCCAAGTTATGGCGGAAGTCCCAAGATGTACAATCCATGGGGGCCGAAAATGACCAGATTTTGAAAATTTGGGGACTCCCATGGGCTGCTGACGAGGCGTACATCGCAGATCTATTCCCGGGTAAAAACATGATTTTGTTTTTTTATTTTTTATATCTTCCATTATTGCAATCTTTAGGACTACAAATAAATCGAGAGAATGAAATCCAGCTCGAACGCAATGCCAAGAATCAGAAAACGGGCATAGCTTATGTTGCAATCAAACAGCCAAAAGATTTCGAAATTGCATTGAAATCTGATTTGAAGGGTGTTAGCCAGTGAGTTGACGTTTCATTCATGGTTTAAATAAATAATAAACTTCTCATTTATGTTCAAGGTACATTCGAGTCGGTAGGGGAAGAATGACAGATTTCCAAACAACCAAGAAAGCAAATGAAAGCCTTGAGCTGTAGTGATCCGAAATCAATCAATGACATCAACATGACAAGACTTTGAGTTTTTAAATAAGAAAGAAGATAATATTAAACATTTAATATTTCTAGCAACAAAAGCCACCTTTATTATATGAAGCACATTTCATGTTACATTTCGGAAAAGTATCATTTGATCGAATCCTTTTTTTGCATAAAATCATGTATGAAAGATTGGAACACAAAATGTTGTCAAAGTTTGTTCTTCAGCGGTAATTGGTTTTGGATCGTTGTCGATTGACATTGGTTTGACATTGATCTGTAGAAAATGAGTTTCCTTTCAGACAATTGACCGAATATTTGTTCAGAAGATTAGAACAGAATTACGCGGCATGTCAAAATGACCGCATCTTTTTACTGAAATCGTTTGGAATTGAGTAGCTCATAGCAATGTTTGGATTGGTACATATACATTCAAAGTGAATTGGTCGCATTAATACGTCGTTGTTTTGTGGCAACAAAATTTTACTCTTTCCTTTACTCCATTTCTTTTCAAGTGGCTGGCATTTTCTATGTTTATGCACCACTTAAGCAAGTGTAGTGGTATACAAACTCAGTGAGATTGTATACAGTGAACGCGCAAACCGCGCCAACTAAAATATAATATGAGCTAAATGTGACAGTTGCTTTTTCATCAAACACTGTTTATTCAAGAGCGGCTGTCGTAATTTCGCATTATATTTCACAGATTCAAGAGAGCAGATAATTGTACATGATAATTATGAGTGACAAATCAGACAAAGTGAACAAAGAACACATATCCTTGCGAATCTTCTATGAAGATAAACGCTATGAATTCTTGATGAAGAGAGGTCAAGCGTTTAAGAAAATGATGGAAACATTTTGTAAACAAATAAGTGATTCGATCGAAGGAGTCCACTTTTATTATGGTGATCGGAGAATCAGTCAAAAAGACACGCCACAAACAATCAATTTGATGGATGGTGATTAAGTTACTGTTCGTGCTCGTGCAGTCGGTACGTATTGTTTAGTGGAAATGAATAATTGTGCCATGATTTTTTGAAAAAAAAATTACGCAACAACAACTTGCTATAAAGCTATTGAACACATAGCACACGTTATTTGATACACACTCGGTGGAGGCTGTGAAAATGTCATGCAAAATTCTGAATTTCTAACCAATAAGTTTCACTTTCTCGATTTGTAGACAATTTCGATGCGTCAATGGTGGCTCAACCTGCATTTTGCACTGAAAAACAGGTGCTAAATTATTTGTATTTAAATTAACTTGAAATATTTTGACTTAAATACTCTAAAAATATACTGTGTTACAGAGTCATTCACGGATGAATCCAGCTAATCCAGTAAATGAATACCAAATCACGATTGATGATATTGCCTCGAATAATTTCAAGCGAAAATATAAGAGCCAAAATGAAATTCGGTGCTCACCAGAAAGTGTAATATCTGATTTCTCACTAAAATAACAAGCCAAGCAAAAAGATTCGAATGGATGGGGAATCTGATATGGTCCATAAACAGCAATATGTAACTAAAACGTCCACTGAAGCCGACATCGAAGCTAAAATTGAAGCAATGAGGTCACGAATTCAGATTTTAATCCAGAAAATGCAGGAATATAACAAATATGGTATACCACGAGCTGAAGATAACATTGATTTGGTTGATAAATGGTCGGATTCATTGGCAGACTTAAGAGAAAATGCTATTGCAGAAATAAAAACTGTAATGAATGACCTCATGCAGCAAATTAATGAAAACGAGGTGAAGCATGCAACATATCTGAAGAATTATCGGACACAAGCAGTCAATCGTTTCAGCGAGGAAAACCAAAAATTGACTGAAGTGAATGCCAATCAAGCCAAACAATTGGAAGATCTGACGGCCAGTAAGAAGAAGCCCGAAACTGAATTGCAAAAGCATGACGACAAATTGTTGGAGAAAATTAAATCATATTTGGCTCAAATCGAAGTTCTCGAACAAAAGAGAAGAATGGCCGAGAGTAAGAGCATGGATTTGTTAGCAACATTGAAATGCAAAGATGATACAATTGCGGCATTGGAACGAGCCGCAATGATTTTAAAAGAAACTATTGACAAGACTCCATCGAAGACATGAAGCAACCGCTCAATGTTAGCTCAAGTCAACGGAAATGCGTTGAATGCGGAGGACGAGCCAACCGCTGTTCGACTTTTGGCTACTGCAAAACAGAGTGCCTCCGATTTTATTGGTGAGTTAAAAGTGATAGGATCGAAAAATTGTTTTATGATATACACATGTTAAAGATAGTCAATATTTATTCTCGTGCAATTTTTTTGGCAGTTACAAAAAATGGCAGAAGTTTGGCAAAGAAGCAGATGTCAGAGGCGCTACGAATTGACTGCACCGTGTGGCTTTTTCATTTGTAAGATATCAAGCAGCTCCTTCACGCTTAATTCTACTACTCACCAGTTTTGAAAGAGATTTTTATTTCCAATTTTTTCTTGTGTTCTAGACTTCTAGATCGAGGCCAAAATGTAACTCAATAAAGCTGCTTTTCTCTAACTTTCAATGGATTTTTTGATATTAAAAAAATTAATACTCAAAATGTTTCTACCTCCTAAAGTAGAAATTAAAAAACATGATAAAAAAAATCTTCCTGCATACATCTATTTATCTGTGTTTTTTATTTGAACATATTTGCCGATGTTTCTCTATTAAAAGCCAACGATGATATGTTTTTTGGCAATGCCACTGGAAGAGAGTTTTCCGATTGTGACTTTTAACGTGATGCACTAATTTGCTGCGCTGAAGGAACTTGAACTCATTGCAACCAATATGTTTTTGTTTGTGATCTTCAGCGTATGTCCTCGATACGGTCGAGTAAGTACACAACTCACATTTAAACACTTTCTTCTTCTTGCAGCTCTTCATATGATTATCGGCTTCATTTTTCTGGGAAAAACGCATTTGGCGGACTCGACAGTGAAATTTCAATTCGTTTGTATGCGTTTTCAAATGTTCGTTCAAGTATTGTTTCCGAACATAGACTCTTTGACAAAATTTACAATTGAACGCCATTATTCCGGTGTGTTGCGGCATGTGACGTCTCAAACTTGATCTGTGGGTGAACGTTGACTTGCATAAATAGCATTCCATTTGGCGATTAACAGCACATTGCGATTCGTGCGATTTTGCTTAGGCACTGGTTGAAAATTTTCGTTGGGAAAATGAGCATTTGCACAATATTTCGGTGGGATGATACGTCATGTGGTTATTGAGCATTCGTTTGCTCGCAAATTTTTTGGCACAACACTTACAACTGAACGGTTTGTCGCCAGTATGCTTTCGCATGTGAACCATAAATCGATTCCGGTGTGAATTTACATTAGTGAAGCGACATAAATAACATTCGAAGCGAAAAATCGTACAATTGGGTTCATGCTGTTTCAAACGACTCATGTATATGTATATACTACCATTTTTTTCGTTTGGATGGCGATTTGAATTAAAATTCAAAGACTGCTCGTTGGAGAATTTTCGCAGGCAAAATTGGCATTGATATCGTGTTGGTCTGATATCAGGCTTTCGTTGTACTCTTTTTACTCTTACGTGATTCGGATTTTTCAATGTTGAAGCCGATTTTTCGTGAGATTTATTTATTTTCATTTTAAATGGTTCGCAACTGATATCATTGATAGCTTTTACATGAACATCCTCCTCAGTCTGGCCGATGTCAGTTATTGTTTCTTCTACGTCGGTGTTTTCTATTATTGTCTTTTTCATTTTAGACTCTTCAATTTCAATTTCTGTTTTCAGTGTCAAATTCCTGTCGTATTCAAAAGGCGTATGAACGTTCCGTTTTTCTTTAGCTGGATCCGCATCCGAATCCAACGGTAAACTTTGGTATAATACTTCGTCATCGTCGTTCAAGTCACATTTCTCATCCTTTACTTCTGGGGAAGCTTCAAACGAAATGCTCTTGACATCTTCCGGCTCTGGAAAGCCATCAAATACTTTAGTTTTAATGTCCAAATCATGCATATTAGTAGTAGGAAAATGGGGATTCGAGTACAATCGTTGCGTCAACCATGCGGTTGATATATAAATATATAGCGATAATTTTTTTTTTCGCTTTAAAGAAAAACGAAAAAAAATAAAAAAACTATCATGAATTTCGTTATAATTTTCGGCGTTGATATATAAAGTTGTGTTAGGACAAGACTAAGGTTCCAAACAAGAACGGTAAATTAGTAGATGTGTAAAAATATCCAAGTTTATTGATTGATGCAAATATGCGTGTATTGCTTGCTCATTGAAATAAAATATTGTAAAATGTTGAAGATGTCGATGCAATCCATTGTTCCAAATGAGCACCGGTTTTAGTCATATGTCTCTCTGGATTGGGATGATCTGGGAAAGCATTGTTTACACGGGGGAGGTTTTCGGTCGCCAACTGAAGAATGTTTTTGATTAACACGGATATAGTTTCAATGTCCGTTGCAAACGTTGGATCAACTGGAAAAACCTGCGAAAATTCGGATTGCAATCTTCACTTTTGTGATAAATGTGAGTGATTTAACAACAATACACCGCCAAAGACTGGCTGTTTTTATTCATTATTGATTAATGACATATCTGACAGGGAAAAGGTAAGGGTCATTAATCGATTATATCGGATCTCACCACCATTTAAACCTGTATCTTTTCTTTTAGAAAAATCCATTCAAACATTGCAAGGTTGGATGATTATAAATACAATTTGTATAAATATTACATTCGATAACTATGCTAAAAATATCACATAATCACAATATCACAATATTAACAATGCTAATGAAATTTAAAAAGAAATGGTTTAATTACAATCATTGGATTTGTTGTTGTTTCAACCTAAGATTCAATTTATCACAGGCAACTAATTGAGATTTAAAATTTGCACGAGAAGCAGGTTCTTTAAACAGTTCATCAATGAAGTTTGCAAGTTTACACATCTGATTTACTGGTGCCGTATGTTCATTAATAAGTAATAGATCTATTATTCTAAAAGTTTCCACCGACGATTCACGAAGATTGAATGGGTTTGAATGAAGCGCAATATCGTTTTTTATCTGTGAACATGGGATAATGTCGTTCAATACGTCGTAGAAAAACAGCAAAACTGCATTGATACGCCTCCTTTCAAGTTTCATCATTTTCAAATTTTCCAGTCTACATTCATATGAAGAAATACGATAGTTGTTTTCGGCAGATGGATATTCTCTCAAGGCAAATATTGTAAATTGCTTTTGCACCGATTCAATTAAGTCTATCGATATCGAATGATATGGTAACCATACGACACAACAGTATTCAAGCAATGATTGAATTAGAGTGTTATATAAAGTCTTGAGAGTATTGAGATTTCTTATGTCAAAGCAAAAGCGTTTGATAAATCCAAGTGTAGATTTTGCTTTAGACACGATCATATTTATGTGGTTATTAAAATTCAGTTTCGAATCCACAATCACACCAAGGTCCTTTTGCTCTTTAACTCTCTCAAACACGTGATCCCCATAATGGTAATTTCCAATAAAGATGTTCGATTGTTGTTTGTTGGTAATTGACATCACTGAACACTTGTTTAAGTTTAGGTGTAAATCGTTTGCGATACACCATTGCCTCAATTTATCGATAGCACGTTGAAGCTTCAATGTGTCCATAGCGGAATTGATTGCAGCTGCAATTTTAAGATCATCAGCAAACAAAGATATAAACACATCAATACCCAATTCCTCAACTATGTCGTTGATAAATAGTAAAAAAAGTGTAGGTCCCAAGTGACTTCCCTGAGGCACACCCGAGTTTACTATGAATTCCCCGGAACTTCTACCATTGTAGTATACAAATTGACGACGGTCGCGAAGATATGATTTGATCCAATAGATGAGGTTACTAGGTATATTATATCTGTTTAACTTTGAAATCAATATATCATGATTGACTTTATCAAAGGCCTTTGCAAAATCTGTGTACAGCACATCTACTTGTCGTCGATTTTTAAACACAAAGTGAGTAAAATCCATAAGATTGGTCACTGTTGAACGCCTTTTATAGAATTCATGTTCTTTCGGTGATATTCTATTTGCAACCATATCAGTCAGTTTAATATTCACGAGTTTCTCAAAGAATTTAGCTATAGTTGGTAGTTTAGCTATACAGCGATAGTTTTCAACATTTGATCTAGATCCCTTTTTAAAGATTGGATTCACGCTATAACTCTTCCACTGAGAAGGAAACAATCCGAGAGTTAGTGATTCGTTGAATATGATGTGAAGTGGAGTGCACAAAAAGGCTGCACAGTTTTTCAGCAATAATGGATGAAAACCATCAGGCCCCGTTCCTTTCGATATATCAATTTTCATAAGCTCGTCGAATACAAATGCTTCTTCCAACAGGAATAAATCATTAGTTCCTCCAATGGTGGTAACTCGATTGGGTTGTAAGCCATTCCTATTAAATTCAAAATTTTTGTTGAAAAATTTTGCAAAAAGATCAGCTTGAACTTGAATATTAGTCGTTGATGTATCACCATAATGAAGAATTTTCGGTATATTATCAGTTTTCCTCCTGGAATTAATAATACGCCAGAATGATTTTGAGTCTGATCGAACAGTAGAAGCCATATTATTGATGTAGTCATCGTAGAGTTTTGTA
Organism: Obolodiplosis robiniae; assembly: GCA_028476595.1. Lineage (NCBI taxonomy): Eukaryota > Metazoa > Arthropoda > Insecta > Diptera > Cecidomyiidae > Obolodiplosis > Obolodiplosis robiniae. The sequence goes on from CM052015.1 coordinate 23,162,097, forward strand.
TTCAATGGATCAAACGCAGCGAATGCTGCATCAAACGAACGTCTGTCACCCGAGATTTTGAAATTCTTCCATTCCTTATTTCTCTTGTTTTTTAGGTTGCGTAGTTGAGCATTGCTCCATGGACACTTTACATTACGTTTAATGGTATTCTTTGGTATAAACCGCTCTATTGCTGTCGTTAATGAATTAACAAGCACTGTAACCTTATCGTCCAGAGATAGATGACGACTAATAAGTTGATTTTCCAAGCATAAAGATGACAAATACTGATTCAAGCCAAAATAGTCTCCTCTTTTATAGTTAAATGTGTCGGTATTTGGCTCAGATGAAGCAACATTGAAATGCCATTCAAATGTGAGCAAAATCGGTGGATGAAGATCCTCTAATTTGACTTACGGAGGCGGTCTAAAAATTGTTAGATTTTCGTGGTCGTTCGTAAATACAAGATCTAATAGTCTACCCATTGAATTACGAATATTATTGACTTGAAACAATCCAAGCTCACTTATTGTACCAATAAATTCAGCTGCATGTGAAGGTTCTATTTGCTCTGGCAGGAGAATATTAGAATCATCATCCGCGATCCACGACACATTTGGCATATTGAAATCACCAGTCAATATAAAAATATCCGATGGACGGCATGATGAATGTATTGATTTTATGGCATTAAGATGAGATTGATAAGTTTCGTTTGACGACATTGGTGGAATATACGAATTAAAAATAAATACATTTGTATGCTTATTCAACGTTAATTTAACACAAATGCATTCAATTGATGATGCGTTGAAAATAGATACTTCTGAACAGATGAAATGAGATCGGACAGCTACCAGAACTCCTCCTCCACGTTCAAAAATTGAATCAGTTTGATCCCTATCTTTACGAAAAACGTTAAACGATGTATCAAAATATTCTGATGAAGCGATTCCATCAGTTAACCAGGTTTCAGTCAATGTGAAGATATCATATTCTGACAAAGATGAGTTGCGATACACTTCCTTTGATTTCGTTCTCATACCACGCATATTCGAGGAGTAGATATTGATTTCCAATAAGTCCAGATGATTAATATTAATGTGGCCTGGAAAATTGGTAGGCGAAGTATTTTGTATATGCGCATTCAGATTTGTTTCATTCGAATTGACTGCAGACGAATGATCACTTAGATAATGATGCGATTTATCGGTGAAGTTGTCGGTGTTTCTATCGGTGTTTTGTTGGGCGTTTTGTTCGGTGTTTTGTTCGATTGTGATTTCGACGAGGTCATTGCGGTGCTGGCCGGTAATTGTGATTCGTTTGTTTCCATTAAATCCGTTGAGGTCGAGTTGCGTCTGTTGTTCGAATTCAAGTTCGGAAAAAAATCACCTAAATTTTTGTTTTGCAGAAACTCTCGGACGAAAACATTCTCTGGCCAGGCATCCGGAGCAGACAAAACATTAAAATCGGCTTCATTCACTTCGATTTTAAACGAAACGAATTTCAACGTATTGACATCCTTGTCCTTTTTCACCAATTTGTGTACATTGCACATCGACTTGTCACTTACCAATCTATTCCGCACAATGTAATTTACGATTTCTTCTGTGGTGGTCATTGGATCAAAACCGGAAACCCAAATTGCTTTGTGGAACACCGGTTTCTCGACGCGTTTCGGTTTTGTTACGATTTTTAGGCCAGTGACAGACGATTTTGTGCCCATTTTTGGCTTTGGAGCTTCAAATTTCGAAACATTAATTTTCGGAGCAAGGAATTTCGGTGAGTCGGAACGTTGACGCTTGGCCGATTGAGGCTGTGAGCCACTGCGCAATGTGTCTGCGAATGAATTGGTCGGGGTGTGTGCAAAAGATGATTTTGAGGCATGAGCGATTGAAATGTTTCGCGAAACAGTTTTTTTCTGTACCGAATCACCTCGAGAAATTGACTTTTGGGCCAAAAATTGCATGTCTTCGTGTATTTCGTTTGTTTTCCCAGTCAATTTCGAAATCATACTTTTAATTGTGGATAATTCAGATAAAATTGACGGACCATCTGATTTTGCTTCTGCGAACCCCATTTCAGTCAATTTGGTTTGGCGCGGTTTCAGTGTACCACTTGGTGTCGAAAATGTTTCTGGTAAAATCAAATTTGACTTACTCGGTGCTGACGATTTTTCGGCGGGTTTTTTTGAGACCACTTTTGGTTCACCACTCGGTACATTCGATTCGTTTGACATTTCGCCAGTACATTTGTTACAAAATATTCTGACGTTTGGTGATTTTATTTGCTCGAGTTTCACAAAAATGCCAATACATGGAAGATGAAGAACATGACCACAACCTGCACACTTCGTTGACAAATCCGATTTTATATTTGCAGGCGGACAGTCGTCACGGGAGCATAGTTTTATTTTGGTCATTGTGTTGCAATAGCGACAACAACAACAATCACTTTGTTCGTGAATGCCGTCACTGTAAACCCGATTTTATCGTTTTTGTTTGATATTTGATGTTGCACTTTATATTTTTCGAAGATAAAATCACTAGTTCTATTGTTTATATCAGTTTTTTGGTTTTTTTTAACACAGATTATCTTTAAATAAGAATAAAATAAAGACGAACGAGACTAAACGAGACTAAACGAGACTAAACGTCAAACTCAATCGAAAATGAAAAAGATGCATTAGATTTCGTTTTATTTGAATGAATTTGTTTACTAAGGGAAATAAAAACAAAATTACATAAGCGACAGCGCTGTCTTTAAATAGTTCCACAGATTTCGGTGTACGTTTCATCTGTGCCCGCATATTGCTGATGGATACATTTGATGACACAAATGGTTTGGCTGGATCGTAGTGGTATGCAATGTTCAACTGGTTGAATATCCCGTGAGAAACTGATTGAAATTCATTGTACATTTTAATCATGGAAACAATATCAAACGAGCCTCTGTTTCGTAATCTACACTTTTCATATTTAGTAATTGACCAGCTAGAATATTTGATAAAAAAATATATAAAACTTCATTGGCTATACATGTGAAACTATCGAAAATGCAATGTTCGATTGAATTTATATCTTGTCAGGCGACTTTTTTGAAACATTTACTTCATAAAACTTACACTTAAAATCGTTATTTGAATATCTTTGGCAGCATTATCAAATAACATTGTAAGGTTCAAATGAGACATTCTAAGTTCACACTCGATCTGTATGCAATCCAATTCACTTTTTACCGCGTTCAAGTGAAAAATATTATTATCATCCGGTGATTCTTCTATCTCTGTCTTTATGAAATGCATTGTGTGTGTTCGAATATTTTAACCGTTATTTTAAAGGAATGAAAAAAAATGCACAAGTGTTATGTATGGACGATATTAGATAGAACGATTTTAGTGCTAAATGCGTAAATGCATCAAACAATAGTGCTCGAATAATATGACATTATCAATATATGTCATTGCGGACAACCAACTTCACGTTTGTTTATTCGTCATTCAATGAAGTGGAACGTTTATAAATTTTAAATTCAAGTACGTCATCTATAATGCACGGGTAGTTTTGACGATGTATTTAAATGTGTTCGGCTCATGTATCATTTCTTAGTATGAAACAATTGAGAGTTAAAACACCCTTTAATCATTTCTGGACGCCAATTTACATTAACCTCATTACTGAATGGCAAACAGCAGTCTGCTCTGAATTATGAACACATATTCATGAATTAACAAATCATACGTCATTGAATTGAACGAAAAAGTAACGAGAAAAAATACAGAGAAATTGCAATAAAATTGTCCATACATAACAGAGAGAAAAACAATGGACTACCGATTATCTTGACTAGATTTAAATAGGTGAAATTGCATTTTTATGAAAATAATAATATTAAATACCGGAAAAAATCACTCATTGGACTATGGGGACTGGAATCACTTGAATGTTTTTAATTAATACAGGCTGACAACAACTAATCCCGCCGTTTTGATACTGGTGTATTTTCAACGGATTTAAAATACTTTTCATGCATTGAATCATCACTTGCACCACCGCCATTACCATCCATGCTACCTCTTTTAACAAAATTCGTTTGCTTTGGCGTTGACATAAAACTACCAGATCGTACTAGTGATACCATCGGTGAATCTAAACCGAAATCAAACAAAGCAAATTAAAATATCACATGAAAATATGAATGACAATAATTTGAAAACGATCTGTTAAACTGACTTTTGGCATAATCGAAACTCTGATGCTTTGGGATATGCCTGCCACTTCATATGGAGTTGAAGATGACTACTTTTCCGACAGTAATTTCTTTTTTGAATTGCGGCGTATTCGATGACTGTGCACTGCTAATATCCGTAGTATTTTCAAAACGTTGAATGATTCAAATTGTTTGTTTACATTTTAAAAGCTTAGTATTTTTTTTTTACTTCGATATGAAAATACTCAAGCACACACGAGACGTTTCCAACAACAAAATACATGGTAAGCAGGTCCGTTGCCATATTAGTCACGTTGGATAGTTGTCCATAAGAAATATATGGTACGTTGATGCCGTTCGCAGCCGTCTATCGATAATTCGCATGTACATTGTACTACGATAACAGAAACGCATATACACCAACTTTTTCATACATTTACGTAAAGATCGCTATAGCTCAGCGGTTAGAGCATTAGTGTATGGAATATAGTGGTTTCGAGTTCGATTCCCACAATCAACAGATTTTTTTTTTAACGGTAGATGTAGCTTGGTGAGAGAGAAAGGGAGAGAGAGAGAGAGAGAGAGAGAGAGAGAGGTGTAGCAAACAATCAAGCGAACGAGGAAATGTGTGAGTGTATGGGCTTCGCTCTCTGGCGGACGCACGCGCTCGCAGTACTATCGCATGGATGACTCAAGGACCCTTTCGTCAACCGCATGGTTGAAATTTTAGAAAATTTATTTGAGCGTCACATTTATCCACCGCTGACTTTCTGTCAAATTATCGGATTGACAATACAAATTGGCGCCAAATGTGAGTCATTTTTTTTCTTTTTGATTAAGACATGGATTTGTATGAAAAAAATTAACTTGATTGCGTTTACCGTTATACCATTTTAAATTCGTGACTTTGTTGACGACTTTTAAAATTTTCCAATGAAATTCCTTCATATTGCTTTTGAATTCACCACAAGTACAATGCCGTATCAAGAGTTTTGTTTGTTGCTTTTTCATCGTTTCTAGTTTTTTTGGACGACCACCGTACGATTTCATTTGAGAAGCAAACTTCTCTATTTCGTCGGCATTAAATAAATAGTATTTTTTGTGATCTTCAACATTTTCATATTGAAATTTGTACTCAAGCGAATCTATTCACACACATTACTCCAGTTATGTATAACATAAAGACACTGCATACTGGAATAACAATGTATTGTGTTTGTTGCAAATTTTTGTGATACGTGTAGTATTGAACTTTTTAGCGGCAAGTTTGACATTCATACCGTACTGGAATAATAATCTATTGATTTACTCAAGTGCGGTATAAATTTCAAACTTATCGCTAAAAAGTTCAAAACTTTCACATCAAATCGGAACAGCACCATTACAGCGTTATTCCAGTATGGAGCGGCTTTATGTTAAACACAACTGGAGTAATGCGCGTGAATATTGCGCATAGATTTGCTTGTGTGTGAAAAACTTCAGCTTTTAATCTGAATGAATTAAATCAGAGCGAAATAATTATCACAATTGGTGATTGTGCCCACTTGCCATTTCCCTTATCAATTTTGATTGCACCTTGTTTTTTTTACTTTTCCGCACACACCACTGTGCATGGTAAAGGTATTGCGATCGGTCCAAAAAATTCAAAATGCTCGGAATAAGTTTTCTATGCGTTTTGAACCTAGAAAAAACGATTGCAACCATTCCCGGAGCAATTTTTTGTCCGTGTGTGGTACGTTGTACGTTGTACGCAAAAATTTGTAAACACGATAACTCAAAAAATTGATTTTAGAATTGATCAAAAAATTACACACATGTTAGTCTTCATTAGGAATAGAAACCTATTAATTTTCAGCTTAATCGGATGATTTTTTTCGGGTAGCTCTAGTGGAGTCGAATCAATAAATATGCAGTTTTTCAATATAATTAAGAAACATTTGTATTTGGAACTATGTCTAGTTCGCATTGTATCATTATTAAACTTTCAGAATATTATTTCTTTATAAAAAAAATAAGTCATGCAAGATTTCAAATCATTCTGATGAGATTTAGGACTACCTCCCCTGCAAAATTTTCAATTTATGGGGTCAAAATTCAAATTTTGTCATTAAATTGGATGAAGTATTTGTGTATTTCTAATCTGTGCTTTTTTCATCAATTTGAATGCTCATTCACTTTTTAACGAAAGTTATACATTACATAAATGTGGAATTTAAAGTTCAGATCAGAGTAAACTAATTCCTAATTGTTGTTACCAATTCAAAAGCAGCAAACGTTTGTTGAAATCAAAGTTAGAAACTGAGATCTTTATTCGTTTGTTTATTTAAATTCAAATTCAAATTACATGATATGTAATGACTTGAAATTCGATCTCATCGTAATGACCTCAAATTTTCTGTGATTTATTCTCAAAGTTGCATGATAATTCGATGAGAAATCAAAATAAATCCAATACACATGAGTAGCAATCAATGAAAAACCACTTTATCCGAACAATTTCGGGAAATGTGCGGAAAAGTTAGTTTTACGTACGTAAGACCATTTATTTTTGTAAGATCTTATTAGATTACACAACTGTTGAGCAATAGCATGAAAAAATGTACGCGTTATCAAGATAACAGACTGATTGAGTTCCTTACTTATTTTATGTTATCATTTGAATCCAGACAAACGTTCAGTTCCATTATGGTATTATTTTTCTAAATTAATAATATTTTATCATTTTGTGTTGATATTATTTTTTGGATGCATTATTTCAGAAACTCGAATTCATTTCAATCTTCTGTGTGCTTGCATCTGCAGTCCAGGCACATAAAATATTGGTTCTAGCCCCAGTTAATGGAAAAAGCCACTGGATTTACATGCAATCTTTCGCCAAAGAGTTACTCGATCGGGGACATGAAGTGACTTGCATAACTAGCATAAGTATGGGTCGTGCGAAACAGGACAACTACACGGAAATTTTAATAGATCCACCCATGCCATCCATTAGTAAGTGCAAGATGATTGTTATAAATTACACCTATCTCTCTATCAAAATCGTTTGCACAGTTGAAGATCACGATTTATTTAAAGTGGATATGGGCAACTCATTTCGATTCATACAGATTCTTCCACATTTTGGTGCTTTGTCCTCCGAATTCGTTTTGAACAGTAAAAATGTGCAAGAATTCATTCATAGAAAAGGACTGCACTTTGACTTAATCATAAATGAGGATATTTATCACGATGCACTTTTGATGTTTGCCCACCAATTTAAGGCTCCGGCTGTAACAATCTGTGAGTGCCGCACAAAATAACAAAACTTTTCAAAGTTCGAAATTATATTGGCAATGAATTTTCTTTCTATAGTCTTAAAATCAATTATTATGTTCGAAATTTCCAGGCCCATACGGAATCACTGAGTTTTTTGACAACGATTTAGGTCTTCTAACGCCAATTTCGCATGTGAGTCAAACCATTCTCACTTACACCGACCACATGACCTTCACCCAGCGATGGTATAATGCGATAGTTTGTCTTTATGATTGGACACTTCGTAAATTCTATCATTTTCCTACACAAAACGAAATTGTTCAGAAACATTTTGCTCACTTGCAACCTTTGCCCTCGATTGAAGAGCTTAGACGGAATATATCCCTAATTTTTGTGAACGCACATCGCAGCATAACTCACCCACGACCAGCAATGCCAGGCTTAATTTACATTGGCGGTGCTCACATAAAACCACCAAAACCATTGCCAAGTGACCTTCAATCATTCATCGATGGATCAACGGATGGCGTAATATATTTCAGCCTTGGATCTGTTTTAAGTTCTTCAAAAATGCCAAAAGAGAAATTGAGCATATTTTTGGGTAACACATTCGTTTGCATCAAAATGTTCAATAGCATTTTCTTATTTTTATTTTTCAGAAACATTTGGAAAATTGAAACAACGGATCATTTGGAAGTTCGAGGATGAATCTATTTCAGATTTACCGGGAAATGTGCTAATTCGAAAATGGTTGCCACAAAATGATATTTTAGCTCATCCGAATATTATTCTATTCATCTCACATGGTGGAATGTTTTCAAACTTTGAAGCAGTCAATTACGGTATTCCAATGTTAATGATTCCATTCTTGGGTGATCAACATCGAAATGCGCACAGAGTGGAACAATATGACTACGGCAAGTATTTGAATTTCGATGAAATGACAAGAGAATCTTTGCTTGCGATGCTCAACGAAATGCTAACGGATAAAAAGTATGCAAAAAGAGTTAAAGAAATATCAGCGATATTTGGTGCCAATTTATTGAAACCGATGGATGAATTCGTTTGGTGGATTGATTATGTCATCAAGTTTCGCGGTGCCAAACATCTCAAATCCCATGCAATCGATATGCCATTGTTTTTATATTTATTGTTGGACGTGATTTTAGCAAACTTAGTGATTGTTTTAGCAATTATGCTTGGCATTTACTACTCAACGAAACGGCTTTTCTGCAGGAGGGATCGGATTGGTGCGAACAAAAAAGAACTGTAAATGGACCATTAAATATTCAAACAGGAATCAATATCAACCCCAAAAAAATTAATTGATGTAGAACTAAACAGAATAAAATAGAATTAAAAAAATCCAATAAATTGTATTATAAATGTCCATATCGAGCCATTGTCGTTTTTGATCTTGACAGAAAATACGTCAACTGTAACAATCATCATTCGCTGTCAAAGAATTTGTCCTTGAGAAAGAATATTGCGGGCTAATCAAACATTGTTGACGAGTGAATTACGAGTGTGAACATTTTCCGAACGGTGGCACATTGTATACAATCAGAAATAGGTTGAAATCAATTGAATGAATCCAACGACTTAAAATTGAAGTTTCGTTATAAGAAAAATCAAAGAATCCGAAAAATGCAACAACAATCTAATGATAATGTGCTATGTTTGCGGGTCGACAACAGCGAAATATCCATTCAATTTAAGATAAAAAAAACTTCATAAACTTTGGAAAATCATGAAGAATTTTTGCAAAGAAATCGGGGAATCAGTTCAGGACAATCGGTTTTTCCACAACGGAATACAAGTGAATGAACATTAAACGCCCAAATTATTAGACATGGCCAACGGTGACACACTTGAAGCATTCATCAAATTAGGTAATTCCAATTATATTTTTATTCACTTTTATTTTTGGCCTAGAAATAATATCGATTCATATTTTTTCGTGCGTATCTGAGCAATAATAAAATCAATAATTGTAATGCATAGGCTACTACGCGCAATATCAACTATATTATAGCTCACTAGATCCCAGTCACTGGCTAGATATACACAAATCGGATTTGGCAAAAGACATGTTCCTACTTTGACAAAATTCTTAAATTCTCACTTTGGACAGATAAAGAATTTCTGTTGGCAAATGAAAATACATGGAGTAGTTACGAGGAACACGTAGAAAAAGATGGGAAGGCTGACGAGCAAATTGAACATTCATTATGTTCCTTTGAAGTTATTCCTCATCTGACAAAAAACATGAGCATAACGTGCGATGATGCAACAATTTATATGAAACAAGCACATATGAACGCCACAGATGGACATGAAAACTTTTCGAAAAATGCAAAGATAATTACGGATGACCACAAAAGTGAAAACAATGAAAGAATTCAGAACGATTCAGCTTCTCATATTAACCTATCTGATGGGCGAAATGATATTGATTTCCGGATAACCAATGAAACTTCTTAAATAGATTTAATGGTAGAAGGTGAACAACAAAATAGCCCTTGAGGCGACTTGAAAGTGTTGGTAGTATCGATTGTGACTAATCAGAAGATCAGAATGGACAATTTGAACGAAAGAATTGGCCATGTGGAAAAAGATCACGCCAATTTATTAAATAGCCACGAGGCAGAGCACAATCGCACTGTCCAGAAGCTCCAGGCACGGCACCGAGCACTGGAGGGTGAAATTATGACTCAAAAAATTAATACGACAATGCATTGGATAGACTAAAGAAAGCCGAGACAAAAATTGACAAAATGAAGATCATCCATTGTATTGAACTGCAAAATATTCGGAATACCATCGACAGTTCGTAAAATAGCTGCGCAAAGATTTAGTAAGATACAAATCCGGAAATTCCAATGTAATCTACGAACATTTTATGTACACACATAAAAAATCGACAACTGGCATACAAATACACTTAAATATATGGGAATTGTTGGTTTCAGTTTGATATTTATGCAGTGACAGTAAGATTTCCTTACAAATGCATGGACACATAGCAATTGCTGAAAGCCAAAGCACACACACGCATACAGTTCAGCAGTTGCTATGCGTCAATGAATTCTCAAAGGAATCATACTGCCACTGCATAAATATTAAACTGAAACCAACCGTTCCTATATATTGTACTATATTTTGTATGTCAGTTGTCGATTATTCATTTTTGTTTGAACTCAAACTTTCATAATTTCAAGAAAGAGCACTCGAGTCTCGAAATCGATAGATTTTGTTTTGTTTATTGATGATGGCAAATGTAAATACATAAACGCCCTTAAAAATAGAAATACATTTTTGCTTATTTGCTAATATTTAGTTGAGCTTTATTGTTTGCTAGTCTTTGACTTTGATTTTGGTTTCGTTTCATTTTCGAGTGCTTGATCATTAAGTAATATTTTTTTAAGATTTTTCTTGAAAATTATTATGTTTTTTTATTGTTTCAATGGTGAAGATAAATTTTTATAAGTCGAGATTCCGCGATTTAGAAATGATGGGGATCCAAATTTATATCTGGTTTTTTTTTATGCATTTTTTGAGATATTGCCTATTCGATATTTGTTAAAAAACAAGTTTCGTAAACAATTGTTTTGTAAAACACGTAATTTTTTAATGTTTTCTAGTTTGGTTCCGCTCCAAATAGTTAGTAAATAAATTAGATTCGAGTAAAAGAAAACGTAGTAGAGCATTTTTTTAGCGTTATCACCACATATGAAAGAGACTCTTCTAAAAACCCCAACGTATGGACTTAATTTTTCAATTAGAGAATTTATGTGCGAATTCCATGTCAAATCCTTATCAATTAAGAGTCCGAGATATTTGGCTTCATCAACTCTTGTGATTTTTATTTGATTGAGAAAAATATCTGGAAAATTTCGAAATTCTTTTCTTTTGGAGTTGTAATAAATTATTTTGGTTTTGTCCGCATTTAAAACAAGTAAATTTTTTTTGAACCCATTACTGAAAATTGTAAGATCCTCAGAAATCATTTTGCTTAAAGAATTTGCATCATCTGCGATGAATCATAAGGCGGAATCGTCTGCAAAGAGCTGTAAATTTCCTTGGAGATGCTGAAAGCCATAAGATTGAAAGCGATCAACGCAGAAGAAAAGCAAAATCATGCCAGTGCCATTGAAAGCTTGATTACCAGTGAAAAAGAAGCCAAAGTGGAATTTGAAGCTGTCAGGAAACAGCTTAAAAAATCAAGTTTCCAAATATCGTGGGGAATCGGTAATATTAAGGAAAAATATTCGGCGACATTTGATGGAGCTCAATATACAGCGAAAAAAATGCCAAGCAGGAAGCGGAACACTCACTTTTGGTCGCAAAGATGAATGAATTGACGAAGACTAAGGAACAACACCATTCAAATCAATTCACTGCGGAGGTGCCCTCATCAATCATAGCACAATGCACAAAACCACGATTGTGCATCGAATGTGGAAATCAAGCACAACGTTGCTCAACTATTGCATACTGCAACGCGCAATGCCTGGCAAACTATTATTTGTGAGTAAATGTATTTTACTACAGAAATAAACATTTTTAAGATTTTTAATTCAACACCAAATCAATGTTTCTTTTTGGTCCACAGCAACAGGCATCATCCACATTCCAACCATTGGTTTCATGGCCTCAACACTTCCATTAATTTTATTTCATTACACATCATTTCATTTTAAATTTGTTAGCACCAATTTTTTTATTGATTTTTAGCTAAAGATTTTAGAATTGATTTTCAAGAGTCTAAAAGAAAACGACCATTGTTTTCGCTTTCATCGCTGTTTTTGCTTAGTAGCTATCAGTTTTTCCAAAGAAATGTTGGTCATTTACAGCAGAAAGTTTTAAAATGCAATAATTCTAAATTGAAACAACAATAAAAAATCAGTTGACAAAAGGTGTGTTTGAACAGCACTTGATAGCAAAAGGCATCCAACAAAGAGCATTGAACAAGCACTTTAAAGAGTGCGTGCAGCCGTGCTTAAGCTGCAGTCAATCGCATACATAATTATAAAAAACCAACCAGAAAACGAAGTATTGCCAAAATCGTAATACATTCAAAACTGAGGCCAGTTCACATTTTTTTCCGAAAAGATCCTTAGAAAGTTCCTCAATTCATGCGCCAATATAAATGCAAACAATAAAATATTTATTGATTATTTCAAACTACTTCTCGTACTCAAGCATTTACTGTTTCAAGAAATGTTAAAATGCGTTTTACGACCTGCTATCCACATTCTTTACATAAATGCTTGGGTTTACATGAACAGAAAACATTTCTGAATGCTCATTTTGAAACATGCAAACACATATGAATGCCTGAGAAAAATAACGACTCAAATCTTTCCAACATGGAAGTCTGAAACATAGAAAAGATACACGCATTACTGAAACTGAGAATAAAACTTTGGAATATCACAACTGAAAAAAAAAAATTCACAAGAATGAAACATCCGAAAAGATCACATGAATATTTTTCAAGTTTCAGTTTTTCGTATTCTGTTTTCAAGTTTCATTTAAATGTAATTTCTTTTCAAGTTACATTGAAATGAAACTTGAATACAGAATACGAAAAACTGAAACTTGAAAAATATTCATGTGATCTTTTCGGATGTTTCATTCTTGTGAATTTTTTTTTTCAGTTGTGATATTGAAAAGTTTTATTCTCAGTTTCAGCAAAGCGTGTATCTTTTCTATGCTTCAGACTTCCATGTTGGAACGATTTGAGTCGTTATTATTCTCAGGCATTCATATGAGCATTATCGTTATCAGCAATTATCCCTTTCTTTCTTTCACTTTTGTTTTATTTCGATATGCTCCCGGCCTAGTCATCATCTGTTTAGAGTGTTGTAAACGAAAGGATTCTTTGTTTTTGTGTGAGCACTAACACACGAGTGGCTGTTGCATATGCTCGGAAAACATTCAGAGCATTCAAAACAAATATCGCACAAATAAACATTCACTGTTCAGAATATTGCCTATGTGAGCAGTTCCAAAAAAAAAAAAAAAAGTATTTTTTGAATATACTTATTTCGTCTATTTTGTGTATCAGAGCCGATTATCACATCTTGGGGGAAAAAATGTAAAATGAGATCGATAAATCAATTGAATCACAGTAAAGAAGGTGATATATTGCATTTACAAACATTTCGGTCGGGTGTTCGAATTCAATTGATTGAATAGTACAGTTTTGATTGTGACTTAGAAATAAATGTGAATAACGATGGAAATTCAATCAGAAAGAATTTTTTTGCGATTGCAATATAAAAACAACGCACCCATTGAATATTCGTTGCAAAAGCATAAAGAATTGAAAAAAATATTGTACCACTTCTGCAAATTGATGGGCAAATCGATTCAAATTGTACGCTTTTATCATAACAAAAAGCAACTCAATGAGCACCACACTCCAGAATCAGCACAATTGCAGCACAACGATACGATCCAGGCATTCGTACAAGAATTAGGTAAAACATTCTCAGTCAATAGTGTATTTATTTTTTCAAATATTCAGTGAGTCAATAGTTATTATAATATGTAAAACATAAACAAAAAGATCGTATTATCGTAAGTCTACAAAATATATTTTTCTGTCGTGAATTTATTGTAACAATGTAATGAATGTCCAATGTATGACCTAATTAATCCGAAAGCAATCACTTCAGATTCTCAGAAATCGACAATAAAGATACATGTGAAATGTTAATAGGGCACTATACTTTGGCCATGTCCATATTATGATCCACTGTCTAATTATGACCTAACTGTGAAAATGAACCTTATTGCGCATAGCCTAAAATATACAGTTGTATCGGAAAAAAATACAAAGTTGCTTTTCTTTTCATCCATTAGACGAATTGTCACAGAATTCACTAAACGGATTGGATCAACAGAATGAAGCATCAATGCATTCGGTATAGTTTCGAATACATTTTTCCCAAGCTGAATAATTTTGTTTAGACCAAAGATGTGAATGTTTGTGTGAATCAATAAATTGACTAGAATTTCAATTTTATTTTTTTTCCATATTTCGGCTGTAGGATCAATTAAAATCAAATTCAACGCATAATTTGGATACAACAAATGATGGAACAATTCGAAAGGGTTCGAAGCGAAAACATGACCAGAAAACTGAGGCGTTTGAGAGTTCATCTAAATGTAGCAAGTCTATGAACGATGATGAACAGTGCGAGGAGCCAATCACAAATATTTCCGAAGAGCTACCTCAATCGCCAGCATTTCCTGACCCAATACCAGCTCCTGCAAGTTTCCTTAAATCATAAAACTGTCAGACCCGTAAAGTGATGTCATTATTTCGTGTATTTATAATGAATGTTCGTTAAATCAATGCACGTTGCAACAGAGCTTAAATTTTAATGATAACGCTGCAATTAGACTTGAAGTGATACAAAATGTTGAAGTTTTAGCCATCCTAATTATATTACCTCACACACTCATTAATCTCACCAAGGAGTCTGGTCAACTGGAACATTCTGACAAAGAATATTGATCCAAACGTTATATTTAAATTGAAAATGAAAACAGATAGAGCTCAAATACTTGCATGATTCTATAGTCATTACTCATATAGTAAATGAATGTTGTTAGTAAGAAACCAAATAACCGAAATATTTGAGTGCTGGGCCCATGTTGCTGATAATTTTCTAGATAGACTGTATACAGCTAAGTACAAAGTCAACAATTGCTCCGATGTAAAAAAGCCAATGTTTTGATAACGATTTTTACTTTTCCGCACACACCACTGTGTGTGGTAAAGGTATTGCGATCGGTCCAAAAAATTCAAAATGCTCGGAATAAGTTTTCTATGCGTTTTGAACCTAGAAAAAACGATTGCAACCATTCCCGGAGCAATTTTTTGTCCGTGTGTGGTACGTTGTCCGTTGTCCGTTGTCCGTTGTCCGTTGTACGTTGTCCGTTGTCCGTTGTCCGTTGTACGTTGTCCGTTGTACGTTGTACGCAGAAATTTTTTAACACGATTACTCAAAAAATTGATTTTAGAATTGAACAAAAATTTACACACACATTTGTCTTCATTGGGAATAGAAACCTATTAATTTTCAGCCTATTCGGATAATTTTTTCGGGTAGCTCTAAGGGAGTCGAATGGAAAAATGGGCTGTTCTTCAATACAATTAAGAAAAATTCGTATGGGGACTATGTCTAGTTCGCATGGTATCATTATGAAACCTTCAGAATATTAATTTTTTATGAAAAAAATGAGTCATACAAAATTTTAAGTCCTTCTGATTAGATTAAGGACTACCTCCCCTGCAAAATTTTCGATTGACACAAATAATAAAATCAAATGAGTCATTGAATCGATTGAAATATCACATCAATACTATTGCCCAATAGATGGCACTGGAGAATAGATATGATTAAAATGTCTCAAATAGAACGGTCCCCTTGGCTCATTAACTTTTTAACGAAAGTTATATTGGGAGTGGGAATTAATAATGTCGATTTTTTTGCTGTAAAAAACCATTTATTTCAATAACAAAATGAATAAGTACATTAACCAATATATTGCCCATCGTTAGCTATGACTTCCTCCCATCTTCTTGGAAGTTTGTTGATTCCTCGTTTGAAGAAGTCCTCATCTTTCGAGGCTATCCATTCATCGATCCATTTTCGTACTTCTTCAGTATTTCGGAAGCGTACATCTGCTAGGCTCATCTGCATTGATCGGAACAAATGGTAATCAGAAGGAGCAAGGTCTGGAGAGTATGCGGGGTGATCAAGGTGATCTCAACCAAGCGTCCTCAACTTTTCCTGAATGATGTTCGCACGATGTGGCCGGGCATTGTCATCGTGAAATAAAACTTTGTCTCTTTTGTTCGCTATGCGTGGCCGTTTTTCGTTCAGTTTCTTTGCCAATTCGCCCAGTTGTCGTCGGTAGCGATCAGCCGTGATGGTTTCATTCGGTTTCAGCAGCTCATAATACACCACACCTTTTTCATCCCACCAAATGCACAGCATAAGCTTCTGGCAATGAATATCGCGTTTTGATTGTGAAGTTGATGGTTGGCCGGGATCAACATAGTCTGCTTTACGTTTAGGGCTATCGTAATAGATCCACTTTTCATCGCCAGCAACAATTCGATACAAAAAACCACGTTTTTTGTGCTCTGCAAGATGTTTTTTGCAGGCATCGATTCGTGCTTTGAGTTGATTTTCATTCAGTTGATGTGGGACCCATTTTCCAAGTTTTCGAATCTTTCCCATTGCATGTAAACGTTTACCAATGGTTGTTCGTTCAGCTCCCAACTCCAAAGCAAGTTCCTGTTGCGTTCTTCACGAATTTTCATCCAATAATGCTTGCAATTCTTCATCGTCAAATGTTTTCGGCTGGCCTGGACGTTCCTTGTCTTCCACGTCAAAATCACCACTCTTGAATCTCGCAAACCATCGTTCACAAGTTTTTTGAGTTGGAGCATGTTCACCGTAAGCTTCTACAAGCAATCGATGACTTTCAGCGGCCGTTTTCTTCAAATGAAAGAAGGTTATTAAACTTCCCCGGAAAACCACTTTTTCAGGCACAAAATTCGACATATTCAATGCGCAAAAAAAATATGTTGTTTACACTTGAACGAAATGACATATACTGAAATTTATAGCGTAATGACAGACAAAAAAAAAACAAAATGGCCGCGGTGTGTTCCGATGCACACAACGCTAGTAACGCCATCCATTATCTAAATCGACATTATTAATTCCCACTCCCAATACATAACATAAATGTGGAATCATATTATTCGTTGGCATGTGAACTTTCAACATCAGAATGAACTAATCGTAATTGCTATTACCAATTCGAGATGTTTATTCGTTTTTTTATTAAAATTTAAATTATAATCACATTATGTGTAATGACTTGAAATTCGATCTCATCGTAATAACTTGAAATTTTCTGTGATTTATTCTCAAAGTTGCATAAGAAATAAACATAAATCCAATACAAAAGCGTAGCAACCAATGAAAAACGCGTAAACCCGAAAAATTTCGGGAAATGTGCGGAAAAGTTATTAGTTTTACGTACGTAAGACCATTTACTATTCTCTGGCTTGAAACAAAAAATTTGATAAAACTGATCACAACATTTGACTTTAAAATCAAAAATAGTTTTGATTCCATCAGCTTTAATTTTTGGTTGCATTCTTTTTTCTATCATCGTAAATGTAACAGATTTTTACTGTCAATCGCAATACATTCATGCACTCATCCTAATATGATTGACTGATAATGAAAACGAGACCTCGTATCTAGTCTCCAGCTCTTGTTTATGAAATTTTCTGGACGGAAGAACAAGAGATGTGAAGTCTCACGTTTATTCTCATTCGAATGCAACATTCGCTGCAGCATCCCCCAAAATATTGATCACGTTACGGGTTTGAATAAAATTAAATAAGTACAATGATTGTTACGATTACCATAACTTAAAAATCTTACTTTCCTCGTGCTTCGTTACAGACCGCTCACCAAAGAAACAAAACGATAGTAGCAAAAGGACGAGACATCAAAATCGATAATGTTCAATTTGAATTGCTCGATCATTCTGGATCACACGAAAATTCGTTTGCAGTGGATGATGCCGGTATTTATTTCAAAATCAATATAACAATTTGACCAATTATTTGAATTTGTATATACTGTAGAAGCCATACTGAAACAAGCTTCTATATTAATGCAAAAAGTTGAGCAGAATGATAATCCAATAGGAGAGGCATCAACGAATGATCTTAACGAAGGAAAACAGTCCGAATTGGATGAATTGAACACCACATTGAAAAAAAGAGATGCCAAAAAAATACCGAATTCGGAAGAGCATCGTGAACATGTCAGTCAAGACCTGCCGAGGCAGCCTCATATAGAATTGAAAGACGCACTTTTGTCGCATGAAGAATTGAAATTCAAGCAAACCAATTATGTAAATACGCTACTAGAATCTTTTAATGAGATCCAGAAAGAGCTTGAGAAAGCAAATAATGCAGTAAAATGTGCAAAAAACGGTAATATTAAATTGAAAGAAAATTACGAAATCGAGATCCAAAATATGAAATCAGAATATGAGCAAGAAATTGAGAAGCAAAAAATGGAACATGATCATTTAATGCGCAATGCCAATGAGCAGTGGCGGCGTAAAGAGGAAAATTCGAAAGTTTGTCACGCCAAGAGCGAATCTGAGATGATTGAAAAATATGAAACGAAAATTAAAGGACTAAAGGCAACCATTGAACAGAAAAACCAAGACATCGAAGGTAAAAACGAAAGTCAAGGATCAGAGCTTGGAATTGGGCCTTCGGAGCAGAATCATCAATCTGCAACATTAAAAAAGTATTTGACTGAAATTAGCGAATTGAAAACGACTATAATTGATTTGAATCAGCATTGGGAACAAAGATTGAAAGCATTAAATGAAATGAAAGAAAAAAAGGCCAGAAAACTGAAGGCCAACGAAAGTGACTTGAGAAAGTGTTTGAAGATGATTGAAAACAAATTGGAAAAGCAACGTGTGGCACATGATATCGAAAAGGGGAAATTATGGCATAAAATCAATCAGCAAATATCAGAAATCAATATTCTGCACCAGCAAAAAAATAGAATTGCGTACATAAATTCGATGAAGTCGTCGTGCGAGCAACAAAATACACTGATTAAAGATTTGGAACAGATAAAAAAGAAAAATGCAACATTGGAAGAGAAAAACTCACTTCAAAGGATTGAAATGATGCAAATGAAAGAAAGTCACGATCAGGATCTGCAACGCCTAAAAGCAGATATAGATACGATAAATTCACACCACGAAGAAGAACTCATCCAATTGAAAAAGGATTATGAACACACAGACATTGAATTGAAGCAACAAATGCAATTGCAGAACAAAAACGGGGAAAGCGCAAAGCGGCCAATCATATACTCAGTTGCGTACCCAGTCGTTCCATCTTCTAAGCAACGAAACTGCATGAATTGCTTCAAACGAGCGCGCTTTGTCTTTACGTTTGCATACTGCAATCTAGAGTGCCAGCAAAGTCATTAGTATGTCCACAGAATCTTTCAATTTGTTTTAGAAATGTAATGCCTCGCATTTTAATACTTGTATTCATTTTATTAAATAATTCAATTACAGCTGGAATTGGTCGCAGAATAAATCTTCACACCCATGCTTGACCAACGCTGAAAATGTGAAACAAGAAGAAGCAACTTACTTACGTAAATTTTAATAAAAAAACCGGAGGCGCAAAATGAGCTAGAAATGGTTAATACGAATAAATGATTCAAAAATTGGTTTCAAATTCAACTATACAAAAAGGATGCTTCAAAATATATTAGTTTAATGCAAATAAAAAAATAAAAACAAAACTTTTAAATTTACGAATAAATCGAAAAATTAATCAACGCATAACCAGATCTGCTCACGAATGAAAAAATGGTTTTATTCGAAAGATTCATTTGAAATGTAATTTAAATTGGTATCAAATACAGATTTGAGTTAAAAGACTTGACGCTGATAAAGAGTTCCACGAAATTCATTCATTTGAAATAGATGCACTCTCACGGTTATGTATTTTTATTCAAAAACTTTTCTCAGTTGCATTAGTTCATCTGTAGTGAAAGACCTGATGCAGTTGTCCCAAATGTCCCAATTTCAATCATTCGGATGAATGTCGTTCGATCTGTCAACTTACCGAAATGTCAAATCAAGTCTATGCGCGGCGCGGATTTTTCAAAAATAAACAGTTTTCATTTGATGCAAAATAATAATTCGCAAAAATTATGGTCTGAAAATCAATTCGTTATATTTTATTCTGTTAAAGTTTTCAAAAACTTATTCGTTCATAAAAATGCTAAATCCCATTGAAAGTGAAAATCATTTATTTTTCGAAAGTGTTCGTTGTTTTTCGGCATTCTCAACAACATGCTCTTCAACAAACAGTCCTTTTCGCTTGCGCACAGAATCCATGTAGATCTTAGCGCGATTCTGTGAATCGGATTTATCACCGAAATGCAAATATTCTTCTTCCGTCGACGGTATCCAATAGGGATCAATGTCAATAGTCTGTCAATAGAAAATAGGTAGAAAGAAAAAACAATAAGCACAAAGACAAGAAGAAGAGGAAAAAAAGGCCAACAAATAAATGATTGACCAGCAAAATTATTGGTTTGCATTGAACTTAATGAAAGACTTACTTCCCAGTGGCTGAACATCAATTGCGGATATGCGAGGCCAGATGTTTGTTTGCGTATTTCCTGTGCAAAATTATAGGATTCGATGACTGGTAAAACGGCCCGTACCATAAATGTGCCACTTCCTTGCATTAAATCAGCTGATAGAATTTTACCATGCCGTCGTCCGATCACTGCATACATTTTACCTAATTGAGGAGCAAAACGAACAATTAGTCTACACGTTTGAGAAGGAAGAAGAGGCAAGGAGAAAGAAAAAAAAAGAATAAAACATGGTAGCACCGGAATCAATCATAATAATTTACGAGCGATCTTTTCAGGCGTGTGAACTGAGCACTGCGTGCGAAATATGCTGAACAGTGCTTTGTGTGTAGACGAGATCAAAACAAAAATACAGATTTAGAGTAATTCAGTAAAACACCTCAATTCCAGAAGCCTGCAGAAATAAGATAACAACAGCACACTAAAAAAACTCCATTTCGATTCAGAATAAAGTCAACAACAACAGCAACAACAGCAACAACAATTAAAATAATAACAATCATCACCGTCATCATCACGGACAATCATTAATAATAAGATAGGAAGCAAGAGAAAGAGAGAGAAAGAAATGAAATGAATGAACGTATGAAAAGCGAAGCGAACGAATTAAAAAATGCATTCTCTGCGTTCAGTGTAGAAAAAAAAGAACAAGATTACCTTACAATTCGATTACATATCAATATTTTGTGTACGATGCATCTAGCATCCGTGCTACACAATTATCCGCACACACTCTTACTCACGCAACCCACCGATATACTCAACAACTCGAACAAATACACATCTTAAAGAGGTATGGATATTCTCATTCCAATGTGTTGCTTTTTTTACCTTTTCATCCGTGCTGCGTTTTTTTCTGATTATCATTGTTATTTGTTCTCCTTTTGAACGCTTGTTTCATTGATTTCATTCATTCATTGATCCATTCATTCATACGTTCGCTCGATTCATTCATTCGTTTAAGGCTGTTTGCTATTATTGTTGTACTACCGAGATGCACAGGTCCACTTTACGGCTCTCTTGCACATATGTGTACACAAACGACCATACATGCACGCTTTCTCTCTCTCTCTCTCTCACTCACACTCATTCGCAATGGCGACATCGAAAAGGTGAACAAATGTGCTCTCCATTCTAGGTATAAAATTGATGATCTCTTTCCTGCACACTTGCTTTTTTTGTTTTTCTCTGTTCGATTCTTGGCGTTTTTGTTATTCTCTCTTCTCTGCTTTTCTACATGCTCATTTTTTGTTATTTATCATCAATCTTCATATGTGATTTTTTTCGAACACGCTTACAATTCTTGCTGTCTCTATTCCTCTTGATCTTCGTGAATGCTTTACACAGATTTTCCTTTTTCTATACATGGAAAAACAATACGATCGAATTAGGGTCTAACGAATCCATGAGCGTGATGTCATCGTGAAGCAAGTGATTCCTCCGATTCAATTCCCTTTAATTGTCTACACTCATTATTCCTCGAATTACCGGAATCATCCATTATTCTTCGAACTATCCAGACTCCGGCTAGTTTGATCAGAAAAATCACGCGATTTTCGCTGCGACCTATCATTACACACCAAATCTCTGGTAACACACCAAATTTCTAGTGATTTCTTCTGTAGCACAACTCACATTTGTTGTTATTCATGTGTATTTTACGCTGTTTGTAAATACACCGGATTCAGTGTATGAGTTTTCATTCAAGTTTCTTTATCGCGCGCGCATTCTCTGTATATGTTTGTTGTTGCTGGATTTTTGTTTCTGTTGTTATTGCCTAGCTGTTTTGTGTATACCATGATTTTTTTCTTCTTTGCTTTTCGTTGTTAAACATTTATTTATTTTCTTTTCTCTCTGTCTTTCAATTCTCCTTCTATTTATTTATCTTGGTGCTGCTGTGGCTTTTTTCTCTGTCTCTCTCTCTCTCTCTCCCCTCTCTCGTTTCGGCTTCCATGAGCATATATAGGTGTTTTCTTGTTGTTTTTGTCGTCGTTTCTTGCCTGTTGCGCGTTGTTGTTTTCAGGTTGTCGTGTTCAGATTCTTACATCCGATTCAGTTTTGCTTGGAATGCTGAGGCGAATGGAGTGCATATGTGAGTGACAGGACCTGCGAACATTTCGACTTCAACATCGATTTATCAAAATTATTCGGCTAAATTGACAAGTGTGAAGAATACAGTGAAACAGCGACAAACAGAGATTTTACACACGAAACATGTAAACAATGCCAATTGATTGAATTCTCTGAAATTTGCACATAATATGACGTTATATTGTGACTTTTGCAGAATAATTAAGATAAAATATGGATCACAAATTGCGAAAGCGCGACAAATAGACAGTTGAATGTGTTCAAATAAAACATTGATCGCTTCGAATCGCTAAACCATTGAGAAAATTAGAAAAAAAAACCACATATATTTGTGTAAAACTGTTTACGTGAAATTTTGGCGTCAAAAAACCGCCATCTCGTCGGATAACAGAGTGTGATAGAGATTTTATCCCAACGAAAATTTAAATACAAAAATATTGAATATTAAAATCATTTTTTTTCGTTATTTGTTCGATCATTCGTACATTCGCTCGTAGCTTGGTGCCGTAAACGTGGATTCATACTGGCTGTCTGGCTGACGGTCGAGAGCATTTTCAGTAAGAAATACAGCGAAAAAAAGTAGCAACAGCAAAACAAAAAACGGGAGAAACAAATATTCCGTGGACACCGTAATCAGTGCGCGCGCGAGAGCAAAGTTGTAAAAATACATGCCACAATAACAAACGTTACGTGTTTGGCGCGTTGCCACTTCGACTCAACACGGTGTGTTCACAAATAAATCGAGGCTGTCAATCTAAAAACACTTGCATTGGCTGTTTTGTACGTAATGTGATTTGTCAAATGTGTTGCTATCTTTAGTTTTTTTTTCTTCTTTTCCTTTGTTGCACTTTGTCTATTCCTTTTTTGCCATTCATGTATTTTCTGCGTTTGAGTAATTTAGAAATATTGTATAGCAATTACGGCGTTGATTGAATCGATTATAACTATCAATTTATTGTATTTGAGCTGCACTCCAACATTCAAACACATTCACATCGTATGACGGGACCGATATCCAGTTTTGATTGCGTATGCATCGGTTACCTAAGATCGGCTGAGAGAAAGAGGGAGAGAAAGAAAAAAAACAACACACGATCATGAATTACGTTGAATATGTTCCTGTAAGGCGCAATTGCATTGGCCGTGGAATCGTGCCATGTTCATTTCAGTGTACTCTTGATCCTTTGTTGATCACATTATTATTATTATAATCGTGTTGTTGTCGTCATATTCTTTGGGCGCAATCGAATTCAGAAAAGTCTTTAAGTCTTTCGTTTGTTCTTTTTCTCCACGGTGGAGCGAGAGTGAGTGAAAGAAAGAGCGAGCGAGCAAGCGAAAAAGAGGCTAAGATCTCTGAATGCAAAGGAAATTCAATTCAAGCGCATTTTCTTTATTCTTTCGTTTATGGTATATATATTTTGTTGCACGTTGCCGTGCTCGCTTTTGTCAGCGTTGCACTAAAAAATATGTGTACGTTTTGTTCTACTCTTGGAATTTAATTCAATTAGACTTTCTAGGAAATGGACATACAATAATTATTCAAGAGAATGTGCTTGACATGCCTGATATTTTTCCAAAGGATAATTGGGATAAAGTGGGAGCGGGAGCGAGAGAGAATGAGAAACGGACAAAACAATACTGCGTTCCCATTATTTTCGCCTAACGAATGCGATCGAATGATAGTAGTTATTCGAGTCTATTCATCGTATTGTTCATCTCAAACTTTTCTATTCACAACATCCAAAACATCATCAATTCAGTTGAAAGGCAGAAAACAAAACACTCGAATGAAATTTGAAACGCTTGAAAAAGATGAAAAATGAAAATGAACGGAAAAGGAAGAAAAAAAACACGTTATTTTGGCATTTCGTTTGTTTACTTCTGAATGAATTCAAAAGAGCATTCATTAAATTGTGTGTTGTAATCGAAATGCATTTGCAATTGTTTAATCGGTCACTTCATGCGCAAATCATCGGATTGCATAGACACACATTGCATCGACCAATGCAAGCATGAGCTAAATGCACCTCGGTCGATTTCTTTGTAAAAAAAAAGGAAGCAGGTCTTTGAGTTGTTAGACATATACGCAATCATTTCTTTTTGTTTTTTGCGCAATGAAAGCCAATCCCACTTTATCATAGTATCATTCGAATGATATATTTCTCACAACAGCGGCCAGCACAGCGAATAGTAAGCAGAGCACACGAGGGAAACCAACACAAAATCATCATCTCGAATAACACAGAGAAACAGAGAGAAAAAGAACGTTAAACAAATGTTTGAAATGAATTACGAAACATTTACGATCGGATGTCCGTTGTATGTACGCTGTGTGTGCCATTGGCAACAACAAAACTGCTCGCAACAGCACGGCGACGACGACGACGAGGAAAATGCTAAGATTCTGGAATGTTTCAGTCGGACTATTTAATGGAATGCTGATGCTGATATAGCAATTCCACATTACAAACAAACGAATAATCAATTACAATAGCTCCGCACGTAAAGTCCATAAAATAGTGAAGAACAATACGAAGACGATGAAATATCTATCTATTTGGCCATTGAGTAAGCATACAGGTATCTCTGTTGTGCTGCATGAAGCCTGTTTTTTTTAACTCTGCATTAAAATCTCTCCTGTAAACCGATTTCATGCAGCTTTTTTCCAATTTCCTTGGCATCGTCTCCTCAGACGATTCGTTATACCGGCCTTAGTTCTGATTTAAAGTGGTGTAAATTATTAGTGCTGCTGCTTCATAATGTTTTCGATATCAATTCATATGTCTGTCGCCTGACTCGCATCGATTCGGTGCCAGTCTGTGTTCGTTTTCTCTCTCTCCTTCTCTCTTGGTGAGCATGCATGTTTTTTTTTTTTTTGCTTTGCCATGCCTACCTTTCAATAAATTCATCTATTAAAACAGGTTAAAAGGTAATTAACCAAACGAGAGCTCAGCAAACAACACCTTTCGATCATCGATCCACAAGCATGGGACAAACGACACACCAGAAAAATTTCATTCATTCCATTCTTGTTGTTGCTGCTGCTAATGCTGTTGCCGCTTTATTTGGTTCATTCATTCATTCATTCATTGATTCAATCAATCAGTGAATGAATACCAATACTACTGCGTGTACACTAGTGCCCATACATGTACACATGACACTATTTAACACACCAATACCTTTAATGGATCTTTCGTGTACTATTTATAGCGTGCTCTCCTAACTTCATTCATGCATTTAACACAACAGCCAATCGGCATTTGGACCGTTCATATTTCATTTTCAAATATTTTCTTTTGTCTTGCATGCACGCCATTTTTCTCGTGAATAATTCAATTTGATCTTTTGAACATTTGAACTTTTCTTTTCGTTTCATGTGGGCAATCGATCTCTAGTCCTTGTAAATAATTCAGATTCGTCATGATAGATACAAATCAAAGAAAAAACAGTGCGCGCACTCATTTTCCATTGTTAATGCAATAACGGCCAGAGTTCGTTATTTCAATAGAGACGAATGAAACGATGGAAAAAATAATATTGTCCGTTTGTACCGTAACAGCGGAAAAACGAATTGCTAACGCCTAACACACGTATAATCAACATCGATCACGTTCATTTGAATTTCATTAAATAACGAGTTGTACACGCGTGCTGCCCGTTTCGTATACCTGAACACGTACCCAAGAACAGTTTGTATACAACATAAAATGAGAGGAAAAAAAAATCGTCGAGAGACGTGAAATTACGAGCTCGCGATAGATAGAGGCGATTTTTTATGTTTTACGAACGTTTCCTTTCCTCTTGTTCACCGCTTGCCATTGATGTGTTTTCTCAATGAAATCTCAACTGAAACAATAAAAAAGCAGCAGCATTAACGTAGAACGAACAACAGCATCAAATGCTAAAGGAAATCGGTTGAGAGAAAAAAAGCATCACATCACAAGGCGAAATGTGCGTGTATCAGCAACTCGTTCGCGTATTTAATTTGAACAAAACATACATCGTGCGGACTTGAATGAATCGAGTAAATTCTGCCGACCGTTGTTCGTACGATATATTGCATGAAATTTCTTTCCTTCAAACCACCGGATGAGATCACAACGACAACAAACAAAAACCGAATTAAAAAAAAAAAAAATTACAACAACAACGACGGCGAGGCATCGTACAACAAAAGCAAGAGCTGAAGAAGAAGTGTTCAACGTTTAAGTACATATCTCATGTGTTGAGCGTTAAGTCGTCGACCAACGATTTTCCCTGCTGTCCAATGTGATAAGCACGACGGAATGAGCGAGAGAAAAAACAAGGCATACACAAGAATACCAAACAAGTAAATGTCTCTTGAGTCATTTGCAACAAAAATTGCATCGTAATTTGTATATTGACGAGAGATCGTGCGATGCAGAAGGGCATCTCCAAAGCAAAGTGCAAAACCACATTACGGTTGCATTCAACACATATCGCCCTGCATGTCACTCCCTTCTTCACATCTTGTGCACACTTCACCAAATACACAAACACACACACACATATGTGTTTGTATAAGCGATTCGAATGCGGATCACATTTAAATGCTCAATCAATTTTACAGTTTTGTATTTTTCTTTTTAACGAACGCGCATTGTCGACAGCGATCGATTCTATCGGTGTGCCCATGATTTGTGTGTGTGTATGTCGATCTGCTTTTTTTCTGTCGTTTTTTATTTCGACCATTTCTTTCCATTCAATCGTATATTAATAATAATAAACGCATGGATCGCATTGAAATCGTAGAAATCGAATGGAATTCCATTGAAAAAAGTTGATTTTGTAATTGAAAATGATTGATAATCTTTGAGTTATGTGGTGCCGGTGTTTGGTCGCTATCTTCGTTTCTATTTTACCGCATAGCAATGCAACATCAACTCGAACGAGACACACTGAAAATTGTTGGGAATCAGAGAAGAAGATGGAAGGCAAAAAAAAGAAACGCTGAATACCGAAGAGATGAAGAAATTTAATCAATTCGTATTTCCATCTCTCTATAAACCAGTACACCGAATGAACTGGTCTCTCGACGCATCTGTTTTTGTTGGACAGCAGAAATATTTGAAATTATTTGAATTTTTTCAAGGAAATTTATGTGATTTTTTTTCATCTGGTCTATGTTTCTCTTGATTTCGCTCTATCTCTGTCATTCACTCATTGAAATTGGTTAAGAAGCAGTCCAAAGTCGCTTCGAATCATTTTAGCCGTTTTTTCCGACTTGCTATGAAACAGACACGGTTTTTTTGCTATATCTTCTATTCGGAGTTCGGTGAATGACGTTCGGTGCATGTTCTTTTTACGCTAAATATCAATTATGCGACCATTTATCAGTTCAACATAAACATTTTAACGCATTTCTCAAACAATTCGATGCCTTATTATTTATATTTGTGTCTCTTGTTCTCTCTCCAGATCTAATCCAAACAGAAAAAAAAACAAAAAAAAGTCATTTAATGACATCGCATCGGTAATTTGTGAAGCTAAAGTGGTGTGATCAACGAATTGTATTTATAGTCACACCACAAATCTAGTGCTCAAATGACAAATGACAATTGAAACGCATAGATGCAAAACAAAGTGAAGACAACGACGTAAAACCGAAACCCAAAACCCGCAACGAAAACAAAACCAAAACGGAAACCAATTTTCTTTACTTATTAACTTGTGCATTAGGAGCATCCACAAAATGAACTTAACGAATCCATTACACACGTATTTCGTGCTAATTTCGCTAGTATGCATTTTAAATGGGATTTGCGGCACACGAATACCGCTGGAAATTGTGCAGTTGGAGAGTGGATCCCGATTAAATGATGATAAAATTGCCAATACAGAATATCAGGTTCACGATGTCGACGATCCGGCCTTTGGGTCAAATAAGCACGATAAAAGTGCAACGAAAAATGACGATTGGTTGCATCGAATCAACTCAAATCGCAAACCAACATCTCGAGAGGTTCAGCTGCCACGCATATTCTATCAAGTTGGCGTAAGTAATATAGCATTTTGAACTGATTTTGAAAAGTAAACTTTGAATTGCGAACGATGTCGATCTCGTGTTGTTTGTGAAAATCGAGCATGATTCCCATTTTATCAATCCTAAATTTATTAAATTTAATCTGAATGTTATCTTGTGTCTAGTCATCGGAAGACGACCTGCCGATTTGCGGTTCGAATGAGGTGTGTTCGAAGATCGATTTGTATGGAACCCCATGGATCGAGCGACAATGCCGATGTCCGCCAACAAAGCACCATCGCATCTTCGAGGGTGCCATCATGACGAGCAATGAACGAAATAGTATACTGAATGCACGTAATCGCCATGCGATTCTACACAATTTAAAACTCAGCGAGAGCACCGGAAATCTGTACGATTTCGAAAGTGAGCACATTAAAAATGTTCTCATGAAATTGGGAATGCTGCACAATGCCGAAGATAGTTTAATGAAAGACGACGACGACGATGACTCGATGAACGAGAGTGCATCGAACGAGTACAATTATTCGGAAGAGGATAGTTTTTCATCGCATTTCCCGAAGAGCCGCCACCGAACTCAGGACAATGAAGCCATTGAAGTGGTCAAAATGACGAAAATTCGTCACCACAACAATGTGCACGGCCATACGCAGAGCAGCCAATGCTCGAATGCAATCACATCTAGTGATGGCTATACAATAGCCGATAAGACGAGGCTGTACAAAATGTGCGAGCCAGTTCAAAAATTGCCATTATGCAGGTAATTTTTGCGATAAACTCGCAATTTCCTCAATTACTTGAATTGATTCACTTAATATTTGATTCTCTTTCTCTCTCTCCCTCTCTCACACACACACACAGATATTTCCGTGATTACACTTGGACGCTTGTATCATATACTGACATGAACATAACACAGCAGATAGTGCACTGTCGCTGTCCTAAAAACTCGATAAGCTATCTAATCAAACGTGAAACACTGAAAACCGGCGCACTCGGATACACATATTTGTTCGCGTGCTCACCACAAAGCGTAAGTCATTGCATTTGATTTCAATTGAAATGATTGAATTGAATTTAATTCATTAATGTTTAACTGTTGCGTTTTTATTTGATGTCTTCCAATTGATTTGAACAGAGACTGAAGTGCCAGCGAAAGGAACCATGTAAATTGTTTACGGTTCGAAAGCGACAAGAGCAAGTCGATGAAGTCAATACGAATGTATTGTGTCAGTGCCCGCGCAATTATCAATGCCCCAAATTGCACACTGATGTAGGTGTTATGCTCGGCAAAAACTACGTCGAAGATAATATTCGAACGTTCTCCGGCTATTGCCTACAGGACATTCACTGATTTTGACAACGATTTTATGTAATATTTGTAAAATACACGGAACAAGTGAACAATGAAACGAACATCAAAATTCAACAAACATCGAGAAGACAATTTTGTGTTCCAAATCGCATCCCTAGAGAGTAGGAACACATGCATAATTATATGGGACGTCATATAATCGTTGCATAATTCGACGAAAAATAAAGAACAAACACAAAGCATGAGAGAGTGAAAATGAACCACACAAATGAAATGTAAATTTTTATTTAGAACCTAATGGATTTTGTTTTACGACTTACTGTATAATATTTATAATTACATTCCGATTTATTGTGTTTGACTATGTATAATTTAATGAGAATTCAAATTGTGTGCTCACAAATATGAGAATTAAATAAAAAAAAAAACAGAACAACAACTATTGATCGTTATGCGACCAATTTCGTGTAAATAAATGCTTTATTTCGTTTGAATATTTCTTTTAGTTAAACAAAAATGGTCAATTTCACCTGTTTCACTCTTTTCAACTCTTGTTTTGCGTCTTTTTGGTGTCTCTATTCGCCATCTTTAACACTCAACTCTTTCAAACTCAATATTTGAGTTATTTTTCTTTCGTTTCATATTCTGGTGTTCCAGAGTAACTGAATTCAAGCGGTTTCATAAATGAAGAAGTAGATCAAAATGAGTAAAAAGATTATACACACACGAGATGTTACGCAGCGTGTAAAGGCGATCTCCATTGAGCACAATTTTAAACCCGTTCGCTCCACCTTGATCGACTAGATGTCGGTATGATCAAATGATCAAAGCTTGATGACTGGAAGCTTTCATGCAGCCCAGCCAACACAACGAATTATCAATTTGCCAGCCGTCTACATTCTCTGAGATCAAGATAAATAGAGACGTATAGAGGTTTAATTATGTTTCAAGAATCGTTTACATTGTTAAAAGATTAATCAGTTAGGCCGGAGTCTAGATGCAAACTCAAATTCAATGCAAAAATGAAAGTCTTGCAAAGCATCTGGTCGACGAATTGTGTATCATGTTTATTGAACGCCAATCGATCGTTGTCGATTTAAAAATAATAGAATTTGGAATTAGTTACTCGTTCGAATGTAATAAGTTGAAAATTGGGAACCAATGAATTGCCTTTAGATGTTAGCCGGCGGTGTGTAAATAGCAAATCGCACTGGCATCCTAAAACAATGGCAACGAACCAATTTCAGTTGGATGAGATATTTTTCTGAGCAGGATGCCATTGAACAGCGGTTGTACGAGTTCGGAATAGAAAGAGATCTCTCGAGACTATCTGAAGAGACAGTCGTACGAATAAAAGCATAAAAAAAACTATAATAATAATAATAAAAAGAATAATACTATTAAATTCAACTGCTTTCATGTGAAATTAACTTCGTTTAATTTGTCTGTGGTTTTCCATCAATTTCAATAAGTCATTTGAAATTCTTATCACTGTGCGATCCATCTGCTTAATCCAAACAATTTCATTAGATTCATTTGAGCAACGCCAAGATGCATGTCATCAATACGAATCTCGCGTGATGCTTCTCATTTCTTTCGGTATGTTCAATTTTTGAATGATCAGTATGTGTGTTGGTTAAACCTCTCATTTCTCGAGCTAGCGATATGCTGGCGCCGATTGTATAAATACGGAATATACATTTCAATAATTTGAAAATGAATACGATGACATATTTCGATTGGAGCCATAATCGTGGCAATTTCTCTAATTCCATAACGTCTTTATTGAGCACCGCTGCGCACACTTTTTTTGGTTAGTTAGAAGCGTGATAAACTCAATCGAGTCACATATTGTTTCGCAAATTTCTTTATACGCTGAATTATTGTTCATTCAATGAAGCACATAGATGGTAGTTTGCATCCACGAGCTTCTATGCCGCTGACACTTGATACAATTTGTGTCTTTTCTCTTTTTTTGCGGCAAACAGTTTTCCCAGCACCGAAATAGATCCGCTTAAAACCCAACGAGTTAACCGACTACTGCGGAAAAAACCGCATGCATAAAAAAAAATCGAGCATACAGAAGCAGAACAGAAAGCATGAAAGCACCAACCATAAAATCATTTCGACGGAAAGTACACGCATATTGGGTGAAGAACGATCGCAACGCTATTCTGAGCCACACAATGTACGCGAACCAGCTGAAACATCGCTGTGAAAGTGAAAGTTACGTAATTAATGGCAATTTTTCGTGATTCCGAATAACGGGCGAATGAACCAACGCCGATCGATGGAAGAAGGGAAAGAATAACACATTCATTGATGTGTTTCTTTCAGCACTTGTTTGTTTTGCATTGTCTTCAATTTGGTTTGATTACATTCATAGAATATTTTCAATTGTTGCGAGTCATTTTGGGTGGGCTGAACGCGACGCGATCAAAGTAAGTTCTAATTAGTTTTTGAGTGAGCCGTGGTCAGTTGAGTGAGTCGATCAAGTCATAGGCTAATGTTCATTTAAAATAACCAAATGAAGAGCTTCAATTATCGAGGAGCCGCTTTTAAACTATTAGACATTAATAACCCCAAATTACAAATGAAATGTGAGGTGAACCTATCAATCAATGACCATTTGGGCAACGATTACAATTAAATAAATTGCGAAATTACACATTGATTCGGCTATACAACTTAAATGTTGACGAACAAATGGAAAGATTCCTGCTCAGCTTGTTCAAAGAAATACAATCAATTTTCAAGAAAATAATTTCCCTATCGAATTGCGATGGATAAAAAAACATTGATAGAAAATAACATTATTAAATTGATGCATATATAATGTCATCAATGTTTGCGAACAATAGATTGTTGAACGGCGGCAATTTTTTGAAACAAGACCAAAATCAGTGATGAAATTGCGTGAGTAAAATTGACGGCATAAGTCGAATTCAATCTATGGGAAGTATTTAATCGCAAGAACATTCATGTTCAATCTCAGTTAATGAAACCAATTGCTAGGAATCGCAGTTCACCTGCCCAAGAAATATTTCCAAAATATATCAGGTAAGAAATTCGTTTGGTCATTCCTTGAAACTGGATTTCCGTCTCGAATCTTGCGACTTGTCGAATCTGAAAAAACAATTCATCACTTTTTATTGGACTTCCGCTTTTAAATTGGCTTTCATCAAAATTTCAATTGAGTTTTTAAGAAATTCTGTTTATGTGCACTGCATCGACTATGAAATCTTCAGTTTGAAACGTTCACAGACATTCGTTGGTAATTCGTTCAATCCAAACTTCTGTTTTTTCAAATGCCTTTTTCTCATGCGATATTTAACGAGCAGATTCAGGCCATTATCTTGTCGATACGATTAGTTATGACTTCAAACTGCGTTGCTAATGTGCTATCAAGTGTTATTTCTTACGAATTTATGGAATTGTGTCATCAACCCAACCAAATTATGTTTAATTGTCGCCTTTGTTGCATCATCGGGCGAGAGAGATGGAATCCAAATCGTTCGAAAATGTATTTCGGGGGCAATGTAAATTTGAACAGTTTCCAGTTAATTTATGAGTTCGATTTAGCATAACTTGACACGGAAACCCGTTAGCGACCGTTTTCATTGTAATTTATCTACGAATACTTTGCACAGCAACAACATGAGGAGGAGAAGAAGATGAGCTGACAACGGCTGACAAGAACATTTTCACACATAACACCTTGAATAAATTAGCCAATGTGCACTTAATCATCAAACTTCAATGATGACATAACACGCTACACAATCGTCTCGATTACTATTTACAATTAACGACAAAAGAACTGGCCCATTTGAATCGATAAAACAAATTGCCTGTTTCTTTGGTTTTTAATTATTATGTTAAATCCAAGCGAATGAAAAGAGGCGCACAAAAACACACACACACGCACACACTGAACAAAAGGCAGTCCGATTAAGAGGCTCGATTATGCGGAGCACAATGAGAAACAATAAAACGGTTACATCGTTTGTTCTTGATTGTTGCATAACGTAAATCGCACTGAACTAACTCCAGTTCTCGTATCCGTTTCACAAAAAAAGAGTTATTTTTCTCGACAAAAAAACATACATTGATCGTTGAACTAGAGCTTGATTACTGGCTGTTTCTAGAGAAAAAAAGTTGATCATTGACTTTTTTTATCATAATCAGAAAAACTATATCGGGAAATCATGCGATCATGAAGAAAATGACAGCATTTCTTGTTCATTTTGTTGCGTTTCAACTTGGAACTTCTTACTTCTAGCCGGAAAATAAATCAATGGGCTGAAAATCATCAGAAAAAAACGATTTCAACTATATCACGAGGTTATGTGATCAATGATTTATAAGATACGCACTCGACTGGCACAATTTCTGGTTGAAATGATGAAAATTCCAAAAAATAAACCGGCCATTAAATCAACACATGTCAGATGTATATAGCGTGACTTATATTTTCTATCGAAGAAAGATTCTAAATTTGTTTTACAGGGTGCTTGGCAAACAATGGAGAGTCAATGAAAAAAATTGGGCCGCGAATGAACCGTATCATGCGCATCGGAATATGTTAAGCTTCATCGATCACTGGATCGTTTGAATATCGCGGTTAAATCTACACGATCTCAGAAAAAAATTATGTTTGATTCCATGATTGAAATGCATATTTATAAATTATTTTTAGTAAATTCGTGAATTTGAATAGAAATAGTGATCTCTAGAACACATAATATGAACTTCAACGGCGGCGCCTAGAAAAAAGTGTCTCTTTATAATCCATTTGATCACTTAAATCATAAAATATGCATCTAAAACACACAATCATTCGCCGAAAACTGAGTCAATATATCTGAACAAAAGAGAAATCAACGAGACAGCCCCATTCTCGACGAGAAAAGCCGTTAATGAGCACTATTAAATGCTATATCAAGTGACCAATATTGTTGCATTGAGATGAAATTAAATGAATTCATTCATTTGGTCGAGAGTAAATGAAGATATTAATATGGAACATAAAATATGCTAAACGATTTTGTGTATTGTGGGAAATGCAGTCTTTTGTCATTCCAAAGTGATGCTACAATAAATTTAAATTGTGGCCACAAAGCGACGAACCCGTTGGTTCTTGTTAGCAGCCACACACTTTAGTTCATTTTTTGTGATTTTTATTAGAACGAATTCCGGAGCCCATTTTTGGAATTCCAACGGGTATTTGGGATATTTTGAAAGAAACACATTTTTACTAAATACTTGCTTTAACATAAACAACTGTCAACAAAAAACGTTGCCATTCTTCAAATTCGCGGCAAAAATTTTCCCATTTCTCTTCATTTCAATCTAATTTAAATAATTCAAACCAGTTCATATATCTATGTTGATGCGATGTTGATGAAAGCTGTTGTTCATCACTTCATCGCGTCCATGTGATAAGTTTAATGAGCAAGCAAATGAGATGTAAATGAAGAATTGTTTTCGGAATTGCGTCAATTGAGGTACGACATTCGTCCGAAGTATGTGCGTTTGGAATAATCGCGCGAGTGCGCACATTTCTTTGCTTTTCGTTATTATTTATCTTGAAACCGGTACAATGCACACATAAACTGCACTTGAAACGCTCGACAGAATGAATAAATTTCACAAAAATATGCTTTGTTTTGTTTTTCGTCAGTGTGATAAAATTCAAGTGTAAAAATTATTGCTATTTGCTCTTCCATCTGCATTTGTGTGAGCTTTCATGAAATGAATCTTGTTTTGTGTACAACCACGTATAATTTCGGCATCGGTTTATATGGACGGTTTTTATTGCATCTTTTTCATTCATTCTTTTTGTTTTAGCTCCGTTCATTTTCCGTACAAACTCTTTTTTTGGTCTTGAATTTTAATGAAAGTTTCGACACTTGGCCGAAACGCACTCATCTATTCATTATTTATGTTTCGGCAATTGTTTAAAATGGCCCGGGAAAAGCCGCTTTTCGTATACGGAGAAGATCGGCTCACCTCGTTAATAGAAACAAACAAAAATTAAAAACTTTAATGAAACGCATTTACATTTGGAAATGCTCATTGTTGATTCAATGTTTTCGTTTCGGTGTTTCAGAACAAAGTTCCATAAATGGCTTTGGAAATCGACAACTTTGACCACCGAAAGATGCTTTCTTGAAAAAGGTTACAGACTAATGCAGAAGTTAATGACATATAAATTGGCCTCAATTTCCATTGCAGATACTCTCTCGCGGGCGTGTGCGCGCGCAAAGCGCAATTAAAATATGGCTAGGCGACTTTTTTATGACGAATTTTTCATTTTCCATCGTGTTTCACTTTTCGTGTTTCACTCTTTTGAACGAGACTTTATTACAATTCACATACTCATCGACATGATTCAGTCGTCATCATCGTCGTATTCATGACTATTTTTTGAATTGTAATTGCTTTTATAAAATTTTATTTCGTTCAATTATGATGGCGTTGTTTTTGGCTTGCCAACGCAGCGAAGAAAGTGAAAGATGCCATTAAAATATGTCTCCGCCCGCCACGAAAAGAACAAATGTAAAAAAAAGTGCAAAGTTCACAGCAAAAACTGAACGCTAAATTTAGAATCATACAATTCAATGTTGACCGCAATGTCGTTGATATTTACGAGAATCGTCGCAATTCCATTGGTAATTCTAAAATGACTCGCAGAAATTTGAGTAAAGTAAAACAAAAATAACGATGACTCTTATGTCGCAACATCAGTTATAGCCGGAGAAATTGTTGTTCGTATAACTAAATGTCATCCAACTCACAACAGAACAAAGCGCCCGAAAAGCGAAAATATATTTCAGCATTTTTCCTGCGCCATTTTCCCGATGTCGATTAAACAGCCAACATCATTCTGCTGATTTAGCACTATTGTTGCCGCTCGTGTGCTTCGAAGGTTAATATTCATGCAGCGATTTCTGATCGCAATTTCATTGTCTCGTCTTAATTGCCCTTTTTCTTCACTCAGAGTGTGAGTGTGTGCATCTTTTGTGGTGAGTCATACACAAAATATCACAAACTGCACTCACACTTCGAATTCTCCAAATCGGATCACACAAGTCATTAATGCCAGAGAAGAGCACCTCATATCGTCTTCGATGTTCACTTTAAAAGCTATTAATTTGATGGTGAATAAAGAAAGGGCATCGCATCACATCTCCACACAAACGATTTGCCGCCGACCGACAAATAATGTTCAAGAAAATCAGATTGTGCAGGATTTCCGAAAACGGCTGCCTGGAAGTTGCGATTTTAGCGTAAAATTGGGTGAAATCATAATGCAATAATTGAATGAGCAGAAAACTTTGCTTTTTATAGGCTCAGAAAAGTTCACGATAATAGAGTTTGCCTCAGAGGAGTTCGCTTTCCTTTAATAGCATAATCACTTAAAATTGTACAAAAAATATGATTGAAAAAGAAAGTTTAAATTATTTAAAATGATTGCTAAATAGCAGTTAGCGGATAAATGTTGCCACAAAAAAAATGCATTCAGTTGCATCAATCGTTCGATGGCTTATTAGTCGTAATCGCAATGCAAACACATAGCCGCACAGTAAATATATGTACTAAATCGTAATATGATCATTATTATGGACCTCATGAATCAATGTCAACGTAATTTGCAGTCATCGTCGACAGTCATCAGTGTCCATCGATTACAATCAACTGCGTTTTGTATTTTGCGCACATTTCTTGAGATCGCACTCGCATTCGCAAATTTGTATGCTGCGTGCATATGAAGTCACATTAGATTTAATTCACTCCGCAGCAATTTAAATTGACAATTCGTGTTTTGTGCCGAATGCAGTGCAATTATGGTGATCGCAAATCGATTGTGGCATTAAAAATTGGCCAGAAAATGCCACTTTTCCGCGCATACAATCATAATGGACAAACTTAATGGCGTGTATTACAATGACATATACAAATGCACATTGTTCTTCTGTCGCCGCTTCTTGTTGTTGTTGTTGTTTCTTTTTTCTTTCATTTCGCTCGTTTCCTACTTGATCTCCTCTCAATCAACCTCGAAAGCATATGCTGAAGAAATTACGGAAACCGAAACGTATCATTCGACGCGCAAACAATGAAAAATGATAGGTCCACTCTTTTCTTTTTATTTTTCTCTATCTCTATGTCTTCTACGTTGTTTTTCTGTGTCGTTCACTTCTGTAGCAGCGAAACAAACGAATTTTAGCCCTGAACGACATGCAACCCAGCGCGCATTCGTATTCAAATTGCTGTATTTGAAGCTCAACTAGTGTGTACCACTATCAGCTGTGTAAAACGAACGTTGGCTCGTTGCCATTTCTCTAGTTTTGTTTCGATTCTTTCGTTTGTTTTGCTCTGTGTGTTAGCTACTTTGGGTTTGCGATAGCGCGCAACGGCTTGCAAGCAGTGGTGGAGCAGCTTACAGAGAGAAAATAGTTCGTTAAATCTTCTGAACATAGCATTCGTTACCAAAACGTCGATGCGAGTAGTTCGTTTATATCGAACCGAAAAAATATAAACACTCATATCTTGCATGCTTTCCGCTCTTCTTGAAGTGATCGACGAGAATACATAGTTGCTGTCGAATCAAGTTGGATTTGAGCTTGAATTTGTGGAATTGTTGGTGAAAAATGTGGTAGTAATATTTTGATTTTTCATCAAGTGCGCGTGGGAAGAAGATTAAGGGATTATTTATGGATAATTTTTTCTCACAAGTTCATTTAATTTTTGACAAAAGTGTCTTTTCATTGAAGGAAGGGGCAAATTAATGAAAAATAATAAAGGAGCTGTCTGTTAAAATTGATCCAAAAGAATTGGCTTGACTGAAAATTTTAGAAACATTCAATCAAAAGATCCATCCAAAAAAACAAACTAATTACAATTTTAATTAATTCCAAAGTGTTTCGAGAATAGTTTTTTTTTTATAAAAAATGTACTTTCGTGTGTTATTTGTGGTATCGCTGCTGAAGCTAGGCGAATGTCACAATAATTTTTTTGGCACAGCCGAGTTGAAATCGGCGCTGCCGCGTCGCAGTCGCCTTTTATCGGATTTCATGGATAAAACTCCTGCTGACCATTCGAGAAGTGGTTTTGTTCCAGTCTCAATTCCATTATCATCCTTATCTCGATCATTTC
This sequence comes from Obolodiplosis robiniae, assembly GCA_028476595.1. Classification (NCBI taxonomy): domain Eukaryota; kingdom Metazoa; phylum Arthropoda; class Insecta; order Diptera; family Cecidomyiidae; genus Obolodiplosis; species Obolodiplosis robiniae. Next base: position 23,201,380 of record CM052015.1, read on the forward strand.
CAGCGCAGCCGACAACAACAGTCGAACACGTCGAAAATATATCGTCCGTTGAAGTGGATGATGATGATCCAGTACCAACGGCTGATACAATGCAAAAGTATGCTCGCATTTTTAAAATGGACGGTGAGAGTTTGAATGAAAAGCAGCGATTGCTATTGCAACGAATCGTTCAGCGTATAGCCCGTTTGAATGGTGCTGCTAAGACTGACGAGGAGCCGATCGATTTGGACGATAGCCAGGCTCGAGCTCAGCACAAAAACCGTAACAATCGCAAAAAAACACAAAAGAAAACGTCGAGTGGCAGTGAGGCGGCAACGGATTCAACAAAAATCCCGAACGGAGTATCGACATTTCAGAGCGGCAGTAGTTCACAGAAGAAGAAAGTAGCTGCGAGCAATAACCACATTGCAATTTCAACGGCAGCCGCTGCTCCAACGAATCCAACGATTGTATCAAAAGTGGGCAAGAGCAAAGTGACACAAGCCAACGATCTGACGAATGCTAGTGCCGCGACTGGCATGGATTTGGGCAATATATCAACCACATCAATTGTTGATATTCTATCGACAGATAATGCACGGGAGAATTTTTTCGTTCGCAGACCATCACCAGCATCGATTACAACTTTACACAGTAAAATCCAACCGCAAAAAGTAAGTGTGTACCATTTCATATTTTGCATGCGGATAAACAAAACAAAAAGCGGAAAAATCATTTTTCGCTAGCGTTTTTCGATTTTTTTCCCTTCGTTGTTCATCGTTTTTGCTTGAGATTATTACTAGCGACACAAACCAATAGAATTAAGTGCAGGTAAATGGTGGAGAGGGAGAGAAAAAAAGATTGTTAAACCTATATAGGGATCGTTTTGATGATGCTGTGTTTGGCTATAAACGATGAGTCACGCTTACACAGCGGAAAAAAATCACAAGAATATAATGAAAAAAATTAATTGGGATTAAATTGAAAAATTTCGTTATTATTTGCCAAGCTGAGACAAATATCACATAATAAAGCGCGTGACCACATTACATCCAATATATTCATTCAATTCATTTCACTGCGAACGAGATGATCGAGAGAGTGCGATGAAGTCAGACGGGTCGAGCGCGTACCACCACCACGCAAAAAGAATGAAATGTGCGCTCAAAGTGGAAATGAATGTAACAATCATGCGTACATAATCTGATCAAAATGTTCGATTTCATGTCAGCATAATTGCCCTTTAATCGACGTTTTTGTTTCATTTGGCATTTCATGCGCGGAGCACCTCAATTCATTTGAATTGAGTGTGAACACGCAAAAATTCATCACTTCCAAATTAAAAGAACGAGATAGAAAAAACTGACCCACCAAACGCACGATCCGAGTGGAGCTGACCGAAAATAGAAGCCGGCTTCTGAATTGCGACGAATGAAGCGGCGCAGGAAAAAAAACTAATAACAACAACGCTTTTTCCTATAGATGTCTACGCAAGAGAATAATTCAATTATATTCGTACATTCTGGCTGGTTTCTAATGTGTCGTATATTTTTGGATAGCAGACGATAACCTCGCGAGGTGGCCATAAATCTTGCATTCTCAATGAATGAACACGGCAGCGGCGCTCAATTTGGGATCTCTTTCTCGATGTGTTCGAAAAATGATGGTGCGACGTTAACGCAATGTGAAAACTTCGTACAAAACCATAGAAAACCGAATCACTTGAGAGAAAAAAGCAATAAACGAATTGAATCAAACAAACACAGCACAAATCAGCTTAAGAAAAGCAAACAATATTCAATACACTCGGTTACATTTGTTATTTGTTCCATTTGCTTGCCATGTTTGTATGGGCCGTATACGCTAGCTAGCCAGCTAAACCAAAAACGCACACTGAATGATACTTTATTGAAGAGTAGCAACGACTAAATTACTTTAATAACGTTATTTTCCATTTGAATTCATTCTACTCGATTATTGGAATTATTGTGTATTTGCGCACTTTTTGCAGTGCCGAGCGTTTGAGCTCATATTTCAGGCTTCATTTTATTGTTACATTAAAAATCGTTCTCATGAAAATCGAAAACCGAGCCGATCGATGCCAAATGAATCGCGCGTAAATTTGTTCGCTGATTAAAATCCCTGGTTATCACCATGATCGTTCTGAATTCCGACAAAGTAAGCAATTCCATTAATTCTCGTCGATTCATTGACAATTTTCTATCTTAATTAATACAAAATCAAAACAATTCCGCTAAACATTCGGAATAAATAATTGGCAAATGAAGCTTAACATATATCGATTTCAAGCCAAAACATGAACCTAAATAGCAAATAATCTAGCCGCAAAATCACTAGTAATTTCTTGGACTTTTCATTAAATCTCTTTCTTCGCACTTCTCAAACGCTAACTATTTGCGATGTGTGTTGCTGTGGTGATTGGATAAAAATCGGAATTCCGCAGAATTGCAATCATATCTTAAATTGCATATATTCGTGTGTATTTTGCCACAAATACCGATATTTTCGTGTATTCGATCGCTACAGCAATGTGATTCGATCCGTTTTGATCGAAAGCCTGCTGTTTGCGATCTAATGAATATAGCTGCAACATTTTCCGATCGGGGAAGGAGAGGCAAAAAAGCAGCAGCAAAATACTGCACAGATTTTTCAACTGTGCTGATTCAAAAGAGCACTTCACTGGATCATTAATATGCTTATTATTGTTATTGTTGAACCGAATTCAATATCGAGTCCACAAGAATCCCTCTATTTTCTGTGGCATTCGTGTGTGTGTCTGCTTGTTGGACGCTTTTTGGCTATTATGCTACCTCATTGTGCTCTCGTAATGATCACATCTTATTTGCTTGCCATCGTGTTTTCTATTTATTTTAATCCAAAAATTCCATTGAGTTGCATTTTCAGATCTATTTTATGTGTCTCTAGTGTTTTTCCACACATTTTAGCATTGTAAACAGCAAAAATTAAGCACCTAATGACGGTGCTTTGTTAATAATATCTCGGATCGTCCGCACAGAGCAAGAGAGTGCCATGTTAGGACAACACACATTTATATCGAAGCGTTTGATGGAAAATAGGGAGAGAGCGAGAGAAAAATTGCCACAATTGATATTGAGTGTAGAACAATCGATAAAAAATTTCCACGCTTATGCTGCAATACAGCACGGACCTTACGACCTGCAAACCGAATTTCAAACAATACCGAAATACAGTCGATGTATGCAAATGATGTGCAATTCAATAGAAGCACTTCCTCCATTTCAAATTGATCGCGCTGCACTGTGTATGTACTAATTTTCTTGTGGCGATGGCGCCGCGACTTTTACACATCTTAAAATCACATTATTCTTGGCCTTAACTATATCCAACTCGGGCTCCAGCACCGCGCGCTGATTTTCAGGTTTTGCATTCGAAAATGTTCGCTGTTGAGTCGCTCGCGGTTCGATCGCAACATTTGAACGGATAAAAAATTGTGTATTGATAGATGCTTTTAACCATTTTAATATGGTTGAAAATACGGCGTCATGTTTTCAATGAATAATATAAATAAAGGCGGAAATACGAGGCTTGAAGAAAAAAAAAAATGACAAACAAAAACATACACAATCACAATTTGATAGTGTTTATAGCAAAAAAGAGCAACAGATATAAATTCAGAAACGATCATGGCTGTTGGGATTTTTACAATACGAATATTCACGTCGTCTCGCGTCCTGTGAATTAGATCCACATTGTCTCTGTTCGTATTTTATAGCCCACACTTCAGCACATCAATTCAGTTAGAAAGAAGAAGTAAACTTCACAAAAGATTTATTGGATGTTTTCCTATGGCTGCTTTCTGAGAGGAGTCGAGCCGAGTTTTAGTAGTCATTTTAGAATTGAAATTATTCAAATTGCAATAAATTGCTCACGAGTAATTTGATTAAGTAACATGATTCGTAGGAATATGTACTCAATGGAGCACCTAAAGATTACCGACATCAGCAATCGCATTTGTGCGCCAACATTACCGAACCAAAGGGAGACCCAATTTCTTCCAACCACAATAAAATAGAGAATTATATAAATAAAAATGTTTGAGCGAAACGACATCAGATCATTAGCTTAAACGAATGGAGGAATGGCGTGTAAAATACTCCCAAACGTTGATATTATATTGATACAATAGAAAATCCATTACGTTCATACTTCTATAGATAACTGTTTTATGAGCTGCACAATAAAAGCGATGCTGTTATAAAAAAAAATGTGGATTCAGTCACAATGAACCGACTGCTATGCCGATCAAAATTCGTTTCGCTGAAAATCGTTCGAATCTCAGTTGTTGTTATTATTATAAAAATTTATGAATCAGATTGAGCATGGATAGAAGTTACCGTCGCATCACCAGGGTGTGAGTGTGTTTGGATTCACTTGTGTTTGTTGGTCGTCATTTTCGCGATCGTCGTTTTATGGCCAACAAAAAGTGGTAATATTCGACTCGATGTATTTTCTTTTCAATTCCATCCCAAACCAATGACGCACAAAACAATTGTGTTCTCAAACAACGAGTAGTGTGTAAATATGTTTGGCTGTTTCTCGGTCAATCGAACGAGAATACGGTTCTTTTGAAGAGGTCACGTTTGTCTGCTTTGTCGTTTCTTTTTTCTGGCTAAACAAAATTCCGATTACGCTCACCATATCCCCAAAATAGTTCTATAAGAATGGAAAATAAACATTGCACAACGCAGCATTTTCTACAATGTTCTGTAATCACATACATAATGCTTCATGACGAATCCGAATCGCATTATGCCTTCCGTATTACATGGTAGATGCTTTCGTGTGGTCTTTGTGAATCAACACACAAAACATATTGAAATATGCCGTTCGTTTGTTTTTTTTTTTTCATTAATTTTTCGCCCATCAAATTCAGCACATGCGAATTTATGAATCAGTTAAAACATTTATGTATTTCCAAATGATATATGCAAAATGCGATTCGCTATGGTTCGGACAGTAACAAAAAACATGTTTTAATGACCTTTAACTCTTTACACAGCTCTCTTTACCCAAAAGCATTGTGCATTCGCTAAACAAACGATGAAGACAAAAATGAAGACCACGAACACACATATTACAACGGCTACAGTTAGTGATTCATTCCATTCAGCTCGACTGAGAGAAAGAGAGAGAAAATGTGCATCGTCAAAAATGAGAATGATTATGGGGCCAAGTAACAACAAGATAGAAAAGGAGCCTTTGTTCTTCCAAATGAATATATTTATTATGTAACGATTAAAAGTAGGGAAACGAACGGCGAATTTGCAATCCGATACAAGCCACATGATAAGAATGTTCTGAAGAGTTATGTGTGTGGATGTGAATGGCTGCGACCGAATGCGGTGCACGCGGTGCACATACAACAACACATCGTTATCGGGAAACAGTTATCGTGATCCAACTAATAACTGTTTATTTTTAGCTTAACTTAGTTTTCTAAAAATCAATGCACCAGAATATGTAGAAAGATATGCACACAGCGAACACAAAATGAAATCTCAGCTGTGGTCAGGTTCAATTTCTTTCAATCGTTCGCACAAGACGAAAATCGTTCGATGGCCCGTAATTCAATTGGACTGATGGATTTTTCGCAAAAATCGAATCAAATTATTTAGCAACCGTCTAATTGAAGGTTGAACTGAACAATCAATTTTGATTCAGCGCTTAGTTATTGTTCTTTCGCTCTCCATATAAATCATAATTGTAGCTATTTTTTGATCGACATTATGAGCAATTTACAAAGTTCAAATGCGGTTTTTGTAGTGTTCAATCGCGTATATTTTCAAACAAACATTCGATGATCTAGTTTCGCTGTTCTTTATTGATGCACATTTCAGAAATGGTAATTACAAGCAAGATCATTTGTTAACTGGTCATTAAAGGGGCGAACATTTAATGAAAATAGAACGGGCGCAGTGTTTTTCGTTCTTTAAATCAAGAAAATGTTAATTGAGTGCCGAATAACAACATTGGAATCAATCAATTTTTTAAAGCTGAATACGATTCATCCATTAGAAATTTCATACATTCAATAAAAATTTTACGAATTTCATTACTAGAACGTTTGTGATGAATGGTTCTTCGATTTGCACATCGAATTGCCATTATTATTCGCAATGAAACCAATAAATCTAATTGAGCATTCATATAACATGTATGTATGCCATCTCGTTATCATTGCATTATCGAATCAATGTCGATATGTGCGGTGAATTATTAACATTATGGATTCCATTAGAGTTTAATGAGTGCGCAAGTTACTTTCACTTTGTGGTACATGCATTGCGGTGAACGAACACCGCATGGATCCGATCGAATTTGTTCGTTTAGATTGGTGTTGTTCTCTCTTTGTGTGTGCTTTTCGGTCAGTTTCTGAAAGAGGCGGGAATCATCAAACGTTGCACATTTCATACGATAGGCGTTAAGATCTCTCTATTCTTAATTTTGTTTGTATGGCAAAGCATTGGGCACAGTCTCAACACTATAATTAGCAGTCACTGTTCATCATCATTATCAAAAGGCGATGTGAACAAATGGCAATATTCGGTTGTAGCTGCCAAAAAGCAACATGAAATTAGTCATAAACGTCATATTTATGCCTTCGTGAGAATACTTGAACAGTTCCAATCGGTCCAATGGACACACACATAGTTATTCTTCCTCAAAACTCTTGAGCTCGCAAAAAACTTATATTTTCGTGTGATTTCCATTCTTTCACTTTCCATACCATGGAGAGAAAACTAACATGAAATTCAGCTTATCCACACACAACACACATACAAATTCATAGCGCGTTCATATCACATCGTGGCCGATTATAATTTTAGTGTGTTTCCATTTTAGCAAAAGTGGCCCCTTCTAAGACACCGTGTGTAATATTGCCCATTAACCTACAAAACGAACAAACTGCCAAATGTATGAGTTCTTCAAGATCTACAGCATTGAGAAGCGCGCACATTATAAATGGCAGCGTGTTGAAATGAAAAATGAACGAATACAAAGTGAAAATAAAGAAAAATCATCATCTAAATGTTGTATTAACTGAAAAGATGCTTTTCTACCGAAATTAAAATTGGAAAAACGTGCAGTTCGGAGCGAAATTAAAATGGGTTGCAATTCGATTTAGGCTCACGAAAGCAACGACTTTGCGCGAGCCTGACCTGAGCCAACGAAAAAATTGAGAGCTTATGTGGAACGAAATGCGTGTGCGCAGGCGATGCTCTGTATAAATCCGAAAATTGTAAATTACGCAAAACTATTGTTGTTTTTCAGACTATTACCAGCTTCATGGCGCAAAAGGAAACTCAAAACAACCACATTTTCACACGATCAATGAACGCAATGCGCAATTTTCAGCTTCGATTTCGGTCTCATTCGTATTCAATTATGTATCGATGAGAAATTTGTTATTATAATATTTCGTTTTCGTTTGAAACTCCATTTAACATACAAAACAGATGATTTTCGATGATTTTTTTCTCTTCCATTCAAAACAAAAACTATCCAAAATATCAAATTGAGTTTTCGAACCCTAAGATTCGTACCAATTTTGTTCGGGTGAATCGGATCAAATCGAAATCGTGTTGAAGCTCAGTTGCGCTCAAGTAACGTTGAATAATTGTGCGATTGTGTTTTTTTAATACTCTTAATACACATCGTTTAGATTTTAATCGAGACAATAATTGCCGCTCATAAAATCCAAATGATGCGTAAACGTGTGAATAACACATATTATTTGGCTGAATAAAAATTTCACATAAAACCCTGTTTTCACCGCAAATTCGTTTCTATTGAAAGTCATGAAGCGGTCACATCATAAAATAGAGAGCGAAATGTTCGACCATAATCTTATATTTTGGTTGTAATTATACTTGAATTTCATTTTCATTCATCCGATTTGCTGGAGAATGAGGGGAAAAGAGTGCGCTTCACGCACAAGATTCTACTTGAGATATTTGTTTTTCGCACTACATTAACGATTTGAATGGCATTACGAGCGATCTCACTGTCTAGATAAAACTAGGTTACAGAATGAACTACAATTGCTCATCACTTGTTCCACTTTTCCCATCATCATCGTAGCAAGTGTCATTTGGGTAATGTGATCCCTCTAGCTCTCTCTCTCTCTTTCTCTCTCTTTCTCCTTTTCTCTCTCTGTCGGAAGTCGATTCGCTGATGTTGAAACACGTGCGTTCGTTCATCTCAAGTCTCAAATGCACTCTTTATATCGAGTGTTCTGCAAACACGCGACCATTGTAGCAGTGCCTGCCATATCATATCAAATCAAACTAGTGTGTGCCAGTGGGTCTCTATGTTAGTGATTCTAATCGCCTGTTTCATTCACTCGGTTCAGGTAATTGGAGTTTATATTCGATTTTGGGAAAAAAATCCCAGCCACCGACACACACTGTCAGCCAGCAAATTGCCTGCTATGTATATGCAATTCACAGAGGTACACTGGATCACTGAGTGATTGTGGGCGTGCAATCGCATGCGTATTTCCTATGCAAACAAATGCACAATGCCACAATTGCATGTTTATCATTCCATTATTCGTTCCCCTTTTTTCGTTCATGGTGTGCACATGTGCTTTAGCTGCAATTATATTGAATCAGATGATTCAGTCGAATCTCTTAGTTTCTGTCTGCTGCCGTTGGTTTCCTTTGCGTGCGAAGATCGTTTTTGGATGGTAATTTTTTGTTGGTTATGAGATTATTAGAACGCATTGTATGTTCTCTCGGCTCTGTTCAACTGTCTTCTACAACATTTTTTTCTCTCTCTTTCGACACTTCTTCTACCTCTGTCTTTCTCTCTTCGTTCTTCCATTGCGATTGCTTTTCTATTGGCTAGAAGCTTCTAAGTCAGTGTGTGTGTTCTGATTTTGCACGCGCTTTAAACCACAATGATGAAGAGAAAATCGTATCATTGCGCATTTTCAACACATTAAACATTCACACGCCAATATATTTCTATATCCGACAATTTCGTTTGAATTCGGATTTTTAGCGCATAAAAAAATGTATTGTGGATTTAGTTCATGAGCTTAAGCTTGTGCTTCGTCATTTGGCAATTGGCTCGTTCGAATAGCTCCCGTTGAATGCATGCGTTCGCTGAACATACAGTGAAGCTTTCGCGCGCATTTCATTTGCATTCATTATCAATTACTTAATGCGCTTTTGCTATTAACTTTTAACTGTTATGATTTTGATCGGCAATGCGTCTTGTTGCATCGAATCTCAGCGCATCACATACACAAAATGAAAACAATTGCAATGAATGAGTTTGGTTGGTTTTTCATTCAACGCGGCCAACACAAGCAATTGCAATCAAAAGTGTTGATATTACGCTATATATGTATCGAATACGAATTAAGCTGTGGGTTGGGTGATGCCGTTAAGTGATTCTCTCATCGAATGTGTTGCCTCGTTATCACCGCCTGATAAATTATTCCAACAAGTGTTCGTTTTATTTCTTAATATAATTTTTTTCAATTAATGTTCTAGTACATCGTATGCGGCGTTCGTACGCAAAAGTTCTAGTTTTTGATGATTGTTCAAGTCAAATTGTAAAACAGGATGAATATTCATTCATCAAATGAAATTGGGTCATCATTATTTATGATCGGGCACATATAAATGAACCATGCAATTTAATTGGCGTGTTGAATTTTTCGGCTTGTCGGGAAGCGACTGCATTGTGAACTACGTGTGCATGGCAGCGAAAAAAAATGAGATCAAGTTCAACAACTCTTAAAGATTATTGCTTGAGAATGACCTTTGTACGAATGATGAAATAATTTTTCCAACAAATTAAAGATCCGTTATAAATAAAACAGCCTTATGTCATAAATATGTTGTCGGCAAATTCCAGCAATATTTTGTTGTTCCATTACAAAGCAAAATAGCAGTTTTTTTTTTTGCATCTCCGCCGATAAAATAAAGAACGGCTAGCCATTAATCTGATCACGAAATGCACTATTTTTTGCTATGTAATCTAATTTGAGTGCCTCTTGGAAATACGCGAGCGGGCGAAAGAGAGAGAGAGAGGTGAAAAAAACGAGGCAAATTGCTCCATTGACCATATGAACTGGTCAAGATGCGGAACAGAACAGCACGAAAAAAAACCAACATCAGCATGTAAATTTAACGATTGGTGCTCACATAGGGCGAGCGAACGCGCACGCGCGACACTTATTAACGGGTAGCCCATTTTTCGTTATAAATGTGTCGCTCGTTCAGTGAATTTACGAATGAGAATAATGTCGGAATGTGTGTCTTTTCGCACACCTGAAGTGATGGTGAATTAAGCAGCAAAAAAATCGAAATGGATCAACTGATTCGGAGAGGTTCTTTTTTTCTTGCCAATAAACGGTTCTTTTTTTCAAATGCACTTTGCTAAATTCTTCAGAAATTTAAAGGCGAATCGTTGAATCCAACACCGAGAAATTAGAACACGATCGGCTTTCTCAAATGGCCATTTCGATCGATGCATATCGCGCGCACGTCACACTCTCCAATACCTCTTTTCTACTAGTGTGACTTGTCGATGGTATTGAATTTGATCTTTGTTTGAAATGTATAAAACTCAATTGCCAGTGAGTCCAAATCGCCAATCGCGCTTTCGGACGGTGTTTTTCTCTATTTTCGGGAAATGCTTCACACAGAATCGCGAATAGTTTGTTTGGAAAAAACGGCAAACATTATAATAAATTTCGTACAAATCGCTATCGCGCATATTAATGAAAATTGAAAGAGGTTCGTGAAGCCGAGTTCGTTTGTTTTTTTTCATATTCCTCTCTTCTTAAAGATGTTGTTGTGATTTTTTTATGCACGTTCATTTGTTGATATGCCGTTACGGGGCTATTGTCGAAGCGCAGCTGATATTCTATTTACATCGGCTAGCTTTTGGTGGCAGCAGCCGCAAAATCTAAAGCAAAATTTGAGAAAATGGTTGTGCATAGCAGCAGCAACAAAAACATTCAACATTTTGTCTGTGTATAACCGATGCCAAAACAATGGGCGATCATTTCAATGACCATTTTAATGTTTTGAATCACTGTTTCGTTATTGCCATTAACATTGGGTTTCATTTCTCATTGCCTTTATTCCGTTTGCCAGTCGTCATTCATTTTATTTACTCAATTTCAAAGCAGCACCACAGCAAGATTCAAAGAGAAAACCAAAAACGAAGTTTTTGTCGAAGTGGCGACTGGACCAGTTCCTCTCGCTGCATCACAAATTAAAAGCAACGGAATTTTTCGTTTTGTTTGCGATAGATAATGAGAAAATCAAGATCACAGCACACTATCTCGAACGGATTGGATTTGATTGGATGAAGGATAGAAAAAGAGCGAGTGGAATAAAATTGGGCACACCATATCTTTTGTTCGGTTGACTGTTATTAAGTTTGAATGCAGCTACGAGGCGAGACACAAAAAAACTATGTGTGCAATAATCGATTCATCGCGAGCCATTTCTCTCGAGCGACAAATGATGATGGCGCACATTCTAATATATGCTCGGTTGCTGCAATATGCAATGTGTCAAAAACTTCATCCGACCGATTCGAAACATTAACAAGTTGCCATACTGGATCCGGCTATGCCCCGTTGCCCAACACGAAATTCCAATGGGTTTTCCTACAGACCGAACGTACGGATTTGTCCATTTCATACATTGACAATTTAATAATAATAATAAAATGGGCATCGATATCAAAAAATTCGGTCAACTCAAAATCAAGCAATTGATTTGATTCGTGACTTTAATATCTGCGTGATTAATAATGCTATGCACAGATGTTCGATGCGATGAATGAAAATGCCATTCAGAAGTCGATTTGAATATTATTTGATTTGCTTTTTCCTCTCTCGAAAATTGAACTTTATCCACTTATGCATTCATTTGGCTGTTCAAATTTGTGGAACGGATTAACTTTACAAGCGAAACACATGGAGTGACATTAGTTCGAGCAGTTAGAAAACAAGTTTTCACTTCATTTAATTAACCAAACCAAACGAAAAGCGATCAGTTGGTTTTGGAAAAGAATTAAACGACGTCAAAATATTCAATGTTCGATCGAATGACATCTCTTCAAAGAGAGAAAGAGAGAGAGAGAGAGAGAGAGAGAGAGAGAGAGAGAGAGAGAGAGAAAGAGGGAGATATTAGCAAAACAAAACAAATTCCTTCTAATTAAACTCATACATTTCACTAATTAATAATCTCTGAAAGATTGAACTCACGTTGCATCTGTCATGTAAGCTAAAAATGAACATTTTCAGTTGAATCGTGATACCGTTACGACGTCAGATCGGTGTAAACTCTGAACGCCACGCGTATTTCTTTTTATAAATCAATTTTGATTTAACTCCTCCGTGCTAAGCGTGGTACGGCTGACAGAAGTCGATATGTTCGATTACAAGAGCAAGTGAATTGGATAATGAAATTGTTTTCGCGTTGTTTTTCCGTTCTGTTGCCTCGCTTGATTCTTTATTGGTTTGATTACATTCGATGATAAGAGGGCCGTGCGGTGCCAGAGAAAGAGGCAGAGAGAGAGAGAGAGAGAGAGAAATAATAAGCACGGGCCGAAGAATGACGATCGCGTGGATGCTCTTTCTCTCATGAATCAATGTTTTGTAGTACGATCGTCATGTAAAACAACCACATTTGCTATAACAAGCCAACGTGTGCGCCAACTCCCTCGATGCATCGTATACATTTTCAGTTTTTTCTTCGGCTGCCGACAATTTCGCTGTACCAAACACAGAAAACTAACAGCGCAAAATAAATTCAATTCGATTGAATGATCGCGAATGTAGCGACTTTATCACAGCTTCTTGCTTCAAGTATATATTCCGGACATCGACCGAACTGTGAACACACAATACACAAATATTATTTTAATTGTAACCCACAAATGCACTCAGGCGAACCGATTGTTCTTTTGAGTCTAGCGAACGAGTCTTCGCTGCTGCCAAACCATCGAATTCGCCAACAAACGGCAACAAAAAGAGAAGCAGACAACAAAAACAAAATATAGCAGAAGAGCAACCAAAACACACAAACATCGCATAAATATATATGCGAAAAGATCCAATTCCATTTTTCTCTCGTTCTAGAAATGCGTCTATTTTTTGTTTTCAGCTACTATTGCCGTCTCATTTGGATTGCGTTTTACATTTTCTTCTTCAATACCATCATCACATCATCGTCATTAGCATTGCTTATTTCTATCTTTGCCAGTTTTCATTCGGTTGTTATTATGATTGTTTACATTACTTTGTGTGTATGATCGCTTGCGCACACGTTCCATCTCCATTTCACTCTGCATATACTCAATAATTTCGAAACAAAGTTGCTACTGCTGTTGTTGTTTGATGATTACTGTGATTTCATTTGCTGTGTATGAATGCAAATTTAAATGCAAATGAAATGTGAAGAAGGCAAGTTTTGGTCACAATTTTCGAAAAATTGAACACTTTCGAAATTTTGAAGAATCGACGTTGTCAATCAAATTGATGGTTGAATATTGAGCGATGGTAAGGTTTGGCTTTTAATGAAATTTGGCTGCAGTGAACTCATGCTGTACATTCAATTTTTACATTGAGTTCACAACTCCTGATCTCAATGGGAAATGGTTGATCTGGTGTTATCAAGGTCTGGCACTTTCATCTCCCGATTTTTGGCGCACTAACGTCAATCATTAATATGAGAATGTTTTGAATGGAGTATCGAGCGCCGTTACAGTGGCGACGACGGCGGCAACGCCATCCACCACCGATTGAAATCTGTGATAATGACAATTTTTCATACGTCTTTAAAATGATCATCACATTGAAGTATACGTACAAAAGAGTTAAATACGGAACGCCACTATTTGCATCAATCACGGCACGTTTTACACGTGCACAATCACAGAAACAACAGTTCTTCAACATCACTTTTTGGAATGCTTCTCCTCTGTTCAAAGAGCATATGGAAGTGTTTGAATGCATTCGCGTGATATAATCTATCGTCAAAGTGGCGTTTAGCGAGAAATTCGCCGTTTCGAAAGCTTACGCCATAGCCTGAAGCCGGAGAAATGTCTTAAGAAACGTAAACATCGAGTGAAATGATGGCATTGAAGATGGAAAAGAATGTGGCGCACATGAAACATCAAAATATAAAATCTGCCCTTTCCAGTGGCTTACCGTCACTTCATCTGGAAAATTGACTTTTGTCAATTTGGATTTTGTCATTTCTCCAACTCTTTGTCTCTTGCGCACCGTGAGAATGTCAAATCTACATCCAGTAAACCATTCAACAAAACAGTACATGACAAATTTGCAAGGCAAAAATGAAAAGTAGGTCCGCAATGAAATGATTAAGTACCCATTTGATTTTGAAAAGTTATTCGACCAATAAAATGGGAATGGGCGATAATATGTTTACCTTTGAACAGCCATTTGTGTGCGGCATGGCAAACAAAGTCAATGTCTGCGATAAATATGCAGCAAATGGCTGGGTCGTAAGCTGGCTTAATGAGAATAAAAGCGTTTTCCACGCTTGTTCAAACCATAAAAATATGACGATTGAATGGAATATACAATTGCATATATATTTTTTCCATCCACAGAGTTCTTTCAAGTGCCATGCTGGCGAATCGAATTCAAATTTATCAATCTCAATCTGAATAAAATGTGCAAATCATCAAATGCGGTCAACCGATCGAAATTCTATTCAGTAAATACATTCTTTCCGTATGCAAAAACTTCAAACACCGTCTCACTCTCTTTCACTGCTATCCATCGAGTGAGTTTGTGCCATGTTTCAAATCATCATCGTTGCCACAATCTTCAATTCAATTCCATTGTTGTGGGATTTCTTCTCTTCATTTGCAATAATAATACGCGCAACGAAGTGCATATATGATGGATGCTAAATTTGCTGGCATCTCGATAGATCAGATGTATGCAGCAGCTGTAAAATAATGAAGATTCTGTCTATGTTGTTGCGCGCGCGTCGCTTCTTTGAAAACGTAATAAAAGTAAATTCTGATTCAATTAAGCTTTTTGAGCGAACGATCGCGAGAAAATCGTATTGAATTCAATTTCGTGCTGATTTTTTCGTTCGTTTTCTCATTCTCACGTACAATATTTGCTCTCGTTGTACGACGCGTGCTTTTTCTTTACGCTTCATTTTTGAGTTAGAACAAAATCAGAGAATCAACATTGTGTTGCAAGAACAGCAAGAGTGTAACACGATACGAAGAAAATGAGCGACAAACACAAAAAATGCGTGCGTACATTGGCAACGGCTGGCAATAAAGCAAAGTGTGGCATCTTTGCTGTTGGAAATCAGATTGCCAACAATAAAATCCGTGGAGAGATGGAATATTTGCTACATTGGCAACTGTGTTGCATTTAATGAACGAAACGAAAACAAAGAAATGCGCCTACTAGATGGGAATTTCCAGCGAAATGGCAGATGCAAAACATAAATCTCTTTCGACAATTTGCACAACATCTACTTCGATTTCCAACTTCGTAATTGATCAGATGCAATGCATACGTGCAGCCACTTTTCTGAACCGGCCATTTCCGATGAATGAAAAATGAAGACATAGTCAATAATTCTACGTTCTTTTCGATCGTTAAATGTTTTTTTTCGAATGTGAAACATTAACATCGGCCAATATGGAGTGTTTAGACACACAATGAGACAAGGTGTGAAATGGTAATTTTGTTCATTTGATAAATTGAAACTCACTAAGCTAAACGAAGCGATATGATTTATGACTTGTGACGGCCCAATCAGTAGCACAGTGATCGCTTACTTCTCCAAAGCAATCAGTTTCAATTGGAAAAAACAACAACAGCAAGCAAATTGTATGAATCGCACAGATTTTTCGTTCATTTCCCAATGACCTGAAAATGTTGAGCTCTTCAACGAATTTTTTCCCACCAAATTGAAAGGGGTTTTCTTTTCATCACCATTCTAAATGTCTTGGCGTGATTTCTTCGCCTTCTTCTGCTTCTTCTCTCATTCAGTATGCAAAAAATGCTCTCTGTCGGCATGTCATTTTTCACCATCGCAACTTTCCTTCGTTATGCGGTAGATAAGACTTTAAAATACAAAATTATGAGCAACAAATCCGCAAATCTTTTTGTTCGGAGGAAATAACATAAGCTAAGCATTTCCATTAGAATTGTTGGATGGTACTGATGCTATTGTTGTTGCTGAGGTGAACGTATGGAAAGATCAATTAACCACTGATTCGCTGTAAATTATTCACACTTTCAAAAAAAAAAAAAAAGAAAATCAATTTTATCCACTGAAAATGTGTCCGTTTTGTAGTCAAAAAATTCAATTTAGTGTTTCGAGCGGTGGAAAGTATTTATCGATGGCATTCGAAATGGTTCATCAAATATTTTATTTTTCGTCGATCGATAATTCCCAAGTAAATAATTACTTTATAACAAATCAATTTCTGATTGACACTTAACATCATACCATCGTTCTCACCGGCAGTTGTTAATAAAAAGAAATAATGTTGCCCATAAAATTATGCAATTCTCTTCGCTTATTTGCCAATTACTCGTAACTGTGAATGTTATTCTTGTCGTTTCATTGCGATTCAATGAAACGCTAAAAACCACAAAAGAACATTAAAATAATTAAATACCCACATTACTTATGTCGATGCGTCTATTGTTTGGTTTTTCTCTTCTATTTTGTGGGGGCATCAAAGAAGCACACTGCGGTTGATCAGCACACCGAAAGAGCGCTAACGAACATTTCGGAAACAATGTGACTTTCACTCGTAAAAGTTGCACTCTTGTGCAAGAGTCCGTAGCAAATGCACAGATTATTATACCGCGAATATTCAATCTATGTCGGGATTGCAAGCGCAAGAGAAAGAGTTTTTACTTTTATTTCTTTCTCTATCTCGTGCGCGCCCGTGAGCGCATCTTCATCATTCATGCGTCCAATACAATTTTGAACTTTCTGAAGTGTTGCTGGTGATGATGTGAATTACGTTTGTTCTTCGATTCGTGCAATTTATTCAATCTAACTTAAGCCAATGCCAATTAAATTCTCTTGGGAAAGAATAACTTCTAATAACTTGAAGAAAGTAATATGTTGGACTCTTGCATTGAATTTCTTGCTGTTTTGAAATATCCAATTTTCGATTCACGTACTGTGCATCGAAAATAAATCGCATTTTGCTTTCCAATCGATTGTGTGTGCACGTTCTGGTAACGTTTCAACAGTGCATCGGGCGGAGCAATCGTTAATCCATTATTTGAATATCTTTCGGTCAGCATTTAAATCAGTGTTTTTCTTTTCGTTAGTTGTTATTATGTTCGTGTTAGCGCGCGCACACAAAATGCATTTTTAAATCAATGCTGGATAATGAACCTAGAATTTTTTCTATGAATAAATAACCGATGGATTGTCCAATGAATTGATAGATTGCACTGTGTGCGGCTTCGCCAAAATGATACAGCTTCGGTCAAATATTTATGGCATTTTGAATCGAATATTGCAATAAAAGCAGTTTAAATTGTATGGATGCATCTATAAATTATAATTAAATCCACGTTTTGATTGGTAAATCGTAAAAAAATCGATTGTTCTTAGGATATCGTATGGAGAGAAATGAGTTGGGTGTATGAAGTGATATTTATACTTGGACATGAGTCAATGTGTTCGCTGCGAATATGGCAATTATTTTGTGATTTATTTGGCGAATTCTCAAGATTATCTTCTCCGCAAATATCAAGCACATCCATTTAAGTTATTTTTCATTGCCAAAAAGCAAAAAAGTGAAATTTCGAATCTTCCATTTCTCAGAAGCAGCCATAACGAGATCTAGTTTCACTTCTCCTTTCCTTTCTGTTTCTTTTCTTTTAATTATTTTCCAAATTCAGCCAAAAAGTAGTTTGAGCATATCTTTTTTTCTCTAAAAAATTATTTAGAATTCCTTTTCTGCGAATTTGGTCGCTCCGCTTACTTTCAAACGAGTTGTGATTCTCGAACTTTCATTCAATTCCGATTTGGCAATTCTGCTAAAACAATTTCATTGTTATGCTTATGCATGATATCGAAGCGAAATTACAAAATCAAAGACACACAAAAGGTGATGTGCTCGAGCACATAAGAAAAGAGAAAACAGCCAATGATAATTTGCGAACAAAATCTTTTGTGTCTAATAAAAAGATTGCCACAATAGCAGCATCAGCAATCGACCAATATTCATATTGAATGTGTGTGTGTGTTAGCATAAAATTAACTAGTTTTGGAAATTTGATATCGAGATTAACATTTTCGCTCCCGCAAAATCACACCGACAGCATTTAAAATAAATGTTTGAATACTAATATTTTCTTGATTGAGTGCAGCATTCTCTCATATGATTCACTTTCGCTGTTTCGAATTGGCCCTGCGATATCACGGAAATTCGTGAAAATGAAGACTTACAAATGTCTATTGAAAAAAGTTGACAATCTAATGGTGCTGCGGTGTGACTTTCAAAACAGTAAAGTGTCGAGCGTTGACATTTCAATAAACGTGCAATGCAAAACAAAAGAACCGCGCTCGCTTAGCAGCCGCATAGTTTTGTGCCCTTCGTCTTTCGCCGATCTGCGGTTGCCTTTGACAAACAGGGTTCGCAACCTTTTAATTTGATTATTTCAAATTATGTTTTTATACATCACACGTTTTTATGTGCACAAAAGGCTGCAAATTGCGGCACTTTACCAATGTGATTGGTGAGCACCAGGTAAAAATGAGCATTGAAACCTGTCACTCGCCTGCCTCTGTTTTTCATTTATTGCCATTGTGGTTTTTCGTGCGTTATCTGCAAGTTCGTGATCGCAAGTGATTACACTTAAGTGATTTATTGCCATGCTTTTCGTTCATTCTGACAAATTTTTGCGATGTGCGATAGCTGCTTGAAACACACAGTAAGAGAGAATTTCTCTTTTCATCTTCCGTCTGACCGTAAGTCATACCTTGATGAGAAAGATCGAATCAATTACCATTTCACATTTTACGTGATTGACATTTTCTCCTACTGAAACCAATTAAAATAGCTTTAAATTTGCTTCTTTGTACATTTTTGACGTAAAAATGGCAACTAAAAATATGTACTTTATCCTTTGGCTGGAATGCGAATTAAGCATGGAAAAGATCGAAGAAAGAGAGGCGAGGGTCAAAACAGTGGCCATAGATTGACGGTAGTTAAGGAATTATTCTCACGTTTTTCGCATTAGATAAGGCCACGACAAAAAAAAAGATTCATTTGAATTTAATTGGGTTAACCGAGTCATGAATTATGCAGATGAATTTGCCTCGGTTTTACTAAATGAGTGCAATAAATCGATAAGCATTCAGTTTCAGTACTGCTCGTATTTCGGTACACATTGCATTCTGTGCATGTCGATCGTGTGATTTTCTATTTACATTTCATTCACTTGGAGCAAAAGTATTCTCAAGCTACAGTTTCTTTGTTTTTCTTGGCCACTCGCGAATCGATTTATCATTGACAAGCTAAAAATCTCAGCAAAAATCATTATTATAATCATATTGGCTTTTGCACACCATTTTCCGTACGTTCGAAGCGTTCGACGCGTTCGCAGTGATCAAGATTCAATTGGTGGAATGATTTATCGGTGACGATGAGTTTTTTCTTGCACGTAAAAGCGTGGCTTTGGAGTAGGTGTAACAAGTTCTATGAAAAGTGGAATTACTTTCTTCGTCCAATCGCGTGTTATGCTTGGAATGGAAATCAACTAAAAACTCGTAGATAAATTCCTTTCTCCTGATAAGTGCACGCTTCTACATTGGCGAATGGGTCGTTCGTTTATTCTGATTATAAAATATTGCCAATAAATTTAATACATTTTCTGATTAGATTTTTTTCTGCATTTCTTTTTCCATTGCAGCCACAATCAATAAAACCGACTAAGTATCACTTTTATCCACATAATCAGCACATTTACATGCTGCCCGAGTGCGCCATTCAACAGGTAAATAAATTATTGAACTAATGAAAAACATGTATTCGATTCTATTTACTAGTAAAAGTTAATTTGGTCGATTAATTAGAAATGCACACCAAAATCGCATTATCATTGAGTGAGTGTTTAAATCGAAGGCCACGATGATGGGGGAAAAACAAAAAGAAAGTTGAATGACAAGAGTCATAATTTTTTTTCCTGAAGGTACACACACATCACTTCCTAAATCTGGCTCGATCGACTGCATCTTACAATGCGGAAAAGAAAGAGAGTTCGAAACAATAGAAATGTAAATTTATTATCGAGAATCAGCCCCCTCTGCAAAAACCCATGTGACCTAAACCAAAATAGCACACATATTCCGATGACGAACGTAAACTAGTTTATGAACACCGAACAATACCCGCGATCGAGTTTGTGCGCGGTTTATTTGCAAAATATAGAGGCGTTTGACGCCGAGAGTCGGTGGCTATTGATGAAGAGTGAAAAAGAATCTGGCGCCATTTTACTTTCATTTCAGGCGCGAACAACAACAGCAACAAAAAATCAGAGAAATTCTTCAATATCTTCGTCCATCGATCATTAGGCGAAAGAAATATATGTATCTGATATGTATTCGATGAATTGAAGAAGGTCAATCGATGTTGAACTTTGCCTTGAAAAAGGTTTACAAACTGAAATTGCTAAATTGATTCTCTATGGTTGAAGTTGCGGAAACGAAAACGCACGAGTGCACGTTTGATCATTCGTTCGCTTTTTCGAGCGCACGCCACTTCGACCTGATTTGATCAGTTCAATTTACTTCAAGAACAGCAACAACAACAGAAAGGCAGCAGAAGAATGAAGAAAATCAATTTGTGATCGGTGTTCACTGGTCCATATATTTATGGTGTTGATAATAACAATAATGATATTTCTTCTTTGAGTGCACAACAAAAAGTCCGTGTCAAGCACCAATAGCCAATTTTCGTATTCGGTATATCGCAATGGAATTAGAGACACTTACAACAACAAAAAAACATCAATGTTCGGACTAGCAATTTTCTGAAGCCGCATGTGCTGTTAATATCCGTGAGATGAAAACACTTTTTACAATGTCTTTTGTGTTCGGCCGCTGATTTGATTTTTCGCTCGAGGTGCTTTATAGCAGAGTAAAAATAATCTTGATCAATGTAACCATCCGTTAACATAAGTGTGATAAATGCAAAAAAAAAACACACACACCTTGGTGATACGGGTCTCTCGATGTGTAGCAGCAGCCTTTGTTTTCGTTTATTCGATCATTCGTTTTATCTAAATGAGCACTCTCTTTTATTGCTCTCTGAATTATAGTTAGCACACACACACAAACTGGTCAGTGCATCGACTCGAATGGCATCTAAGAATGTTGTCCTATTCCTTGACCGGTGGATTGCTCAATGCGGAAAATGGCCAATGAATCGTTAAATAGACTTTTATAATTTCGTTCGGCGATTTACTGCACACTTTGGTGGAAATGGATGCAAAGCACAAAGAATTTGTGTGTGTGTGTGTGCCGCGATTCAATTCACTCGTCTTTCAATTGCAAGCAGTTTGATTTGCTGGACCGAAGGAGATCCGATTACATGCCATTCGACGGATCGTAAATTGTGATTGGGTGCGCCGGTGCATTTTGCATTTCCGTGCATTTGATTTGGATTTGATACATTCTATTTTTTACTCTTGCTTTTGTTTTATTTTGTGATTGCATTTCTTTCGGACTTTTTTTTCTATTTTCAATTTTATTCAATTGAATTGGATGTTTCATTTTCTGTTTTTGTACGCAGGTATGCAACGCAGTTTATGTGCGGCTCAACTACACGCAGCCATTATGCGCGTGTCCATCCAGGTAAAAAGTGATTACGTATTTGTTGTACTTTTTTTTCTCTAATTTACATAGAAAATCCGTGCTTTTCTTTTCACTGATCGATCGTTGCCCGAACTCGATTCGTAGTGTTTCGTTTAGTTTCTTCGGTGAGTTAGTGTGTGATTTGAAACCGAAGATAATCACGTTTTCAATTTGAATCAACCGTTTGCTCGTTTGGATTGCAAAGCTAAATAAAAATTGAAATTAGATGGAAAATATGCTTTGTCTCAAGAAAATTGGTATAATAGCATTTGCAATCGAATAATCGTGGCCGCTTCATTTGCAATTCGTGTGCAATTGCCGTATAAAACATTGATATTTATGTCGGTTTGTCAAAGCCATAACAAAAAACATCATGCAATTAGTGTCATAATACATTCATCTCTATGATCCGAAATGCATTTGCTAAATCTCCATTTAAGTTCGTTTCATTTTGGATAAGCCTGGGCGAAATATTGTTCTCGTTGCATCGCCCACACACACACACACACACACACACACACACACACACACACTCCCAAACAATAAACGCGTTTATTGGAATCAAACTTGATCTTTTGCTATTCCGCTTGCAATCAATAAAAAAAACAGTCGTTCATTTTCAATCTAATAAATCGCTCGAAATTTTTTGTGGATGGAATGGGAACGAACTGCATAAAACACAAACGAAGAGGCAGACAAACGATTCAAATCTTTTGAAATGCCAAAAGGCATGCAATTTCAAATCTTTCAATCTATAGAACGCGACCGAAACTGGTGTTTTCTTCCTTATTTACGAAGTTGATATTCATTTTGATTTCCGTCAAGTGGTCGGTTTGTGTTTTTTTTTCACTTCTGAGACTCGAAAAATTTCTTGATTTGACAGAACTGGGATCAATGTGTACGATTCGCGGGCACCAAAAGATATACTGTGATCGTGTGAAATGATACAAAATGCATCGAGATCTAAACTATTCACAATTGCTCCCTTTTGTTTATGACTATCTTTTGATGTGATGAATCATTTAGTTTTGTTGACTGACGGTAATTCGTTTCTTTTTCTCTCTTTCTTTCATTCAATAACATTTGCAGATATCGCGATCCATGTTCGGCCAGTATCGATGAAGATGATTTGCATACAACGAAATTGATTGGTGACCCGCAAAAACGAGTAAGTATAAGTTGTAAAATAACGTGACTCCTGGCACAAATCAAGCAACGCCAGCAGGCGCAATTGAGGAAATTCTACTTTTTCGTTCGAGCTGCGCCAATATAATTTAAATAGCTATCGACATTGTTTGAAAAGACAAAATCAAAATCGTGCCAATCCGAAAATATGTATGCGATTCGGCCATAGACATAGAGCATTCAGTGCAGTTTTCTTGTCACCTCTTTTGTAATTTCGTTGCACTTGAGAGCCCAAGAAGTGAAATGCAAATGCACATTGATCGATCGGTGAAATAGCTTAATAAATCTCTGGATTGTTGAGCCGTTGATTTTAATGGAAACGATCGTTGATTTTGCGAGCGCACCGAAGATTAGATGCTGTGTGATCCGAGCACATTCGCCGCAACAATTTTGCAGTGAATCATAAAATTTATTCTATCAAATTCATCATCGTTAGCTATGTAATGACTACGTGCCTTCACGATTTTCTATCTTTATTACACGCTTTTTTGGCATCGTTGCATTGTTAGATCATTATTATCTTGCGCTAAAGTTGCTCAATTCAGTATCTGTCTCATCTCGGCAACGTGTGTGTAGAGAGAAAATCGCATATTGCTCCGCATAGATTGCATTGGAGCGCGAGTTTCAATGACAGAAGCACAAATATGATACAAAATGCATAGAAGAAGAATTATGATTTCGGCTCGCTGTCCCACAGATGCGTGCATAATAATGCATACGTTTGTCTATTTTTCCCGCTCAATGAACCAATGCTTAGTTGTTTTTGCCAATTGGCAAAGGGAAAAAGAGCACAAACACGTGCACACAAGCAAACTGAAATCGTATTAGTGATTTATACATTTTCAACAAGAAGCTGAATCGAAGTAATCAAAATTTAGGTCATACACATAAATACAGAGTAAATATTTCGAGGGAAAAAAATGGTTTTTGACTGTGACGGTGTGAGTGAAACGGCGAACGCGCGCGAGCAGAATAGATGAAACATAGAATCACGTCAGCATGAACTGAACACAACAAAAGAAAAAGAACACATCATGAACATTGAATTGTTTCGAGAGCTCTTTTTCCATAAGTTCTCATTTTTTCCTTTATTCTTTGTCTTGTCTGCTTATTAATGCACACCAATGAAAAAACAACAGAGTCATAGACGAAAAACGATGTAGAAAGAAAAATGGTTTTTCTTTTTGCTCGATGTTTGCATTTTTTTATTTCATCTTTCTCTTGTCGACTTAAATTCAAGTGTACTGAATAAATATGCCGCCAGAGCATATTTTTTTGCATCGGCTGGCGTCCTGCATTGTTTTCTCTTCTTACATTGGCGATTACATATAACACATAAAACGTAATACAAGAAGCTATTCATTAGGTCATGAGTTTGCTTCGGAATAAAATTGAAAAGGTTAAAAAAAAACTCGTCTTTGTGTAAATAACATTTGATATGTTACCGTATATAAACGTGTGGATTAGTTTCAGAGAGTACATATATTTTAAGCAGAGCAAAAACTTCAGAACAATGGATCGATCCAGCGGTTTTGATAAATTGAAAATTTTATAGCTGTTTTTTTTTTCATCTTGACTGAATTGATGCTATAGTTTGCAATTTTCGCTTTTTTTCTGTCAGGCAATTACATTGGCAAAAACTTGTGAAGCAACCACTGAGATGAGGGAATGTCGTACGCCACGCGATTGGTCTTTATTAGCATTGCAAAATATTCGCACCGGTAAATCACATTACCTGGTGATTTGCAAATGTCCAGATGCATACGATCTAGGTAAGTGCAATCGTTACATTGTTGATAATCGATTCGAACTTTTTTCACTTTAGGTTTAAAGGTGAAACCCCATTGTTTCATTATCCATCTTTGATTCAATATTCTTCATACTTTTCTAAAAATCGTTAATTGATTATTTATTGCGTTTTTTTTTACTGTATTTCCCTGTTTATATGTTTTTATTCTATATTTGTTGACATTTTTTCCTTTTTTTCTAAACCTTGAAATTTTTTTTCAATTTTCACAAATTTAAAATTTGTCTCTCTGTTTTTCCTCAATATCTGTCATTTTGCAAATAACAGAAGGACCCATGGCACATGACCAACCATCTTACGCAAGTGTTCCTGGTATTCGAGTATTTGGAATGATGTGTGTAAAACCAAGTGGTGAAATGAATGGACTGCATATTCAAAGGCCAGCACCGCCAAAGCGCAACCAATACTCTCAATCACAAACATCATACTATAATCGCTTCAAGAAGCACACACTCTCAAAATTGGCTACTCATCAGAAAACAAATGAGAATCCATCAAATTTGTCAACTCAATCGTCAGAAACTACGGCCGATTTCACAACGCGTGGCATAAGCATTGTGCCACCATCGGAAATTCGAGAAAATGAATCAAATGAAAGTTTCGAGGAAATTGCATCGAGCACGCTAGACGCATCTTCCAGCACATACAGCACGACGATATCATCGACCGACAGCATACCAACGGAACTGGCCACAGACACTCCAAGTCGAAAGAAGCGAGAAACTGGCCACGAAAACGACGACGATAGTGTAATATTCGGATCAAGTCGAAGCAATCCGGACGATTGGCCAAGCATTCCATGGGATGAAATTAGCGAACAAATCAAAGACATTCAATGGGACTAGAGAGCTCTGTCTGCAATACAATGAATGAACTGAACTGAATGTCACAGTGTGTACACCATCGAATTTTGCATTTCGTTTTAAAATGATGCAATGGAACAGAAAAAGAAATCTTTCAATTGAAATGAAGACAATTTTAGATTTGAAATGATCGAGACGAATAAAGACTTTTAACCCAAGCAAAATGCCATCCATAAATTTCAGACCCAAACCTTATCGCATACACTTCGTCTTCATTTTATCCAATTCATTTAATTTTTATGTGTTTTTAATGAAATTCATTTTAGTGAAGCGTATTTCAATTGATTTGGAAACAGCCATTTAAAATTATGAAACAGACAAACAAAAACACACACACACACACACATTTTATATTTTATATAATGCAAGTCTCAAACACTTTCGAAATCGTAGATTTAAAAAACAAATTTAATTCAATGAAATCAATTATTAACACGCATTCAAATTTACACTCATCTAACCGACATATACTTTTTCTACTTAAGGATTAATTTATTTTAAAGTTAGTTTTCGATTCTAGGCAATTTTGTTTTAAAATGATGATGATAAAATCAATTCAATGGAACGACGATGAATAAAAAAATATTTGATTTAAGTTTTAAATTCATAAGGTTTTCTATACGGAAATAAATAAATAGGCAAACTGAAAAGCCTAATTGAATGTCAATTTTTGGTTTTCGATTGAACCCGATTTATAAATGATATTTATTTAATATGGAACTTACCCAAAACTTCATTTGAGACCACAATTGAGCAGCTGTACATCGGTGTTACTAGCCGTTGCGGTTGATTGTGGAATGCCTTTCGAAAAGCGTCTTTGATCATTGATATTAATTGACCTGACGAAGATGAGGTAATTTCAACAATTATTTGAATTACGTAAACAGTTCACATAAAAATTTATACAGATTTTAGCTCTTAGTTTCATTACCAAAAAAAAAAAAAAAATCCAAAAACTAACCAGATAGAGATCCAATCGATAGGCTTGATTCGTCATTTGCGTTAATAATCCATTCCTCGACCAAAAAGCAGACACCATGCATTGGTTCTTCGCACAACGGTCCAGCCAATGATGCCAATTGATATCCATTCAGGAGAGAATTCTCTAAATCGCATCGGGGATCTCGGTCTGAGTTCGCACTCAATATTGATTTGGCTGCTCCTTCAAATGAACTCCATACATTCTGGTGCTTGTAATCACTCAAATTGATCAACATATTTGAACCGCATTTCTTCGGTCCAAATGCCCAAATTCGATCAATTAAATCATTGCGTTGATACAATTCTTGCTGTTCCGTGTTTTCATTAAATGTTGAAGTGAGTGTTTCTTTGAATTCTTTTAATCGGACTTTGGTTCGATCTGACAAATCGCTGAAATAAGTGGCTGATTTCAAAAGTTCATGATTGGTTTCGAGCAAATCAGTGACGGATTTTGGCAGTGGAAGGGCCAATACTTTAACACGGCATTGTTGGTTGGCGGTCTGAATTGTCACACTTTTATCTACTTTCTTTTCATCGGCTGTCCGAACAATCGCTTCATTAACCATATCAATGGTGGCTTGCGGTACGATTGTCTCTCGCAGTGGCACTATAGGTAGCGATACATTGACCGGACACTTTGCATATTCATGTTCCAAATCATAAATGCAACGCTCCAGATGCACTTCGCCCAATGTAACTATTACGTGCTCACCGTTCTCTTGTACAATTACTTGAACACAAGCATCAGCTTGATTGAGGAGTTTGAGGCCTTTTTTCAATTTTGGCAAGTCAATTATGTTCTTCGGTTGAACAGCAACACGATAAATTGGGGTGGCCATTATTGTTAGGTCACAGAATGACGGACAGTATGGATTGCTCGAAAGAGTGGCCGTTTTTAGTACATGATCCTGCAATCCCTTGATTCCAACGATATTTCCCGCTGGGGCTTCTTCTAGTTCTTCCAACTCTTTGCCCATCAGCAAATATAAATTTTCGATGGTCACTTCTTTGACATACGGCGATGTTTTTGGATCCGAAACACTGAAATTGCAAGAATTATCAATTTGATTTAAATTTGAATGATTTTTTTTTCAATTCGAAATATCCAATTAGATATTTTAACTTACTCGACAATCGAGCTCGGTTCATGTTTTGGTGTCAATGCATAGATTTTGTCTCCTTTTTTCAAAGTTCCACTATAGACACGCGCAAATGCGATAAAAATTGTATTATCTTCAACTTTTTCGGGTTCTTCTTCTTCTTCGTTTTCATCCGTGGGTTGATTTTCTTTCAAGTTTGCATCATTTATTGACACTCCTGCCAATTTGGCTTCCAAATCTTCATTTCGTTGCTGCAATTTCAGCTTGATCCGTTCTCGTCTCCTATCAATTTCCTCTCTTGTGAGTGGGATTGGTTTATTTTCCGGCAAAACCGATTTGTCCACTGAAATCATTTTCGAAATAAACGCAATCACCGTTTTACTCGTTGCATTTGAATTCATAAACTCGGTTTTGAGTGCTTGTGTTTGTGCGGGGAGTGCTTCAAAATTTTGATTCAGCGAACACATAAGCTGTGTTGCTTTTTCATCGGATATTTTTCCAGGGTGTGGACACAAGCGGCACACCATTTCGAGAAGCGTTCGTTCGATTGGAAGCCACTGTGAAAATATGGTATGAATTTGAACTTTTGGATCGGTCTGCCGTAAGTCACGTGTCGTTATTTTTACACCTAACTTCTCAGCAATGCCCGGGATCTTCTCTTTGTCTTTTCGAATCGCAATCATTTCGTATATTGTCCAAATGTTTTCTAATACAAATTGCACAAACATTGGCTTTTTCGCTTTCTCCTGCGCACCTTTTACGCATTCCTGTTTCTTGATGTTGTAAAAATAGTCACCCCAAAGCACTTGCTCCAGCTCTTCAACAGGTATATTTAATTTGCTTGCATATAGTTCCGCAAAATCGTGAACACGGAAAGCCCAGCCATCGATCGCCGAACAAAATATGACATTACCACTTTCGGGTGTAAAGTAAATTGATGAATCGTCACAATCTTCCAATGCTGAGGCTTGATCATTCTGAAAGCAACATTGGGATTCACGTGTTATTCATTCCATCTTTTCATGGAATTGCATTACATATTATCAACAAGTAATTGCAAGGCATTTCAAATTATATATATTCAAATGAATCTGATGAAACTCACGTTGCTAGTTTTAACTTCCTTCAACAATACATCGGATGCAAAAATATTGCCCATTGCTGCATTGACTTGCTCGAGAACTTGTGAAATATGCACATAAGCATCGAGCGGCGTAAATTTCTTTTCTAAGATCAAACGGTCGATTTTGTTCAGCACTAAAATCGGTTTGAGATTTTCAATATATGCTTGCTTGAGACAAATTCGCGTTTGAGGGCAGACACCTTCAACAACATCAACCTGAAATGAACATGGACATGAGCAAATAAAAGGTGTTCTTCAAGTGAAAGCGCACATAGAAATCTTTAGAAATAATATCTTACCAGCACAATGGCTCCATCACAAAGCCGAACGGCTGTAGAAACTTCACTCGAAAAATCTACATGACCCGGCGAATCGATTAAATTAATAATAAAATCATCTTTAGATGCTCGAAAATCATTAAAAAGAAGCGATATGCAGCTACTCTTCATCGTGATTCCTCGCTCTTGTTCATCCTGTCTGGAGTCCATATACCGGAGCTGACCAGCCATTCTTTGTGATATGATACCTGTTGAAAAATTATGGTGAAATTACTCTGTCGCTTGGTGATTCACAGCTTAATTCATACCGTTGCTTGCAACAAGCGAATCGGCCAGTGTCGTTTTGCCATGGTCAACATGAGCTAAAATACAGATATTTCGTATTGAATGCACATTTTTCTGCAATTTCACCAGTTTTTCCTTCGTTATTAAAGTCATTTTGTTGCACTAACGAATCACTTGTCGTCTGAAATATGTAAATTGAATGTAGCACACTGTGCAACTGTGTAAATATACACGTTCCGAACTACGAATGAAAACATTGTTTTGTTGTACACATGGTTCAATCAGCTGTCAGTTTCAAATGACAGTTGTCGATGTGTCAAATAACCGGCGTGAACGTCGTGCGAGAGAAATCACAATAGAATCATATTTTTCCGAGAATTTACATTGAGGAATTTTCACAATTTGATTAAATTCTTTCGTCACGTCATCAGAATCTAATTGCTATGTAGGAGAATAATTAGTTTGTAATTATCGGGTTTCGATGAGTGGTTTGTTCGCATGTTGAAAAAAGGTTGCTATTGGCATTGAAACAGAGTGGAACAGAAACTTCTGTCAAAAAGTAACAACTTTCACCATTGACTTCAGTATTATTTTTTTAAGCAGTGCATGTGCGAATTCAGTGCGACAAAGTCATCGATGATCGTTTGTCTACAATACCTTTCACTGGACCAAAAGCATCGAAATATTCAATAAAAATAATGGCAACCAATCTTACGAGTGACCAGAAAAAAGAGCTAATCACTCGTAATTTGCAAGAGCATTTGGGCGATGAAAAATTGACGACAATTTTAAAGGAACGTGATCTGAAAATTTACTGGGGAACGGCGACAACAGGTAAACCTCATGTCGCTTATTTTGTGCCCATGTCGAAAATCGCCGATTTCCTTCGTGCTGGCTGTGAAGTAAGTAAAATCAGCGAATAAAACCAAAATTGAATACATTTTATCAATCAAAATCGCTGCATTTTTCCATTTAGGTGACAATTTTATTCGCCGATTTGCATGCATATTTGGATAATATGAAGGCGCCGTGGTCGTTACTTGAATTGCGTACACAGTATTATGAAGCGGCCATTAAAGTAATGTTGAAATCGATCGATGTTCCAATCGAAAAGCTTAAGTGAGTGTGAAAAAATCACATTAAAATTCGAATTTGAATTCAGAACAGATATGAGATTATCAATGCGCGGTCATTAACAGTGTGAGATTCAAATATAGATTTTAAATGTGTCACTCGAAATTAAATTAGCATTCAATGTGCATATTTCATGGGAGATATGTGATTAAAATACTTCAACTCTGATTTCCCGCTTGAAGTAATCGATTTCAAGTTATTATTTCTTTTTTTTTGCTGTAATGACATTATTTCAATGCAAAAAATGAGTGACGTCACAATGCATATGTGGCGTGTGACAGAGAGTAAAAATGCTTACCTTAAATCTTATTTGAATTGATTTTTTGTAGGTTCGTGAAAGGAACTGACTATCAGCTGTCGAAAGAATACACACTTGACGTATACAAACTGTCATCATGCGTTACACAACATGATGCAAGAAAGGCCGGTGCGGAAGTGGTCAAGCAAGTCGAATATCCATTGTTGTCGGGGCTTTTGTATCCGGGCTTACAAGCACTCGACGAAGAATATTTGAAAGTTGATGCACAATTCGGCGGCGTTGATCAACGTAAAATATTCACATTTGCCGAGAAATATTTGCCACAGTTGGGATATGAGAAGAGAATCCATTTAATGAATCCAATGGGTAATTTCAGCCGATGTAATCCCAATGAAAAGCCAATCTCAATGAATTTCCATGTTTTTAGTGCCTGGTTTGGCTGGAGGTAAAATGTCTTCATCGGAAGAGGATTCGAAAATCGACCTACTGGACACACCAGCTGCCGTTAAGAAAAAGTTGAAGAAAGCTTTTTGCGAACCAGGCAATATCGAAGACAACGGTTTACTGTCATTTGTGAAACATGTTATTTTTTCACTCTTCAAAGACGGCGAAGGTGCGAACCACCAACTGCAGACGACTATTGAAATCGGACAAATTTAAAACCAAATTAACTATTATATGGTTTTTTCAGGTTTTCTCGTGAGTCGTAAGCCAGAATTTGGTGGAAATGTAACCTACGCCACTTATCAAGACTTAGAAACAAGTTTTGCTAAAGAAGAATTGCATCCGGGAGACTTTAAACTTGCTGTTGAGTCCTACATCAACCGATTGCTAGAGCCAATCCGAACTGAGTTCAATACACCGGAACTTAAGTATGTGAAATTCCATGATTATCGCCTTGTGCATTCATCCAGTAGCTAGATTCCCGTTTTAACTCATGAAATTCCCATGATTTTGCTGAAACCGTTAAGAACTTTACCAATTGATTTGATTTCATTTCAGAGCACTAAGTGCGAAAGCCTATCCAGCGGCTACTAAAGAGACCGCGAAAAAGAGTGCTCCAGCCACTGCAGCAGCTGAAGCCGTTGAAGATGGACCGCATCGTCTTGATATTCGTGTGGGCAAAATTGTTGAAGTAACCAAGCATCCAGATGCCGACACTTTGTATGTCGAAAAAATCGATTTGGGTGAAGCAGTACCTCGAACTATTGTGAGCGGTTTGGCCAAATACGTTCCGATTGAAGAGATGGAAAATCGCTTTGTTGCAGTTTTATGCAATTTAAAACCAGCAAAAATGCGCGGCGTTGAATCACAAGGCATGGTTCTGTGTGCTTATTCGTAAGTAATTTTGCATTTATAAAAGACAATAGAAATATGGAGAAGAAATTTTCATTTGCTCGTTGTTCATTTCATTCATTTATTCCGAACAAATTTAACGTAGTGCTGAGGCTGTTGAACCGCTGAAAATACCGGAAGGTGTGGCGCCAGGAGATCGAATCACAGTCGAAGGACACTTCGGATCTCCAGATCTTCAATTGAATCCAAAGAAGAAGGTTTGGGAAAAATTACAAGCTGACCTCAAAACGAACGGCTCCGGTGAGGCCACGTGGCAGGATAAACTTTTGCTCACATCCGATGGACAGAAAATAATCGCTGGCATGAAGAATTGCTCTATCAAATAGAATTGTACTTGGAAATCGACAACAACTTATTTATGAACGACATAATTCAGCCGATGGCATTTGAAAATTCACTTTTTTTATAGTTCACTGAAAAAAAGATGGATAAATTTGCATTTTTAACAAATAAAATGAATTTATACTGTGCACAAACAATTACGTCTTTTCAATGAATCCCGAATGAATTCTCGATAGAATGATAAAGAACCGAATAAAAAACCAAGATTCGGACGCTGTGCGTCTCTAATGGAGAGAATCTTTGACGATTGAAACGTCTACCTTGGAAATAGTGCTCCTCATCAATTTGGCCAAGTTATGATGTGAACTGATTGTCAACGTTTATTGGAGAAAATTTCTCCAATTATGTACATATATTAATTATTTATTATTGAATCGATCGTTACATATATTCCGTTGCCTTTATCTGTGCGTGCACGTGTAATGATAGGCCACATAATATCAAGGTGGTGAAGTGATTTGACTACGTGTACTGACTACGCTATGCAAACTACATAGCGTAGTCTACTACGCGTACAATTGATTTTGTATGGCGTTTCACTGGCCTGCATAATATTCATGCAGCACGCATTGGATGCGTTTGCTTTGCATAAGATATTGTTTTTGCTTTGATTCGGTTTTGGGTTTGTTGGTTTTCTTTTTTGCGTGCATATTATAATGTGCGGATTATAATCTTGTACAAAAAGACCCAGAAACTTTGAATAACATCCGAAAACTATAATAAATGCAATATCGTCATAATCATTTCTTTTTGTGCTCGGCGAAGAATTCAATTTCTTTTCCTATTTGATTACGAAAATTTTGTTTAACCATTCAGCTGTGCAGTTTGGTGTTTAAACACTTTCGATGGGAATTATTCAATAGTTCAGTTGTGATCGAGTGGTTTTTCGTTTGGATTCTTACTTCGGCGCATGTTGGTTAGCCGAGCGCATCACACACACACAACATGTCAAATGCATTGGCCATCGCCGAGCGCAGTGCAAACAAAATTTCTATAAATTGATATAGTGAATGCAGTGAGTGATTCAGTCGCAACATTGCAGTCTCATCGACGAAAACAGAAGGTGCGTTTATTTGTTTTATCGCATTGAACGACAACAGAAATAAAGGATTGATCGTTTTATTTTAATTTTTAATTTCGAAATCATTCGATTTGGATTTATTTGAATAGAAATCAGCAACGGAATAAAATAAATAAAGGGATTTACTCAGACCGTGTGCTCGTATTGTGACCAAATAAATCGCAGCTTAAGTGCCACCCGGAATTCAACCACAAATTACCATCTATTTATAGAGACATATTTTCTTAAGGTAAGTGTTTGTTAGATTTTCAGCCAATTTTCGGAAATATCAAACATAAGAGAGTGATTTACGGTTTTCTCACGGCGATCGTACAATTTATGTGTCAAAGTTTGCCCAAAAAACAATTGAACGGAAATTTATTTTACTGGTCGCTTTCGCACGATCCAAAATTGGTCGAACACGTATTGGCCACTTAAAACTAACTCTTTGATTCGTTCACACATTGATGGTGATAAAAAATTACGGGAAATATTATGTAATCATCATTGTCAGTTTCGTGTTTTGCAGACTTCGGCGCATGTGTAATTGTGTGATCGCAACGACGAAGATGAACCTTAGTACTTTATATTTCAATGGCAAATAAATGCAATTGCGATTGCGATCGCGCGCGTAATGTTAAGTAATACAAATTAAAGGAATACACACCGCTCGCAAATGCTCGCACACGCACGCACAAACGAGTGTCCGAGAAGAAATTTTATCATAGATAGTTAGCAATAATATTACATGAATATTTACGACTTGTTTGCGCACACGAATCGATCGACACAGATCCAATGAAGAGCATTTCGGTTTCATATGTTAATTGAACTTGCAAATAGTGTGGCGGTAATGTTTGAACATCCATACCAACATGAATAAGTGCGTTGCTTTGTTTGAGCGCTCACTGCACAAATACTAGATTCAACGTCGATTTTTTGCCGTTTAAATAATGTTTATAATATGGCGATTGGTTTTTGAACAGTTCATTGATTTGAAATCCAAAAAATTACCAATTGGGTTTATGACTCTAGCAACGGAAATTCTGACGTTATTTTCATTCCATTTTAATGAGAGACCAGAAATCATTAAATTCAATTGATTGCAATGGATTTAGCACTCTCAATTTAACACTCTCCATCAATCCATTAAGTCGATTGTTTTTTCTGTCCTTTCAGATATTTAAAAACCCACAAAACACACACACACAAAATGAAGGTATCAGGATTGTTCGTCTTGTGCATTGTCACTGTGTCTGTAGCCGTTGCCATTCCCGTTCAGCCTGAATATGGTGCTGAGTCCCAGCTCACGCTAGCCGACATTGAAAATGAACAAAAGGCGTTGAACAATGTGGATGGACTCTCTGACGATTCACCGGACGTTACACGCCAGAAGAGATTCATCTTAAAAAAGCTAGCACTCGCCAAACTCGCTCACCTTGGTCTTGGGTAAGTAAACGTTCATCATTTAGGTCACACATTTCGACTAATAGCAAAATAAATCCAAGCGCCACAAAATTGATTGTCTTCTCTCTTTGACCGTTTAAGTGCATTGGGTGTTGCTGGAGTTGCGCTGGCCACAAAGGGCGTATTAAAAACCGTTCTTGACTTCCCATCACACTATCGAGCCTCTCCAAGAATAAGCGTCAGCTATCCAAACGGTGCATACTATCACAGCCAATATTACCGATAAATATCTTCAACTAGCCAGCACGCATTTGCTCATTTGTCAATGATTCCGACTGAAAACAGAAAGAAACGACGGGCAGCCGAAGAAAAAAAAATTAGTCAGAAAATTTGTCAACAAATGAGTAAAACCGTGCATCATTCAATACGTAAATAAGAGAATATATCGAGTAAATATTATTTTTATTACATTCATCCACAAACATAGTCAATCTTGAACAATATTCGTTTGAATATCTATGTGTTTCTGTTGTTATACAATTTGCATATTTTAAGTTCAAACATAAGAACATTCATTCTGTTACGCATCGATCGTGGTCATCATGGGCTTAAACGGCCCCATAATGAGCTATCGAGAAGAAATTTTATTGACATATCTTTTAAACGAAATTACGTAATTTTAACAATTTTATGTGAAAAATATGACATACAAAAAAAGGAATCATTTCAATGTTCATTCACAGTCAAAATATTTCAAAATCATCACCAAAATTATAAATTCACATTCGAAATGTATACTTAGATTCTAACCATAGAGTATTTTGTGATTTTTTTCTGAAAAAACGAATAAATAAATCAAATCTTAACTCCGACTTTACACGAAATGCGTCCAGAGGAGTTGCAAGAAAATGGAATTCTAGTTCAAGACAAAATCTCAGCACATTAATTGTTTACATTCGATCGTTACATAAACCTGGTGTATGCAAATTGAATTCGTTATTATCGCTCGATTGAACTTGCTTTTTTTACAAAAACCAATTGTGAATCGCGTGAAATTCAACATTTAAGTGGCGTTGAATGGCGAATGTCAAATGGGACACGCATTGAAATAGAATCATTTCGCTTTCGATGAGAATGTGTACGCTTTTTTAGCACATTTGCAAATATTGACCAAAATAATCAAACGTACGCAATGCTGAAATTCAGCCGGATTTCACATGAGTGGTGGGTTTTTGGTTTATTCAATGCGTAATAAGCGATGTTTGAATAAGAATCATGTAGATATTTCTTGTTGCTAACTCAACGGTAGAAGAACAAATGCCATAAATCGCAAAATAAACAAAGTACAACATCAAGGAATTGCCAAGAAGAAGAAGGTGCGATTGCCAATTGCTCCGATAGAGAAAAAAAAAAGAATTGACCATTTGAATGATTAGCGTATTGTTTGTTTTTCACTAATATGCTAATTTTCATAATTACTTTACACGAGTTCAGTTGCCTTATTCCTGACGATGCTTTCTTCTTTGTTCAATTTGATGTAACATGCATAGAAACAAAAGCTCAAGACTATTTTTCAAATGTGTACACTTCAAAAATGTCTGTAAACGATCTTTGTGGAACATTTAAGCGGCACGACGATTTTTTGGTGACATGAGCAAGTTCAAGGACGCCGAATGCTTCAAAATGTCACTGTGCAGAGACTCAAACGATTGAAAAGATCTTTGATACAATTTCCTCGAGTTCATTGTTTGTGACCCAATGTTCGGTTGTGTGATTTTAATAAGCAAATCGGAAGAAAGGCACGAGCTAGGCGAAGATGACAACAAAATTATTATTGGGTATTACATTTTCGTGAACAGGAAAGTGTAAATGTAGCTGCGCTGTAACGCTTCAATGGCAAGAGCGCGCGTATTCAAATGCACTACCGCTTATTATAAAAGCAAATATGAAAATATTACATCATTTAACAGTGAGTAACGCTACTGCTGACCAACCACTGCACGAATTGCGTTTAATTCAAATGCACACACACACTTTTCATGCGATCACTTGTGAATTCTTCGTTTTCAACTCACTTTTTTAATGGAACTTTCTTTTTTTCTTCTTTCAATCGTTATCAATTTTAACACGTGTGCGTATTAAATTTTTTTGGAAAAAATGTATGTTTTTCGCGGGAATGTTTGCGTGTTTTTAGCACACGCACCTACACTCAATTCGCACATATACTTGAAACTCATTCTCATTTTGTCGTTTCTAAAATCCATTTGAATGACAAAGAAATGCTCTTATTGAATAGTGGTTTTGCTAAAATGTGGGAAAGAGCCCGTGGTGAATCGTTTCCTCGTTCAATTAGAATTCAACCACACGAAAAAAAAAAAAATTGAAAGTGTTCGGAAGTTTGGCGAATTTATTCAGTCACTATTATAATAAGTATTATTTGACTAAGAATGATGATGCAAAATGATCTTAATGTCTAGCATTTTCCTGTGGACCTAAGAAATCTATAATGCTAATTGTCAAGGTAAATCTCGTGCCGTAATCAATGAATATTTACCATAATCATGGTTTTTTTTTTCAAAATTTGTAACACATTGCGTTTGATTTTTAAATCTCATTCATTGTAGCATTTGTATGATTTGATTCACGAAGATTTGAAAGAACGCGCCTCTTTTTCCTGATATGCCAAAAAATTTGATCTTGGACAGCGGTCTTTGCTGTCGAGCAAATCTCAATTCGGCATATTCGTTTAACACTTACGAAACATTGCTGAAATTCAATGAAGATGTATATCTAGCGTGGCCAATGAGCATAGAGGTGCGCCTTAGTGTTGAAGGAGACGATATACAAATAGAAAAAAATGCAAAATGGAATCACAAGAGCGTCGAATCATGACGAGAGAATCAATCGTGTTGTATTAGCTCATTGTAGTTTTCTTTGGTTTTTGTTGTACTTGATGTCCACATCCACTTCACATGTATTCTCTGTCAGCTGCTCAGCAATTTCATGGCATAGGCCTGTGTCGCATGCGCAACGACAAAAAAAATCTACTATAAAAGCACGAGATTTGGATTTTCTGGCATCAGTTAGCTTGTGAAATCGGCAACAAAACATCATCTGGTTTTATCTACAACACTCAATTGGATTTCTATCATCTAGCGATTTTCACAAGTACGACAAGTGAATACTTTTTGAGAATTTTTAAAAGTGATTTTTTCTAAATATTTGTGAAGTGAAATGTTGAAACTTGCAAAAATTTAATCGATCCTCCCGATTATCGAAAGGATTGTCAAATTTAGAAAAAAAGGATTTATTGGAATTTTTGTTGTTGTAACGGAAATCCGTAAATTTAGATGTGATTGCCTATGTGACCGTTTACTGGCTAACATTTTTCAGTTTCAAGAGTTCAATTACCAATAACAATTATTTCCATTTCATTTCCGCAGAACTACAACCAAAAAATGAAAGTTTTAGTGCTTACTTTGTTGACAATCGCCGTTGCTTTGGCAGTTCCAGTCGAATTCGATTCTAACGATGAAACACAATTGACTTTGCTTAGCCTCGACAACGAACAACTACCTGATGAAAATCAGCCTGAAGCAGCCCGTTCAAAGCGTTTCATTTTGAAGAAAATCGCATTGGCTAAAGCTGGAATTGGGTGAGACATATCAAATGATTCTTTTAACATTTTAGTTGAATCATTTCTGTCAAATTATTCGATTGAAGTGATACAATTTTGTTAATTAATTTAAAAAAAAAAATTAAAATAAAAAATTGCAGTGCGTTGGGTTTGGCTGGGGCTGCAGTAGTAGCCAAATCGGCATTTGGAGGTGGTTTTGGAGGAGGTTCACAGCAAATTTCACAAGGGTATGGTCCATCATACGGTTACAACTCAGCTCCAACATTGAGCACTGCCTACCCACAAACCACATACTACACTAGTGGTCAAACCTATGTGCCTCAACCACAGCCACACAGCTACGCACCTCCACCACAAGCGTACGGACCTCCATCATCCGGATTTGGCGGTGTTCTTGGCTGGAAAGCAAATGCTATCGGTGGATTTGTGAACAACATTGCCAGCGTACCTGCCGCTATCGTTGGATATCATCCATCCGCTCCAGCTCCAGCATACTATGGCGCAGCCACCTTCTCTGCCCAAGTGCCAACTGGCCCAGCTCCAGTGCCACAGCCGAACCAAAAACCACTTTACGTAGTTTGCGACCAACATTAAGCTCTCCTACATCGATTTTTAAGTACGAGTTGTGCCTTATTATTAAAAATTGTAAATATTACGAACGACTTCTTTGCCAAAAAAAGTATTATATGTAGCGACGAGTGTTTTAATAAAATCGAAATAAATACAATTTTCGACATCTATAAATTCCCACTCTCTCAATTCAGATCAAAAGCAAACTTATAATTTAATAAGAAGATTGAATGATTGTTATAGTTCAAAAGCAATCGGCTGATATCAAAAAGATAAAAGCAGTACATAATATGAATCATGTAGACGGACAAAAAAAAAACAAATTCCCTTTTGAAACAAATGTTTCTGTTGTAGGGTTTTTAGAACATAATTTGCGAGTAGATTTGCGTTCAGGTGCAAAAAGAAAAAGTCTAACCAATTTCATCGCAAAAATTAATGTCCACATAAATTATCAATATAATAATAGGTTCTTTATTTAGACAATGCCATTTACGTAGCTAATACATTTCATATTTCATTTCGTTACTTAATACTTAATACGATGACTTGATATAATTTCTTAGCTTATTATCGAAATGTCTCTGTAAGATTTCACATTTTATCTCCCCTGGGAGTGAGTTTTAAATTTTGATTCTTCTATAAAACAAAGAGTTCTGGCTGCATGCCTTGGTTGCATTAATCAACTCTATTTCATTGCTATTTCTAAGTGTTCTACTATTTGTTTTGTCTTTAAATTTAATTCTATTTTTCAAATACATGGGCATCTCACCGTTTATAATTTTATACATAAAAATCATAGTACTAAAAATCAAAATTTGCCTCACATTTAAAAGGTTTAATGCATTCCACATAGGTTTTGAACTTGTGAAACGATCAACCCCAAGTACAATTCTCAAACATTTGTTTTGCAGAATCTGCAGTCTATCCAAATCAAAATCATTGCACAAAAACAACACAGACGAGCAATATGTAATCATCAAAACGATGCATAAGCTTATTAAAAGATGATCAGGTAACAAAATGAGCTACGCTGAGCATTCATTGGGTCAAAGCCAAATATTTCGAGTAACATATATTTAGGGGAATTTTTTCAAGATATGTGCAAACTGTATTTCGTTTATGTGAATGAAACCCACAATTTGCGAATTGAATATTTATTTCTTTTTATTGACTATTGATTATTGATTATGCTTGCGTTCAAAATAACTATTGATGCTTAGCCAATAATTTCGGCCATTTAAATGAAATTATACTATTATAGTGTATCCAGGTGATGCAACATATCTAGTTACAACTGGTGTTGAAATGACACTGGTATATGCAACTGGGACTGTGACTGTGACTCTTGCAAAAAAGATATGCCGTTTCAAACGGCCAGTGTTTCTCTCTGTATCATTTAGTTGAGTGTCTCTATCGACCGATCCAAGAGTGTTTTTTGGCTCTTTTTCTTTTGGTGATTCTGGTACAATTTCTGGAAGCGATTGAATGAACGTCGGCGATGGCTGCGACTGTAGTTCATCTGATGGGAAAGCAGCAGCAGCCACAATCAAAGCAAATGCAACGAGAAACTTCATTTTTGAATCTGAAATAGTACACAATAATTCACTGTTTCCTTCTTAATGTTTTATCACAAAAAATAAGGATTGTTTTTAAGTTTTAATTATCAAAGTATTCATCAAAAAATCACGATAAACAACGAAAACACACTTAGCAATAATAGGCTGGGGCTTAACCACTAGCACTTTCGATTTTACTAACTCAACTGCTTGGCGGTAGCTTTGCGTTGCCTTTTATACACGTTGAGTTTTCGTTGCAACAATATCCATGTTTGTTGAATTTAATTTATTTCGACATCTTTAAATAGATCAAAAAAGTCCATCAGTGCTTAAAACAAACAGAGAAAAAATTTCGTCATATGCTGACGTAGTTTTATCAAGTTGTTATATTATTATTTTTTTTTTTTTTTGATCGACGCCGGTCGAGATCCAAATCTTCGAAGAAGTCCTTTTCTTGATAATTTATTTATGAAACGAAAATTTCCAATGGATGCCTGGACTTTACCATCACTATCAATGAATGATCAAAATATTGCTGTTTTTGTAATCATAATCAAAGATGCGCAATATTCAATATGGTCAAGGTCATTAATTCAGTAATTATAAAGTGCTATGAATGAGATTCAATGTATATTTATAAATATTCTAACACAAACATATGAAATAGCTTTTCGGATGATCTTTGACTTTTGTAGGTATTACCTTTTCAGATGCAACCAAGCTTTGGCATGACGCTCAAATCTATAGCAAAAAAAATCAATTGAGCTCAAATCTATAGCAAAAATTTCGTTCGAGTCAAATTAGGCAGTTTTCATAAATTTTTCATTTGTTCAAATGAATGAAAATTGAAGGCTGTTCTTTCTTGGGCAATCAAAATCTTGATGTTCAAAACTCTTAAATTAATAAAAAACAAAAGTTGAAACATAATCAGTTAAAAGATTTGTTTTCATATTGGTTCATGTAATTGCTTGCTTTATTATAAATTCAATAAATTTCTTAAAATCATCGTTTATCACAAAATCAAATCTCAAATGATGTTAATCCGAAATCCGAATATATTGGCTCTTATTGCCTTTTGCGAATGGAATTATTTCATTATTGTGTCATTTTTTGTGCGGAAAAATATTGGCCCTACAAATATCGATTAAACAACCACCGAAACTCCTGGAGCAGCAACTCGAACAATTGGGGAAGCTACGACCGGATAGCTGTATGCAACGGGATAGGCATATGGATAGACTAAACTCGAGAAGAAGATGAAACGTTTTGAACGTTCAGGAGCGCTCTCTGGAGTATCTCCTTGTGTATCGGCATCGGTTGAAAGAAGAGTATTTTGTTTTTCCGTTTTTTGTTCTGGTTGCAATTCAGACATTGCTTTTGGCTCTGATTCTTCCGTTGGAAATGCAGAAACGATGGCGACGAAAAAAGTAAATGTAATGAATACCTTCATTTTGTTCTAGGAATAGAAGACAAAACATATTTTTAACATAAAATATACATCGCTTGATATTTTGCCGATATTTTACCAAATTCAATCTGAACATTTTCAGACAAACAATTTCTATAAATAAAATAGAACATTTATATTAGCTAATGTTATGACTTATGAATTATGTGTATTAACAGATGCTTAAAAAAAATGAGTTGCATGGGAATGTATTCTCATGAATATTTTTGTTTCAAATAGATTCCTTAAAACTTTTCAACAGAAACACAAAAATGCAAACTCACAAGTGAAATTTTCTATGATACTCTGACAACAAATAGTCAAAAAAATATTTTGAATTAGCAACTGGATCGCAGAACTTCTACTTTTAACTTTAGTGAATCAACTAGTTCACAATACTTTATTGTTTACTTTTATATACGATGGATTCTTGCTACGTCAATACTTTTGTTTACTGCAAATAAACCTCATCCATTAAAATGAATGAAGAAAAAAATAAGCCGCCACCACAAATGAGAAGAAGACAGGTAAGCTGTTGACGAAATTGGAATATTTTTTTTAAATGAAATAAGTTTGAATGCGTAAATTTATCGTCGTCTGTTTTGATTCGATAGAATACGAAAAAAAAAAATAAAAATAAGATCGATTTACTTGCGCAAAAACAATGGTCTGGAAAAAAACCTGGACTTTGATGAATCGATGATATCGTTTGTCTGAATGCAACACTATTTGCGACAAACTGGAAACTTTTTTATAGCTTGGTAAGAATTACGGGTTAAAATGTAGAAATTCAGTGTGTATTGGAGATGCAATCATATACAAATTTGTTAAAATACACAAAAGCATGGGAAAAAAGCGAATGAATCAGTGCAATGAATTCGCAAAAACGCAAATTCTCAAAAGTTAATCGTCCAAGAAAACTAAAAATAAACCAAAATAAACACTTAACGTACCGAATTATTGGCTGGTTAAGATCTATGGAAAACCCATATAACGTCTCAAATTCATTTTTATCATTATCCAGAAATAATTGTTTGAATAAAATTCTTTAATTTGGACACCGACAAAACCGCAATAGGAGTTCATTCGAATGGAATATTTATACCATGACGTTTTCAGAATGATCACATAAAAATGCATCAATGATCAAATGAATGGTCAACATTAGTTTGACTTGAAACTTTAAAATATATGCAATTGAAACAAAAACAAAATGAAATGCAAATATTTTAATAAAGTGGTTACTTTTGGAAGACCAAATCATTCATCCGGACACGAAGCTTTTTGCCTGACTTTTGAGTTTAACATAATTTAAGGAGGAATACGAATTGTTTTGACCAGATTTAACCATTGATAGCGTGAATGATATCAACAATAATGCTCCGACCGAAGCATATAAGTGTCAATCGTTATAATGCTATAGCTCGAAAGCCATTATAAAGAGATAAAAAATACTTCAAATTGTTTTTATACGCCGCAGCAGCTTATATGCAGTTTCCAAAAATAGACATTGACCTTCAAATGCAATTATAAAAATTGTTCTGAGCGTAGCAGCTTCATTTCAGTCAACAAAAAGTAAACAATCTTGGTTATTTTTAGACGAATTTATATTTATTATTTAAAATTTTGTTAAAGGTTAAGATTTTACAACTACTAATCTCACTTCCTTGGTAGAACGAGAAGGGAGATAGAACTATTCTGCACTGGAATCGGCGGTGGCCTCGGCGGTTGTAACAGTTTTTGAGACTGAGACAGCTGGGACTTGAACATCGACGTATGGAGCCTGTACGTGTACGCCACTAGTAGCGACTGAAGTGGCAACTGGAACTGATTTAACGATCGAGTACGATGGGATTGAGTATTGGTATGTGTATGTGACGGGTTTCACTTGATATGTGACTGGGGCTGGAGCAACAACTTTAGTTTTGGTGACAATTGGTGTCACGACTGGAGCGGCTACAACTGGAGCGGCCGCAACTGGATATGGAACGAAGATCTTTGAGAAGAAGATGAATCGTTTGTTTCGTTCTGCGCCATCTCTTTGTTGGGTGGCATCGGCCGAGTACAAGTCATTGAATTGTTCAGTTGTTTCTGGTGGTGATGGTGCTGGCAAAGCGGCTGCGATTGCAACAAACAAAGCGAATACAACAAGGACCTTCATTTTGGTTCTGAAAAAGCGATATTGCACAAAATGATTGGTCTACAAATAATTCAGAGGAATATTCATCATAAAAGAATAGCTGACTACAAATTGAATGTATTCTTTCATTCAAAATACATGGCAAATATAACATCACATTCATTATAGCGAATATTTCTAATCAAAACAATTCATATTTCACATCTTGAGATATTTTCTCATCATTTTTAAAGGGAAAACAACTGGATTCCTACCCAGAATTTCACGAATCTAATGGAAGAATTGAAAACACATCTTATTCTCGTGCAATACTGGCCAATTTTTATCCTCAAACGTTTTCAGAATCATTAGTTGAGTTACAAAACTGATTTTTAAAACAAAATATGTCAAACGCTTTTAATCCTAAGCTCATTATTAATAATAATTATTAGAATTAATTTACTCATTGAAATCATCGCCT
This sequence comes from Obolodiplosis robiniae, assembly GCA_028476595.1. NCBI lineage: Eukaryota > Metazoa > Arthropoda > Insecta > Diptera > Cecidomyiidae > Obolodiplosis > Obolodiplosis robiniae. Next base: position 23,246,281 of record CM052015.1, read on the forward strand.
CATGAAGGCAGCAAGTATTTCCGAAAACATTTGCGATTAAAATTTTGCAACTCTTGCACGTGAATGAGGTGCATATTTTATTTAAATGTTTCTATTAAATCGATCTGAGTAGATTGATTCAAAATATTTTTCACGAAACTCATAAGAAAATACATCATTCGGCTGCGAAAAAGCTGCAAACTCTCTCTTTTTTTCATCAAATGATATATTTGATAAAGAAAATCAGATATAATCCATTTTTAATTCTCTTTTTTCGCAATAATTCAAACGAAACCTCCTTAATTGTTTGCTCAAATCCAGTTAAAAACAGCCAAAAACCACAGAAAATCGAAACTCACATTAAAAAAAAAAATTGCGATGAAACTAAGAACCTTTGGGACAACTTGTACTTTCAATTTCAGCAGACCAACTAAATGACCATATTCTGTGTTCTCATTTATATACGATGAATTCTCGCGCCACCGCTACTTTTGTTCATACAACTCTTCATTGTGAATCCTTTCAATATGCTTGAGCGAAACAAGAAATCTATCGGTACAAAATAAGAGCAAGGTAAAATGTCAGCACATCTCGAAAACTCCAACACAATCAACTGATTTGTCTACTTCCTCATTACGTAAAATATTTTTAACACAACAACACAATGTTTCGTATAAACCTGAACCGTTTACGGTGATGCTCGGTTAAGAAATGGCTTTTTTTGTAGGACTGACGATGCGTCGCATTGAAACTTTCAACCGAGTAATTTAATAAGTGTCAAATGGTTATTTATAAGTTCCTGATTGATAATTAAATGGATGGGAACCAGTTAAAGACGAACAAAAATCAAGACTACTTTGGTTTTTCTTTAAAAAACAAATAAACAAATTCGCTTTGTTCTAATTCAGTCAGCGTGTGAAATGATTGATCGCATCATAAAATTCCTGCTCCTCTTTTGTTTTGACATTTAACCATAATTTTCCTGGATTTGAATCACCGGAAAGTTATTTTTCTACGTACCAATGAAATCAAATCGAATGTATTTTTAGATTTAATTCAATCAGAAAAAAATTTATTGAAATTATTCAAAAAAAAAGAAAAAAAGAATAGTCCGACGTTGTAAAATGTGTGATTCATTGAACCAAAATTTCGAAAGTTTTAATCACACGAGCTCTTCCCAAAGCTTGATTTGATCTGTCGGACCTCCAATGGTCATTTGGAACAGCACAAAAATTGCTATTGACCGTCACTGCTTGAGTATTCCTTATGTAACATTATTTTTTGAATGATGTTCACATGTTGTTCAAATAAACATTCGCTTCGATTTCGAAAGACACAATAGTCATTCCCAGCAAAATATTCTATTGCCAATAGACCATTGACATTTCCACGCCATCCATTTGGATTATTTTCTGGTTTAAGCAACTTCGAACTCGAAAAAACGATTTATTTGCTAGAATTTTGTATGATAATTCTGAAAATGGTTGCTACCTTGAAAATGATCAAGAATAGGGCAATCCTAGAATAAATCTTGGTCTCTCCAATTAGATTACAGTTTTAATCCGTTCAGTCTTCTCTAGAACTTTACGGTTTTCTTTTGCAAAGAAACAAATAACATTGATCTTATAGATTTTTAGCATCTGATCATCGTATCATATCTGAGCCCTATGATGAGTTGTATTTTGTAAAACTGGTTCAAAACTAGAATATGATAAATTGTGCGGGAGCTGATGTGGCGTGTATTTTACCAAGAGGTCTTTGGCACATGGTCACCGCACACACAAAATCTGGACGCTTTTATGTGACATTTATAACTTATGTATGCGTTTAACATTTGAAAATTTTTTTTTTTATTCTTAAGATATGTATGCCGCGTCGTTGATGCAGGTTTCTGCATCGAATGAAATGATAATTATTGGAAAATCTTTCACTTCTGGTTTGTCTTTAACACACTTAAGAATGGATGAAACAGTGATCACAATTTAATGGAATTCATATCCAACACGCTATCAAACATCAGACTGATTCGAACCGATGCGAGCGCTCTCAATTCAAAAGACCTATCAATGCAATTTAACTATTCATTTCTGAACTAACGCATGATATTTTGTTAGCCCAACACCAATTTGAATTTCCAACCAACCACATACGTTGATCCATTCAATTTTTATCTATTGATTGAATAAAACTATTTCCAAAAAATGAACAACCTTTCTTGAGACATGAAATGTTAAATTCAAATGGAATCGTCGTATAAATTGGTGCGAAGGCATAATAGAGCCTTTTGGTATCACTTGATTTGTATTGGTCTTTTGGTTTTAGTTCAGATTAATGTTGGTAACAAGGTGACCAACCTTACGCGTGTCTGCACTTTTCGCGTGATCATATGACGCAAGTCATCATTTGTGTGGTTTTGAACTTGATAATGCTTCTTCGTTTCACGGTTAAAATCCATCGGCAGCAATACATTCAATAAGATCAAATGCTTATAATTAAGAGAAAAATAAATGGTCTTACGTACGTAAAACTTTTGCGTTTTTCATTGATTGCTACTCATTTGTATTGGATTTATGTTTATTTATTATCAAATCAACATGCAACTTTGAGAATAAATCACAAAAAATGTCAAGTCATTACGATGAGATCGAATTTCAAGTCATTACACATCATGTAATTTAAATTTAAATTTTAATTTAATATAACGAATAAAAATCTCAGTTTCTAATTTTTACTTCAACAAACGTTCGCTGCTTTTGAATTGGTAATAACAATTACGAATTAGTTCACTGTGATGTGAACTTTTAATTCATGCCAACGATAGATAAAAAATAAAGATTAGAAAATCACAAATACTTCATCCAATTTAATGACAAAATTTGATTTTTGACCACGAAAATCGAAAATTTTGCAGGGGAGGTGGCCCTAAATCTCATCGGAATGACTTGAAATTTTGCATGACTTTATTTTTTTCATGAACAAATAATATTCTTAAAGGTTAATTATGATAAATTGTGAACTAGACATAGTTCCCATACAAATTTTTCTTAATTATATTGAAAAACAGCCCATTTATTGATTCGACTCCACTAGAGCTACTCGAAAAAATGTTCCGATTAGACTGAAAATTAATAGGTTTATATTCCTAATGAAGGCCAATGTGTGTGTAAATGATGATGATTGATCAATTCTAATCTAAAATTTTTGAGTTATCGTGTTAACAATTTTTTGCGTACAACTTACAACATAAATACAACGGACAACGTACAACTAAAGGTGGCAACGGACAAGGACGAACAAAAATGTTCAAACTCTGGACGGACGGACGGACGGACAAACAAAAATTTGCAAACTCTGGACGGACGGACGGACGGACAAACAAAAATTTGCAAACTCTGGACGGACGGACGGACGGACAAACAAAAATTTGAAACTCTGGACGGACGGACGGACGGTCAAAAATCGAACAATGGACGGACAATGGACGTCGTCCGTTCATTTATCATGGAATAATTTTCATTATTCTTCCAAAACTTTTGATTGCCAAAGAACAACAACAACAACAACAAGCGTTTAAAGACCGTTATTGCCTTTCAGCGTCTGGTCGGTCTGGCGTTATTGACGCCCACGTTTAAGAAATTGAAATTCATAGATTTTTCTAAGCGACTAGAATTGCATAGGGAGTTTGAAACATACATTTCAATGAACTATCCCGACGAAGAACTACGCGATGAGCAGCCCAATAGAACAAACGTCACCGTCGCAGAGGTGACAAGTAATAACTTCTTAGACCAATTTGAGTCATTTGATGACTCCATGGAGTTAGTAGTTGAGACAGAACTAGAAAAATATCTAAAACATCCTGTTGGAAGAGGTGACATAGATTCGAAGAAATGGTGGGTTGACCAGTCACAAACGTATCCTAGAATATTCAAAGTCTTCAAAAAATTTTCTTGTGTACCCGCTACCACTGGTAGCAGTGAACGATCATTTAGTTTGACGGGCAACATTGTAACAGACAAACGAAGCATTATATTGCCTAAAAATGTCGACGATATTGTTGTTGTTCGCAACAATTTGAAATAAATTTTATTAATTATCTCTGAAATTGTCAGTGTGATCTAGATTAAGTCATTCGTGAGTTTCTGTGATTACATTTTTATGTTTTGTTATTAAATATATTATGAGTAGACAATTACTTTCTGATGTTAACATAACTGCTATTGATTGCATAGTTTATAATAAATTTTATTAATCAGTTCTGAAATTGTCAATGTGATCTAGCATAAGCCATTCATACATTTCTGTGGCCGCAATAAAAGAGTATATTCCAATGAAAAATATTTTAGACAAAATTTTGTTTTTCAAATTTGATACCTCAGCAAAAAAATAAGACGAAGTCACTGACAATGAAACAAAGCGTTTGTTGATTGGTATCCTAAAGCTGATGGGACCATCCGACAATATTTTGCAAAGTAATGAACAAAAATTATTTATTTAAAATTCAAATTTAAAGAACGCGATCGATCATTGGCCCAATTTTTAAGTCGTAGTGTGAATGTACTCGTCTGCACCAATAGCTGCAGCCGAGCTTTGAATCTGAACGCCAACGTAGTTATAAACTATCACACTCCTGTGCAAGAAGGTCTCCAATTCGACCCAAAGGTATACACATACCGAGTAGGTCGAACTGGTAGATTCGGCCAACATGGTGTAGCAATTACGTTTGATTCACATTGCCGATCCCGAATTGACAAAGTATTACTGCGAGACTACAATATTAATATGAGAGTAATCTAAACGAAATTCTCATTATTCCAACAAAAAAAAATTTCATTATTCCATTACGACAAAAATAAAATACTTCAAATTATTGCATTTGAAAAACAATATTTTTTCAAAAAAATCTTGGCAATCAAAAGTTTTGGGAGAATAATGAAAATTATTCCATGATAAATGAACGGACGACGTCCATTGTCCGTCCATTGTTCGATTTTTGACCGTCCGTCCGTCCGTCCAGAGTTTCAAATTTTTGTTTGTCCGTCCGTCCGTCCGTCCAGAGTTTGCAAATTTTTGTTTGTCCGTCCGTCCGTCCGTCCAGAGTTTGCAAATTTTTGTTCGTCCGTCCGTTGCCACCTATACGTACAACGGACAACGTACCACACACGGACCAAAAATGTATAGATAATTTTGCATACATTCATTCCGGGCGTTTTGAATTATTTGGACCCATCGCAATACTTTTACCACACACAGTGGTGTGTGCGGAAAAGTAAAAATGAATGTAATGCATAATGGACAGAAACTCTTTGAAATGTAAAATTTATAGCGAAGTTCAATAAAATTCATGGAAAATGGAGAAAATTCAAACGCAAGAGTTTTTCAATATATATCCGTGATACTACAATTTGATTGCTTCTATTAGCTATTAACAAAATGCCATATTGCTATTGTTATAAATTTAAATTGATAATTCATCATAAATGAGTTATATCGACCAAAACTTCTTTATTCACTTTGTGATTAAGATAATTTTGAACGAAATTTGTTTAAATATTGATTGAAGCTATTTGAGGGTCAAGTAGAATTTATAAACTCGGAGGCAAGTTTAACGAACTCGTTTGGTGCTTCAATTTGTACTAGATGGCCGGTATCCAAAAACTTCAAATCTGCTTGCGGAAAAATCTCATGGATGCGAATCAATTCACCAGCAGGTCTACATAAAATGGCATGAATATTATTTTTTGTATGATTATATTTTTAAAATTGAATTGGATATTGCGTCAAGTAGTCGGACTTGGAATCGCCGACAAACAAAATTGGGGCCGTATATTTTTTCAACGCAAACTGCTGTTGCGGACCGAGAAAACGTGAAATATGTTTTCGAAAATTTTCGTCAAGAGAATCAACATTACTTCGCCATTTAATACTTCAATTCAGATAAAAAAAACATAAATATAAACTTATTTTGGCCATACATTTCAAAACACAATATAAACAATAGAATACTGCTGATGCAAAAAATGGGTGTGTCTGCTCTGAAACTGCATGCGGAAATGATGTCAAAGAACAGGACGAATGCAAATGATCAACGAAACGTGCTCCTGATGAAGCAAAACGGAGGAAAAGTTTAATGTATTAGTAATGAATTTCCTGGACTTACGCTCCATTAACCGCTCGATAAAGGTTCATTAGAATGAAACTCCTGGAAATGATAAAAATAATATCTATATATATTATATATATATAAATACGGCAACAAAAAAAAGTTTGTGATCCCTTTTCACCTACTATGCCGTAAATATATATAGGAGAGTTATACATCAATGGAAAGGGAATGTCGACTATATGTGCACAAACTATGTTTTTTGAATGTGGGCTGGTGTTATAATTCAAATAACGGGGAAATAACAGGCGGGTCAAAAAGTCTTTGGCCTAACTTAGAAAAACACAATTTTTTGCAAAAATTCTTATTAATTCATCAACATAGTTCTCTTTGGCCGAGATAAAATCATTCCAACGCTTCTGTAACTTTTCAAAACCGGTTTTGTAGAGCGATGTGCCGAGGCCTTCAAAATACGCTTCAGTTTCGGCGATCACTTCCTCATCAGAGCGAAACCTCTTGCCTCGGAGCATCTTTTTGAGTTCTGAGAAAAGGTGGTAATCGCTGGGGGCCAGATCTGGACTATACGGTGGGTGCGAAAGCAATTTGATGCCCAATTCAACTATTTTTTCCATGTTTTTTTTCGAGTTGTGACACGAAGCATTGTCTTGGTGAAACAACACTTTTTTCTTCGCCAAATGTGGCCTTTTTTTGATGATTTCGGTCTTTAAACGCACCAACAAATCAATGTAGTAGTCGCTGTTGATTTTTTTCCATGTTCCAATTATTCAATAAATATAAGTCCATGCGCATCCCAACAGAGGCCATTACCTTACCAGCTGTTTGATGCGTCTTTGGACGCTTTGGTGCACTTTCACCGGGTGTCTCCACTCATCTGACTCGCGACTGGTCTCCGGAGTGTAATGATGGATCCATGTTTCATCCATCGTGATGTACCGACGCAAAAATTCCGACTTTTTACGCGTAAACATCGCCAAAAAGCTCTCGGAAATGTCGATTCGTTGTTGTTTTTATTCTGGTTTAAGGAAACGCGGCACCCACTTTGAAAACAGCTTTTTCATGCCCGAATGTCCGTGCATTATGGTGAAAACACTACCTTTTGATAACTTTGAGGTATCAGCTATCTCTTGCAAGTTCACTTTGCGGTTCGAAATTATCATTTTCTCGACTTTCTCGGCGTTTTCTGCCGTAACTGCCTCATTTGGACAACCAGAGCGTTCAGCATCATCGGTGTCTGTACGACCACGTCTAAACTCAACGAACCAGTATTTGACGCCTGATTTCGTTGGTGCAGATTCTATATAACACATTTCAAGCCATCCGTGGGCTGTAACGGTATTTTTTCCCATCAAAAATCAATGATAAATCAACACACGAAATTGCTTTGAATCCATGATTTTATGAAAACACAAAAGTAGCGTCACTTGAAGTTCTGTAACTTGAGTAATTATAAACAGAATGTCATGAAATATTGACAGTATGCTTTTGAAGGTTGGTACTATCGAAAAAAAAAGATCATAATTAGTGTCGCCATCTGTATGCCAGGCCAAAGACTTTTTGACCCGCCTGTTGCCTTTTCATATAGATCGCAATACCTTTTCATATAGATTGGAAAAAACCCAATACACACAGTTACATTCTTTCATTCGTCGCATCACACACAGTTCGTCATACCGACGAATGTGTGTAGCCAGTGGATAACATTCAACCGTACGCACACAACTAAACTATTGAAATGCCTGCATGAAAAAACGGTACGACTATAATGTTTTGTGATCATGTTTGGAAATTGGAATTTTGACCCCGAAAATTGAAAATTTCGTAGGGGAGGTAAGGTAGTCCTCCTCAGAATGACTTGAAAATTTGAATGAATAATTTTTTTCATAAAAAAAAATATCTTGAAAGTTTCAATTCTTAACAATGTGAACTTGAGATAGCCGACCTACATATTTTTCGTTTCGACCCCGAGAAGACCCCGAAGATCTTTTGCAGGGTAGGTAGTCCTAAATCTTATCGGAATGACTTGAAATTTTGTGTGACTTATTTTTTTCATGGAAAAATAATATTCTGAAAGTTCCAATAGGAAACAATGTGAACTTGAGATAGCCAAATGGTTAAATATCTTACTCAACTTCCCTGTAGTATACTATTCAATTTCCCTGTAGGATATATAACCACTATAGTGAAATGCTATAAAGCCGATTACTATAGGGCATTTTAATAATAAATGGCAATGTATTTTGGTGTGTGCAGGTTCTATCCAAAACCAGAAGAAGACAATTAACTCTTTTCATCACTTCAAATAAGAATTTTACATTAACCTTGATTCCAATTTGATTTGTCAATAATTTTCAATTAAAAAATAAGATGAGATCATTAATTTTGAATTTCATGAATAAAATATGCATTTTGCATGATTTTCAATAAATTTAAATGTGTTATATTCTTTGAGTTTTCACTTTTTGTTTGGATCGTCCAATCTTGGACGACGGGGCGAACTCTAGTATGAAATGAATACGCGTATCAGGTTTGGGTGAAACTAGAAATATGTCAAAATTATATCTTACCTAGTAACTTTGTCCGGAATGAATTCTTTAATTTGTTCATCGGCTATTTTTCGAGCCTCTGGTAATCCAATATCATTATTTATCTATTTTATTATTTTAATTACGAATCCTAAGTTTATACCAATATGTACAAGAGCTACTGCGTAGCTGGCAAAGTGCCCAATACGGTATAAATTCCGCCCATGGAACGACTTTAACAAAGACAATTACAGGGATGGGGGATATCTACGAGTGAGATATAGATACCAAATTGAGCCCGGGAAACCATGGAAAACCGAACTGACCCAGGAGAGCCAGCGGAAAAACGTAAATAACTTAAAACTAAATAATGATGTTGATGGAGAATCTTTGGCAAGACCACAAATTCATCAACCAAGCAACGAAAATTGAAAGAAACTAAAATTATTAAGATTATTAAAATAATTGCTGGTTGTTGCGCAACCAGATTTAGAGATGAAATTTAAATGTACCGACATTGTTACATTTCCTGATGTCACCCGGAATTTTATTAAAAAAGGTGATTGCCGCGAAACCAAATGCACGTTTGTCGAACTCAGAGTGAGGTTTGACCAAAACCCGTAATTGACCATTTGCGCGAGTTAAACCTTCATTAAACACGAACATATCATTTAAATAGGCAGGAGAGCGCGTTTTCAGTTGCTTAAAAATCAAAGTAGCTGAATGAAGCTTTGACTTGAAAAATCCAAAAATTACCGTCATCGTTGAAATCATGAAAGGACTCTGCTGTATAAGTTTGCTGCCAGATTATTTCAAGGTAATAATTGAAATCATCATATTATTAATTATCACAGAGTGAAAAGATTAATAAATTAATTGCAATTCCAAGCTGAAAAAGTACAACATCCATGAGCTGACTCATGTGGAGGGCGAAAAGATGGCTGCTGAAGGAGAAATGGATCAAACCAAAACTGATGATGGCCAAAATGCTAAACAAGCTGGTGAAGTTACATCAGCCGAAGCAGCTGACGCCACCGAAAAGAACTCAGAATTGGATGCCAATGATAAAGAAGCGGTTGACGAACAATCATAGATATTTAAGCTATAATTTTCAATTAGCTTGTTCGATGCGTTACATTTTTACTTCTTAATTTCACCAGGATAAACAAGAAAATCTCCACCAAATCTTCCTCCTGACGTTATCCAATATCCCATTTCTCATGAGTCACAGTAAACACGGTATTTAAGAGGGTCAAGTTTCGGTATCATTTTGGCCTCTTCAAAATCTATCGAAAATGGCGATTGAAATTTTCAAACTATTTTAAGCCATAAAGTATGTTGATTGAAATACTGGCTAATTTCGAATGGTTCAAAAGTGGGAACTTGAATGAATGTATTTGTTGAATCTTGAACAGCTCGTTTCCGAACATCACCTATTAAAATCGCTTCTTCAGTTACCTCATTTGGATCTCCGTCCGTTTTCTCAACTTTGTTACGTTTTCCAAGCAAAATTTTGGGCATTAGCCGTTGAGCATTTTCTACTCTCTTTTCAAGATAAATACTTTGATAGGCTGCAACATTCTCTTGGCATCGCTTTTCATACTGTTCTTCAATATTTTCATTAAGGAAATCAGAAAAATCCTTTTTGCATAGCTGAATGATACTCTTCTCAATCAAAATTTGAGTTTCATATGGTGAGTAAATCGCAGGTAGACCTATAAAACAGCATAAAGGACACATTTCGAATTAAACTTGTTTAAGATATAATTCTCGTTGCATACAAATCAATCACCAGCATGTTTGAATATTTACATATCCTCACTTAATTCACAATTTCCGAAAAATACCAATGAATTTGACGTTCGAAATGTGCTTCCTTCTACGAATGTAGAACAGATCCAACACACAATCACACTGACAAATCGGCATGAACGCCATGTTGAAAAAATAAATTGATTTTGTGTGAATTGAGTTATTCGCTGGAGTTTCTCGGTCAGTATATTGAACGGCACATATCGATAGCATTGTCGTCGGCATTTCATCCACTGCATACGGAAGCGAGCTATAAGCAAAATTAATTTATATAGAGGCAGCAGTTCAGAAATTTTCTCTCTCTTTAAATTAACGCATATATAAGTGGTTCATATTGCTATCGATTTTCATTACATTCAAAGTGATTCGCATAAAATTCTAAGGTAAGCATCAAGGCGACCGTGCTATTTGAGACATTTTAATCATATCCATTCTCCACCACCATCTATTGAGCAATAGTATTGATGTGATATTTCAATCGTTTCAATGACTCATTTGTTTTTATTATTTGTGTCAATAAAAAAAAAAAATCGTATAACAATGGATCTAAATTGAGTTCGCCTATGTAAAATAAGATGGCGCGGTCAATTGGCATACTCTCGAATAGCTCTCCAATCCCATACAAGCACGGTCCGCTTGGTAAGCATCAAATTCAAGGTTAACACAAGTTAAAGTAATGTTAAAAAGTTTTTCAAGTGAATTGATGGCTGAATAGTATGCCAAAAAACTAAAATGTCGCCAGAATACTGACAAACAACGCACTCCAATCGTGTACGATTAATTGACGCAAAAACTTTATTTGGTCTTTAGCCGAGAAATAAGAAGCGTTCGCGTTACGAAAAAGTATGCATTTAAATCGATAAGATTGTGAAAAATTGCGTTAATCACAACTGAACCCGTTGTTGTAAATGTATCGACGGGCAAGTCTTGAAAACTTTGAAAACGTTTCGAAATATGCATATTGTTAAGAGCAGAGAATACATTTGGCTGCGCTGCTCAGACACAGCTGACAATAGCAACTCTCGGCATTCGCTATTTCAACGCATGCACTCAGTTCACATAAACGCGCGCTGCTGTATACTGCTTCAAAATAAAACACATAGCAGTCCGCGCGAGCTTTCTACAGTAGAATACACGCGCGGACTGCTATGTGTTTTATTTTGAAGCAGTATACAGCAGCGCGCGTTTATGTGAATTGAGTGCATGCGTTGAAATAGCGAATGCCGAGAGTTGCTATTGTCAGCTGTGTCTGAGCAGCGCAGCGAAATGTATTCTCTGGTTAAGAGACATATAGTTGAAGTCAAATTGCAAACAAATTTTATGAGAAACAAATGAACTTATACAATTTTTTGTTCGCAATGTTGTTGTTGTTGTTGATGTTGTTGTTGGTTCCAAGTACCAGAGTGCATGCAGAGACAATATTTTTTGCGTTAAAATTTGTTATTTTTACGAGTTGTTTTTTTTTTAGTAAATTCTATTCCCAAAAAAAATCATTTCGAACCGATGAATAAGTAATGTTTCGTAAGCCAGTTTCGTATGGCTTATTATTCTGGCCAAAAGTTAAATGGCAAAGCCAGTCTACTGCCTCATTTGCTTCAATCGCACCAACTACCTACATCCGTATATGTATACACATACACACAAAAAAGTTATGTTTAACCCAACAAGTAAATTTTAAACGCTATTTTCAGCATGTGCGCTGCCCCATATGAACTCATTGAAACGTTGAGCGGTACAATCATACCACAAGTATGTTGTTTTTATGCAAACGAAAGAGAAGTTGATTTATTAATGTTCTAGTCGTTCTGAATAAAGGAACGTTTGTTTGTTACATTTGTTGTCTATCAGTCAATTAAATGTTTTATCGAACGTAGTTTCCTCTCTCTAGTTCAAGTACAAAGCAAAAGTTCAAATTCACCAAAATCAATCATAAAACAAAAAAATAAATACAAAAATATTTGTTACTATCATAAAATGAGTCAAACAGACACCCGTGTTTTGAGCAGATGTCGGATGTACGATTTCTGCTTGTCGTTTTCGTCGTCGTTTCCCATCCCTTTTGATAAAAAGGTATCACACACAGACAAATACCGACTAAAATGGTGTAAAATTTGGTACGACATTGACTCAAAACTCCCTCAATTTTCCATGAAGAAAAACTAATTCGTTTCATCTTTATTTGTAAATTGATTTTTATTCTATATGCGTGAGTTTATGGCTCTCAAAGATCGGCCGCTAATTTGTATTTAAAATTCAAATCCAATTAAAACCACGCGACCTTCCTTTCTGCTTTTCGACTATGCACAATGAAATTTATGTTGCGCTGATGGCGCATTTAAGAGTTTTCGTTTGGTGATACGTTATGTTCGGAAAAAGATGGTTTTGCAACTGACTTTCCGATTTTTGAGCTGTGTTGCACGGACAAGGTGAACGTCCTCTAACACACTCACATTCACACAGTGAATCCGAATGCGCCGAAGCGTCCACCTTCTCTGTGTCGCACAATCAATGGAACGATGATTATGAAACGTTCAAGAATGTGGAACGTTCGAATGATGAAACTGTACACTATATAATACACAAATATGATTATTAACTTCAATAAAACCTTTAATTAAAGAGTTAACATTTCTAAATTTTTTTAGATTCGGAAATATCTTCACCAAACGGCATCTAATTGTTTAAAAATGAAGCATATTTTACCGTATTTATGGTTTTTAGTTTTTACTCAGAGCATAGTGTGTATGCCTTTCGACATGCCTGATAAAGAGATAGATGATCTAGGAGACCTGAAAACTGATATTGAGTATGCTGATCGATTTGAAGGTGACATAGAATTATCAGATGAACAATATGCTGACATTTTTGGAGAAAGAAACGTAATAATTGGAGACAATTATAGATGGCCCAACAACAAAGTTCCCTATGTTTTGTCTGAAAATCATACAACGGAACAAATTTATCTTATCTTAGATGCTAAGCGAGAAATAGAAAATGTTTCATGTGTTCGATTCCAGAAACGAAGTGATGAAACCGATTACGTGCAGTTTGAAGTATACTTTCGCATTTTTTTTCCGTATTGAAATTAATATTTCTGCTATTTCTTTTCAAAGGCAAACGATGATGGATGTTATTCAAACGTAGGTCGTCTGGGCGGGAAGCAGATATTAAATTTACAAAAGTTCGAAATAGGACAAGGATGTTTCCTTCTTGGACGCATAATGCACGAAATTTTACATAGTAAGCAATAGTTTCTAACTAGTTATTTTTTTATTTGGATAGGAGAGCTATTTATAACTACGGTTTTTGATTATATTACAGCTCTGGGTTTTTTTCACATGCAAAGTGCTTCCGATCGTGATGACTACATTACCATAAATTTGGACAATATTAAAGCCAATAAAACACACAATTTCAAAAAATATCACAGTTCGTTTATAACAAGCTTTAATATGTCATACGACTTTGGCAGTATAATGCACTACAGCTCTAGGGCATTTTCTAAAAACGAATATCCCACCATTAAGCCACGAGTAAGTTTTTGTCACTGTTCTTATGTTTATTTGTATTTTAACACGAAATATTTATTTTGTTTAATATTTTTTGCAATTAGAACAAAGATACAAACTTGGAGAATTTAATGGGACAACGGAATGGTCTAAGCGATATAGACATATTGAAAATTAATAAAATGTACGAGTGCGAAACGTAGCAGGCTGTGGCTTAAACTGTGGGTGCAGTTGCAATTCCTGCTGCGAAAAACGATCATTCGAGTGGTGGAGAATATATCTGTGGATGGTAGATGCAACACTTGTTTATTTCTTATCGAATCATAATGCAACTTCGAAAATAAATCACAGAAAATGTCAAGCATTACGATGAGATCGAATTTCAATTCTTTACACATTGTAATTTAAATTTAAATTTTAATAAAAAAAAAAACGAATAAACATCTCAGTTTTTAATTTTAACTTCAACAAACGATCGCTGCTTTCGAATTGGCAATAACAATTAGGAATTAGTTTACTCTGATCTGAACTTTAAATTCCACATTTATGTAATGTATAACTTTCGTTAAAAAGTGAATGAGCATTCAAATTGGTAAAAAAACACAGATTAGAAAATCACAAATACTTCATCCAATTTAATGACAAAATTTGAATTTTGACCCCATAAATTGAAAATGTTGCAGAGGAGGTAGTCCTAAATCTCATCGGAATGACTTAAAATTTTGCATGAATCATTTTTTTCATAAAAAAATAATATTCTGAAAGTTTAATAATGATACAATGCGAACTAGACATAGTCCCCATACAAATGTTTCTTAATTATATTGAAAAACAGCCCATTTATTGATTCGACTCCACTAGAGCTACCCGAAAAAATTATCCGATAAGGCTGAAAATTAATAGGTTTCTTTTCCTAATGAACACCAAGGTATGTGTGTAAATTGATCAATTCTAATAGCAATTTTTTGAGTTATCGTGTTAACAAATTTTTGCGTACAACGTACAACGTGCAACGTACAACGGAAAAAGTACCACACACGGACAAAAAATTGCTCCGGGAATGGTTGCAATCGTTTTTTCTAGGTTCAAAACGCATAGAAAACTTATTCCGGGCATTTTGAATTTTTCGGACCGATCATAATACTGTAACCACACACAGTGGTGTATGTGGAAAAGCAAAAACAGAAGAAGTAAACCTTGACAGTGAGCAACAAGCGACCAACAAAACGAAGAAAAAATGTAGGCAAAATCGCGCTTAGTTGAATTGGGTTTTTCTGTAAATTCATTCAAATGTGATTTGATTTTCAACGAAAAACTTGTCTTTGTGTTCATAATGTCTTGAATCTGCCCGCAGCGTCAACATTTGAGCAAAGTTTAATTGATGGAATTCCGGTATTTACCGAACACTTATCGAACCTTTGTTCATCAAATAAAACTAGCTTGGAATTCGTTGCATATGCATTTGTTAGCGTTATGATAATGTTTCAAAGTTCATCGAATCAAATGTACTATTTCCTAATTTTAGAAGAAGATTTGTGCACACAAAGAAACCTGAATGCGATTTCAATTGGCGTTAGTTGGTCGATTATTTAATCATTGCCATATATATAATGAGCCCGCGATGGTTTTGATTTAATTGTGCCTTCACCTCCAAAGTGAATTGAATCAAGTAAAAAAAAAAATGAAATCATTCGTGGCTTTCGGTCTTCTATGCTTTGCCATTGTGCATGCAGCTCCAAGTAAGTTCAAACTTTTTCAAATATGCACCTGAATCAATTTAACTAAAATTTGTATTTCTTTCTAAAGCCGATGAGATAACGAAAGAACGATTTGGATATGGTGGACTTGGGATTGGAAGTGGATATAACCAAGGCCTTAGTACATCAAACTCACAATCATTCACATCGTCACAGAACCATCATCAAGGATATGGTAGTCAACAAGGACTTGGTGGACTTGGAGGCATTGGTGGACTTGGAGGCATTGGTGGACTAGGTGGAATTGGTGGAATTGGATACGGTGGATATGGTGGAGTTGGTGGAGTTGGTGGTAGCTCATCAGTCTCATCATCTTCAAGTGCTACATCACAAACAGGTAAGAGCTTGATTGATGCTAACTTAGATTTTGTCTTGCTGTGGAGAAAATATTTATTCACAGGAATCATTTATTGAGAATTTTCGGATCAAAATGTTTATTCATTGCAGGTGGCTTTCAACAGGGAGGCTTACAACAGGGAATTCTCGGAAAGTAAGAGGGAGAGTGTAAATCTCTAGACAAAGACCTGGGAATTTTATCTCACTTAATGCAGAATTCGTTGTTTTCGCTATCAATTTATTTCTCAAGTTTTAAAAATGTCAATGCTCAAATTATTCATCAAAAAGATTTTTTTTATGAATAAACCGTAAAAATTGGATTATTAATCGAAACATAAACATTCCAAAAAACCTCAATTAGTTACACATACACGAAAATCTTCCCATGGTCTTATTAAATATTATTCAATAAAATTTCAATTGAACGATGAGTATACACGCAACGGTGATGAACTTCCAGTCATTACAAATGATCATCAATAGTTTTCATCATGCATATGTGACCATTGGATATATGCTCATTTTTATATCGCTTTTCATGTGCACAGTAATTCGATGGACATTCGATTTAATTTATTATGCATGAAACGATTGACATACATAGTGCCAATTCGATCGATTTAGCATCAATATTGAAAGACTTACGCTCGAATTTGTATGCAAATTCTAGTGAAATTTTGTTTGCAAAATCTGTTTTGTTGTTGGATAAAATTATCAAAATGAACAGAAAAATAATGTTGATCACTTGGGCTGGGACAGAAAATCAATAACATCGTTATCAGTTCAAAGCGTGTTTGGCACATAACCAGCCAACGGGTTTTTCAAATCAAAATCTGGTGATTCGGAAATTACACACAAAATTCGTGCGAGTTATTTACATTTTCTGGCATTTGCTATTCAAATCCATACAATCGATGTGCAAAGTACTGCTTCTCCTTCTTTTTCATTCTATAGAATTGCCGTATCTTATATTTCCAATTCGGCAATGCTATGCTTCACATAATTTGTTGATACAAAATGGGTGAATAGCTCATTTCCATTTACTAATGAGTTGTCCATTGAGTGAAGAGTTACTCACTCATTAAACAACAACAAAGCAACGTTATATTCCTAATATGGCAGTGCCCATCGAATGAACAAGAAGAAGTAGTAATGTGCACAGCAAATGCTGGTGTATGGTTTTAATATATTTCTGTTAGGGTCAAAGGGAAAATTGTCCACCTCGTACATTATCAAATTCAATTTTATAAAGCTTGTATGGTTTCCGTGAAATTCATTAACACAATCAAAGTTCCAAGAATAGTGGTCTTTGTTTGGTTTCACAGATAAACATTAGCTGATAATATTCAGCTGTTACACATCGAACTCGATTTTAAACCAGATTTGAATATTTAACACACAAATACATGCGCGATGTCATCAATTGAAATATTTTGTTGAATATTTTGTGGATATACGTATCGGCAAATTTGGAAACAATCGACACAATAACGGAATGCAAAAGTAAAGTTGGTGAGTTGGATATAGCGAAAATATAGGTAAGAAACAATCCAAAGTCAACACTTTTCACTGAAACTAAACCAATCGATGTGGCTCATAGATTTTTGTTCCTTTTAAAGTGATACGTAAATTTGATGTTCAATATTTCGGTCAACAACATTATAATACGTTTTTTAAGTATCGAAAATTCACGAACCACTTCGATTGATCTGTTAAAGTTCTTTTCATTCTCAGCTACACATCAATATACATGCTCGTAAGCAGAGCTGACATATTATTCTAACTATAATGTTGATTGACACAGGTAATACATGTTAATGGCATCGATTTACAGCTCTTCTTTATTTTGCACGATTTATCAATTCCGATTTTTTTGATGAATACAATGTGTATCATTAATTGTGATGTTTCCAAAATAATCATTGGGAAGTATAACGGAATACTCATAGTTGGCGCCATAATAATACTTTTGTGAATCTATTAAATTATTTGGAAAAAAATTATTATTTGATGAATTTAAGAAAAAAATATACCTATTAGAGTTTAAAAGTACAATATTCCAGGACTTCAATCTTATCAGTGACCAATTTACTCCATAAATAGTTGCACAAAAACAATCGGTTGTCGATTAGATCGGCGGCTCAGGAAACCGAAGCTTAAAAGGCGCTCCAGAATTGCTTCAAACATTTGAGTCTCATTTCCAATCACCAAATTGCAGAAACATTGCAGCAAATCTCAAATTCTGAAAATCAAGTCGAATAAAATACAAATAATTTGATTGACATGTATTCAAGTTGGCTGGCTTCTCAACTAATTATAGATTGTCGCGTCAAATATTTTCGCCAATCTTAAAAAATGTCATGAATAAAAACGCAGAAGAATATAATACATTGGTTGAGAATATAAAATGAAGCGAAATGGAAGAGAACACATATTGTGCCAAACCGCGGACATTAAAAACCTGCGCCTGATACGGTAATCAAAATAGTCGCTTCTCTCTATAAAAGCACTGCGCGAAATTCTTAACGGATTAATTTGAGAAACATCGCAGAGACGTAAATTTGGAGAAAGAGTTTTCAAAATGAAAATATTCATTGCTATTGCTGCTTTGTGCGCTGTCGTTGCTTACATCAACGCTGCTCCTCAGCGTAAGTACAAATTCTTTTAAGTGTTGAAACAAAATTATCATAGACATTTAATGTTAATCAATGTAAAAATGTTGCTATTGAAACCGCGAAGCAATTGCAATTGTCCATGATCGTCTCTTCCTTAATTGAAACGCTGATTAGTTCGAATTTATTAGAAATATAGATCACAAACAATATTTTCTTCTTCAAAAGAACCAACACAAACAACCTCAACAACTGCCGCACCACAAGAAACGGACGGTAAAGTTGACGATCGTTTTAGTAGCCATCTTTTAGGTGGAGCGAATCACTTCCCAGCTGGTGCCTTCGGTGGAAACTATCCAGGCATCGGAATCAACCCGGGCTACCCTGGCGGACAATACGGCGGATTCTCCGGCGGACAACACGGCGGATTCCCCGGCGGACAACACGGCGGATTCCCCGGCGGACAACACGGCGGATTCCCCGGCGGACAACACGGCGGATTCCCCGGCGGACAACACGGCGGGCTCCCCGGCGGATACGGACACTATCCAGGAGGCCACTATCCAGGAGGACAATATCCATCCCCATATGGATTCAGAAGTGGTGAAATTAATTCTAATAAAGATGATAAGCAAAGTCAAAGTGCTAGTAACTAAAAAATATGGTTGAGGAATGTTCAAACGATTAAAAAGGAGTTTTATAATAAACGAAATTGAACAAAATGTTCAAAAATATAAAACATAATGTCGAAAAAACAGATTTGTCTATTTTTCTTAATTGCACAATTAAGATTTTTGAAAACATCAGCGAGCAAAACATTCGGCCGGAAAACTAAAGCTCAATATTTATGAAAACAAATAACCGAATGTTATTAGCTCACATATTTGGCGAAAGAACAAAACAACAAAACGAAGAAAGAGAGACTTCCATCTATAATCATTCAACTCACACATAAATATATAATTATCTGTGTCACGGAATTCCTAATTGAATTTTAGCATCAGAAGAGAATCATCACTTCAAGTTGAAACAATATATTTCGAATAAGCAAAATATAGGCAATTTACATTTTTCTACGTATATCTTTTGTGTTCTTGACATATTTTTTCTTCGTTTGAATTTTTGATCACTCAAGGCAAACGAAAGTTAAAAAGATTACATCAATATTTTTTGGCCTCCACTCAAATAATTTCCAATCTAATGATGATAACTCAAACAGTTGACATTTAGCATGTTCATGAATTTGGAGTGAAGATATGACAACAAAATATAGCTCAATACAGATTTTATTTCACTTTTCTCACTTCATCGCTCTTATCAACCATGACAATTTAAATTGAAATATTCTTTTCAACATTTGCAATCTCTTTGGATGTGTAATTGGCTAGTGGGGAGTCACTGGGGACATCAATAACAGGTTTTCCGATTTCCTGCGATTCTCCGAAAGATACTATTTAACCTTATGATTTATGAAGAACCTATGCTCACTTCAAAAAAAATCCAAAGAACAAACAACAAAATGACTGATCATCGTTTGGCAAATTGATCTATGATTCAACTTTTATCAATTCTAACCCGAAAATGGCGTATGGAACGGCTCCGAAAATATAATCCCACCGGCTCAAAGATCACTCAATGAAATACATTAATTTATAATCGATTTACTCTGCGATTGAATAGCGTCACCTATAATCCTAACACAACTATTTGAACGAATGAATTCAGCAAAAAATATCTATACTAATTGAGATGGATTTAATGAGCACAAAAAGAAGAATATAAAAGATCGACGACATGAGGAGTCAAAAAAAGAGGATGTTTTTCTAGAATGAGGCGTGATTTGTCGTTAAATGAAAATGATGGAGATAAGGGAATCCCAAATGTCTTGTACGAAAATTCGTAATGAATTCACAATATTCAAATGATTTTGTGACTTGTAAATCGAGGTTTTATTTTGGAAAACCCATCTTCAATGTGATGATTCTGTGCAAACCGCACTTCGAACGACCTTCACCATTATTCTCAAGGAATTTAAGAGCAAAACTAAGTTTGAATATCAATATAAAGTCTTATTAAAATATGCTCATTGAACCAAAGAAATGTATTCGCATTTCGTATATTAAAAAAGTGTTTTCAACATTTCCTTAACTTAGATCATTGATTTTAAAAATCTAAATTCTCGACTATCTTCGAGTGCTTTAAGCTCTTGTCATTAAAAATTTCTTTCGACGTGTATTCTGTTTGTCTTAAAAATGTCTCGTCTGAGCTCAGATTGCAAATAGAAAAAAAAACTCGACATCAACGATTAGAATTATGTGTCATTTTTTCATACATTTCTTTATATTCCTTCTATCGCATTTTTGGTGTGTCTATTCGCTGTTTTGGTCCATAGCGATGCAAACGATGATACCAATACCATAAGATGAATTTAATATAAAAATAAAACGAGATAAACTGGATTATAGCTTATATTATCACCGCATACACGCACAACAATTTGGACATTCGCCGTTGGTGTGACAAGACAAAGGAGTCGCGGCTATCTATAAAAGTGCTGTACCGTGTTCTAAACGGATTATATTTGATTTGATCGTCGAGACGTCAAGTTCGTATTGAAATTCCAAAATGAAATTGTTCGTAGTTTTCGCTTTGTGCGCAATTGCTTGTGTCACTGCTGCTCCAAGTAAGTTCACATTTCAATTTGATTAAGCTATAATCAATTGAAAAATTTAATGAAAATAATTCAAACGTGGCGACAATATTATTTGGAAAAACAACTGTGATAATTGTGACTTAGATGTTAATATTGAACTATTGCTGCGATTTTTTTGTTATAGTAGTGTGATCATCATTTTTTGATTAACGTGTACATAAAATTGTGAGGATTTTTAACGATACGAAGTAAATAGAAATTTTTTCTCATTTAAACAGCTGAGACAAAAGTTGACACAAAAGCTGAAGCAACAGTTGAAGACAAAGGTGATAAAAAAGGCGATACTACTAACCGCTTTGGATTTTATCCAGGATTTGGGCAACAATTCCAACAAGGCGGATCCAACGCCCAAGCATCAGCAACATCAAATACGCAGAATACCGGAGGTTAATGTTTAAAGCAATTTTTTCTTCGATTTTTCATTTAGAATAAACAAAAACTCATTGGATTCAATTTTCCATAATCTATATGAATAGGATATGGATACCCAGGATTTGGAGGCGGTCAATCAGGCTCAAGTTCCTCGGCAAGCTCAAGCTCATCTTCTAGCTCCCAGCAACATTCGGGTGGACACGGAGGACACATTCCACATCATCCAGGCATTGGACATATCGGCCAACCAGGCATTGGAGGTCCAGGATATATCGGCCAACCAGGCATTGGAGGTCCAGGATATATCGGCCAACCAGGCATTGGAGGTCCAGGATATATTGGCCAACCAGGCATTGGAGGTCCAGGATATATTGGCCAACCAGGCATTGGAGGTCCAGGATTTGTCGGTCAACCACCATTCGGTCAACAAGGATTCCAGAATAGCAATTCAGTTGCAAATGCAAATGCAAATGCGGGATCTCAAACCACAGGCCTCCAAGGTTTCGCGTAATTGCAGAGCAATTTGATTCAAAAACTGTTTAAAACCAAAATCCGAACAAAACAAAATGTCGAAATAAAAAAATTAGAAATCTACTCCCATTTTCTTTTGATCTATAGTCTGTAATCGGTATTCTGGAAGTAAAAAAAAGTCGACTCACAAACATGCCTTGATCATGTCTGTTCTTGGAAGAAGTGTTTGTGGATTGGAATTGCACGATTAGCAAAATATATCTAAAACTGAATTGCCAAAACTGCCGCAACAAATATTTTGCATTCTAAACAGCAGAAAAAATGATCAAAATCGTTTAATGTTATAGCTGATTGAGCTCATTGTTGCAGTTAGTCGTTGTCATCAAAAAATATAGAATCGCCTAGAACTAATTGAAAAAATGGTCGATAGTTTGATCCCGAAAACGAGTTTGAATGGTTGCGGACAAAAAGATGTCCGTAAATTATCGTCAAAAAAAAAAATTAAGAAGGAAGACTGTCGCCCGCCTAACCGGTTTCCTCATTAACTGTTTAAACTTCAATTAAATTATGCCACCATATATTCGGCCAACAAAAAATCATATTCATAATAAATTACCGGTGCTGAGAGTATTATAACTGTTTTTCATCACATTTCAAAACAGCTATGATAAGAGAGCAATGTCAAAATTGCCCATTTTTTTCACACAAATTTTGTTACAACATTTCATGCGTATTAAGTTTTTTTACCGTTACAAATAGCGATAGATGAAGATGAGCTGTAACATCGACTCAGGAGCGATTAAAGGCTCCATATTTTGACACATTTTGCTTGCAAAACGAAATTCATTTCAGTATCGAATTGTGATTATTTTCACATTCGACATTCAATAATAATGAAACAAGGTTCATCTAAATTTGATCTGCCGTGCTCATAAACCAAAACAGATTTGAGCTTCTCTTCTTATCACATGTTTTGCGTTTTTCCATTCATTGAAAGGGCGGCTTTTTTAATTATCAAATTTTTTTGAACTTCATAACAAATTTTCGTCAGCATTAAATAATCGCTTTAAAATTGAGAAAGAATCTCCAGTTCCTTACTCTATAAGTTGCTCGGAAACAATATGACTGGCGATAAATCATCAGCTATCGTACGAAACCAATGCTTAACAGGTAACAAGTCAAATTTGTCTCAAAAGCAGATCGATAAATGACACAATGTCTGAATGAAACGTTCAGGTATCGTTAATTGTTTGCAAAACTAATTTTTATTCGAAAATTCGATGTGTTTGCTTTCAAAAAGAAGAATAATGCAAAAAATAAATGCATTTTCATGAGTCACCAACATGATAAAACCAACCAGTCACAACAGAACATTTTCCTAAGTGCACGCTAATGTTTCAAATTTTATTCTTATGTAATTTATTCAATGAATAATAATGATACAGAGGTGATCTTTAGTTATTCCAACTATTTTAAAATAAAATTCCCCATATTCCAATTACTATTTGAATATTTGTAGATTTAAAATGAATTTTCATTCATGAAAATTTCAATTGTATCGTTATATTATAGCAATCTTGATAAAATTAAATTGGAAATACGTTGAATTTATGAATCATAATGTGAAGTGCTAACATCAATAAAGAACATTTCAATAAAGAAAGGTAATAACTAATTCGTTTTGTCATTCTTAAACAAACCAAAGGCGAGCGATAATAACAGAGTTTAAAAACCTCGTCTTCGCTATCTATTTGCTATATCAAGTGAAGATGTACAGAGTAAGTGATGACAGACAACATTATTGGCTAAATGGGCGTATCATTGGAACAGGTAAAACCAGCTACTCATTGTCGGCATACACACGATGAGTATTTGTGATAAGATCGAAGGAGTCTCTTTGTATAAAAGTGCCGTGTTGGGCTGTGAATTGTTCAATCAGAACTTCACCGTCTTAACGAATAGTTCCTTTAAAAGCGTTGAAAAATGAAATTATTCGAAGCATTTTTTGCATTGTGCGCTATCATTGTCGGTGCTAAAGCCGCTGTCTATTGTAAGTGCATACAGCACCAGACGTGTGATTTAGAATTTAGCGAGTAGAGCGAGAATAGTTCAATTTGATAATGTGATAAATTTGATTTGGACCGCTAATAATCTCTTCAAAACAGTTTTTTGCTCGAAAAATAAGATGATTTAGAAATGGTGTTAATCAAGTGCAAATATTCGCTTTTTCATTCCGATAGTTGTTGAAATACCCAATCATGCTCGTGTAGCTCGCTCACCAAAGCATCATCAGTATGATCAATATGGTACTCGCTATGCAAACCCAGGATTCCAAGGAGGATTTGGAGGACCAGGCTACGCAGTAGGTGGGCCAGATTTTGGTGCACAACAAGGCTATGGACCAAACTACTTCAGTGGCGGTAGTGGAGGTTTTGTACCATTCCAACAACAGCAGCAACAAAGCTCTTCAAATGCTCAAGCATCATCAATTTCAGCAACGCAAGGTAAACGAAATTTGAAACTATGAATAAATAAAGAGGACGGTACAAAAATGAATCATCTGTCAAATCTCATCAGCTAATGCAGTTGATGCGTTGCAAAAAATTGCATGTAGAATATTGGCAGACAGCGGTCAATCTTTGAATTTATTTACTTGTTGATATTTAATCGCCTCTTCGTTCGTTTTATCGATCGATTTGAAAATCTCTATGATCATCCAATAAATTGAAGAGAAAACATATCAATAATCACTTTTTTATTATGGCACTTTATAGGAAATGGATATGGTGGCTTAGGAGGTGGTCTTAGCTCATCGAATGCTGGTGCAAGGTAATTATTTCGCAATTTTCGATAGCTTAACCAAATTTAAATATGCTAATATTCTATTTAAAAACAGTGCCAGCTCCAATACTTTCTCACACGGCGGATTAAGCGGATCTGGATCAGGTGCAACAGCGATAGCAGGCACATCAACACAAAACCTACAGCAAGGTGGTTTCGGTGGCAATACTGGGTTTTCAACATCAAACTCAAACGCGCAATCCACCAGCTCAAACTTCAACCAAGGATTCAATTCAGGATTCGGTCGTTAAGTCATTGTGAAAAAGCATGTGAATTGAATTACAAAATACAAAATAAATGGAATAGTTTTTAATGAAAAAATGATAAAAAAATATGCCATTGATTTTGTTTCCATAATGATAAGGTAGAATGACCATATAATGACCTAGCCTTTAACTACGTCCTAACTGCATTGGTCATTGCACGAAGTCTTGCAGAACCTATCATCGAACAGAATAAATAAATAATAACAACAACAATAAGCCTTATTGCACATATAGAGCCTTGGGTCTGAATTTGATACACAAAACCTACTTATTGGAAAGTTACCCTTATTTAATGAATTAATTTGGTTGAAAACACACATGAAAACATTATGACCCAGACAGCCATAGAATGATTTAACAAGAAATAATGTCTGAACGTAGACTAAAGATACTCATTAAGTATAACACAATCAGCTAATTTTTTTATTACACTCATCGGTTGTGTACCTTCGAATTTGACTATGCGCATTTTCTAAAGTGTTTACGCCTCAACATTGAACTCAAAATGGTTCTTGCATGTGCGAACATATATTTTTTGCCGTGACGAAAGAATAAGTTTTATGACATCGATCAGTTCTCGAACATATTTTTTAATGATTCTGAATTTGTGTCTGCATACAAATAACTTTCAACATTCTTCGCCCATGGAACAGTCAAAAAAAGAAAACATTTTTTGAAGATTCTTGTAAAATCCAATCACAAGCTCTGAAATAAACTCACGAACAATAAATACAAGTTTCAATAAAAAATGCTTGTAACACAAACAATATTGCAACTAATATTTCAAGAAACTAAATGAAATGCACTCGTTCGCATATTTTATAGATCTCATCAATTCAGCTGTCATTGGGTTTCATAAGTGTAAGAAAGAAAATAAATTTAACAATCAACGAACCGTTAATGGGATGGATGAATAATGCTTTTCTTCTTTTCAATTAATTGAAATCCGATATTTATATAACGTACGATGACGAAAAAACAATCTCTGATGATTGTGATTACTCTCAAAATGATGGTTTGAATATTAAAGTGCAAGACTTGGACCTTATTTTATTTTGATATCGGCATTCTATCGGTGATAACATTTTGGAAGAATCGATACTAGATTACTACAAAAGAATCTTACATTCTTTTTGAGGTAATATATTTCAAAACCGACATTCCCAACACACACAAAATATTCAAAAAATATTTAAACCTACTTATTTGCATATTGGTCAAGACCAAATTTATTTGCATTGAAACAAGTTTGATTATTCTTTTTACAATAACAACAAAAGTAACTAACTCAAGACAGCAAAACATTTCATTCAAATGAACAGTCGGGAAAATGTTTCATTTTTCATTGAATTAGATGAAGAACTGAAATAGAAGAGTCTCTAAAGGAAATCAGAGTTGGTATTTATTTTTGTACAAATAAATTTTCTTAGAGAAGCTGCGGACGTCGCTTAATCAATCATTGGCAGTAATATCGGGGAAATTGAGTTCTGTGGAGCTGGTTGAAGTAATTTTAGCTCAAGAGCGTTTTCCGCTGTTTGCATATTGGAAACATCAATGGTCATCATTTCCGCTTATCACGTAAAATCCGTTAAATCCAAATCCATTTATTGACAGGAAGTAATTTAATATCTGAACAAGGGACAGTCACAGAAATAGAGTTGCATACGTGCTGCTCTCTGGCAAAAATACATTTGTTCCAATGCAAAATGTTAGAGCATCTTCTTCTTCTTCCGTTTCTCCTTTGTTAATTGTTAGATTTAGCAAAACTTGTCCAGATGACAGCGTCTGTTCATTTATATTGTGTCTTACGGGCAGTGACTGCCTCTCGCATCTGAAACTTTTTTTTATGAAAACAACATGAGTAAGAAATAAAATATGTATTTCTGTAATACATCGCGAAGATGGTCATATTTCCATGAGTAATCTGGAATTGTCATCTAATTCCACCGGGTTTTTCCATTGTTTTTTATTACTTCGCATCGATCTGTTGTGGTAGAAAATCATACCGCGATGACCAATGGGTGAAAACCAATGTAATATTACGCATGCATACCATTTTTTGCACGCAATAATCAAACTATATAAACCGCGTGCCTAATTCTGAACTGATTATTCTGAATTGGTTTGCCGTTACGTAAAGTCATTCAGAAAGTATCAACAATGAAATTTTTTGTTGCATTTGCTGCTATATGCGCTGTTCTAGTTGGTTCCAATGCCGCACGTAAGTGAATATTTAGAACAATTTCAATGAATAAGTGAATTAGAGTGATTTTTTTGTTTTACATTGAATGTGTTAGTTTGATACAAGATATTGTGTAAATTTTCTTAAGAAACGTGCGTTCCAATGAAATTACAGACAACCGGGTAGTTCGCTCTCCGTATGTTGACGGGCACCATCACAATCTACATTATCACGGTCCATTCCCATACGATCCACATTTCCACAGTTTGCCTCCACACGATATCCTTCATCACGGTCCACCACATCATCATGATCTGCATTTTCACGGTCCAGCTCCATACGATCCACATTTCCACAGTTTGCCTTCACACGATCTCCATCATCACGCTCCAGTACATCATTATGAACCGCATTGCTACGATCTTCCTCCACCTCCACTGAATCATTACAATCCACACTATCACAGTTCACCACACCACCATGGAATCTCCAGTGTACAACAAGCTAAAGTTCATCTAGGCTTAGCTCATGCTCAGCCATTTAATCAACAATTCAGTGGAAGCTCAACGAATGCTCAAACAACATCATCTTCGCAAAATCAAGGTAAAAGAACGGCTTTTAAAATGATCATTCGATACTCATCAATCACTTCTTATTCGAAAATATATTTGGGGGTTTGATGTTAATAAAAAACTGCATTTCCAGTAGGCTTTGGAGGTCTTAACGGTGGAATTAGCTCGTCAAATTCCATGGCCAAGTAATCATCTTTATTATTCATATTTTTCATTTTTCCCACAATTTTTAATTTAACAATTATTTTATTTTGAAAACAGTTCGAACTCATTTACACAAGGAAGTGATTTAGGTGGTTGGAGCGGATCTGGAACAGGTGCTTCCGCTACTTCAGGCTCATCAACTCAGAATTCTAACCAAGGTGGTTCCAACGGTGGAATTACCTCGTCAAATGCTGCTTCAAAGTAATGTTTTTCACGATTTGCAATAATTGATTATCGATTTTGAATTTATATTTATATCATTTGAAAATCAGTGCCAACTCATTTTCGCAAGGAGGCGGATTCGGAGGATCGGGATCAGGGGCTTCAGCTACTTCGGGCTCATCAACTCAGAGCTTTGGATTGGATCAAAATGGATTGGAGGCTGGTATTTTATCATCTAATGCACTATTTCAATCAAGTAGCCAAACTTAAAGTGCTAACAAATTGATACAGATTTGAATTGACAAACAAAATATGTGAATTAAAAAAATTAGAAAAAAAACGAACATTTTTCAAATGTTTCATTAACATTTTGTATTTCAATCTTCATTTATGTCGTTCAACATTTATAATAAGGAAATAAAGTGCATGCGAAAAAAACGTCAATTTTCTTTGCCTCATAGAAATAGTGTCAACACATTACGATTTGACGATTCTTTCAATTTGTGCAGCCGAGAAACTAGACTTTATGATAAAGAGAAAGGCAGAAGAATGATCGTTAAACATGTTTCTTTTGAAAGTTTTCGGGTGAGGTAACTGTCCTCCGCTAATGTTATTTGAAACACTTCCCATTCACACTTCTATTTAAAAAAAAAGTTCAATAGTTTCGAATAAAATGTGAAAGAGAAAAAGAGCCAAATTTTTAGCACCATCAGACGTCAGTACGTCGTTGCCTAAATTTATGTATGTTAATAATTTGAGAGATGCGAAACACCAAATAATAACATCTTCCCAGGGCTTTAAGAAATTCGGCAAGGCCGTTAATTACGCTAAAAGTATTCGTCTTTTTATTCTCTTCTCCATTCGTCTGCTGTAAATGGTTTAAATTTGCAAATATCTGATAGCTTTTGTGTTGCATTGTTTATCATCGGTATCAGTGCTATTAAACAGATCAATTAAATAAAATATGACGCAGCTTTCATTTTTACTTGTTTCCTTATCATAATTTATTTGCAACATTTACAAACTTTCAGGCTTAGTTTCGTACATATAACTAGCAGATTAGATTGAAAAGATTCTATGTCAATTAGCCTAATCAAATTCCGAATGAACGGAACTAAAATAAATGAAAAAGAAAAATTTTGTATCGCTTTATTGTGAACCGCCATAATTTTGAACATATGACGATGTTGAGGGCATTGCCATGGCGTTTTGTTGCTGATGCTGTGTTTGAACATCCGCAAATGATGGAGGATCTCCGCTTAGCCAATTCAAAAGAATCGCATGCTCGCGCGATTGTGTGCAGTTGTATTGATCGGCCAAAAGTGATTGTGAAAATGCCACATGATTATTGTAAGCTTCAGTCTCTTGATGCACCTCTTGTGACATTCGATATAGATCCTTTAAAATCGCACTACCCCACAATTGCACATTAATATCCGGTATTTTCGATGCCAATTGCATGGCGGGTGTAACCATGTTCATACTTTCTTTGGAATTGCCGATGCTAAGAAACACATGACTTAGCAAAACTAGTGAGCACGATGTCAGTCGGTTCAGATCTTCGGCATTGGCCATTTTCAGTGTTTCACGCAAAAATCGTTTGGCTTCATGAAAACTACTTTTGTGGAATGAATTTAATCCTTGCACATAGTAAAAGCACCCCATCAACGCTTGACTATTCATACATTGTGAATTTTCCGATGAAACCGCATCGAGTATTTGGCGCAAATCATTTTCACGCTTGGTTCGCAGATAAATAATGGCCAAATTTAAATTGGCAAACAATTTAAGATCTCGTTCACTTGTCTCTTGAATGCAGCACAACAATTGACGTTCACCTTGCTCAAAGAAGCTGATCGACATTGCGTATAGGCCGAGTAAGCAATGCAATTGGGCTGAATGACGCGGCAATAATTTCTTATCCGGTGAATTCAAACACACGTCTCGGGCCAAAGAGATTTCCTATTTTCGCAAAGAATTTCACAAAAAAATCAGACTTTTTGTCATCGGAATCAAGATATTTGAATAGATGTTACCTTAATAGCCGATGATTTGCTGCCCATTATCAATCGACACATGATGATGTGCTCGAGCAATGTAATCTGAAAAACCGATAAAATTGGTTTATTATCTTGTGCGCGCAACTTTTCAATCTGTTCCAATGCGGTTTCGGTGAATTTTTGCGCTTTGTCCATGTATCCGGCCATCATTGAGTGCGAAACGGTGACTAAATACACCAGAACATACAATTGTTCCTTTGGTAACCACATAAACATTTCCAAATTGTTGGTGCCATTTTGCCCAAAAATGATCTCATCCGATGGCCAAGTTGGTGATAGCAGCGATTGAATGCTTTGCTGAAGCTGCTTCAAATTCGGTTTCACCGTTTTCACTTGACCTAATGCCAAATAATAACATACCTAATAGAAAAAAAACGTAAATATTAAGTAAATTTTCATGGGATAACGAATAAAATGAAATTTACCTGCAGCACTAAATAAAACACTTTGAGGTATTCTTTTAAATGCAAATTTTGTATAGAGTTTTCGATAACGATGCTCGCCTGGTGAAATATCGCTAGAACATCGTTCATTTTCCGATCGATCAATAAAATCATGGCACGGCTCAATAAGAATAGCACTTTCAAGTATGTCGCATTCGTCTCATCCGTCGATTCAACTCCAAGTGCCAATAATTCAGATGCTACACTATACTCTTTATCGCTTGCGTGTAATTGCTGTTGAGATTGTAATCAAATGTTCCAATGTTATGTAAATGTAAATACGAAATGTCTTTTTCACTGGATGGGGACTTACAGCTAATTGAAAGAGCAGCCTGCAATGCCAGTACACGTTGTGTTGAGATATCTGCAATGCCTTTCGCAGAACTTGTTTGGCCATTATACTTTGATTTTGTTCCTGGTACAATTTAGCTATTAAGCTAGCGGCATCAAATTTGACATCATCAAAATTTTGCACATTCTCCGACAGCATCCACTGAAATATGAATTGTAACATCAAATAAAACTCGTTCGACAAAAATGAATATTTCAATTTGGGCAAATATTTATACCGCTTGCTCTAAATGATGTCGGGCCAAATCCACATTTTGCGTGTAAACTAGCAATACTTGTCCCATCTGCAGGTGAGTTCGAGCGACCACTTTCGTTGGTGGCATAAATGTGAAGAGCGCTTGCAAACTTTGGATGCATTTTTTAATACTTGGCGGATTCGTGGTGCGAAAATACTCGGCAAGACCGAGAAGGGAAATATAGATTTTATCTTGATCCTGTTTAGTGGTCATCATTCTATTGCTTTCACACCGCAATGAAAAGTGCCTAGACTGATGTGTTTCTAAGAGCGACGCGTACTTTTTGTTTTCTATTTTGACATTTGTCAATCTGCCGATTGCTTCTTAGTTTCGGCAACGCCATCTTACCGCATTCGATCGAAGTTCTGCTTAAAATTCGTTCATATTGATGAAGAATTACACCAAAAAATCTAGTGGACGCAAGGGAAATAAAAAAAATATATATATATAAATTGGATTTAAGCGCGATTTCAATGAACGAAAAAGAAAATTATCAAAACTACGTAAAATTTCATTATGTTTTTCAATCAGAACATTGCATCACAATTTATGCATCAAGCGTTGCTTGAATGTCGCCAGGAGTCGCACCATAGAACACTTTAAGAAATTCATAAAATTTACAATTATAGAGACGAACTTTAAATTTTAAATTGGGTTGAGAGAAACTCAAAACAAATTATAATTTAAATTAAATTTTTTGAAGCGATTTTCATTAAATTTAATAGAAGAAATAGAAACATTTCAAAACTGCATAAAAGTACTTCATGTATTCAAATTGCAACATTGGTCAAGCGTCGAGAATTGCATGAATGTCGCCAGAGGTCGCATCATGTATCATCCAGTCGTAGAACACCTGAAAATGTATCTGTCATCGTTCCCAGTCGTTTCAGAATCACACGTGAAGCTGCGTGGTAAACCTCAAATTCAATTCACAAGCTGGTTGCATTGGATTATTCTCTCGATTTCGTGAAATAAGGTTTGAGTTTTACGTCATTTTCCTTTCACAATTCGGTCAAATGAATAAGTACAATTGTAATTGTTAGTAGAATTCAGTGTTGAATACCCAAAAATATGGTACAAAGAGTGACGGATTTTGCAATAAATTCCTAAGTTGGTGCTTGAAATACATATATTATATGCGTTGAATGTGGCTACAAAAACGAGGTTCTATAGTTGTCAAATATACAGGATCACACATACATTGACGCGACCGATTCTTTTTTATTGGTGTAAAGCAAAACGTGTACTAACTAATACAGTCCATAAGTGGGAACAAAAGCGATATTCCGAAAATTTCCATTGAGGATTGAGTTTTTTCCTTGTGCTCATTGTTTCAGCATCGCGATCTCTTCTGTATTTGTACACTTCGATTTCGTCTATCTCCAATTTTGCTCAGAAATAATAAAAAATCAACTTAATTAACTGCAATTATTAATTCTGTCTGTAATTTTGATTATGTATCGATTTTCGAGATTCTATTTTGTCATGGCTGTAAATGATAAAATTGTGCATTTGCAACAGTTTTTGTGATTTTTGTGTTAAAAGAAGCGGAAAATTCAGCAACTGACACGAATATTATTTTGATTTTCACTCAAATACATTTTTAAACGGATTTATTGATTGAAGTGACGGATTTTTAGATTGAAAAAATGCCATCCGATTCGAAGAAACGTGAACAAGCGCGTAAGAAGGAGGCGCAGAAGAAACGCAATCAAAAAATTGTCACTGTTTCTTCGAAAGACACAAACGATGAGAAGCCAGATAATGGAACAACAAATGGCACCGCAACCAATGGTATTGTCGAAATGACCGAAGAAGGTTAGTTGCGATCAGAGAATATTCTCAAATGTTCAACAATTTTCATGCATTTTGATTCGATGAAATCAAAACATTTTGACAAATAATTTTGTTCATTTTAATGTGAAAACTAGAAAAATTGTGTGCAAAATTGGAGATGGAGGCACGTATCAATGCTGAGGCTCGTGCCTGTACGGGCTCATTGGCTGTGCATCCTCGTTCGCGTGACGTCAAAATCGCCAATTTCTCCATCACATTCTTCGGGTCAGAAATGTTACAAGACACTATGCTTGAATTGAATTGTGGCCGTCGTTACGGTTTGATCGGTTTGAATGGATGCGGCAAGTCATCTCTATTGGCCGTCCTTGGTAATCGCGAGGTACCCATTCAATCGCACATCGATATTTTCCATTTATCGCGCGAGATTCCGGCATCAACAAAGACTGCTTTGGAGTGCGTCATGGAGGTTGATGAAGAGCGTTTGAAGTAAGTTTCTATTCATTTGATTTTTTTTCGCTTTTTCTTAAATCGTGATTTCCTATTGGTTCGTTCAAGCGACACGTTGAATTCGATCAATTTGAATTGTTTTTAATAAAAAATAAAACACTTGATCACAATTTTAACAGATTGGAAAAATTGGCTGAAGAGCTAGCCACACGTGAAGATGATGAATCGCAAGATCAACTTATGGACGTGTATGAGCGTTTGGACGATATTTCCGCCGATCAGGCCGAAGCAAAAGCAGCTCGTTTACTGCATGGTCTCGGTTTTACGAAAGAAATGCAACAAAAGCAAGCAAAAGATTTTTCGGGTGGTTGGCGTATGCGAATAGCTTTGGCTCGTGCTCTGTTTGTGAAGCCACATCTCTTGTTGTTGGATGAGCCAACAAATCACTTGGATTTGGAAGCTTGCGTCTGGTTGGAAGAAGAACTTAGCCAATACAAACGGATTTTGGTACTCATCTCGCATTCCCAAGATTTTCTGAACGGCGTATGCACCAATATTATACATGTAAGCACTGACGAATTCAACGGCATTGTTGAATTGAATTCTATTAACATTGCAATTTTCAAATCGGCCCTGCTTAGATGGACAAGAAACGTTTGAAATACTACACAGGTAATTATGAGGCATTTGTTCGTACGCGAATGGAATTGTTGGAAAATCAAATGAAACAATACAACTGGGAACAAGATCAAATTGCACACATGAAGAACTACATCGCTCGATTCGGCCACGGTTCAGCCAAACTCGCCAGACAAGCACAGTAATTCATTTTACTTCATTCGCTTTGCATAGCAGTTTTATACAAGAAATGCATTTTTTATTCAGATCCAAAGAGAAGACGCTCGCAAAGATGGTTGCACAAGGACTCACTGATAAAGTTGTTGATGATAAAATTTTGAACTTCTACTTCCCTTCCTGCGGAACAGTCCCGCCACCGGTATGCATTTTCATTCACAAGCACATGTCATTTTGAATTTGCATTTCCTTTTTTTGAACTTATCATTTCACTTTTCGCTTTAGGTGATCATGGTACGTAGATAGGCTGATGTTGATGTGCAGCTCAATTTGAAAATATGGAAAATTATTTTTGTGTGCATAAAAATTCAACATTTTCCTCGAAAATCCAATTTCAGGTGCAAAATGTATCGTTCCGTTACAACGAGACAACGCCTTTTATTTACAAAAATCTAGAATTCGGTATTGATTTGGACACTCGAATCGCATTGGTCGGCCCGAACGGAGCCGGAAAATCGACATTGCTGAAATTGTTGTATGGTGATTTGCAGCCATCATCGGGCATGATTCGTAAGAACTCGCATTTGCGTATAGCCAGATACCATCAACATTTGCATGAATTGTTGGACTTGGATGCCAGCCCATTGGAATACATGATGAGAGCGTTCCCCGAAGTGAAAGAACGCGAAGAAATGCGTAAGATTATTGGCCGATACGGATTGACAGGTAGACAACAAGTATGCCCAATTCGGCAATTATCAGATGGGCAACGGTGCCGTGTTGTCTTCGCTTGGCTTGCATGGCAAACACCACATTTACTTCTACTTGATGAACCGACCAATCACTTGGATATGGAAACCATCGATGCGCTCGCTGATGCAATCAATGATTTTGAAGGTGGAATGGTTCGTAATTGTTTTTGCATAATAAATTTTTTGTCAATCATTTGCATACTAATTCGGTTTGAATTTCACATAGGTATTGGTGAGTCACGATTTCAGACTCATCAACCAAGTGGCCGAAGAAATCTGGATCTGCGAAAAGGGAACCGTTACGAAATGGAAAGGCAATATTTTGGATTACAAAGATCATTTGAAATCGCATTGCGTTCCAAAGGAAGCTAATGATAACGGCAAGAAGAAATAGAGCTACAGAACAATATTTATTCGAGCGGCTCTGGGAGATAGCTGCTCAACCATAACTCCAGCGCGGTTCAAAAGTCGGAGGAATTGTGTCTTGACGTAGCTCTTCGCAATTTTCGCGGAGGATTTATGGTTGAGCAGCTATGTCATAGAGCTATCAGTCATCTGAATTCATCTGTAACTTTATTGTAAATAGCTTGTTCGTTGAAGTTCATTCTTACCAATAAAACTACGGTTCAACTACCACCATATTTTGATCGTTTTTTCTATATTATTATTATCGACATGTATTGTAATGATGCCAAATTGAATTTTACACCTTATCGGCCGAAAGATTTGCTGCTGACGTTGTGAAAATGTTTCGATATCAAGCAAGCGCTTCACAACTATTGACAAATCTTATTTAATCGAAATACTTTTAACGATTTGAACGAGCAACGAATAGATGAGACAGTCGATAGAGTGTATTTATTATTTACGTCAGTGAAATAAATGCATTTCCCCAAAATCACGAGCAGGCGTTTTAAATTGATTATTTTCGATTATTATTCACAATGCGAATAATCATACCGCTTTCGATTGTACAAAAGATTCAGTAATGCCAAGCATTCTAGTCAAATTCCATCGTTTCAAATGTTCAATGCGAAACGCTTTGACATGCTCCATGTGACATTTGGATTGTCACGCTCGCCAAATACACATTTCTATCAAGAATTTGCTGTTTTTTGTGCACTGTGTTTTTGTTGTTGTTGTTGTCATCACACTAATCAATGAGAGGGTTTTTCCTTTTGATTGCACACCGGCTGATAACATCAAACTATGACAAATAAATGGTAAAAAACACCTTATCGACATTCGAGATGTGTAAATAATGAAAGTGAGATTTAATTCGAATTGCTTTAAATATGTGTGCAATGAAATAGTGGTTAAAATAAACAAAAATCAATAAATCGTAGTCAAGATTGTTGTTCACTTCACCGGCATGATAAATCGTATCACGTTGCACAGTGAGAGTATTGATCACGTTTCACAGCTGATAATTTTTTGTTGTGTACTTGCCGCAATTTCAATGTTCCATGCATACGTGTCTGACGTTTCCCCGAATATTGATACAATTGAAGAAAAAAAAAAGAAGTGTTTCACTTGAATAAGCGACGTCATTGTCGCGCATTGCATACGCAATCGGTGTGTGAGTTCAGTACGCCCATTCACTTTACAATTTCCATTTTGCCACCAATCAACAAATCAATGCGAGTTTTTGGCTTTCTTTCCCATAGTTGTATTGAAATAAATATCAGCTACTGTTTTCATTTTTTACAACAACAAAAAATCGCATAAAAAACCACACAACGAATCGCTCGCGGCATAGCGCCCGCGTTTACACAACTGGTGCGTGTGTGCATAAGTGTTCGTATGTTAGTCGTGTCTTTCTTGTTTTCTTGTTTCTTTTCAAACCATTTGTGTTCCAACTAGTTTTGTTATTCCCTTTCATCGAACCAGCGCAGCGAGCATTCAATAAAATCTGATAAATTGGCAAATTGTGAATTTAGTGTTGAGTGTGCATCGATTGCGGACGGTTAAATATTGTATTCCAGCTAAATAATTTATCGGTATTACAAAAATTGGTGCTAAAGTTTTGCACCACTTTGGTTCATTTGGAAGTTGATCAATATTTTTTTCCACTCGCATATTAACAGCTTCATTTTTTCTTTCATCATTTGAAAAAATTCAAAGAAAAATAAGTATTCACAAAATAATAGTTTGCACATTTTGTGATTCGTCGAATCGCTACTGAATATTCAAATCGCAAGTTTATCATGTAATCCACTAAAAAGATGCATAAATCACAATTCAATTGTTTTCGCCGGACATTTAGGAGTGAAGGAAACAATGAAGTTGATTTTTAAGAATAAAAATTATATTTGCGCAATTTAAATTCACATTATCAAAAAGCATTTTGGACGGTGCATTTACATTTGGTACTTAGCTCCAATGAGCAAGCTGTTAAGAGTGACCGCGTATTGCCCGTTGATTATAACGTGGCAAAACATTCACTTACTCATTCATTACGTGAGCCTTCTTATTGTTTACAAGAATTAAATGGAAAAAATTGTTTATTTTGAAATCGAGAGCAAAGAGAACGAATAAACAAAACCCAAATTAAACCAACACACTGTTCGGCTGAAAATGGAACCTTTGAGAATCAATCCATTCATATCGCACATTCTCATAAGCACAAACAAGACATCGATTCTGTCGAAAGGCGATGGAGAAGTGTGTTTGATACTGAATTTGTTATTTTTTCTTTCAGACAACTATTGGCATCGTTTAAATCAGTGAAAAGAGTGATCGAAATTATTCATCAAACATGTGTGGTAAGTGATCTAGTCAATCAATATCAATTTCTTCTTGTTTTGAACATCATCTATTGAACACGCGCGATCAATTGTAATTTGGCATTACCAAATGTAATATAGAAGAATATTTTTCGAATTGAATACACACAGAAAACTGAATCAGCAATTTGTTTTTAAACTATACAAGTAAAATGGTAAATTATTGACAACTTCACAACTTTTCTTCATGATTTAGTGTATTTTACTGAATTACATTTTTTTTGCTGAAAAACTGCTGGAAAGAGGTATTGAGGAAAATCGGAAAATCGGAGGAAAATGAGACATGAAAAAAGATAAATGGAAAAAACGGTGTCAATGTTTGGCCAATGAAAAATGTAATTCAATAAAATACACTAAATTACTGAAAAAAATTGGTCAAGTTATCAGTAATCTACCATTTTACTGTGAGTTCAAAAATATGTTTCTGATTCAGTTTTCGGTGTGTAGAAAAACGGAAACAAACTCAGTCAAAAAGATAAAAAATCGACTTAATATCAAGTCATACAGTGAAATTCACTGTGAAATAATAATATAAAGTGCCTAGATTTTGATAATATTTATAACGCAAAAGAAAATACTCAAATTATTCACTTTAAGAGATTTTGATCAAAAACAAAATATTAATCAATTTCGAACAAGTGTTTCTTTTATGATGTAGTTTACGCATGATTGGAATGTGAGCAATTATTTTACATTCCAAATCATTCATTGCTATTTGCTAAAAGCATTTATTGAAAATTTTAAATTTCAAAGTAAGAAACAGAACAGATCTGGTCCGTATTTTATTAATATTTCAAAATCAAATTCAAATTCGAATTTCAATGAGCAACTTTTGGCATTTTGCTGTTAATTTTTATCGCTTCCTATCTTTTATGTGTGTGTTAAATTTCATTGCTTTTAATGTCAAAGTGATTCTCTTTTTGCTTAAAAGAGAACTGACATTTCTGTGCTCCTGCGACACTTGAACCATCGTATATAGGAGTCGTGCGACAGATGCAAAATTGGAAACTGAAACAACTTTCACTTTCTTAAATAAATTAAAGATTCACGAGGAAAAAAATCAGTGGCAGCAACAACGACGTGCGCGCATAGACAACGAAATACGCTTCCAATTAGTTTCGATGACGTCGAACGCTAATATAAATCCATATAAAATGCTCATTTTCATTGGGATCATTTGTAATAATAGACGACGTGCTTAGTGAGAGGCACAATACAAGATTAATTCAGTGTGCTTTTGTGTAACGATCGACATTTAGCATTATTACATCGTCGGTGTAATGGTCTCGCTTTATCGCTACAGCTCTCCAATTCTCTGTCGATTCCGAACGCTGGCTGGTTTCCATTTTAACTCTACGCCAATGCATTGTTGTTGGCCGTGTTGATCGTTCCATTTCGACTTTTTGCACATTAATTCCGGCATATGATATTTCAATACAAGGATTAACAGCAGAGAATTTCACAGATTTGCAATGATTTATTTTCCAAATGTGTTAGTTCTTTCAATTGAATTAAATGTCTATTTTGGAATGTCGCTCTGTAATGCTGTTCGAATGAGCATAAATCACAAATGGAAAGTTTGCGGGGGAAGACTTGATGAAAAGTAAACAAACAAATCAATTTGAAATTTAAATTGAAAGGAACGGAATTTTGAGAGAGTATGCAAATTCACATATGAAAATTATACAAATAACTTGTTCTGTAGGCATTTTATCGAGATTCGACAATCAATTC
The DNA here is from genome assembly GCA_028476595.1 of Obolodiplosis robiniae. Taxonomy (NCBI): domain Eukaryota; kingdom Metazoa; phylum Arthropoda; class Insecta; order Diptera; family Cecidomyiidae; genus Obolodiplosis; species Obolodiplosis robiniae. The sequence continues at coordinate 23,286,116 of CM052015.1, forward strand.
TTCCATATTTATTAATAATTTGCACAAGACTTGTCCTTCTAATGGAAACTTAATTCCAGTTTTGGTTATTTTAACCGTAGTTTTGATTTTGATGACTTTTTCGCTGTATTTGCCGATTTTAGTTTACATAATAATGCCAAAATAACGATAATTTCTCTCTCCCTCTCCCTCCACCAGGAATATTTGCATATTTGAATTACTTGACACCAAAAACTCGTAAAGAGATTTTGGATTTACTGGTAACCGGTTTGAAGCGTTTGGAATATCGTGGTTACGATTCGGCCGGTATCGCTGTTGATTCAAACGATGGCAAAGATATCATATTGGTGAAACGATCCGGCAAAGTGTTAGTACTTGAGGAGGCTATCAATCAAGGTAAAATTTAAAAAATATTACTCTTTTCGGGTTGATTATTATTTTCAATTACAATTTGTATTTCGGATTTGCAGCTTGTGAAGATGGCCAAACGAAAGCCAGTGTTGAATTGGATACGCATGTTGGTATTGCACACACGAGATGGGCTACGCACGGTCCCCCGAGTGAAGTGAACTCTCATCCACAGCGATCGGACGATGAGCATTCATTTGTCGTTGTGCACAATGGCATTATCACCAATTATAAAGACGTAAAGAATTATCTGGAATCGAAAGGCCATTCATTTGAATCTGAAACAGATACGGAAATCATCGCCAAACTTGTCTACCATTTGTATCGCAAACACCCGAATTATTCGTTCCGTGAATTAGTTGAACAAGTCATTCAACAGCTGGTGAGTCTATTTTGTACCGTTTTGATCTGAACGAAGTGAATATCATGAGTGAAGCATATCACCTGTTTGACCTTCGCCAATTTGAAATTCTTTTTTTTTCACTCTCTCTTTTTATTCTATTTATTTTTGCATTTGAAACATTCAGGAAGGCGCATTCGCTTTGGCATTCAAATCGAAACACTTCCCCGACGAATGCGTTGCAACTCGACGTGGCTCTCCACTTTTGGTTGGAATCAAAACAAAAACCCGTTTGGCCACCGATCATATACCCATTTTGTACGGAAAAGGTAAAAGACTTTTGTTTTCATAACACAATTGCATTGGAAATGAGCTGACACAACGGATCATATTCAATCAAATGACATAATGTGCAGAGAACAAGTTTTTCGTTTTTGTGTTGACCACCGACTGTGCGGACCGCAAAAATGACCAAATGGACACACAACACTGTCTTATTTAACTGTTTTTTTTTTTTTTTTTTCATAAACTCGCCCGACACTTTTACATTTATGTGCCGTTGTTATGTGTTTTGTGTGTGCGTGTGTATTATTCAGGCTTTTCTTGTGATGTCAATAACATTCGTATGCAACAATTGCCCGAATATTATTTTTGCGCTTTTCGGCGAAAAAAAAACACAGATATTTCCATGAAATGTGTGATTGGCTCAAATCTGATGAAAATTTCGATTACCATTTTAACTCAATATTTTAATACAATTTATTATTTTTATTTTGTGTTTAATCGATACATACCAAAACACATGAATTCAATTTATCAGATGATAATATTGCTTCGAACCACCCAGGTACGGTTTTATTTACAGACTTTCATTCGATTTTTATTCACTTTATTTTTCCATTTAACCATGATCTCTTTCAAAATAAATTCCGGATAAAACAAAAATGTACACATTAATTTGGAAATTGGTGTAAGGTTCTATGGTTGATATTCCCATTCACACGAATAAAATCAATTTTTATTCGTTCTTCTCGCGGGATGTGGTATTATGTGGTTTTTTCTTGGTTTCTTCTAAAAATACGACGTGAAATTGCGCAGTGACTGCCTATATATTGACGGGTATCTATTTCATATGCGAAAACATGCAATACGATCATGATATCATATGCAAATGGACTGTAACCTCATCAATATCGATAACACTATTTTTTTTTGGAAAAAGCAGATATATTTTCATGGGATGGTTTTGAAATAAGCACATTTTTATACTCACCATTTGTAAGTCATAATTCGTTGTGAGCTACTACCCCGACATTAACTTTCTGCAAAACAATCACAGCTAACTCTTTTGGACTTTAATGTAATTTCAATTTTATTTTTGCTAAATCGGAAATGGTGGCTTGACATTCCACAATAACTGTTGACATTATTCTTTGTAAACAAGGACAAAATACAATTCGTCGAATTATTTACACAATTTTTTTTTTTTACATTTTTTGTTCAAATCAAACTTGAAATAGAACATCGACCACGTAACAGCATTCATGACATTCCAGTGCTACCACGCACCGACAGCACTTCTGAATTCATGCCAGTCGACGATAAGGAAGTTGAGTACTTCTTTGCTTCGGATGCATCGGCTGTCATTGAACACACAAATCGTGTCATCTATTTGGAGGTAAGAAATTGGGAAATTGGGAAATTCGCCCATTCTATCGCCTCTTCAATTTGGTGGCACCCAAATCATTCACATATTCAAATCCTGTTTCCTTTCTCCGTATAATAGGACGACGATGTAGCCGCTGTTAAGGATGGCTTATTGAGTATCCATCGTTTGCGTAAAACCCATGATGATCCGCATGCACGTGAGATCACCACATTGAAAATGGAAATCCAGCAAATTATGAAGGGAAATTACGAATATTTTATGCAAAAGGAAATTTTCGAACAGCCAGAGTCGGTGATCAATACGATGCGTGGTCGTGTCAATTTTGAGCAGGAAAAAGTTATATTGGGCGGTATCAAAGATTACATTCCAGAGATCAAACGTTGCCGTCGCTTGATGTTGATCGCTTGCGGTACATCGTATCATAGCGCTGTTGCAACACGTCAATTGCTTGAGGAGCTCACCGAATTGCCGGTCATGGTTGAGTTGGCATCTGATTTCTTGGATCGCAGCACACCTATTTTCCGTGACGATGTCTGCTTCTTCATCTCGCAATCGGGCGAGACAGCTGATACTTTAATGGCGTTGCGGTACTGCAAAGGGCGCGGTGCTCTAATTGTTGGAGTCACAAACACAGTCGGCAGTTCGATTTGCCGTGAATCTCATTGTGGTATTCATATTAATGCCGGCCCCGAAATCGGTGTCGCCTCAACAAAAGCCTATACATCACAGTTCATTTCATTAGTTATGTTCGGTCTGGTTTTGAGCGAAGATCGTATTTCATTGCAACAACGGCGCCTAGAGATTATCCGTGGATTAGCCAAATTGGATCAACAAATTCGTAAAGTATTAGAATTGGATGGGAAAGTCTTGCAATTGGCTAAGGAACTGCATGCATACAAATCATTGTTGATTATGGGTCGCGGTTTCAACTTTGCCACCTGCTTGGAAGGCGCATTGGTAAGCAAAAGTGATAATTTAATATTGAATCGATGTGACCAAGATGCTCATGAGAAAATGTGTTTTTTTCCATTTAAATTGAACAGAAAGTGAAAGAATTAACTTACATGCACAGTGAGGGAATCATGGCTGGAGAATTGAAACATGGTCCACTCGCTTTGGTAGATGAACAAATGCCTGTACTTATGATTGTGCTTCGTGATCCAGTCTACAAGAAGTGCATCAATGCTCTGCTGCAAGTCAAAGCTCGTTCCTGCCATCCAATTTTGATCTGCGAGGAAGAAGATACAGAAACAATGAACCATTCAAGCAGAGTTCTCGAAGTTCCACGAACTGTGGATTGTCTGCAGGTACGCAAGCTCTCTTCAAGCAATTTTATTTTTTCGATGACTTTTTTTTTAATTTTAGGGCATTCTTACTGTCATTCCAATGCAATTGTTGGCATATCACATTGCTGTGTTGCGTGGCTGCAACGTCGATTGTCCAAGAAATCTCGCAAAATCTGTTACAGTCGAGTAAAAAATCAACACAAATCTAAACGAAATTGTAATCGCATATTTTAGAATTGTCTCTTTACATAAAAAAACGAATAATATTTTCGGACATGGTAAATGTCGAAATTCTGTGAAACGCACATAATCACATGATTTTCTTATTGCTTTTTTTGGAATATCTTTGGATTTTTATGTTGCAATATAAATTTAAAATTATTTTTCTTTTGTTACATTTTGTCCTTCTCCCGCTTTTTCTGTAATTTTTATTGTCTTATGACCCATTTTATGAAAAATTGTTTTTTTTTTTTTTTTTGTTGTTGCAACAAATGAATAAAGACATAATTAATCAATGAAATATGGTGTGGACATTTTCAATATATTGATGCCGTTTTATTTCGAACAATTTGAGTTGAATGACATTCGCACATAAACAATGCTGCACAAAAATTGGAGTGCGTTCACATAGTGAGCACATTTGTAATACACACGCACAACAGCTGTTGGCAGTTTGGCAATCGAATTGGCGCGAAAACAGTTAGCTTTCTACCATTTGTTCATGTGACAAATGATTTTAATAGTCATTTAAAAGGAATGCACGCAGATGTACAGACAGAAACAAAACTATATCAAAAATTCTGCCTTGAAACCAAAGAATTGAGTTCATTTTTTGTTCCTGAATTTATATTCAAATCTTATGATTTGTGCTTGATCATTTAACGTAATTGTAAAAATGAATTAAAAATCTAATTGAAAGTGAAATAAAACTCAACGTCCAGCCCGTGCAATTATTACATAAACGAAAATGAGTGATTTACCTTTGAACTCAGTGGAAAATACCCGAGATGGCTTTGCCCAAGCTATGGATGGCAACATGAGTTTTAGTAAGTCACGTTTTAAGTTTGAAATTCATTTTTTGAGCTTTGTTTTTTAGTTTTTCAAAAAAAAATTATGATTTTCTCACCAGCTAAATCTCCGGCAAAAATTTCGGCCAATGAAAAGCGAGTGATCGGGGGACTCAAACAATTGACTGATTTGCTTTTCAAGCAATTTTACAAAGATAACCAAGAAAACAATGCAAACCTCGTAGATGGAACGGGAGAGCCCGTGCAATCCGATGAAGTGACCACCAGCGATGAATATCCGACGTCAAGCGACATCGAAATGGGCAAAGAAAGTGACAACGAAAACGACAACGAAAACAATAGAGGAAATTTTCAGAAACTCTTGGACAATGCAATGGAAGGTGGTGCCGAGCAGTTCTGTGCGATGGTAGTGCAGCGGTTGAAAGACGGCACTCATATTGAACAGAGCGAAGATTGGCATCGTGGACAACTTGATGCATATAATTTTGCACATGAACGACTTTTTGAACGAGATTAGATGAAAATTTCCAGGAAATGGATTTGCTACGATAGATTCAATAGATTTCTAAAATAAAATTATGTCAACAATAATTTCCTACACAAATATTGCTGAAATAATAACTTTTATTTATAAGATCTTATGGTATTGTCATGTGCAATTTGAGGATTTTTGCACATTCTAACTCTTTTTGCTCAAATTGATTTGACTGACCCAGTATTTATTAACTTAACACATTTTTAAAGGTATTTATAAATATTATGCACTGAATTTGTATTCCTTTATGATTCCCTTGAATTGATTTTATATACCGATAGACCTTCGGAAAAAATTAAAAATCAAAATGAATGAAAAGTATCGTTTAAATAGCCAAATCATGTGTTTGTCTTGCAATTGTCATTTATTTTATGGTAAACATAATTTTCCCTCTATTTTCGTTGGTACTGAAACAACAATGCCGTTTTACTTTGAATTGCAATCCAAAAAATATATAAACAAATGCTCAGAACGCAGCCATTTTTCGTCGGTGACCATGTCAAAGTGGATTGTCAAACACAAGAAATTAGCAGTAGCATCGATTAACTGTCAAAGTTGATGCGAATTCTTTGAGTTCACAGTTGAAAACATTGAAATTGGTGAAACAGGATTTAAGCACATCAAATGTGGTGTTTATGTGAATAAATTCGATGGATACATCCAACACAATAATGGGAGCATCAAATCAAGTGAGCGTTCAAATGCTCCTTGATGATTTGTGCAGAAGTATATATAAAGATGTAAGCGTGTCTTACGGCGTAATTGAGCATGCTAGCTACCAGCCATCTGGCCAACAAAATCAAGACGTCATTCCCGAAGAGGTGTTGAAAAAATGCAAAAAGAATGCATTTGAGATTCTGTTGAAAAAATCAAATGTGAAATCACTGTCGGCCAGTCGGGCATCGATTGACGAAGGCTATTCCGAAATTATCGATCCCGTGCGAGAGTTGCAATTCTGTCGATTCGAATACAGTATTTTTGTGGGAGAAATTCGCCCGAATTTCGGTCCATACGGTCTCATTAAGGAGCGAGCAGAAAAGAAAATTCTAGATAAACTAGAACTTTTCAATGAATGCGTGAAATTTGTCGATGGAAATGATTACTTTTGCAACGAACAAAATGATGGCTATGCAATTTTATGGTTTCTGATAATGCTGAAAAACAAGAGCGAAATCGATACGCTACTGACTGTTGAACCGTATTTCTCACTGGATCTGAATCACATGCCAACGTTGCCTGTGCCGCAACCGAAATATTTCAAACTTAACTGGGATCCAAGTGTGGAGCTTGAACAAAATCCTTACTGCGGAGCAATGCGGCGGCTAAATAGAAGAACGAATATATTCCAATTGCCCGCCATAATGAGCGAAACATCGAAAAGGATCGGTGTACAACCCAAACAAAATATCGTTGAAGAAGTGCTGGAAAATGTTAGGAGTCGCCTTCACTCGAGCACCATTTACTATGAAAGCAACCGTTGGGAGCACCAAGGCCTTCAAATCCCTCTGAACAAAGAAACTGATCCCGAAGTCATTGCATCGCTATATGAAAAGAAATTCATTTCGGAAGCGCCAGATGCATCATTGAATCTGCTTGCCATCGAAGCAACTAAGGAACAGCAACCATTTCAAGTACTTATCATCGACCGAAAACGTTTTAATGAACATATCAAATTGCTGTTGATTGGTATCGAATCGGAATCATTCATATACAATTCAAGCAACATGACCTTTAGCTTGCTCGCAAATTTGACCATAGAAAATACAATGCCACAAACAATCGCACATTTCGTGCTGGATTTCATCGAGTGTGGCTCTTGCTATAAACGACTAAAGTCTCTAATCAGCGCGGATAACTTTAAATTGAAGTACAATGGTTTTGTGTTCAAGGTTCGTATGTTTTTTGATGAGTGAAAAAGATGGTGAACACAACGATAATGAGAATGACGCTTTTTTACTCTTACAAAAATATACATTTATCCATTTCTCCCAATGAATAGACTTTGTGCTCAAGCTTAGATAGATACCTGGAGACATTTCGAAGTGCAATCATTATCGAAAGAGAAGAAACGATTGGCGAATTGCTTGTTAGGGTTTCACCGCTTATCAAACAAGTCCGAATACTGGCCAAATTGTTGGCCGTTCATCCGAATGGTAAAAGAAAGAATGGGGATAAATGTTTCTCGATAATTTTAAACTTTTTGATGACATTCCCTTAGATGTTAGTAAGGAAATGTGTTATGGTTCAGAATTCCTTGGGTATTTGTATAAAGAAATCAACGAAATAACTCAACAAGATATTTATGCGCTGCTTGTTTTCATTCTATCTCAATGTTGTGCTGTTTATTTTCGGTAAAGGAAATTCAATTTCTATTTTGCACATTTCAATTAAAATTGTCGTATTTCATATTTTTCAGTCGTTTTTCAAATTGGATTTACCATGGAATCATCGAAGATCCCGGACAAGAGCTATTCATTGAGTTTGTAAACTTTTATTTGCCAAAAACAAAAGCATTTTTCGACAAAGCATTTGTGGTGAAAGCGAATTCGGTGCCCGGTTTCTTGCAAGGATGGGAGCACTCAATACTTTTGTGTGGAAAATACTCCAATCTATTGAAAGAGTACAGTCCAATGGTAAGGATAGGCACAGTGTTCATTTTTCGTCGAAATCAAATGATGTCCATTTTTTTCCCTCAGCATCCGTTGTTCACGATAAGTCCTCCCCAAATAGCCGTATGTTTATCATTTGCTCAAATTCGCGCGGTTGAATCGAAATGTCATGAATATAAATTACTGGCTCATTCAAAGTGCGGTCGTCAATTCAAACTGAATGAACTGCTGGAACAACGTCAGAGAAAGCGCCAAGACTTAGCAAACATCATTGCGGAGAAAACACTACAAAATATGGAGCAATGGAAGATGGAACGTGCGAAAAAGTTGAATGCAAAGCAGGAAAAATATGAAAAAGATCGATTGGAATTGATGCGACAAATTGAAGAAATTCGGGCGGACAAGTTACGAAAACGACGCGAAGAAGTCGAAGAAGATCTGAAATATTTGCGACAGAGCGATTTGGCTGAATTGAAAATGGTCGAGCGCGAAAATGAGCAGCGCAGAAAAAATATTGAATATTATGCGGAATTAGCGCAGATTGTTGATGCACAACAAAAGCGAACCGAAACTGAAATACAAGCGCTAAAATCAAAATTGTCAAGTAAAGTCGATGAACGTGAAGAAGAGGAGGTCGATGATATACTTGTGAATGCAAATTGCGATGAACGTGCCGGCGCCGACGATTCCGATGCCGAATCTTTATATTTAGATGCAAACAAAAGTCCGCTATCGAGCTCATCAAGCAAAGCATTCCAATCACCAGACGATAATCAAGCATTCCAAACACCCGATGCGGTGGCTTATTCTCCCAAATCTTTGCGTGAGTTCACTCCTGTAATACGACGCAGTGCATCTGATCTTATCAATTCAAACGTGATCGCAGATGACTTGGCCACTGATCGAGCGAGAAATCGTGCGAATGTGTTGAATTCAAATATCAATTTGGCTGCAACTGATGATTTTGTACAGGAGGTTAATATTCCGAGTGGGCCATTGACTGAGGCCCAGAAAAATAAATTGAAAATGCTGCAAGAATACGGTTTTGTTGATACAAATGCAAATGCACAACAGGTGACGATTCAAGCAGCCCCGTTGGAATTGACTGATCTACAGAAAAACCGGAAAAAGGTACTTGCTTCGGAATTTGGCATCACTGAGGTCATTGTCAATGTGCCAACAGAAAATCAAGGCGATACAGAATTTCGCCGAAACAAGCGTTCGGCACATTCACACACTCACACTTTTGACCGGAAGAATGAAATCAATGCCAATAAACCGATAGGTGAATCGCAGCTAAACAAACATAAATCGACGACGCAGGTGAATGATTTTGAGTCCCAACAAGTAAATTGCACAACAAATGAAGCGACAAAACTTCGGAATAAATTGAAAGCTAGTCTAAGTTTGGATTTGGACAACAGCAAGTTGAAAAAGCCGAGTTTATTGTCACCAAATTCATGTCGCAGTGACTTTTTTGTTTCGCCAATGTCTACAACATCTGATGAATTAATGGCTTGTTCCATGAATGAAGTCGGTGCTAGGAAACCGACAACGAAGGAAAATGAATTGACATTGGACTGTTCGGTAGCAAAAGATAGGCAGGCCAATTACGACCAATTCACGGCTGATATTGATGGTCGCCCAACGCCATTATGTGCATTGAATACAGCCGGCATCGAGCGGAATAATGAAGGATTCTCATTTCTCAAAAGCAAGCCAACATTCTCCGAAATTCAACGACAAACTCCAACGTCAAGCAGCATCTTCGACATATCATCTCGGCTGTGTGTCACCAGAAATATTAAAGCAACACCTCCATCACCGGTCAACCAATCATCGAAATCACTCTCGAAAGAGGAACTTCAAGACTTAAGCTACGGCAACTTGCCCATTTTCCTAGAGCAATCATTCACCATTCCACTACAAGTTTATTCCAATATACTAAACAATGAGATTTTAAAGATATTTTTCCAAGAGATCGACATTCTCAGCCACTTTCAAAGTTTGCGCAACTACTTTTTCATGATGGACGGTGAATTTGCGAGCAATATTTGCGATGGACTTCTAAGCAAATTGCAGGAAACTCGCAATCCATTGGAGCTCCTCAACTCGTACACGCTGCATGCGATCTTGGAAGGTGCACTCCAATCAAGTCTAATGAACAGCGATAAAAATGCTGAGAATCTATCCTTTTGCATTCCAAATATTCCTGATAAGCTTGACATGTCCTCACCGAATGTGTTGAACGAATTACATTTGAGCTACAAAGTCGAATGGCCACTCAATCTTCTTTTGAGCATTGAGGCTATCGAACATTATGATGAAGTCTTTCAATATCTCATCAAATTGAGACGCATCACATGGCTTCTCGACGAATGCCATCATGTAAGCCGCAATCTTGAACTGAAGCATTTTCAGAACATTCCAAATTCTTTTGCTAAAATCTTTATTTTCCTAGAAACTGAAGGATATCCGCAAGCAATCGGCTGAACGGATTCAATCATCGCCGCAATTTCGGAATATTCAGCAAATTCGGCACAAACTTCTTTGTTTCATAAATGCATTACAAAATCATATAACATCGATTGCTATAGAAGGTTCGTGGCATCAGTTCCAAGTTGATCTCAAAACAGTCAATTCAATGGAAGATTTATACAAAAAGCATACGAAATACTTGAAACGGGTCAAATTTCTCTGCATGTTGAATAGAAGCAGCCATAAATTTTATATTAAAGTTGAAGATATTTTCGTTGTTATGCTTCGATTTTGCAAGTAAGACACTAATTTTGACATTTATTTTTCATAAGAAACTAATTCAATTTTACTTTCCAGCAAATTGCTATCAAAAAACTGGAAATGTGATAAAAACGGAGTGTATACACATCCAAACTACGACAAACTCAAACAAATTGAAGAAGATTTCACGAACTTAATCAAATTCATTATTTATGCTGGCAATAAAATGTCACGGAGTGGGTATCAAGTTGAAATTGCCGCATTTATATACATGATCAATATAAACGGATTCTATGATTAAACTCCAATTAAAATAGCTAATGAAAAAATACTCATAAAGTCTTTGTTAAATGTTAGTATTTAATATATACTAGAGGCCTGCATCGGCTGGCCAAATCATGTTCGAAGACAATCGATTTAATTTTTTGTAAGAATATTTCCATCAGACGTGCGAAAATCATCAGATTGGATATCAGATATCTGAAAGATTCAGACGTCCAATGCGAGTCTCTAATGAAACATATAATTCGCTTGCGAGACACTAAAAGTGACTCCTTTACTAGTTTCATTTCAAATGTGTTAATGTAATAAATTGTTTGCCATGTTTTTAATAAAAGAATAGAAAGCAAAAGAATGGGTTTAGGTATTCATTGCCTTCAGTTGTTATTTCTAGTCTAGCAGAATCTTATCTAGTCCCCATCTATAGATGATATCTCGAATATCGGCGAATATCTCGAACCGTAGAATGATTGCTCGTCATCAGCAATGAAAGATTTCTGGAGGAATTCCGTCATGACGCGAAAGTCAAAGGTCTTCACTGCCCGTCGATTCTATCAAAGTTTGGCCTACTAAAAAAAGACTTAAAATCATACTTGTCACACTTTGATCTCAGTCGCGTTGCTGATGATGACCAGTACACTGGTTGAAATGCATTCAAAAATTATGACTCAATAAAAATAAGTTATTACAGTTGTCTCAATAATGGTGTTTCTGTTTTTGTCCAATTCTGTTCTTAAAATCTTGTTCAATTCTAATTTAAAAGAGACGACAAAATTTATTCCGTAAAACAAACAAAACAATTAAAATCATACATTTCGAAGGACAAATCGAAAAATAACAGAGTCGTACAGAGTGTTGTCGTACCAATAAAACTCACCAAAAATGTGATTAAATTATTCCAGCAATAGAATATCAAATTATGTCGATGGGGTCAAAAGAGATGAACTTGTCAAAGTGATCGGCATTCAAGTGTGCAAAGGCTCTTCCAAATACTTTAAATCACATTTAATTTGGAATTGGTTCCGAAGCAATACTGCAACAGATTCGCAGAAGTGTTTATAATATAAAAAACGTGAAAATAGTAGTTTTGCTAGTGTGACACAAATTTCCAATGTTTTGAACCAAATACGCAATCGAATATCACAGTGATTTTGTTTATATTTATAGTTTAGAGCTTGTTCGTGTTTCGATGTTACGGCCTTTACTCATTCATCAACGACAGCTATATCGTTTTCATTTTGCGCTTGTAGTTGTAGCTTGATTTTTGTTGATCTTGTAGTTTGTTTTAGCAGCTGGTTGCTTTTTACTCTTTCATCTCGCTCTGTCTGTCGATTCAAAGGGCGATACTCTGAAAGGTGACGTCATAAATGAAGACAGTATGAGAAGAGATAGAATCAAACGTTCCAATCAATTAAACAATTCAATTGGATGATTCGCGCGACTGAAAAACTTGTTTTTTAATCAATACATTTTATTATTACATTAGAATTCAAGAGTATATTCCAAGTGGCGATTGATCGCGAATACATCAGACTGTTTTATGTGGAAAAGGGAAACGCTTCGACCGAAATGCTCAAAATTACTTGTGTTTTATTGGCTGTGTTGGTGTTTTCAAATGCCAAAGATTGCAAACCGTCTGTAACAACAGCTAGTGGTTTTGCTGCGCCAAGAGAAATTTGTTCGGGCGATTTGATATTTGAAGAGAATTTCGACAGTTTAGACAAACAGAAATGGAAGCCGCAAGTGACGTTCTGGGGTGGTGGCGTAAGTAAAATGATGATAGAAGAATAATTTTGAGAAAAAATTCATGAAATTAATTATTTCACATTAGAATGGAGAGTTTCAGTGGTACGTCGCTGATGATCAAAATAGTTTTGCAAAAGATGGTAAATTGTACATAAAACCAACCTTAACGGCAAACACAATTGGTGAACGTCAATTAGAAAATAGTTATGTGCGTTTGGATGACTGCACCGATCCAAATAAAGATTTTTGTGAGCGTAGAGCTGGTGGCGATGCTATTATAAATCCCGTTCGAAGTGCACGTTTGCGAACTATCGATTCGTTTTCATTCAAATACGGTCGTGTCGAAGTTGTAGCCAAAATACCTCAAGGCGACTGGCTGTGGCCGGGTAAGTTAGGGTAACTATTATTTTACACAATATTTTATAATACAATTTGAATACTTGACTTCTCAGCTATTTGGCTGTTGCCGACACAATCGAAATATGGCGAGTGGCCCAGGTCCGGGGAGATTGATTTGGTAAATGTTGTAGTTTGAAATTTAGTAGTTCATTTTTTTTTGATAAATTTAGTAACTTTAATAGCTTGAATCCAGAGGAAACATAAAATATGGCGGTGGCGTTCAGATTGGCGTTGAACAAGTCTCATCAGCTCTGCATTTCGGCCCCTTATGGAATCAGGATGGATATAGAACAGCGTCATTCTCTAAAAATAGCCCAACCGGTTTTCAAAATGACTTTCATAAATATGAAATGGTTTGGGATGAAAGCGGATTCAGATTTTACGTAGATGGTAGTGAGCTTGGGGTTGTTTCTGTCAATGATGGATTCTGGAATCGCGGTGGCTTTAGAGGCGATAATATTTGGGCAGCCGCTTCTAAAATGGCACCATTCGATCAAGAGGTAAATAGACATATATTTAAATTGATTGAATACATCTTTTGAAATGACTATGATCAAATAATGATTCAATCGAATTCTTAAGTTTTTAATGACAATTTAATGATAACCTTGACACAGTTCCATTTCATCATAAATCTCGCTGTCGGCGGAACAAATGGCTTTTTCCCAAATGTTGAAAATCAAAATGGAAACAAACCATGGCAAGACGGTTCAAACACGGCAATGAAAGATTTTTGGACAAACCGTAGACAGTGGCAAACATCCTGGCGCAACAGAGAAATTTCCTCATTAGTCGTGGATTCAGTTAAAGTTTGGGCAATTTAGAAGAAAATACTCTCGCGCTAGAAATGTTTGATGAAATTCATTGTACGATTTGATGGATGAGTTCGTCAAATGAATGTTTCGAAGTAAAAATTGTCAACTGTAAAGAGCAAATGCTGCTCTTAGAGCAATAAAACAATAAAATAATACAAACAATAAAATATCTTTCAAATCGTATTTGAGTTGCTTTTTTAACCATTATTTATTAATGATTAATTCGAATCGAATGATTATCGAATTATTCGATATTGCCGCAGATGGTGACTGAACTTGACATTGGTTTTTTTTTCTTAATTGCAACGTTTCTTCTTTCTTTGTTCAGCTGTTTGGCTGCTGCATTTTGAGAATAAATACGTTCGATGTCATCGATGAAGATGAACTCGGATTCATTCCCGTCAGCGAAGGATTTTGGAAACTGTTCATTTTCATTGACACAATATTTGGCGGTCGGGTGAGAAAATGGCTCTTTTCGAGCAAGAAATGTATGCAAAATATTTCGTGAATGATTTGACCATCCACTTTCTTATAAACCTAGCCGTTAGCGGTACGTGTACAATTGTAATGAACTAATACGTTCATAGCGAATCTGAAAAGTCAAATATATTTGAGAAAAAAAAGATCAACATTCATTTTCCCGATATACAGCAATCAGCAATGATAAATTGCAAGCAATGGTCTACCAATCTGGAATTGCCCGAAAGACAAAGACCAATCATTTAAAAGAAGAAAAAACTCATTTTGAAACAAGAAACTCTTTTTGATATAGAATTTCCAAACTTTTTCATATTCCTTTCACTTTAAAATTACTCAAATGATAAATGCAAACCATTTAGAGAGCTTATCGTCAAACATGTTGCTCACTACAAAGTGTTTGATCGCACTGCTCTGAGTAAAAGCCTTCTAATCACACACAATGCCATGCTTGTGATAAGAAACAAATATGACAAAATGTGCAATTTTCAAGGCGCACGATTATGATTATACATCATTCTTTTCAAATCATGCCAGATAAAAATCGACCAGTATTCGATGGCCGATTCGCCGATTACGATCGTAATCATTGGTCTAGAAAAAATGCGTCAGTTCACTTTGCATCCACATCAAAGCAGACTCATGAAATATTCATTGAACATGTGTAATCTAACGAGTATCCTAGCGTTTTTTGCACTTTTAAAACTTGTTTGTGGTATTAGTAAAACCACAATAACTACTGCAAGTGGTGTGCTGGCTCCAGATGAAATCTGTTCAGGCGCCCTGATTTTTGAGGATTATTTCGATAGTTTGAATAAGCACGTATGGCGACCGGAGATGACATTTCCATATAGTGATGTAGGTAATAATGATTAGAATAAGAAATTTTCTAATACTTTCAAAATTTTCATTTGATTTAGGCTGGAGAATTTCAAATGTACGTTAGTAACGATGAAAATAGCTATTCGAAGAACAGAAAACTACATCTCTGCGTGTGTGCAACGTACACTGAGAGTCCTTACTTTAGACCCTTCAGAGAGATCAAGCAGCAACAAATTTTAGTGTAGATTCATTTTGACTCCTCTATCGCAACGCATCCTTCTATTCCCATTTTCCAGCTGTTTGGCTGTTGCCGACCAGGAATAAATACGGTGGTTGGCCTAAGTCTGGGGAAATTGATCTTCTTGAGGGACGTGGCAACTTGAATTATACCGAAAAGGATGGCACACCATTGGGCGTTGAACGAACCGCTTCAACTCTACACTTTGGTCCTGATCGTGGACATGATGCATACCGAACGACGTCATTTCCCGAATTCAATCAATCTGGTTTTAACACTAATTTTCATAAATATGCATTTATTTGGAATCAAGAAGGTATACAGTTTTTCGTTGATGATAAGAAAATTGGATTCGCTGCTGTCGGTGATGGATTTTGGGCACGCGGCGGCTTCAGTGGAGAAAATATTTGGAAAAATGCCACGCTCATGGCACCATTTGATCGGGAGGTGCATTTAGTTCTATCATAAATTTCGATGAAATCTTTTTTAATACTTCTTTTTTCATAGTTTTATTTCGTCATAAATGTTGCCGTTGGTGGCGTATCGGGGTTTTTTCCGGTCATAGACAATAAGCCGTGGAGTAATATGTCGGGTTCCGACAAAGCAATGAAGGATTTTTGGATTAATTCCGAAATGTGGATGTCATCATGGCAATTCGAAAACGACCATAGTTCCTTGATAGTCGATTCCGTCAGAGTTTGGGCTCATTGATTCGCCATAAATGGCTGTTTCGAATTTAAAAATGGATTAGGGCCGGAAGATTTTCAATAATATCATATCTGATCGCAGTATTGGATATTGAGGACAATTTATATATCTATAAAATCCAAATAAACATAACAATTTTAAGACAACCGTGTAGAAAATGACATTCAAATCATCAGTAGTCCAGTTTGGAATCCAGATTCTAAAATATGCAATGCGTAAGTAGAGTTGAAATGGATAAGAAAAAAAAAATGAACGGCTTTCATTGAGGGTAACAGTAAAAAAAAATTGATCTAAGAACGAAATCTACGATCCTTTAATATCGACTAGTTTAATTTTATTACTATCAAGTATTGCCTGTAATTTTCTTACGTTTATTTTAAAATTGATTAATTCAAACGGGATGAATCAAAATATTCTCCGCTTCTAAATTCCTTGACAAATGAATAAAATTCATTGTGTACTTTGGTTAGAACAACTACTTTATTTTAATCCAAAAATGTAAAGAAAAAGAAAACATTTCCGGTAATGGGCAAAAATAAACAAAAAAAATATTGCCGCGTGAAAATGTATTATAACTTAAATACATTTATAACTTTAAATGTTTTTACTGCAATAAGCAGAACTGAAATAACTAATTTATGGTGATTGTGGAGATTGGTTCTGCATGTGCTTCTGGCGATATTCACGGATTTTCACATTCAAAAAACTTTTTGAACCAAATATATGTGTGTGTTCTTTCTGTAAGAAATGGAAATCAATTAGAATTCTGGTTGAATTGGAAAATTTGCAGTTTGAAATGCGATTACCAGAAAATCATCAAGGTCTTTTGTTGTTGGAAAAAATCCGCACTTCTGAAACAATCCCATAATCAGACATTTGCGCTGATTGATAATATTCCGCTTCTTCTTGTTATGAACTTTTGCTGGGAGGAATTGCTGATGGTCTTCTGCAGAACTGGGCGTGATTGGCGACGAGCAGAGTGAATCCGTATCTTTATATGGAAAATATGCTCTAGTAAGAAAATAGTTTGCAAAGCTTTTATCCAAATCAAAAACGGTTTTATCAAATGTTGATTATTATGATCTAGTGATCCAAATTGGTCATGCCATCAATACATTTTCAGCTGGCATTTCTCAATTTATTTAAGGTATTTCAATATATTGATGGTGATTTGCATATGTTATATATTACAGCAAAAGACATCAATGAACATTACCTTTAAAAGTACTGTTTACATTGAAATCTGGTCCGAAGAAGCGATCGCCGACGAGTCGTTTGGACTGCTGTGGATCAGTGGCTGGTTCTTTGGAGTGATTGCGTTTTTTGTTTAGTGTGTTGTATGTTATTGATGGCGATGTAGGACTTGCATCCCAATCTTTTGCCATTCGATAGTTACTGAAATCAAATTGTGGCAATGCTTGAAAACGTTTTCTGAAATTGGATTCAGCTGGATCCGTCGACATTTCATTTGCCGTATTTGATTCAGTGTTTTCGATTTGAGTGGCTTCAGTTGCAACCAAATTCATTGGCTGCTGAGCGTTTGTTTTGGTGTGACGGCGACGGCCCAATTGTGCTGGTGTCGGACCCAAATGGAATTCCGTCATTTGGGGTCCAGCAGGAAATGGTTCGTTGAATTGCTTGATTCCATCGCCGTAATTGATGGGGCTCCGAGAATTTTCAGTTGATGGTGTGATTGGAAAATTGGAGCTGAAAATCTCCCCTTCTTGACCGTTGTCCGCAGTTGCACTTGACATTTTTATATCATTCTCTAGCGTTACTTTACTTGTAGCCGATTCTAGGTCAAACAACTGTTGCGCATGCGGCTTGATTGAATTCTTTACGAAATTGTGGTCATTGAGCTTCCATTTGAAGTCGGGATGCACGCGAAAATGCTCTTGTCGCATTTCAGAAGCCAGATTATAGTATTCTTGTTTCTTTTCTGGATCCAAAGCGTACCATGTTTCGCTTAGAATTTTGCTCACCGTTCGATTGTCACACAACGGGTACAATTCATGCACTTGAGTGCGATGTCTCTTCGCATAAATCTGAAAATGGAGAGAATTCAATTTGAAGTTAAAAGAGAATTTTCAAACAGAAAAATATTCCAACAAGAAGTAAAATATTCTCTTAAAATTTAAATCGATTTCCTCTAATTCGTGGAAAATATGAGTTCTACCATGAATGAATTCATTGGACGTCGAACTTTCTTCTTTGTTGTCGGGTCTTCTTCAGATTTTGCATTGTCGGCATAAGTTATGTATTGCGATGCCTCCAAAAGATTCGGCATCATTGGTTTGACGTGCTCGCTTTTAACCGATTTGACACTGTCGATGTTTGGATTTGTGCAATTCTGTTGACCTTCACCATTTGAATAAGCTTCGTTATAATCATCTGTGGTTTGTGGCGAAACAAAATCTTGTTGCAAATTCCATTTCGATTCTTTCACTTGATTTTGCATTGGAATCGGAACTGCAACTGAAATATCGTTCAGATTCGATGACATTTGTGGTTCGTAACTAGCATTTATTGCGTAACGATTGTAATATCGGTGTTCCGTTGGAATTGGCGCATGTTTTGGAATTGACAATGAATCGAACGAACTGAATGACGTATATTGTTCACGTGGTGTCCACGTATTTAACGCCTTCAGGACTGGTGGCTCATAATTGGTGACTTGAGGCACTTGCGTCAATGGTGACAGATATTGATTCGGCATATTCATGAGAGGTTGAGCAAAATACGCGTATTGCGGCAAAAAATACGGCGCATTGTGTGTGGTTGCTGATGAAACTGCCGTAGCCGAAATTGGTGAAGAGTTTTGCTGCTGCAAAGCAACTGAAAATCCAAAATTACTCATTGATCAAAATCAATCAGAACATTATCAAATTACACGGTAGAAAAAATCAAATTGTCGAAAATACGGACATAAAAAAGGAAAAAACGAAGCACTTCGATTCACTCACAAATTGCCCATTTTTATTGCACAAATAATGACTTACACAAGCATTTCATGTAGATCTCGGTGCCTTTCGCAAACACATTATTCGTCTCCATTTCGGCTCGGTCCATTCAAAGTTGAATATCCCAAAAAAAATTCCTCAAATGCGATAAATTCGGGCAATCAATGCCATTAAGTTTTGCATATAAACGAATAAATCACTTGCGAAATTAAAATGAATTGTTTTACGTGAAATAATGGATTTGTATTCTATTCCTTGTACTTTTGTTTGAAGTGTTTTAGTGTATCAGCACTACAGTAAAGTGAATTGCAAACTGATTAATGCAAACTTACCGAACGAATGACACTAATTCAATGAAATCGTGCACAACTGACATCGATTTTAACGAAAATCACTCAGTAGACTATTGGGATTGACAAAAATCAAAGCAATAGAGCATTTTTGTTTCACACAACGCTCATATTTGTGCGTTATTATATTCTTTGTCTAGCTGTTTAACGGTATCTTCCATCAATTTTGTGCAGAACAGCTCTCGCATGAATATATTCAATTCTTTCTTGGAAATTGCGTTTGTAGATGTGCGAGCGAGTGAGAAATGCGGTTCCGTCGAATCGTTCGGAATGTGTTCATTGAACGTGTCACATAGAAGAGAATAAATATAAATCAGCAAGGGTGTAGATGAGATAAACGATCCTGTTGCGATCTGTTGTTTGTGCTGCTATTCATTATTCAACTGGACATTGCAAATACTTGTTCGTGCAAAATCGCACCAAATGCAGATAACAAAGAACAGAGCATCGAGTTCAAAGACCTTTTATTTAGTAAATCACTCAGTGTCCCATTCCAAAAATTCAAAAACAACGTTGTTGCACTTGTCAATCTTCTATCAATTTCTTTTATACGAAGCCAAATTCTGTTTCATGTGATAAAACAGAGCATGGTTTTTACAAATAATTCAGCTAAATATTGAGAAAAATAAATGTAGCAGTTTTTCTGAAATGATTTTTTTTGTGAAAATTTATTTGATTTTTATTCATTCTGATATAAAAATCTATGGAATCAATTACATTACATGAAATGAAAAAAGTGAAGCAAACTCTGAAATTGGATAATTTTCACATTCAATTTACTCTATCTCAATCGTTGGTTCTTCGATTTTCAGAGGTGGCTGTGTGTGTAATGTCATAATTTATGAAAATTGATGCTGATATATTTGAGTTGTTCATTGCTACATTATTCGATGCATATTGTGATTTTCTTTTACGGATTTTGTAGGTGATTTCGGTGTGCAAGCGAGTGGCATGCATATTCGGGATAAGATCGCT
The DNA here is from genome assembly GCA_028476595.1 of Obolodiplosis robiniae. Taxonomy (NCBI): domain Eukaryota; kingdom Metazoa; phylum Arthropoda; class Insecta; order Diptera; family Cecidomyiidae; genus Obolodiplosis; species Obolodiplosis robiniae. Next base: position 23,306,478 of record CM052015.1, read on the forward strand.
TCCAGCGATTGTGTTTGGCTTGCTTTTTTAATGGTATTCTTCCGCCATTTTGTGTGTGATTTGTGTAAAGAATTGGACAACTCAACGGCTCAGAAAACACATATGAATGAAATGTCCTTTGGTTTAATGGTAGTGCACTGCGGCTTGATAGCTGTGGCGTCTCCGCCTCACATTCATCCGAAAATTTTGCTGTGTTTTTGGCCAATTTATACGTAATCGTTTGCTTTGTTTCTGTATTGGTGGCTATCAATATTTCATTTCCATTTATATCTAATGGTGGCGTTTTATTAAGTTGTAGAAATGCATTTTGGTTAGGCTCATCGCCATCATCGTTCGCTGTCAAATCAATAATGGGCACCACATTCTCTGGCTCGTTTACTGTGAATTCAAAATTTCATTGGTTACTACGAATTCACAGCCAAATTACTCACAAACACTCATGAATGTTAATTATAAAGGCGTACAAAACAAAATCGAAAAACTCACATATTGGATCCTCAACTTTTTGCGTATTGTCTGACAATTTGGTGTAGTCTGAATATTTTATTGGCTCAGAAAGAAGCGGTAGTAGTGAATCCCATTGATACACACTTTCACTGTGATTATTATCTAATCGAAAGGGTATTTCAAAAATGTCAACAAAAAATGTCGATTACATTTGGGAATTTGTGAAAAGTAAATAAACTGTTTTACCGTGACTCGGTTGAATGCCATGAGCGGGCGGCTTTTGTAAAATTGTCTCTAAGCCAAATGCACTATGGTTTTGTTGCTGTTGCTGTGGAATTGTCGCTTGAATTTGCAATTGTATCGACGGTTGATTCTGTTGTTGTATTGAATGCTGAATCATTGGTTTTTGAATGATTGGCAATGTTAAAGCTTCACAATGCTTTTCATTATCTTTGCGATTTGAATTTGTAATTTGATCATCATTTTGAAGTTGAACGTTTCTTGCGTATTGAATATTTTTCGGTTTGCTCTGAATATTCTGTATGTTTTGAGCGCCCTGCATATTCTGGGAAAGTTCTAAGGAAAATTTACCATTCAAACCACCACTGACAATCGGGTCATACGATGCGGGTATTAAAGTTTGGCCAAATGAAAAATAATTATTCGCAGATGATGAATATGATGTGTGATAGTAGCTTGGTTCGGCTACAAGTACTTTTGAATTTGTTGGCAAGCTAATGCTTGAATTCAACGAACGTTTCGCAACGGGCGTGAATGCGGATTTATGCGATGCATCATCTGCCGTTAAAATCGGAGCAATGTTCGGCGTTGGAAAATGATTGTACGGTCCAAATGACAGAGGCATCGACGTGGGCACACATCTGTTTCGGACATTTGGCGTCACAGTTGAAGTTATTATTGGATTGGTCTTCATTGATGGCGAACATTGCATTTTGACATTTGGTGCGTCTAAATGGAACAATTTGTATTGTTTATTTCTTTTTACAAAGTAGAAGTTTTGAATACTCACTCCAATATGAATCAAATCTGTCAGGAAACGACAAATCCATTTTAAATAATTCAAAAAATTCGATATAATAAAATTCAATGAATGTTTTTTCACCAGTTCACACAATGTTCAGCAAAAAATTCACTTGATAATGGGGAAAATGTATGCGGAATATGATTAATTTGAGGTGTGCTCAGTACATAAGTTTAAATTCCTTTCCATTTTCGCAGGAGAATGACTTAAGGAGCTTCAAAAGTATACTTTTTGTCAAGCAAAATATATTCATCTGAAGTATGAGATGATGGCAGATATAAAACAGGATGAATTCGATCGAGAAGTATTAAGTTCAATTATAAAGCGATTACAAAAATATCAAGCGATCCGCAAAAATAAAAATTTTGCGCGTCTGTTTTTCCCAAAGCGATTTTTGTTTTCGCAAGTGCTGTTTTTTATATGACACAATACCCGACTAAACATCAAGTGAATTGAATTCAAGACAAAAGTCTATTTGAACAGGGTGACGCAATATTTTATTTGCTTTTGCGGAGGGGCAATGTGGCATTGGTTTTGCGTCTGTTTCCATCAAGGACTAATATTGAACTCCACCCACTGCTGTACATTTTAATGTCAACTGAATAGCTGATGTAAAAATCAAATATTCGAGTTTCTGCATTTTTTCCGTTACTTTGAAATGCGTCATATTTTATATTATCACGTTTTCCGCAGTCGGTTACTGCGTGTATTGTATTTTATTCATTTTTTTCAAGAAAATTCTTTTTAGAGAAATTTTCGATTACGAAAGAAGATATTTTTTGCATCAGTTTTAAATAACAAGGTTGTCAGGATAGGAACGGAAAACCAATAATGTTTTATAAATAAATGAATCAAGCCAATTCGACCGTTCTGGAAATATTCCTTCTTTTTTTTTTTTTTGCTCAACTGTTTGATTTTTTTTAAATTAAACAAGGTAAATCAACTGAAAAGTAATTTTTTGTTTGAAAGAGATGTTAAGAACACTTTATATTTTGCTATTTTATGGAATTCGTTCGTATTCTCACTGAAATCGTATGTGATTCTCCAGTTTTTGATCAAATACGTGAATACTGGAAAATTGTGACCGTTAGCAAATGTAAAATCTTTGTGTCGTTCCATATCGATTGGGTTTTTTGAAAATGGATCAATTACACCACACAGAAGAGGATCGACGAGAGATGCCAAAGCGCTACTCTTCATATTACCGTGCTCAGGCCGGGTGGCATCTTGCATAAGTTTGAAGATCTGATTGGTAACAATACGATTTTCTAGGAGCAGACCATTCAATTTATCCAACATCTTATCCAACGAGGATTCAACGTCTTGAAAAAAATATACATGAATCAGAATCCACGAATTTATTTGAATATAAAATATCAACATCTTACCAACAATAAGCCTGAACATTTTGGCCACATCCGATGGTATGACCTTGTCTTTCAGTTTAATGAAAAACCGCTGGAATGCAGCTGCAATGTTTGCTGGACTACGATGGGATACAATGGCTTTGTAGTTATGCTTATTGACTTCATCTTCTAGCTGTTCGATTTCGCTCTTGTCTCCTCTGGCTCGCACGAAATCTTTGCTCTCAACGAATGATTTCTGTTCGAATAATCCATGCAGCACATTCAAGAAGGTTTTCACAACAATTGGCACGTGATTTTCACAATATCCATTCTGACATATTTCTTGCAATGTTTGCGCGCCAATGCTGTTGAAGATGTAAATTTTATTTTTCAAATTTATGAATAATGGTTGGATCGGCTTAAAAGTTTGAATTAAAAAGAAGTCATTGCAGTAACCACAATGAACGTATTTTATGGAAAGAAAGAATATCACCTAAATCTCGTAAGTTAAACATTGAACGCACATTGGAAAATTAGTGGTAAATAAATGGTTCAAGATTTTGAACTTGTCCCAATTGTCGATCATGTATGTGAAAACTGGATAGTCATTTCTGCTTGCGGTTTCATACTCGTTCATTTCCTGCACATTTTGTGGTCTTGATGATTGTTGATTAGGGCATCCACATAACAGCAGATCCAAGACCCGAGCCAAGTCGGTGCTACTCACCAAACCATTTCCAGGCCTTGTAACTTTATGCGTTACTTTGAAAACTTCGTAGGCGAGGATACGGTTTTCAAATGGCATCTTGCTGTTCATTTCGTTAAAAATAGCATTCAAATTACTTTCAACACTGTTTCCTGTGAACAACAGACAAATGAGCATTTCTTTGAAAATATCAAAGGATTTATAATCTAGAAAAAGATTATGTACTAACTTCTTATCATTCTTACAAATGACGCGACATTCTTTCCAAAAACTTTTTGCTTCAGTTCACTCAGAAAAAGTTTGAATAATTCTACCAAATTTAATGGATCGGGTTCAGTTTTCATCACATCGTAATCCATTTGATTAATTTTGAGGGCTAACATTTTCACTTTCATTGGATTTCCTTGCGATATCATGAATCCCCGGCTAGGGGTATAAAATGTTCTCCTTCTTATGATTGGATATATGACATCCATAAATGTACTCACAAATTCTGGAATTGAGTCCTTGCAATGTCCATTGTTGCACATCTCTTCTAAGGAATTCGCTCCGATACTGTAAAGAATAGCCAAACATATGATAAAAAAAAAAATACTATATATCGTCCAATTTGGTTCTTTTCTTCATTTATGCCACGCATATTTCGAGAGTTAGAAAAAAAAGTATGATGAGCAATGAAGGGAGTTGTAATGCGCACTAATAAACCAGATTGACTTACATCGGGCCTTTGTATACCAAGTTTCGACAAAGCTCCACATCACCTATCTTGGAATTGCATATTCATTTCATATAAGTTTAAATGAACTTTCTGTAATATTGGAAAAGCGAGAAATGCCAATTGCTGGATGGAACTTACAAATAGAGCGGCTATTATGGAGCTCACTATCAAAACCTTGAATATCATCGTTGTAATAAATACATTTTGAATGAACATGAGATGTTCCATGGAAACAGCTTATTTAATTCAGTTTCATCGATGGTTTTAATTTGGAATTTCAATTTCCAATTCTAATATTGAATGCTAGTACAATGTGAATGTTCTTAATGACTGAACACCAGATGATCAGATACGCATTTTTGAATTCACAATACCTTCGAAATATTCTGGAATGTTAAAACAATTGCATGGAAAATGAAAATGGAATTCTTTCAATTGTGCCTCAATTTTATAAAAGCGCTAATGTCAATTCATCTTGATAATTAAATTTTACAAAATACAATGCCAAAATCATATAATCGAGAGTGAAAGTCTATCAAATTAAAAATAAGAACCAAGTTTTTTACAAGAAATATATTTATGCAACTTAATCCCATAGGATGCCGTTAGGCACCCATCACACCTTGTTCATTAATAATGCGCAAATCGTGAAAAACTGTAGTTTGACATGTGTCTCTGACAATTCACTTTTGTGAATTCTTTTTTGATATTTCGTTCTGATGACGATGAAAAAAGTCCCGATTTCATCCGCAGCCATTCATTTATCTAATTTATATCATATTTCGAAAAGATTCGATTGAAAATAAATGATCTTACGTACGTAAAACTAACTTTTCGTTTAGGTAGAGATGGCGCGGTCCAACGAAATCCACTACCCCTTTACATAGGAGAAGATACAAAGCATCGTCCGCTTGATCCAATTTAATGATTTGATTATTGACCCCGAAAATTGAAAATTTTGCCAGGGAGCTAGTCTTAAATCTCATCAGAATGACTTGAAACTTTGTGTGACTTATTTTTGTCATAGAAAAATAGGAATAGGAAACAATATGAAATTTAGATAGCCGCCATGCAAATTTTCAGTTTTGACCCTGAAAAGACGCCAAAAATCGAAAATTTTGCAGGGGAGGTAGTCCTAAATCTAATCGGAATAACTTGAAACATTGTATGACTTATTTTTTTCATAAAAAATTAATATCCTGAAAGTTTCATAATGATACAATGCGAACTAGACATAGTCCCCATACAAATTCTTCTTAATTATACAGCCCATTTTTTGATTCGACTCCACTAGAGCGACCCGATAAAATTATCCGATTAGGCTGAAAATTAAAAGGTTTCTATTTCAAATACAGTTCAATGTGTGTATAAATTTTGGATCAATTCTAATCTCAACTTTTTGAGTTATCGTGTTAACAAATTTTTGCGTACAACGTACAACGGACAACGGACAACGGAAAAAGTACCACACACGGACAAAAAATTGCTCCGGGAATGGTTGCAATCGTTTTTTCTAGGTTCAAAACGCATAGAAAACTTATTCCGGGCATTGTATTTCAAAATCAATCCAAAACATTTGGATAAACAATATTTTAAAATTCCAAATCAACTAACCATCATCACTCCTCCCTGCACCTTCCCTAAAAATTTTATGGCAATCGGTCGAGCCGTTCTCGAGTTATGGAGTGACAATCAAGGTAATATGAAATGGAAAAAACGACTGAATATAAGTTTTTGTTTAAATTAATTTTTTTTTTCTCAGGATGCCCGGATGGCTAAAACAACAAATATGCTTTGTATCTGTTTTTCGTCATATCATGCTAATAGGTTTTTTTTTCAATTGTTCTGTTTTTTATTTGTAAAATTTATGAATGTTCAAATCGTTTATCTTTTGGCTATGTTTTCGCTTTTACAATTTGTTATGGTTTAAGTTTCTATCTATCGCATGTAATTTGTAAATGCATTAATCGTCATACCAATTGATTCAGTTAGGCGGAAAGATATCCTCCGAGAAGCTTAGTACAGAAACGAAACTATTCACACGTTTGTACCAAAGAGATTCAGAACAAATTTTCGTAACAAAGTGAATCAAGAATACTCGATTATTGATGCACTTTGTAACTTAGCTTCTCGGAGGATATCTTTCTGCCTAACTGATTCAATTCATGAAACACATTCGCATGTAGCAAATTCTTTACTTGTTATCACAAATAAACCAAATGAAATATGCATGCTACTCAAATCAATTAGGTAACAATTTGTCATTTGTCATTTATCGTTGCCAATTTGTTGTCATCCATCAAATATTTTAATTTCAACTAGCGGACCCCGTTGCACTTCGTTGCAACCAACCAAAAAAAGAAATGAAATATTATAGGTTTTTTTAATGAAATGAATGCATTGTATTTCAAAATTATTAATGTCAATCCAAAACATTTGGATATACAATATTTTTTGTTTGCCCATTTGAAGCGAGCATAAACAAACAATTTGGAGTTCCAACTCTTGAGCAGGCCACGTATAGCTGTCCATGTGAAAAGCACGGCTCCTCCAAATTTAATCCGCATATTTGAAGCGTTCGTCCTTGCGCCTTATTGATGGACATGGCAAATGATAGACGCACTGGGAATTGCAAACGCTTAAATTCAAATGGCATGTCTGTTGGAATCAGTGGAATTCGTGGTATGAGCACAATTTCACCTTTCGCTGTTCCGGTCAATATTGTGGCTTCAATTAAATTCGGCATCAATTTTTTTACTGCTAATCTTGTGCCATTGCACACGCGAGATTGAAACTGGTCTCCAACAATTACAATGGCCACTTCGCCAATTGTTGGTGCATTAAATCGTCTCGCATGCTCTCCAAAGGGCGTTTTGTCAGCCCTGATAACGATTCTGTGATCATCAGATGGCATACGATCGAGAGCGGCTTTAAACAATCGAATTAATTTATTGTACTGATGTAAGAATGTTTGAAGTTCAGAAACAATTTGTCGCCTTGCACGCGCAGCAATTGTACAACGCCGATCCAATTCACGATTTGCATCTCCGATAAAATAGATTTGCAAAAATTGATGATCAGCATCAGGATATGGCAATAAGGAACCAGCTCGATGATAAATCTGACCTTGAAACTGTAATATTTGTGAAATGTAATTAGATGCTGGGTCAGAATTCTTGAATATATCAAAAAAATTGCTGCTCACATCGCATTTTTCATATGATATTCCGCATGAAGTAATCACCTTAAACGTCGGCATGAAATTGTCTCTTACAATTTTGGTCGCACCAAAAGAAGTCATTTGAAATGCCGCATTGTATTCTTGAATGTGAGATAAAAATGCTTAGACGTTTGCGACGTTCCAAAAATGAATGAATGAAGTAGATCGGGGGGAGATTCAAATGCTGGCAGTCTCACTTTGCCATTAGCACAACACATGCCAGGCGTTTCACCCTGAAATTGGACTGCATCACAATGTGGACATCTCACCGTCATTCCACCAATATTGGAATATTCACTATAATCATTTTCGCTATTGTAAGCGAAAGCAGCATATTCCATCTCTTGCACAGCACGACGTGAAAGTCGTGTCGTTTGTCTCGATGCTGGATTTAATGGATTTGGATCTGCCGATCTATGACGACGTGCGTTTCGTAATTGTTGTACTTGATTTTGTTGAGAGCGTTCCTCTACACTTTGCGGTCTCCTTTGATTCAATATATAGGTAGAATTACGCGTACGTCGACATATAGTTGATCGTCTTGTTGGTGGCATTTTTTTCTAAATCAATGAAATTAATTCAATATTAATTAAGGATTGTTTATTTAAGAATAATTCAAAAACAGCAACAACAATGTACACATTACGAACGATTTCGATATTGAGTACACGCTGAATGGATGATGCATATGATGAAATTATGGAAAAAAATCACTTTCCACTCTGTTTTCTTGAATCCAAACACATTTTTCTGCACTGAACACACTTAAAATCATTTTTTAAATTATTAATATTTACCAATATTTATGAAACTAAAAAAAAAAAATCACTTGTAATAAAATTCCAATTGGAAAGCAGTGAATGTATGACCGTGCTGTCAATCAAATGAATGTGTGTATATATGAGTTTGTGTAGTAGGTTGGATCGATTTTTTTCGTTAGGTCGGACCGAAATTTAAACTTTTTTTTTTCAAATGTTGAATTTTTTCAGGAAAAAAATCATAACTCGAGAATGGCTGAACCGATTTTGATTTTCAACTTAATAAACTAACCATCATCACTCCTCCCTGTACATTCCCTATAAATTTTATGGTAATCGGTCGAGCCGTTCTCGAGTTATGGAGTGACAATCAAAATGTACACTTCTTTTTTTATATATAGAAGATAGAAGAAGAAGATAGAATAGATAAAATCATTTAAAACAAATTTTAGTTACAAAGTGCATCATCGAGGATTCTTGATTCTCTTTGTTACGAAAATTTGTTTTGAATCTCTTTGGTACAAACGTATGAATAGTTTCGTTTCTGTACCTAGCTTTTCGGAGGATATCTTTCCGCCTAACTGATTTATGTGTTAACCGGAAAAATTTAAGAAGTACGAAGTGCTATTTAATTGGCTTTAGTTTTGATGAATTGTCATATTGAACTCAATATTTTTCAAGCCCATTTCTTACGTCGTTCTGATCTTTTTAACTTTATGTTTTTTTTTATGCAGCAAATTCTGAGAAATTCACTTAGATACTTCAAGGGAAACTTTGAGATTTTGATATAACAAAAAAAAAATCATTTTTCTCATTTCGTAAAAGACATGAATAAGATATGTTATTCTAATACAAAATACATTAATCCAAAGTAAATCAAAAAACAAATATCAAAATATTTTTTTTGTAATTGATTTTAAATACGTCTTATAATTTGCACGTTTATAGAATTCGTTGGTATTCTCATTGAAATCGTATGTGATTCCCCAGTTTTCGATCAAATACGTGAATACTGGAAAATTGTGACCGTTAGCAAATGTAAAATCTTTGTATCGTTCCATATCGATTGGATTTTTTGAAAATGGATCAATTACACCACACAGAAGAGGATCGACGAGAGATGCCAAAGCGCTACTCTTCATATTACCGTGCTCAGGCCGGGTGGCATCTTGCATAAGTTTGAAGATCTGATTGGTAACAATACGATTTTCTAGGAGCAGACCATTCAATTTATCCAACATCTTATCCAACGAGGATTCAACGTCTTGAAAAAAATATACATGAATCAGAATCCACGAATTTATTTGAATATAAAATATCAACATCTTACCAACAATAAGCCTGAACATTTTGGCCACATCCGATGGTATGACCTTGTCTTTCAGTTTAATGAAAAACCGCTGGAATGCAGCTGCAATGTTTGCTGGACTACGATGGGATACAATGGCTTTGTAGTTATGCTTATTGACTTCATCTTCTAGCTGTTCGATTTCGCTCTTGTCTCCTCTGGCTCGCACGAAATCTTTGCTCTCAACGAATGATTTCTGTTCGAATAATCCATGCAGCACATTCAAGAAGGTTTTCACAACAATTGGCACGTGATTTTCACAATATCCATTCTGACATATTTCTTGCAAGGACTGTGCGCCAATGCTGTAAATGAAAAAAAATTTAATATTTTGAAAATTCTGCATATTCGGAATTAAAAAGTTGCCATTGCTAGTCGACATCCATGTACACCACAAATCGTATTACATGAAAAAGATGTCTGTCAAAGTTTAATTTGCATAAAGTTTATATCACTTAAAATAAATAGAACGCACATGGGAAAATTGGAGCTAAATGTATAGTTCATGATTTTGAACTTGTCCCAATTGTCGATCATGTATGTGAAAACTGGATAGTCATTTCTGCTTGCGGTTTCATACTCGTTCATTTCCTGCACATTTTGTGGTCTTGATGATTGTTGATTAGGGCATCCACATAACAGCAGATCCAAGACCCGAGCCAAGTCGGTGCTACTCACCAAACCATTTCCAGGCCTTGTAACTTTATGCGTTACTTTGAAAACTTCGTAGGCAAGGATACGGTTTTCAAATGGCATCTTGCTGTTCATTTCGTTAAAAATAGCATTCAAATCACTTTCAACATTGTTCTCTGTAAAAATATATATATATTTTTTTAAATATTTTGCAAATATCGAGAATTGTTTCAATAAATAAAACAATTTATCAAGGATTGTATAGTATTATTTTGACACTTACTTTCAGTCACTCGTACTCGTGAAGCGATTTCCTTTCCGAAAACCTTTTGCTTCAGTTCACTCAGGAAGAGTTTGAATAATTCTACCAAATTTAATGGATCGGGCTCAGTCTTCATCACATCGTATTCCAATTTATTTATTTTGAGGGCTAATTTTCCCACTTTCGTTGGATTCCCTTCCGATATCATGAATCCCCTGCTCGCGGCATAAAATGTTCTCCTTCTAATGAGTGGGTTTATGACTTCCATAAATGTGCTCACAAATTTTGGAATCGAGTCCTTACAATGTCCATTTTCGCACATCTCTTCTAAAGAATTCGCTCCAATACTGTCAGAAAAAAAAAAATCTTGAAACTATCGACAAATCAATGACAAATCTGATTGTCTTACATTGGGCCCTTGAATCTTTTTTTCGGATTGACACCGCAAACAGAATCTGCATCATATACCTAATAAAATAAATTGCATTCGATATATTACAAAATGATATGAATATGATAGACTTACGAATGAAACAGCTATTATGTAGCCCAATATCAACACTTTAGATATCATCGTTCAAGAATGTAGACTGTGAAATAACATGAATCCTTTTATAGGGCGAGATTACTCGTTCTCAGACAGTTTAGTTCACTTGTTAATTTTATGCAAACATTCCAATTGTCTAAAGGAAATTTATTTTCAGCTGGTGGAACGTGCACATTCAATGTGCACTCAATAAAAACGTGATATTCGCTGCAGATGAGATGGTGGAAATAATTTTTCCGACATCTTTGGTTTTCAGAGTAAAAATCAAATCACAAATTAGCTCAAATTTCTTACATGAATTTATTTAAACCAAATGAAGTAAATATATTCATCTACATAATTCAACGAATCGAATCAAGAAACATAATTTTTCTGAATATGTGTTTTTGTGAATATGTTAGTGGTTGATGCGTTGGTGTTTTTTTCATTCATGGTTTATTGATTACCCGAGTTCTTCAAACTGAGCATAACACAGAGAAGTTAGTGATTCAAAATGTATCATCAGTGATGAGGACTCGCCACGAAAGCTTGTTCTGGAGGCTTAATAGTAGGTCATTGACATTTTTAATTTTATTCGTTTCAAACCCAAAATTTGATTGAAGAAAAAGGTTGCCGATGATAATTTGTCAGAGTGTAATTTATATATTACAAGAAGTTTTTTAAACTTTTCTAAAAGTCAAACAACAGTTGCACGCATGTCTGATTCTGAATATTCTGGATCACATTCATTCAGAATGTTTCGTTCACAAATACACCGCAAAACACGGGTTTGCTTGCACACATGGGCACATCACACGAAAGGGGGTTCATAACCCACACCATATCCCAAACCAGTTACACAAAATCAAGCCTCAATCAAGCCTCAACACTTTTCTTCTATTACTCTAACGAAATTTTCTTAACTGGTTGAAGCTCAACCATCACTCATTTTTAATTCTGGTAGATTCATAAAACATTTTCATTACTTTTGCCCAAACAAAAATAATGTTTCATACAATTTAATTCACGATAGCGAGACTTCACACTTTTTTTCAAAGTCATAAAATTTACGATAATAAAACCCAAAATAATTCAAATACATTTGACAATTTTAATACAAAGTACATTAATCCAAATGAAAATCAAAAAAAAAAATATCAAAATATTTTTTTTTGAGCACTTTGAGTGCTACTTTGTGTTTTTACCAAAATTTCATTCGAACTCAGATGAAACAATTAGTATACTACAAGGCATAATATATTTAGAAGCTACTGCCATCCGTATTTTCGCCTTTAGTTATACGATATTTTCATACTGTATATAATTCACTATAGTCTTTTCGCTACTCACTTTAAAGCAAGACACAAAAAATATTTTTATGTCAAAACGTGAACCAAATAATTGGACAAACGCGTCTAAATCTTCTGGATGAGAATCAAAAATGTATAATCGAATGTTTCTCCTAAGAGATGTTTGTTTGCATTCTATGGTGAGACTTGGTGTCTCATACCAACTATCACTCAAAATGAGGCTTGAACTGATGCTCGACAATCGAATCAGTAAGAATCTCCATGACTCTCAAAGAAAAGTTTTTTTATTTTGTCCCAAATCAAGTATATTAATCCACTATTGATCAATCGGTTAATCAAAAAAACATTTTTCATTTTGATGAAATTTATTCTCAGACATTTTATTCAGCACAGATGACTCTGAGGCTATCAGTCGTAAATTAACATACATACTTCAAGGCGGCCCTCTTTCAAAAAATCTATAAAGCCTCGTACACATGCTAATAGGTATGTAGAATTTATTGGTTTTTCCATCGAAATCATATTTGTGGCGATAATTGTCGATCATATACGTAAACACTGGAAAATTTTCGCGTTTGGAAGAGAGAAAATCTTCATGTTGTATAATATCCGTCGGATTTCTCGAATGCGAATTAGTTGTCCCACATAAAAGGGGATCAACGAATGCTGCCAAATCATCACTTCTCATTTTGCCATTCTTGGGCTTAGCGGATTTCTGCATAAGTTTAAAGATTTCATTGGTAACAATACGATTTTCTACAGGCATTCCATTCAATTTATCCAATATCTTATTCAATGAAGATCCAACGTCTGTGAAAATTCATATAATTAAGCATTGATTCAGTAATAATATATTTTCCAAAAGTAATACTTTTACCAATAGTTACTCTTAAAGTGTTGGCGACATCCGGTGGAATGACTTTTTCTTTGAGCTGGATAAAGAAGCGTTTGAATAAATCTACAATATTCAATGGATCGGGCTCGGATATGATGACTTTGTTGTTATATTTATTGACTTCATTTTCCAGCTCGTTCACTTTGGTCCTGTTCCCTTCGGCTTTCAAAAACTCTTTATTGTTTTCAACGAATGACTTCTTTTCAATTAATTTATGTAGAACATCCAAAAAGACTCTCACAATAGTTGGAACGTGTTTCTCACAATATCCCTTTTCGCAAATATCTTGCAATGACCGTGCAGTCATGCTGTACCATGAAAAAAGATTGATTGTTACTTAAATTTCCAGAATATTACTGAAACACTAATTTTAAAGAAAATTGTGAGAGCGCACATTTCGAATTTAATGCTAAACATATAGTTCACGAACTCGAACTTGTTCCAATTCCCGATTATGTAAGCAAAAACCGGATAATTATTTCTAGTTGCGGTTGCGAACTCTTTGATCGCTTCAACCACTTCTGGTTGCTTTGAACGATGGTCAGGATAACCGCATAAAAGTGGATCTAATATTCGAGCCAAATCATTGTTACTCACGAAACCATTTCCAGGCTTCGAAGCCTCATGCGCTAACCGGAACACCATGTATGCAACAATACGATTTTCAGCTGGCATCCAAATGTTCATTTCATTCAAAATGGCATATAACATATCCTCAACATTTTCTTCTGTGAAAATTAGAGGAGTGTGATATTTTAGGGAAGTGGCAATAAATATATTTGACTAGATGAACTCACTTTTGGTTTCCCTCACCATAGAGGAGACATGCGGTACAAAGACCTTGATTTTTAGCTCATTCAAGAAAAGTTTGAGCAAATCCACTAAATTTAATGGATTTGTCTCAGCTTTCATTGCATCGTAATCTAATTTATTGATTTTAGCGGCGAGTGTTTTCACTTTCGATGGACTTCCTTCCGACGTCATGAATCTGGTGCTCTCACTAAGGAATTTTTTGAATCTGATAAGCGGATAAATGAGTTCCGAAATTCGGGCAACAAATACTGGAACGCCATCTTTGCAATGTCCTTTTTGGCACAATTCATGCAAGGACCCTGCTCCAATACTGGAAAAAACGGTACAAATCATAAAATTGGTGACACAAATCAAATTAGATTGCCATACATTGGACCCTTATATCCTCTTCTAAAAATTTTATCGCGAAAAAATGGCTCTGCATAATTTATCTGGCAATTTGGTAGATACGAATTTTATGGTTAAACATATTCAGGTATGATTTGTTGTTGTTGTGAGATTGATCAATGATGTAACTTACGAGCATAAAAACTATTATAGAGCCCAAAATCAACTTAGATATCATCACTACAATATTAAACATTTAAAATGTAATGTTACACACAAAGAGAACCACTACCTTTATACGATAACATTTCTGGTTACTGTTCTGAAATGTTAATTTAATTTGCTTATATTTTTCGAACAGTTGTCTTCATGAATTTGTTGTTGACAATCAGTAAAATGATTACAATATTAACAAAAATTGTAAAGTAATAAAGTTCCCATCACAATTAATGAAAAAAATATTTTATCTTTCTATTTAAACCAAAAATTCACCATTTCTATTTATAAAATCGATTTTTAAGCAGTTTTCTAATTGGAAATATACATTTCGATTGGGCGCGTTTTCGATTCATGCCACAAACGAGTGGTGCCACGGATTTCAATATAGCAGCATTGTCTCATCTCTCTAGCGTGATGGAGCAAACATTTGTGTGCGTAGTATGCATCGGCTTCCTTTATTTTGGCATAAATAAAATATTCTCTGAAAATAACCATACACACGCAAAAGAAACAAAAATAACATGCAAAATATTTGATGTCCTCATCTGCACATTCCAAATACGAAATATCATTTATTCAGCTGGTAAGAATTGTTATTGGTACAAAGTATACAATTTTACATTCGTAGATATTATTTAGAATTTATATGAGTTTTATTTTAAACAAGTTGTCTTCGAAATTGATGTTGTTCCAATTGTCGATTATGTATTCAAAAGCTGGAAAACCATTTTTTTTCGCCGTTTCATACTCCTTCCTCTCTTTGACATCATGTGATTTGTTTGAATGTTCGTCGGGCATCCAACATAAGAGTGTGTCCAAGAACGAAGCCAACTTGCTACTACTAGCGATACGATGATGTTTAGCTTCGTATGCAATTCCGAAAACTTTATAGGCAGAAATACGGTTTACAGTTGTCATCCTCTTGTTCATAGTATCAAATACAATATCCAGATTTCCAGAATTTTCTTATGCAAAAATGGAAATGAACAGAAAATTTTAGGATAGTTTCAAAGAATGTATGTGATTAGATAAACTAACTATTAATAAGTCTTATCTGTGAGGCGGCATCTTTTCCAATGACTTTTTCTTTCAGCTCAATTAGAAAAAGTTTGAAAAGATCCACAAGATTCAATGGATCTGTCTCAGATGTCATCACTTCGTAGTTCCGTTTATTGATTTGGTGTGCTAGCTCTCCGATTCTCGTTAGATTTCCTTCCGATTCCATGAATTCTTGGCCTTCAGCAACGAATGCCCCATTGCTCATATGTGCATAGATAACTAGTATAAATTTATTCAGAAATATTGGAACGTTGTTCTTGCAAAGACTTTTATCTTGACAAATTTTCTTTAGAGACTTTGCTCCGATTCTACAAAGAAACAAATTAACAATGTTTTGCTGAGAAATGATGATGGGATTAAATTACATTGGACCATTATACAATCCATTCGATTTTACCCCACTACATAGGTCTGCATCCTTTATCTGGAAATGTATTATTATTTTAAAAACAAATTTATTTTGAAGTATGTTACATTTAAAACAGTCAAGGCGCTGAAAAATACGATTTTCTGTAAGGATAAAACTGCGAAAGATTACACACAAACATATTTATTGTTAAGTACAACAGAAGGTCGTAGAATTCGCTCGGCTAACGGTATGGAGAAATCTAGAACTCTTTTGATTGGACGTCATGACTTACAAATAGCGTGGTTAGTAAAAAGCTCAAAGTCAAGAACTTGGAAATCATTTTTTACAAATAAAATGCTTCAATTTTTTAAAATGTTTCATCGAATCAACTCCTTTTATACAGCAGCATTTTGAGTTTCTTTTTAAATTCAGAAACACTCTTCAAGCTTAATTTACAATTCAAATGTGCAGTATTCCAATACGCATCCAACAGTGCGGGAAATAACATATTCTGGAATGTTGTTCTTCAACGCACACGCTAAATCTATAATTTATATATAATTTCAAAAAAAAAATAAATGGTCTTACGTACGTCAAACTAACTTTTCCGCACATTTTCCGAAATGGTTCGGGCTTACGCATTTTTCATTGATTGCTACTCATTTGTATTGGATTTATGTTTATTTCTTATCGAATCATCATCCAACTTTGAGAATAAATCACAGAAAATTTCAAGTCATTACGATGAGATCGAATTTCAAGTCATTACACATCATGTAATTTAAATTTTAATTTTAATAAAAAAACAAATATATAATACTCTGATCTGAACTTTTGATTCATGCCAACGATAGACATGGTTCCACATTTATGTTATGTATAACTTTCGTTAAAAAGTTAATGAGCATTCAAATTGATTGAAAAAAAAAAACGATTAGAAAAACACAAATACATCATATAATTTAATGACAAAATTTGAATTTTGACCTCGAAAATAAATGGTATACTTTTTGAACTCTCTTTTATGAGGATATTCTCCAGCTCTGTTCCATTTTTGGATATTTTTTGGCTACTAGATGATAAAATTATCTGATTCGAGCTTCAAGATTCGACTAAATTGTTGCTGTCAAAAAAACAGTTTTTCTCTTTCTACAAAAGAAATGAGTAGACAACATTTATTCAATTTTTGAGGCCAACAATCGCAAATTAACATAAAATTATTAAGATGATCTTTTTTAATTGTTGGATCTCAAAAACGATTTGAGAAACGTCATATATTTTGAAATTCTGTAGAATTCACTGATCGTAGCACTGAAATTGTATTTGACACCCCAATTTTTGATCATATACGTAAAAACTGGAAACTTTTGACGTTCTGCAAAAAGAAATTCTTTATGTTGTTGAGTATCCATTGGATCTATCGAAAGAGAATTAGTTGTTCCACATAAAAGGGGATCAACGAATGCTGCCAAATCATCACTTCTCATATTACCATGCTCGAGCTTGGCAGCTTTGTTCATAAGTTTGAAGATTTCATTGGTAACAATACGATTTTCTACAGGCATTCCATTCAATTTATGCAATATTCTATCTAACAAAGTTTCAGCGTCTGCAAAGATCAATAATATTATTGATTTAGTTTGCCTTCAGATGATATTTTTCATAAGCTTACCAACGATGAGTCTGAAAGCGATGGTGGCATGCGGTGTTATGACCCTTTCTTTTAGCTTGTAGAAGAAGGATTTGAATAAATTTACAATGTTTAATGGGTTGGGCTCGGACCTGATGGCTTCGTAATTATGCTTATTGATCTCATGTTCTAGCTTCCATACTATTCTCCTGTTCCCTTCGGCTTTCATGAACTCTTTCTCACCCACGAACCATTTCTTCTCGATCAATTCACTAAGAATATTCAAAAGAGTATTCACAACAGTTGGGATGTGATTATCACAATATCCCTTTTGGCAAATCTCCTGTAATGACTGTGCACCAATTCTAAAATTGAAGTAATTATTATTTTCATTGAAGCCGGTAAATAAAAAAACTTGTGAAAATATGAAAAACTCATCGTTATAAGTTTCGATTTGGTAGAAATTTAAGACCATAAATTACAAGAAAAAATAAGGCGTACATTTGAAATTTAGTACTGAACATATAGTTCACGAACTCAAACTTGTCCCAATACTCGATCATGTACGCAAACATTGGAAAATCATCTTTATTCGCGGCTTTGTGCTCTATTTTTTCTTTTCCTCTTTCTTTTTGTTTTTCTTCTTTGTTGACATCATCTAGGTTTTTTGAAAGTTGGTCAGAATGTCCGCATAAGAGCGGGCCCAGAACCCGAGCCAAATCAATGTTGTTCACGAAACCATTTCCAGGCCTCGAAGCTTCATGCGCTAGGCTGAAAACCTTGTAGATGACGATACGGTTTTGAATTGGTGTCCAAATGTTCAGTCTTGTCAGTATATCGTTTAATTCATTCTCGATATTTTCTGCTGTGAAATAAGAATGATGTTGAAATAGACGAATATTTTGAAAAATATAGCAATGAGATAATATAAACCAACTTGCAATCATTCCAATGTAAGGAGCGACATCGGGCACAATCACTTTCTGTTTCAGTTCACTCAGGAAACGCATAAATAAGCCCACTACATTCAATGGATCTGGTTCAGTTCTCATTACATCGTAGTCCAATTTATTGATTTTGGTCGCTAGCTTTGCCACTCTCGATTGCGATCCCTCAGATATCATGAATTTTTTGTCTCCAGCGTAGAAGTTTTTATTTCTAAGACGTTCGTATATGACTTCCTCGAATACATTCAAAAATATTACAACACCATCCTTGCAATGCCCTGAATGGCAAATATCTTGTAGTGAATTTGCTCCAATACTATAAAGAACAATTCTAAAATGAGTTGCTCATGTATTAATAGCAAATTATATTGTATTACATTGGACCTTTATATTTCTTTTTGGAAATGAAATTGACGAAACATTCGGTATCATTTATCTGGAATTGGTATTATTATATTTTAATTTTTTTTCGAGTTAATTTGACCATTGTCAATGTGAGTACGATATCATTTTTTTGCCAGCACTTACAAATTGAGTAGCTAGTATTATGCCCAATACAAAAATTTTGGATATCATCGGAAACAAATAAAAATAAATACTTTTTGGTGTTGAGTGGCGTGAAATCCGATAATATTCACAGTAAACAGTATTGACTTCATTGGAAACGACTCTTTTAATATGAGCACACTTATTTTTTGTATTTCAATTAGCTTTTCAATTTTAATGAGAGTTTGAGTTTTCAAATTGTTATACATGAGCAAATGTCACTCTATTCCGCATCGCACATAGTAAATATTTATCGAATGTAAATTGTTTTGTAGAAGTTTTGTTGCCAGCTATCCTCAATAGAATATTCACCACAAATTACAACGTTGCAAAATTTAAAACACAGAAATATTCTGAAATATCTTGAATTCTTCGCAACATTCCGAAAGAATATTCAAAAAATGGGATCAGCTGTCGATCGATGCTTGGAAAATTCGTATGTTTTTTAAATGGGAAACAAAATGGAATTCGATATAAAATGTCTCATTTTTATTACCAGCCAACCATAAATGACTTATTTTCCAAATAACTAACCAATAGATTTGGCACTCTATGAATGAAATGAATAATAATAATATCTTTTGATTCAATGTGTTATCTTTTAATGTAATAAATATTTGAAACACATTTTTGGTTTCATTTTGTTAAAAGATTGAATTATTATGAATTTCAGTTGCTCAAAATCTAATCACTTCTGCCAATTCTCATTCTCAACGTCGAATTTTAATGAATTTTTTTACTTTCCGATGGAAATCATATTCGATGCCCCAATTGCCGATCAAATACTTGAACACTGGAAAGTGTTGACGTTTTGCAAAAAGAAATTCTTCATGCTGTTGAATATCCAATGATTTTGTCGCGGCTGGATCAGTTGTTCCGCACAAAAGTTCTTCGGCTAGTGCTGACACATCATTGATTCCCATATTCCAATTATCAGTGTGAGTGGCTACTTGCATAAACTTGATGATTTCATTTGTAACAATGCGATTTTCCAAAAGCATCCCATTCAGATTATCCAATATCCTATCCAACGAATGTTCAGCATCTTCAAAAATTAAATTCATGAATTATTTATAAATTTTTTATAGAATAATCACACAATTTTCATAGATTTACCAATAAAAAGTCTAAGAATCATGGCAACATCCGGTGGGATGACCTTTTCTTCCAGTTCGCTGAAAAAGCGTTTGAATAGATCAGCGATGTTTAGTGGATCGTGCTCGTACATAATTTTGAAATATGAATGCCTATTGACGTAATTTTCCAGCTCTTTGACTCTCTGCTTGTTTCCTTCGGATTTCAAGAACTTTCGGTTTTGCCCAACGAACGAATTCTTTTCGATCAAACCATATAACTTATACAATAACATGTCCACAACAATTGGAACGTGATTCTCACAGCGTCTATTTTCGCATATCTCTTGCAATGACCTCGCACCAATGCTATTCATGAAGAAATAAAGGAGTTATTGCTTCTATATTTATTTAATTGTTATTTATAAGATTTCAATACATTTTCGAGTCTTTCGATTGCACGTACGAAAATATGAGTAAACAACTCAATACTTGTGTTAGATGTTTCGATTTCATTTATGAAAATTCAAAATCGTTTCAAATTCCGGTAGCAAGATTCTACCATGTGAAACGATCGATGTGAAGTGACTGCTTTATATAACATGGATTTCATTTACCAACAAATATTTGGGATATTTTTCACATTCCCTTCATTTTCATATAATTATACATAAAAAAATCGCTTTTACTTCTAATGAATATGTGCACAATAATGATATGAAATATTTTGAGTTCAAATATCATTAATTCAAGCAAAGGTCAGTCACATCATAACGGATGCATAAGTGCCGCTCTTTTACAATAATACGCTCGTTCTTATACAGAGCGTTGGAATGTTATCTTCTTCTTCCTTTTTCCTGGGCTTACTATGATATTGAGCAAAAAATTTACCAGATGGCAGCGCGTGTACGGCCTCCAATTCAAGAACATTGTCTCTTATGAGCAGATACTGTCTCTCAGTGCACGTCACAGTGCACGTCACAGTGCACGTCAATGATAGAGACATCAATATTGGCAAAATGGGAAAGTTTTTTTAAAAAAAACATATTGGATTTTTATCTCTTTACGTCAATAAACGTGAAGAATAAATACAAGATATGCACCATATTCATGAAATATACTCTGAAAATCTTTGTACGGGGAACTAACCATAAACTGAGCTGTCATTGAACATCACCACTGATGCGGTGCGTTCATAATGCAAAATAAATATTCACAATATCAAATCACGCCACAGTTTTTGGTAAACGTACCGCAAAAGTGGTAAAAGAAAATGCATTTCGCATTGTGAATGCACCACTTAAGTAGTGACGTTCAACGATAGATCAGTTTATTGTTAGTTCCCCGCGCATAGACTTTCAGAGTACATGAAAATGTTGTCAAATATTCACAGATATTTTTGCAAAATATGCCAGAGTTACACTTTTTGGGGTCGGAAGCCCCTAAAAACAACAGAGAAAAGAGAACAATGTAATTGTCGTAGTTGCTAAGCATTTATTGTTTCATTTTTGAATAAGACATACAAACTTCTCATGAAATAAACAAACAATGTATTGTGATATATTTATTTTAACGAAAACCTGTTGAATTTGAAATCAATTCTGTCCCATTTTTTGATCATGTATGTAAAAACCGGATGTTGATTTACAATCGCAATTTGATAATTTGTATATTGTTCAACCTCTTCTGGGTTCTTTGAATTATGGTCAGGTCTTCCACATAAAAGTAAATCTACAATCTCTGTCAATTCGGCGATATGCAACACACCATTTCCAACCATAAAAGCTTCGTGTGCCATTCGAAGGACTTCGTAGGTGACAATTCGATTTTCAATTGGTAGAAGAATGTTCATATTAACCAAAACACCCCGTAATTCATTCTTAACATCTATTGTCTTTCTAACGAAGGAAGCGACATCCGGTATAAAGACTTTTTGTTTCAACGCACTTAGAAATAGTTTGAATAGATCCACTACATTCAATGGATTCTTTTCAGTTCGCATAACATCGTAATTAAATTTATCATTAATTTCGGCAGCTAGTTCTGCCACTTTCGTTTGGTTCCCATACGATACCAAGAATGCAGTTTCCTCGGTACCGAATTTATTAGTTCTGATAAGTGGATATACGACTTCCACAAATACACTCACGAACGTTGGAACTGCGTTCTTGCCTTCGCCATCGTGGCAAATTGATTCTAAGGACTTTGCCCCAATTCTGTGAAGAACAATAACTCTTAAACGTTTTTCTTATAAAACAATAGTAAATCAGGTTGTATTACATTAGACCGCTATATCCTTTTTTCGAACCGATTTGGCTAAGAACTGACAAAGATCTACACCCTGCTTTTTTAGAGCTGCAACAAACAACAAAAAGCTTAAAAATTAATTAATTTCAGCGTCTGGTTTGTTTACGAAAACTTTGATCCACAAAAAATAATTTTCTTCAAATCGCTATCGATATCAAGTTTTGATTTCCATCTCACCATTCATACCCTCTCATTCAAATCATATTTAACCGAATCTAATTAACGTCTTCGTGACCTCTGGCCAACATCCGCGCATCTTTTTGTTTTATTCATCCTATTGTGATTCTACAATAGCTCTTGTTCTTTCTACCAAATTGAACTATATTCTTTTCCAACAACCGAGGCTGCGCAACGCTCAATAGAGAGAAATTCCCCAATAGTGTTTGCGGTTAAATTGAAAATACTATGCAACCAGTAAAAAAATAGCAAATCACTACCTTCCGAAACTCATCCACACCCGCAGCCTTACCCCTTTTATTCAGCTTATTAATTTCAACTTTAGTAATTTCATCCAAATTCTCTCCATTTAGTCACACTCTCATTAAAGAAATCGGTATTTTCGACATTCAACAACTCATCAAAGATCACTAGATTACCCAACTCTTCCAAAACAGCAACAGGAGCACGTCACTGCATTACTCATCTGATAATAATTGATAATAATAAAGAAAGCGAATTATTTGAAATAAGACTTTGGTTGATAAGTTCATTAGTTATTCTTTTGAAATATCGTGAATCATAGGAGGAACTTACGAATAGAGCGACTATTGTGTGGCTCAATATCAACGCTTTAGATACCATTATTGGTAAATTTCCAAATTTAAAATGGTGTGAAGATTCGTTTGTTTCATTTTTAGTATGGCAATATCCCGTGTTTTCTTTTCTGAAATTAAAATTCTCAATTTTAATGAACATTTTTGGCAATAAATTAAAATGTGGCACAACAAAAATTGTCATTCACTTTCGACCCACTTCAAATTCATATTAATTTATTCAGTGCGTAAATGTAATGGGTTTTTTAATCACAAACAATTGTATGACAAAAAAGATGAGAAAAAAGTCGAAGCCAAATTGGAATTGCAATTCATTATTGATGTGGGTGTAAAATAATAAATTCTAACAATATCTGACAACACAATTTGTTGTATCTTTTTAGTGAATTAAATTGTGTATATGCAGGGAAAATATCGTATGTTAAAAATCCAACTGAAAATGACTTATTTCAAATATTCATTTTATCACCACAAATGGTGAAAGTGTCAAACTTAACGACACTTCTTTTATCTGATGAGTGTGATTTGACAGACAGTAAATTGTAAAATAATAAACATATTGAACCTTATATAACATAAACTCGGCAAAATTCAATCAAATTCCTAAGGAATTCTTGTACTTTTAGCGTAACAACTATAATAAATCAAGTAAGTTTTTATCTTTTGAAACTTTTGATTGGGTTGTACAACCTTTTCATGTAATATTTCATCTTTACAGAATGGTTCAGCTTACAAGTTTAGTGCGTGAAAAATCGACCATTTGGGTTCGTGGTGTTATGGAACATCCACTTGCCAAAAAACCATTCAAAGTAAGTGTTTTTGGTTCAATGTGGAGGAAATCCAATTTATTATTCTTGAGCATAAACATAATGATCGCTCTTTTGTAGCCCAATGCATTGACCTACGGTGTGATCCTCTTCTTCGTTGGATACTTCACTTATAATATTCCCAGAATGGCCTATTTGTGTAAAGATCCACCACGCACCGCTTCTGATGCTTTGAAATATGATCGCAAAACACAAAAATACGTCGAATAAACGAAATTATCATTAGTTAAATGTAAAATGCTGTTTCAATGTGAAACTCTCCCAATAAAATTGCATGGAAACATAAATACTGAAAAAATCGTTTGGACATTTCTGGAGCTGTGATCTTTGGAAGAAGGAATGCTTTTCTGAAAAACTATTGACTTTTTGAAGAAAATTCACAAAGGATTCATTGCTTATAAATATCATACGAATCATTGAAAACCTATTTTTCGTTAAGTCTTCACGTGAAACGTCGTCATTTATGACAGCTGTCAAATGGACGAATGAAATAAAAACGAATGGTTTATTCGTGAATCCGGTCCAAGTTAGTCTCATTAAATCATTGTAAAAATACTGCTCATTTTGATTAACATCGAAACGTATTTTTCCCATACTAAAAATAATAAAAAAATGGTGGAAAATATTCCGAACAAAAAATGGAATTCAAACAATAAATTGGCCCGCGAACTATTGGAAGCTCGTCACAAAATGCGAGACCGATTGCTGATCGAAGGCAATAAACCTTATTATAAAGTAAGAAAACCGCTCCTTCTTCTAGATCTGAAAAATATGTTGGCTTTCAAATAGGAAAAGGACCCAAATTAAATGTTATTTTCGATCAATTTTCCAGCATCAAAGTAATCGATGGACAGTAATTGGTGTATTTTCTTTATGGCTGGGCTATCAAATATACAACGCAAAAATGGGAACCAAGCTGCACGAATCGTTCCACGATTGAATCTCGATATCATTATAAATGCGTATAAGATCATAATTAGAAGATTGACACATAAGAAAATATACGGATTTGTTTGAAAAATAGTTTGCCTTCTTTTTATGGTTATTGATATTTTCAACTTAACGAAAAATCTCATTGATATTCAACGAAACCGAGTGACATAAGACTGCGACTGACTTGTGACATTGACAAACCGCAGCTTACATAAGAATCGTTCCGTAATCATTCCTGCTACAGATTTTCTACGCAGTTTTCGTGGTCTCACCTGTAAAATCTAAATCTTTTGCAAGAAAGTAAGTTAAATCGTTGAATCCAATCGAGGATTTTGAATTCAATAAAAGCCAAGCGAACATTCAACCAAATGACAAATCAAATTCCTTCTTATTTTATAGATTTGTGATTTATTTGTTTTATAGAAATGGCTGGTGGTGGAGCTGCAGATAACCCTAACCTCAAAGGTTTGGCCAGATATTTCAATGCTGAAACCAATTTTGGCCGCGCCAACGTAAGCTATTTTACGAACTTTCAACATGAAACAATCAATAATGAACATGATTTTATTTTGTTTAGTGTGCCAAAGCAACATACGCCGCAGTTGCTTTGTTCATCGCATACAAAATGATGAAACCCAAGCCAAAGGAAAATGCAGCAAAGTAGAACCACTATAGTAGTTGAATGGAGAATATTTTAGTTTAGTTACATCAAAAACAAAAAATCCATACATTTCAAATGAAAACATCAGATAGAATATCGCATACAATCAGTTTTTGTCCAATGGCAATGATTCTACATTTTTTCCATCATATTCCATGTCAGGTGTGAATTGTAAACTCTTTGCTTCTATTAATTCTCAAATAACTGTCAAAATCCAATAAAAACAGCTCTGATTGAAGCAAACGGTGTTTAATTTACTCTCAGATGGATGACCCCGATATCAAAGGAATTTAACATTGTCGAATTGTTCGACTGGAATAAAAAAAAATTCAATATTGCAAAAAATCAACATTTAATTGAAATATTCAAATATTCTTTGACTTTCATTCATTGTAATTTAATTGGTTCCTGATTTCAATTCATTTTTCTAAACAAAAAATGATTGAAATACTTTTAAGTCGACACAAATCAGTAGCTCTTGGTAAGCTGAGATTTCATAGAGATATAAAAAAACATCGCATTTCTATCCGCAAAACATCGAATCGTCTGCCACCCACACAGCTACACGCAACACACGAACGTGTTTACATTTGACGTACCGATACGCAGCAAAAAAACAACAACAAATCCATATGATTTAAATACAACAATATCAGCATACAAAGGCAATAAACCTCTTTCGTCCGAATTCTTATTGAGTTCGTTGTGTTTTGCAGTGGCCCGAGCGATTCAGTAGAGAACTTGTTTTGCTTGCGACACGGTTGAAACAAAAAGTAGTGTGTAACGAACGTAATCGTAGCATCGTGTGTGAGTGCTGTTTATCTCTTAGTTGCGTTGGTCTAGAAATTTCAGTTTCATTTTTTGATTTGTCTTAAGAAAACTAAAGTGGAAATTTTTTTTGTCTCCCTGCCTCGTGTCGTTTGGATAATTTTCATATTCATATCCATGTCGATTGCATTGTGTGCGTGTTTATGTATATAAGTAGTTAATAGTGCTGGTGCTTCGTAAACACTGTTTATCATAGCAAGGCGTTCTACACCGATGAATGCCTAATTAGATTTTGTAGCATTTAAAGTTTAAACGATGTGCATAAAGAAAACAGTGGCGTAACGGCGACAAGCAATTGTCAATTAAATTGAATATAAAATACGAAACTGGCTCTCACCTTTTCCACTATTTTCATTCTCTTCCGAAGTGGATGCTGCTATTTCTCTCAGTTACGCGATCAAAATGAGAATAATAATGATTCCCGTTCGTGTGATTTATTCACATAATTGTGGTCATTCAAAGTGTGCTAGTGTGTAAAAATGTCTCTGTGTATAATTTCTTTTGCATCAACGCGATGAAAATAAAATTATTTTTGTAAAATCGGCGAATCCACAAAGCCAGTTAGACTCACGCTTCATATCAGATCCACAGCGATTCGATAAATCACATTCAACTAAGCGAGTATATTTTGACTGGATTGTAGTTGGTTCTTTCTTTAATACAAAGATTCTTGATTATTTTATGAATAAAAAAAAGACTGCGAAGATAATTACACAACAAATCTAGCAAAAATAATGTCTAGCCCCTGATCCATTTGAGGTTTATTCGACGGCAAAACATTGCAAGATAAATTGAAAAACAGAAAACAAAAATAATAATCGGTGCTCCATTATTATCGTTGCCGATAAGAATCTATATGATAAATTCTTTTGTAACTATGCTGCATTCTAGCAGGCAAAATCTAATTCTGCCATTATCGGTTCGGAATGCAAAAACACAGATTATATTTCGATGGCACCAAGCGACTTGTATCGTTGTATGCCCTTTTTTCGTTGTTTTCCTTTTTGAGACTGCGAGTGCTTTGTTAAGCATTCATAATGTTTGGCAGTGCATTTACGATATACCATGCGCGTCTCACAGCATAAACCAGACATAAAGAAACCACACAAAAGAGAATTGCGATGCCACAACGATGATGAACGGCACGTAAAAAATCCATACAGAAAATATGGCAAACAAATAAATAAAATAAAGAGCTGCTACTTCCCAAACTCATTTCAAACGTGCGATTTAGAAACGACACGTTGTAGTTTGAATAAATGCATTTTGTATTGCGTCGGGATTTGACCATCCGCCTTTAATTAATCGAAATTGTCAGAAATAAAAGCAGTTATATGTGTATATTTTGCGTAACTAAAGTTTTAATATCGACGATGTTAACCTTCAATTTGTTCGGCATAATTCATTTTCAAAACGCGTGCATGACCTTTTTTCGCGAATTCTATTTTCAATTCATAATCCATCATGTTTTTATTATTTTACAAAATCTGTAAAAATAGAGATATATCGTTGAATCAAAGAGAATTATTGAACGCAAATGCTCCGCTCATAGAACTTATTTTGTGGCATTAACCATATTTTTGTGATTTGCCAGCACAGTCATTGTTCTGTAACGTTTAGTATTCATGTCGGTGCGGTTCTTTGGTTATTAACTCTTTTTGAAGTTCAAAGCACTTTGGCGTTTGAAGTCCAAAGCAGAGGGCGGGCTCTAGTACCTTTTGTTCTCTGGTTTAGCACAAATCGCTGGCGCTCTTTGAAATTTCCTTACATAGACAATAATCTGTGTGTCAGGCTCCCATTTCAAATTCTTTGTTCTGTTATCATTGACAAATACATGTAATAAATTGAATGCAAATCTGTCATCGTTACAAAACTCAGAGCATTTAATCATTCTTGGAAATTCCATCAAATCATTTTGTCTCGTTCAATAACCATGGAAATACTGATAAAAAATACCGAGAAAATATGAAAGAAAGAAATTTACATTTTCTGTTAGATTAAGTTTTCGTTGATTTTGCTTCACGGTGATCTTCTTCATACACAAATATGTTTGGAAAGTTCAAACGTATACAAGAACAAACACGACTATTATGCACATACAGCACAATGATACGCCTTTGGACTGAAGTGATTTTTCTTTGGTGTCTATTTTGATCTTACATTCATATTTGTACTCTGGCTGTAACTTTTATTCTCTATATTCATTTTATGTATGAGTCACAGTGTTGCGCTAGTCGCTTTTAAGTCCAGTACAAGTTGCCAGTAGTTATTTTCGGCTTAATAATTTCTACAGTAAAAAAAATGATCGCATGCGTTTTAAATGCAATAACAAGGCACGACGTCTACTCTAAATAGCAAATAAATTGAAATTAATCGGTATCTATTCGAGTGATAAGCGATTCATAAATCTAATTTATGACATTTTTATTGGGTGTGCTAGGGATTTTTAAACGGACACAATTTGAAGTGAATCCATAAAATGCGAACGTGTGATTACAACAGATACTCAAGTCATTCACTCTGTTTCTTGGAATTCAGTTTCGGAAAACGCTTCAATCAGCACCAATTTTCTCGCAAATAAACATGCACAATAGCAGCACATTTACCCCGATTAAATGAAATAGTTGTTTATTCTTCCAACGCAAACAAATTTAGCGAAAGTTGTAAGTTTTGACGATTTACAAATAAACATTCTTTGACCTAAATCGCTCGCCATATAAATACAATGGGACGAAATATTAATACGAGTTGCATTTGAAACTAACATTCTCTGGGACGCTTTTGCGTGTCAGCTTTTCACATTTAAAAATCTACTTTTATTCTAAGTGATCCAATTTTACAACTTTGTTCCAAACGTATGATTTGATTCCATTATTTATCCACTTTCACACACGATATATTGTACCATTATATCGTAATATTTTATGCCGTTAAAATTATGTGAACATTTCACAGTTGCTAGTTTTGTCATTATTTCATGAGTAAATTTCGGTAGATTGCTTGCAGACCTCAGCAATGATATCATAAGACCAGCAAATTGTGGCAATTACAAATCGTGAAAGAGACTCTGAGTCATACATTTGAAGACTGAATTGACATTTTGGTGCAAAGTTTTTGAGCGATTACAAGCTGACGTTGGTGCGAAATGTCGAAGCAAAAAAATATGAAGAACTTAATAATGAACGTTTTACCTGACAATCGGCCGGTTACATCGCTGCAAATCGTTGAGGACCATGATAAGTATGTACCATCGAAGAATGTTAAAGCGAACAGTTTTTCAACGAATAAACCAAATTCCATAATTCAATTTCAGATGCCCAAAGAATTTTGTGGCAGTCAGCCGAACCCACGATCAGGACTCCGATGCAGACCTATGGCGCGAAACAAATATATTTGGAAAACGCACCACTCGCTATCTGTGCCTGTCAAAGAGTGAAGGTCTTCCCGAATACATTGTAGAAACATTAAAGTAAGCAAAAGCGAAAATTTATTTTTATCAAAAATACTGCTATCGTGTATTCTCAACAGAGTGTGTAGTGAACGTGAATTACCGGGAGAGGGTTTCTCAATATTAACGCGAACAGCCGATTCCGAGCACAAAGCGTGGCGAAAGAAGCAGATTTGCTATCGCTTGGTGAAACGTAGCCAAGTTGCAGTAGCAGTAACCGATGTGATATTGTGCGCAAAGACTAAAATGGCTCCCGAAGGGTTTACGTTGGCCGGTGATATTAATGGGATCACAGTATGCTTCAAGAGTGGACCTGTCACACATCGACCACCGCCTTCGGTACCAGGCGATCATCAGACAGCGCTCAACGAATTAGAAAATAATTTCTTCTATATGAACATCCACAACCGAACGAACGGAATAAATATAAATGATAATGGAAAAACTGCCAATGGAAACAATAATGACTATGAATTCATTCGGACATCTTATCAATTGGATCCGCCACCGCGACCAGCACCAAGACCACCGACGACATCCGCCGCAGGTAATTTTCTCTTTGATTGACTGCAAATGATCACACACATTACATTTAAAGAATTGACAGATTACATTTCATTTTCAATTTGAGTTTATTTCATCTGTCTTATAAACCAGTAACGAACAATAATCAAGTGGAAACAAATGTAGGTTTAGCTGGAATCATAAGTTATAAGCTACGATAAATCATATATAGTCAAGCTTAAAATGACCTTTCTATTTCGAAATTGTTTGAGTTTCGTTTGTGTAGTTATTTTGTAGCTGACTGACGCCCGTTTGTCAAATTATCGATGTCTCGATATTAACCATTCAATTTTCTGCAGCTCTTTCACCCAATAAAAATACAGGAACTTTAGGAGGTCACCCTGAAATCGACGGTGTACCATTCATCCTGAACTCAGCTTTATCTAAAGATCAATTACTTGAATTCGACGTAAGTTCATTTCAAATAGAATTGAGTTCGTATTCATTAATAAAAATAATGATGCCACATTAATTATATGATCAATACTATTGAATCAATTGACAATTCTATAGATTTTAAAAAGCCGTAATCATTCTTAATTGATTTCTTTCGTTCCAGCTGACGAAATTCGATTTTACAGTAAAAATGGACACCGCTTCCGAATACAATTTCCATTTAGAACGACAAATTTTGTGCACGACAAAATCCCCGAATTCGAAGAATCCTTTTTTTGCGGCCTGAAAAAAAACCATCGTTATTTATCAAAAATGCTGGAATTGTCACATCGAAAATATTGTTACCAGATTTTTCACATGACTTTGATCTACCATTGATGAAGATATCGAATTAAACGAATATCGAATGCCTAAGTATTTTCCGTTTGAAAATCTCATGAGATGGTTTCGATTCACCAGTATTCTCCTGTGAGGCTTAATAGCGGTGAATCTCGTCGAAAGGTGTACACAAAGCTTGTTGGATTTAATTGTTATATTATCTGATCAAATTGGAATTGTTAGTGAATTCTATTTGCTGAATAGCGTTATGAAAATATATATTGTAGATTTTAATGAAATGACCGATCTTTTATAGTTCTAGTTATCGTGAAAACATGTGTCTAAAAATGAATGTCGGAAAATGATCATGACATGGGTGACCCACCCGCTATCACTTATCAATGATTTCGAAATTGAAACAAAAAAAAATAAGACTTTTCTATCTGTATTTACAAGCTTGCGTTATTTCCAGTTTCAATTGTGAAGATTTTTTGTAAGTTTCACTCATGCGATTTTTTTCAATGTTTCATTTTAGTCTTCTATATCGAGAAAATGTGAGTCATGTTCATTCTGAGGCATTCAAATGAATCAAGCAATTTATTCGAAAGATCATGTCGAATCGACACCCAGAAACCAAATTCAGCGACATGTACTTTCGACTTTAGTACATATTGATTTTTTTAGGCCACAAAGAAACGATCTAATATTAGCATTTATAATTCAAATTGAAAGAAAAAGAAGAAATTCGGTATATATGCGAAGCGACGGTTCGAAATTTTCGGCATTTTATGTTGGATATTCAATTTGTAAGGAAAAATTTAGTCATTTCATTATCAATTACTTTTATCATATACACCTTAAAGCCAATAAAACGATTTGAATCACACAATTCGATTGCTTTTCAATAAATTTCAGGACGAAGTTTCCAGAATCGCTTAATTTCGATAGATATCGTCTATGGGGGCATTTATCGCTTAAATATTGCAAAACTTGTGATGCACGTTGAAGGTAAGCGTGATATTCTGCATTTCGAAAGTGATTCGTTTTCAAACTCTTTTCGTTGAAAAGAAAAAATCACCGAAAATGATATCACAATTAAAATCGCTTATATAATTTGTCCACACTATTATTTTTCTCACACAATTAATTGTTAGCACAAATCAATGGGTTGAAAATCTGTATCGGTAACTGAGAAATGAGTTAGTCATCCATATCGAAATACAAACCGAATAATATTGTGAGAAAATGAACTGCGCGGCAAAGCAGCTTCGCGCACCGTACACCGTGTGTCACTGGCGTTCGCATCGAATTCGCCATCCGATACACAAAACGATTTCATTCGCCATTTTCTTTAGTCCGAATGTTTCAGTGTGTTGATTGATTTTCACATCGAAACGCATGCACACACTGCCACCTCGTTTGTAATGCCGTACGAGTTTTCGCCGTCACACGAACTGGGTTTCGATAGTGTCTCGAAATCAGCCAGCAGTAGCAGTAACAGCGGCAGCCCACTAGGCAGTAGTAATACTTTTGAAAAGCAATTACTACCAACAAAAAACGTAAAAAGTTTGAAGAGATTTAATTTATATATATTTTTAGAAAATTTAATACAAATCATTTATCCGCATAACAAAAAAATTAAGTTGAAAATTGGAGAAGCATCGTATAATTTGCATTGAATACACAAAAAAGAAGAGTAGTGAAAGAAAGAGGTCTTGCGACAGCGTAATAAAGAAAAAGAAGAGAGAGAGAGAAAAAAAACAAGTGAATCCACGAGAAAAGAGGAAGAAGAAGAAGCAGTAAAAATCGTCAAGCAAATTCGAAGAATAGTGTTCTCATGTTGATATTCGTGTGTGTGTGTATGTCATTTGAACGGAAACATTAAGGAAGAATAAAAAACAAATTGAAATTCCATTTGATTGTCGGGAAAATTTCGCATATTAAGTGTGATTTGTGCGTGTGGTGAGCAAAAATCCCTCAAAAAGAAACCGAATTAAAAAAAATTAATAAGAAAAGCACCGCAAAATCCGCAGCCAAAAGTTCGAACTACGAATAGTTTCAGTGGTTTGTGTGAAGAAAGTCATTTGCGGCCAAATCTGTATAATTGAATAAAAACAAATAAATCGATCGGATTCATACGGATATATCGACGAAAATCCAACCGACCATTTTTCTACCTGATTTTAGTTAGAGAGAAAAGAAAAACACCGAGCCATACACACACATAACAACAAATCGGAAGACAAAAAAGTTTCTTAGTTTAGTTTTTTCTGGTAACAAAAGTGTTCATTTTGGTCTGTTTCTGGTGCGTTTGTAACTTGCATCGAATCAATAGCATCCTGCCTCACAACCGACTGGAAATCTAAAAGCAAGGTGAGTTTGTTTCACGAAAAGAAGCATAAATCGAATTCATGGAATCATTGGTCGGGAATATTGACAGAAGCATTGCACACTAAACTGAATACAATGACTAATGAAATTACGAAATTTACTGGTTTTCCATCGAAATTACGTACGAGAGATCAGCGAAAGGAATACCAATCGGTGGCAGCAGGACGGGATTAAAAATGGAAATATTAAAAAATGGAATATAGTGCCGAAAAAAGAGTGAAAAACAGTAATTTTCAGATATATAGCTGCTTTTGTGTGTATCCATGCACACAATTGAATGTCACCCATTCGTGGCAAAGACAGTACCAACAGCAGCCGTGTAGTTGTGACACACATCAAAGCCTTAAAACAAATCAATCGACACGAAAAGGCGCACGACAAAGAAACATATCGAAATATTCTTTTCGTTTTTCTTCTCTTTCGCTAATTTGCGTTCATTTTACTCGGTTTAGTCGACGTTTATTATGTATCGATACATTGTCACCATACATCATTCTATTGGATCAGTTGTCTGCTTCTGCCTTCTGCGATTGAATTGATTTTGTGAGCACGACTACAAAATGTTGCAGAAAAGCAATCATGTCGAATGGACTTTTGTATCATACGCCTCGCCATGTGTAGAATTCACCATTACCAATTTGGTCAATCGTCACGTTCAAAATATACAGTACAAAATTAATGCGAAATATTCGTTTTTCGCAAAAATGCACGCTTTTGTCGCTTGAAACACAATCAAAGTTTGATCCGTTCCAAAATTCATTTATTCTTTGGTGGGATTTTCTGTGGATTTGTCTCATTCACCTAGGAATATTTTTGCCATTTCGCCGCATTTTGTCGGTGTGTCGTTCACTTGTGAACAATACAAGCAAACGCACACACTTGTACACTCGCACACCAATACCAATGCCGATTAACTCTCCGTTGCTGGCTTGCGTGTACGGGATCGGCTTTCGATGCCATCTTTGCTTTTTTTCTCTATGCTTCACACACGTACATAGAACAAAAAAAAAACAGCTACACCAATATCAAATTCATTCGAAATCATCATCGGTCTCGTTTACTTATGCATGTATTGAATTGTGAATTATAAGAGCGGTGCGGTCTTTTGCTCCTGTTTGCCATGGGCGCACTTCGGTTGAAGAGGATACGTGCGAAACGAGAACAATTCGCTATATCACATCATTAATGAATGAACACTTGGGAGTTTTATTATTATATGGAATTTGAAGAAAACGTATCAAATCGTTAGTTGCAGAAGATATAGGATTGAACGATGAACCCATCTTCAATCCTCAAGTATTTACTTACAAACATTTTGATAGACTATTTATATTTATCACTGAGATGTAACTTTGTACATATTCGCCAATAGAAATTTCGGCAGTTCAATCAATTCGTAAAATAAGCGGTTCGTCCTCATTGAAACTTATTCGCTAAATGAATGAACTGCTTCAAAGTTCTTTGATAAAATGTTTGTGTTCTTTGCATTCATGCGTTTAACCTAAATTTCATGAATCGACCTTCTTTCGTCAAGCAAAGCAACGCATTCTAATTCAGTTTTCGTCACATTCAAGAACAACTCGGAAAAAGGCATATTGCTAGATAATGATAATTAGTCTGGAGTCTCTGCCTTGTGGGACGAAATATGGCGGAAATGCATGTGAGAAATCATGAAAATGATAGTTTCGTTGTCATCAGTGGCAAAAAAATTATCGACAAGCTGTCAAAGCAACTTGTCCGCCAGCCTCGTTTGCCGTTCTATGTGTTTCATTCTGTGGCATCGCCTACAGCACTAATGACCGAAATTCTATGTGAAATTCTGACCTGTGTGTGTGTGTGTGTTTGTGTGTGTGAGTGAGCGAGTAATTGAGAGAATGAGTGTGTGCGCCTGTCGGAGAAGCGCGTGTAGCAAAAGGAATTCCATACGCTGACATTCGTTCTATAGCTACGTTTTGCCTATAAACAGAAACAACAAAAATAACAGCTACAATGAGTTGTGTGGCGATAAAGTGCTTCGCGTGGAATAATGCATTTGTATAAGTGTTCGACATGCTCCGCAAGCACTCATACACTCACCTCCATATCATTTTACTACATGATCTATTGCTTTCGGCAGCCGCCATATTTTGTGTGCAGCATTTTCATATATTTTTTGTCTCTCTCTCTCTCTATGTCTCTGTCTCTGCATAAAATGCCATTTGAGATTTTTCCAAATGCTTATTTTGGATGAATGTAAAATGAATTATTGGCAAATGAAAAGATCAGTTTACGGAATCGAATATGTTATTTACTCTGGAGGTCTGTTGATAACTTTGAATTCAAAGCAAGGCGTACTTGACTTCCTTCGCTTATTTTTTCAAATAAAGACTAATTAAAGTGCGAATAGCTGGGTTTTTTTCCTATAAAGATATTCATGACTCTCTTAACATGTGAACACGAAATAAACAATAATTTGTGTGAGAAATTCATATCTATTGAGTGTTTCAAATAAATAGATCAATGAAAAAATATAGCCGAGATGTCAAATAAAAGGCAAAACAATCGAAAATTCAGGCAAATCTTTATGGAAGTGGAAGTTGAATGGAAAAAGATTTTATGCATACAATGTGGAGAAGACTTGTGCTCAATTGCGGCAACAAGGAAAATTAAATTTAATCGTAATTTATGGCAATTGGCAATGCTCGTGTTTGAAGTTACACTTCGTACAACATTAACGACAAACAAATTTCTATCACTTTTCTCGTAATTCAAGAAGAGACTCTCAAAACGTTTGCTTGTCAATTGAATGGCGCTACATTCAACAATTTCATCAACACACACAACATTTTCCCCATATCATCCAA
This sequence comes from Obolodiplosis robiniae, assembly GCA_028476595.1. Classification (NCBI taxonomy): domain Eukaryota; kingdom Metazoa; phylum Arthropoda; class Insecta; order Diptera; family Cecidomyiidae; genus Obolodiplosis; species Obolodiplosis robiniae. The sequence continues at coordinate 23,342,941 of CM052015.1, forward strand.
CATTTACACATTCAACTTCCAATTAAAGCCGAATTTTAATTATTGCGATTTCATTGTCACCAATTGTCTATTTTGCTATGCTTATCGCAGCATGGCAGAAGCGGGCGGCTCACGGTTACGAATCTGATACCACAAATTGTCTATACGCGAAGCGTTCATAAATTGTGTATTGTGCTGTGCCGTGCAGCACTGCATTGAATGACCGGCCTTCTACTTGAAGCAATCTGTATGTGTGGCAACGATAAAAATATCAATGTTAATTTAAGAATGTGACTGTCCCAAAAAGTGCTTATATTGCCGCCGAGTCTTCGTTTATCGTTGTGATGGCAAAATCTAACATGACTGATTTAGCTGTCGCGAACTTTCACACTTAGATTCATAGTCAAAGAAACAGCCAAATGTAGTTCACACATACCTACGGACATCTAAGGTTGGAAGCGATATTTTGCGAGAGAGTTGACAGAACAGCCGTCGTTCCGTCTGTGAATGTGATGAAAGAGTTTCGTAATAAAGAAATATCTGTATTTTATAACGCGTGATGCGAAAACGAACAAACAGAAACAACAGCAACATAAAAAAAAAAATATTTAACGGGTGCGTGAATTCGGATGTTTCGATTAAAAAGAAATGTAATTGATGCAAAGATATTCTTGAATGAAAGTACAATTGATGTGGAATTAAATAAGCGATAGAGCAAATAATGAGTGAAATCTTCGTATTTGCGCGTTGATTCCGAATTAAATGTGTGTGCTTTTTTTTGGGGTAGAGACAATCTTGCGTTTGTGATGATGACGATGACGACAGTGACGGTATTGAAAGTTGTATTATAGCTATAGCCGCACATTTGGATGGGTTTTCGAATACAAAATGCAAAGAACAAAGCGAAGCAAACATATGAGTCAAATAAATTTAAATGACGCATCAGAAAATTTAGCCATTTTTGCTTTGTTTGATGGCTAATAAAAGCAACGATTAAAACAAAATTTGAAGATTTATTTCATATCGTTAGCTGCGGTCTTGATTCATTCATTCGAACAACCATCTAAAAAATTAGTGGAGTTTTATTTTAATCGTCAGTGTCATTTTTCGCTGCAAATTCAAACAAATGTTGAATGTCATTGACGAAATCGATCAAAAATCTGCCAAAACAGCGTATTGAACACTAAATAATAATGTACTGAATGCAATGCATGATTTGTAGTTTATAAATTCAGAAGAAAAAATGCCATAATTTCAGCGCATTTGGCGTTTTGGTGACGAACAAATTGTCAGAGTGTGCGGACGCAATTCAAGACAATGTTCATTGTCGCGTTTATCAATCACACCGAATCGAGATAGGTCTGGTTTATTGAAAAAAAGATAATTGAAATAACTTAAAACGGCTTGTTTTCATTTTCTCCTTATTTATTTATTCATCGAATTCCGGCTGTGATTGAGCGTTATCTCTCTTATCAACAACTTTTTTTTGATACACTTTTTTGTCGACCCATTAATGAAAATGAGGTTATGTTCGAAATCGAAAATGTTGTACATATCGCAAAAGTTATTGAATTCAATAATTTCGATATTTATATTAAATGTGTGTCCTTTTTTACATTTACAGCGCATTTGAAGGAAGAACAAACAAGAAGCTCAACAAAACAGAAGGAGAATTTCAAAAAACATCACTTGTTCGAAAGGATTTACAGCGGCCGTAAATTGCGAATGATCAAACACAATATCCAAATACGGAACGAAAAATTGTGTGCCAGCAAAACGCCCTAATTATTCGAAAAACAAGTGCAAACGAAAATCGAACAGTAGAGAGTGCAAACGCACAATTATTTCACCTCAACGGTTCGAGCAAAAATTAAATCACAGTGTAAATATTCTATTGAATGAGTGACTTTTCGTGCTGTGTTGTATATTTCGAAACAGCACTCAATTCACAAAATCGAGCTAACGAAGGAAAACAAAATCATTTTTAACATAATACAAACAAAAAATATCGCATTAAACATTGGACTTGTGCATGTGTTGAACCTCAAAAATTGACAGTTTTCTGTTTAGTTGCCAAACAAAAAAGCACACAACAAAATAAAATAATTTTCATTGTAAATAATTTGAAATTTTGTGAACTAAAAAGACTGAATTCCCAACTGAAATATATTGTAAGCGAAAAGTGCGACAGAGAAAAAGACAATAAAATCAAAAATTTGCCAAAGAGCAAAAAGAGCGCATAAACAAAGCGATTGAGAGCAAGAAGAAGATTCGCCATCAAAACAGGTTGCATTGTTTTGAGTGTGTTGAACTGACGAAAGCGCGTAGCGTTTTGCTGATGAGGTTTGTTTTGCAGTATGAGCACACTTGGTGGTAGTCGGGGGGAGCGCAATGCAAAGCCCAAGTTTTCAGCATTAGACATCAATAGTCTTTATAGATCTAGTCGCGGTGAAACCCTTGAACCGTTAGCACAGAAAAACGCTGTTCCACGCAAACATGGTATGCAAATATTGGGAAAAGTTCCATCTGCTCGTCGGCCACCAGCTAATTTGCCATCATTGAAAGCAGAAACATCTACACCAACACAAGATCAAAGCGGTTCATGGCCTGCAGCTTCGTCACCACCATCGAACGCAAATAATCAATCAGCATCCAGTCTCGAGAAGCAGAGTGGTGAGCAACAACAAAAACAACAACAACAACAACAACAACAACAACAACAACAACAACAACAGCAGCAGAAACAACAACAGCAACAACAACAACCCCATCAGCATTATCAAAGTAAATCATTGAACAGCGGCGGAAACGCGAACAATAACAACAACAATAACAATTCATCGTCGGCAACATGGAGCTCAGTGACAAGTGCACACGAACCGCCCGTACAGAAACCGATATTATATCAGAGTCCACAATTTCAGCACGAATTTCCATCATTGGACGGCAGCAGTGCACCAGCACAATCAAAAGGAAGTCGCGGCTCATCCAATTCAAACAATCAACAGGATTCACACAGCAACAGCCACACAAACAACAACAACCAAAATGCCAATGCAAATGCTGCCGATACACAATTAGAACAAAATCGCACACAAAACGATGGACATTCAGAACAGAATGCATCACATCAACAAGCTGGAAGCGGAAACAGCAGCTCATCAGCGGTCCCGGTCCACCAACAGATTGTACCGCCACAGTTCCGTGCACTGATGCCGCAGTTTGTGCAACGCATCAGCGGCTTCGAAAATCTACCGCACGATACAGAGCCACAACAGCAACATCAATATCAACATCAACAGCACCAACAATACAATCAACAGCAGCCACAAATCGGTGGCGGCAATCGCGATAACCGTCGCAATTACAATTCATCTTCCGATAGACGCGAACAGCAATATCAATCGTACAATCGAAATTCTCGCGATCGCAACGATGATAGGCCGTATCGACGTGGCCCACCACAGCATCGACCGAGTCGACATGACCAAAACCAATACGATGACTATGAACCCGAATATCAAAGCATTATTAAAGAAGAAGAATTGGAACGCATGGATCAAATTGTTAAGGAAGATGGATGGGTACAAGATGATGAAATTGATTATAATCAAAAATTAGTATTCTCTGATGATGATTCAGACACACCACCACCAACAACAACATCCAAAAGCAAAGATGCCAAACGTGTTAATTTCAATGAGCGTGACAAGGAGATGAAAGCGACTCAACGCAAAGAACAACAGGACAGTCGAGCTGGTAAGTTGCATTGAATTTATTTTAAACTAATGTGACAAATTGGTAAGTTAATAATGATAAAATTGAAATAAATTCGGTAGCTTACAATCGTGAAACGGAAAGAGAGAAATTGGATCGTGAACATAATGAACGGAACGATCGTGAAAAATCGGATGCAAGTCGAATGCAGCAGAATGGACATCGAAGTGGCGCACCAGTGGTCGATGCAGATCTTTTGGAGCGCGTCAAGCAACGGAAAGAAGAGGAAGAGAAACGTGCAAATGAGCGACAAATGGCTGCTGCGGCCAAGAAGCTCCAAGAATTGCAACAGAAAATTAACAAAAAGAAAGAGTTGTCGGGAGAAAATGAAATGGATTCGATTGTATCGCCACCGGAAAGGGCAGCACCAGCTTACGGAAAGGGCGAAGGCAATGAACCACGGATAAATGAAAGATATATGAATCGTTCCGATGATGGCAAAAATCGAGATGGCAAAGATTATGGCAATCGATATGAATCGAAATTCGATCGTGAGCCACGTGATCGTGAGCCACGTGATCGTGGAGCACCGAATGCCAACGATCCATTCTTCAATAAACCATACCAATCGAATTTGCCGCCACGCTTCCAGAAACAGCGGGATCAACAAGAGCGACACTCATTCAAAACTGAGCCACCACATCGAGCCGGTCCACGTGAACAAATCCGTAGACCAAATCAATCGATGCAACAGCAACCACATATAATGAAACGTGACGATATTAGAGACTCAAAACCTGGCTATTTCAAGGGAAGCACTCCAACCGGAGCCTATTCAACTCATTCGAAAACCAGTTCATCCGGATTGTGTGAATCTGAAGACGAGGATCGTGTAAGCAGTGGACGTGAATCGATGAGCAGAAGTTCAACCGGTGAAAGACCGCCGCTTTTGGCACGCAGCACGTCCGATTCGTCGCAGCCGGAAAACAAGGATAAAATTGGATCGTGGGCTGATGAAATGGAAGTAGAATATAAGCAGCCGCAGAGACAAATCTCAAGCACTTCAAGTACATCGGTTAATGATGATATTCAGCCGAAACAAATATTGCAGCGTACGCGCAAGGTTTCAGTCGAAAGTCGATCCGACAAAGAAAAATCGGAAGAGCGTGAACTTTCAACATCAGCGGCAAACACATCAGTAAAATCTTTGAATCATTCACAAGAGGATGTGAATAAACAATTTGGCATATCGCCAAACATGGTCGAAGCGCCGAAGTCATGGGGTGACAGCGCACCAGCAACACCGGAAATTGCTCGCAAATCAATCGAAATCCTGAGCGATTCGAGTGCCACCAAGACGGCAGACACGGAGAAAAAACCATTGGAAAGTGTCTTGGAGAATGAAGCAAGCAGCAACAGTACGGAAAAGAAATCAGATGAAAAACTCAGTGTAACGCCAACGAAACCAATTCGTAGTGGTCATTCAAAAGAGTACAGCAGTGATGATGGCAAACATGGTAATATGTCGAAGAGGCCGAATATGCGAGGTGGTCGCCACGATACACGCGGCGGAGCTCCAGCTCGTAATTATGGGCCGTACAGAGGAGGCAGTTCAAATTGGAACAATCGCCGTGGCCGATCAAATCGATACAATGATTACAGCGAAAGCGAAGGATCTGATGATGAATATCATGGACGCGGAAATCGTGGCAAAGATGATCGATTCAAACATGACTCGTCAAATCGACGAGATGGTACACAATCACATCAGAAAGATGTATTCGTGCCACGTGGTGAACCGTCTCGTCGTGGTCGCGGCAGTGGGTAAGTTTATTCACTCAAATTCTTTTGAAAGAAAAATGTATTTTTTGTTTAACTGGATAATTATAAATATTTTCCAATCAAATAGAAGAGCATCCGGACCGATTGTGAAACGTATCGACAATTATGGACCACCAAATGCGAAGAGTCCATTCGGAGCAAGTGATGAGAAATCAGAAAACAAGCCCGAATCAGCGGCTGAAGAGAATGTCATCAAAAAAGGCGAGCCTCAAATAATTGATGAGACTGCGTCACATGCAGCTGATTTATCAGGTAAGAAATTGTGTGCAATTCTTCCGCTCTCCCAACGTCAGATGATCATTTCTCTAAATATTGATTGTAAAGTTTCGAAAGCCGACGACAAAAAAGTCGCAACTACAAAACCAGCATTTGGAGGACCGACATCGGCACCAGCACCGGCACCTCAACGCAAAGACTCTACTGGCCAAAAAGTTGAAGCTCAATCAAATTTGAAATTGGATGAGCAGCTGAAGCCTGCTGCTATCTCGTCTCAAGCACCACAGCCACAACGTATCGAGAAAGCTCCATCATTCACGGGTGAAAAACCACAACACAGGTATTTTCAAAGCATTTATCATAATGAACTCAAACTTACAAATTAAAAAAAAAAATCCGTTTGAAACCACCAATTTTTTTGCTATACTAATGTTTATTGAACGAATAACTTTTCCAGTGGGGCCAATCAAACAGCAGTTGGAAGTAAGCCAGACAAGCCAGCCACTATAAAAAAAGATGATTCAAACTACGCTCACAACACGCGTAGCAATGCGGCACCGGTAAATCGCGGAAAACCACAAATTAATGCTCAATCAGCAACAAAGCCAATCAGTCAAGCTGTACCAGCCAAGCCGGTTGCAATTAACCCAAAACCGACTCCAAATGTTAGTCAATCGCAACCACAGGTAAGCATTCAAAATGATTTTCTTTATGCCAGAACAAAACATGAATGGGTACGCTGTATTTTACAAACAGGTACAAACATTGAGCGGTCCAGTTGGTAGTGGAAGTGCTGCAAATCGTCAGCACCAGCAACAGCAGCCAAACAAAATGGTTCCACGATTTGGGAAACATCAGCGCGATCGTACCGGTTCGAATGCATCGAATACATGGGATAAAAATGATCTGCCACATGTTGGTGATGCTGGCGAATCCGATTTTACTCAACGTTCTAACAACAGTATGCAATCGATTGATAAGCTTAGCCAAGATGGTGGCAATAAAACTGATCCAACGACCAAAATGTCGACAATTATATTCGAGAATACAAATTTCAAATCGATGCCTGGCCCAATCAAACGCCAGACCGCACCATCCAATCAACAGCAAATTCAAGGCCCATCACAACAACCACAAAGAGGTGTTATTAATCAATACGATCAAGTTCATACGAACAATTTGAGCGGCCACCATTCCCATCATCCACAAAATCAACATCACCTCGATAAAAAGGCTGATGACGTCTTCAAAAACGCATCGAGCGGCAATTTCCAAGATATGCTCGACTCTCAACAACAGGTTTGTTCATTAGCATTCCATTTTGGGTTGATGAGCCAATTTTTTTACAAACACAAGAATATTATTGAATGAATCGTCACTTTTCAGATGCAACAAGTGCAACGTCCACATCCATCACAATCCGATGTAATATCTTCAGCTCTTCAAACCATGTCATTCCAGAAATCCGACGCTGAATACGAAAAAGATCTTAAATTAGCATTCACATTCGAATCGGAAATCCTAAACGATACACAATCAAGTGAGTATCAATTGATATTTTATTTTATTTAACTGAGCGATTGCGTAAAAAGAGTGCGAATATCTTTGTGTGTGATTGTATTTTGTCATTTATAATTCTTGATTATTTTCAGATGAGAAAGCCTCAAAAAGTGGTTTGTGCAGTATTCCGCCATCACGATCTTCAGCCATTCATTCCGTTGCTAGTGGTCAAAACACAATCTCACCATCAATTGCCGATCTCAGCAAGAAGATAACTAGCGTCAAGAAGGTGTGGGAAACGGGACTATCAATGCCCACCGTAATCGAACATGGCAATAACTCAAGCAACAGCGGAAACAACGATGATTCCCATTTGTCATCAACGTTCGTTTCCACTCAAAACCAACAGCACATGCATCAATTTACGCATTCGCAACAACAATTGCATCAAACTGGATTAGGTACTTATTTTATTCGATGACAGCTTCATTTATCTGTTTAATATATAGATTCAATCTTGATTCATAATGTGTTTATTAAAAATTGCTGTATAATTTTTTGTAGCATCATATTCCAATTCGTTTGGTCCAGATCCAAGCTCGCTTGATCATTTCGGAAAATCTGGCGGACCAGATAATGAGATTGACAATGTTGGCTATAATCCAAGCCCACAGCACATGGTTGGAGGAAACAACAATTCGCATCCAAACGCTGGCTTAAAACACAATGATCCATTGTCAGCCACCGCAAATGTGTGCAAAGTCAAGCCGAATCAACCACCAATGCATCAATCCAGTCTGGGCCTGTCACCACCGCCCATGCAACAAGGTATTTCTCCTCAATTCGAGCAAGAGAAAATTCGATTTGCTGAAATTTTTTATTTTAATTGTATTCACACAAAAATTATATTCTTTGAAAAATAGGTATTCAAACAGCTCCCCAGCCGTACTATCAACCATCTCAATTTGGTGGCATGTCAGCAATTCCATCGCCTCCAGCTGTATTGTACAATTCGTCGCCGATGCCATCACAATTTGGTCACTATGAGAGATATATCACTTCGGCCCACTATGGAGCAGCTGGAAATGCAGGTTTGTGTTTATTCTCAAAACGGAGGAAATAAAGTTCGGTATTTCGAAGTAAACCATAATTTTCATGGGAACATTATTCATTACAGCACCTTACAATGCCCCATACATGCAAAGTGGCCCGAATCTACAAGCGGCTCCTGCTCCCGACATGTATCAAAACATGACATCACAATTTCGCATGAGCGGAGCCATGAATCAGCCACCGTTCAATCAGCAACAACAGTTGAATAATCAAAGTACAGTACTCATTTCGTCGACATCGAATTCTTTAATGTCCGCAACAGTGAAACCAACATCTCAAATCGGTGCAATCGGAACGAAAGTGAATGCAGGTATGTTTGCAAGCCACAATAGTTCTTTATTATTCAGTTCAATCGACAAAACTGCCAATGAATGGAAAACTAATACATGCTTTCGATGATATCAGGTCAAACACCATATGCACAACAATACATGGGCATGTATGCTCCGCCTCAACAGCCACCACCACAAAACAACAGCTATAATAATTACAATAACAGCTACTTCGGTGCACCGAATGCAAATTTCGGAATATTCGGTCCGCAGGCGCAGCCACCATCAAATGCATCTATGAATCAGGTAAAATACACTTCCATAAACTCAAAATTCCCTTTTGTCGATGGAATGGAGAAAATAAATCGCATTTTTCTGCCTTTTAGCAACCTGTGGCCAACTACGGCAATTTCCTGGCTATCAACCGACAATATCAAAGTCAACAAAATAATGCTTATTCACAACAACAACCATCGTCACGTAAGTGATATTGATGCAATAGCTGAATGCAAACAACAATCAATAAAAACTTGTGTATTGAACTTTTCAACAGGATCACAACAGCAACCGAATCCAAACCAATCTCAATCGCAGCCTCAATCGGGACAACAATCGCAGCAACAATCGAATGCAAATTCACAAAATCAATCGGGTCCATCACAATCCCATACACAGGACACCGTTTCGAATTCGTTCTTCAAGTAAACAAATACCAACGATTTCCAATTTGAAAAAAACAAAAAACCGGCATCAAATTCGAGTCGAAGAATGCAAAGAAAAGCTTAAAAAAGAATGAAAAAGAAATGTTGAAATTCATCACATGAGAGCAACACAAAATCGAAAGAGCATGGCTTTTTAGCTCAATTTTCCAACATTACAATTGTGTATTAATTTATATGTATATTTCCTGTATCAAGATTTATTTCCACTTTGTTATCCGAATGGATCGGCCAACGAGTGTGAACCGACTAACGACTCAACTCAAATTAATAGAAAATTATTTGCGAAAATTTGGCCGCGCTTAGGCAAAATAAATGCAAAAGTAGCCACACAAAAATGGAACCAATTTATGAAAAAAAATAGTAAAAAAAAGCACAAAAATTGAAAATCACAATGCTTGTAAACATCAATTTCAGTCGTTTAAAAGTGTGCGCTTGAAACAAGCAAGTGAAAGTAAATAAAACGAAATGATTTTTGCTGTTAGCAATCAAAGCGGCACTAAATGTGGAAGATTTGTTGAAATGAATTTATTTCGTGAGATGCAATTTAATTGCAATACGATGCTTTTTTCGTCTGCCGTTTTGATTGTGAAATGACACCGAATTTAGAAATAATGAAGCGCCAATTCGGCTGACACAATGTTCTTTTTTGTTTCTTTCTCTCTCTCTATCTCTCTCTCTCGAGAAAATGCACGGACTTTTGTAGTTTGACGCATTAATTAAAATTATGGATTTTCTACTCGTACGGCATAGAGGCCTCACGTTATAAAGTAATCCGTTTTGCCTGAATCGCAAACCTTTAAATGACTGAACAAAATGAACTCTCAAATGTTATGAACGCTTTATTGAAAAACAGAACGCATGTCGCTAATATAACATTCTACGTGGATTCACTGTTGCCAAGTGGCCGCAAGCTTGGAAATGGCGAGTAGCAAGAAATGCATTTCCCAATTGGCTTGATGGTGAATCAAATGATTTTACGTAAATCCATGATGAAAACAAAGCTCAGTATATTGTTCGATAAATTGATAAAGTGCTTAATTTTACAAAACATTTGCTAAAATCGATTTGAATGCTGCATATGCGTTTAATGCAAATGTGCGACACACATTTACCCAATCTAGACACACGATATTCATAGTTTTTCTCATATATTTCTGAATAAACACACATGCAAAAATGATGGCGTTGCAATTGAAAGCAGCCGCAAACATACAAAACTCACACTCCATCACCAAGGATTCGGGCGAATGGAGAGTGAAATTAACTCTATCTGAGTAAACACAATATAACTTGAATCGTATTTAAAATATACAATTGGAACATTTTAGATGCAACTGCAGAAAAAAAGTTAATCAAATAAATGTATATGTGTTCGAAATAGGAAGATTGAAAAGGATAAGCAAAAATGATGCACGGTCATTTTCAATACATGAATACAAACAAATATATATAAACACACCCAAAATGGAAGCCACACTTAGAAAATTACAAATTTAATGTCAAAATAATGATTTAACAAACAAAAAATCAGATTTTTTCATTTTCTGAAAGGGATATTTCTAGCAAAGAGTAGTAATTGTAATTAGAAGAAAACGAAGTGAATGTGTGACTAGCTTAAAAAACAACATGTTTATTTCAAAAATAATCTGCAAAATGGGCGACCGCTGCATACGAACTCCTACCGTAACACACAAATATCCTTTTCGATGGTGTTTGAGCATGAATCTTAGCCGATGCAGCAAAGGATATACATTCTACGGGAGAATGGCACACAATGGATTGTAGAGACACACACACACACACATACACACACACAAAATTGCATGAAAAAAAATGGAAATTTGTCTAAAATGAATTGAAAAAAGAAACGAAAAAATCATTGAATAAAGAAAAATATGTGAGAAAATGAAGAAATAACTCCGCAAGGAAAGAGAGAAAGTTTTCTTAAAAAAAATAAAAAATAAAACAGAAATTAAATTGAAAAGAAAACTAATGATTTAATTAAACTATATTAATATTACTATTAATCTATTGCAAGACGACATACTATTCATTTGAAATGGAGGCAGAAAACAAATATTAAGAAAATAATGATCATAATATTGACAAGAAGTTGAAAAAGAAATACTGAAAATAATATTCGTATTCAATTGAGAATAATTCTTGAAGAAATAAATATTCCTCACGTTTTAGAAATGAATGAAATGCGATGAACTTATTAACAGCTCTGCAACAAGATTAATAGCAATTATAAAGGATTAAAAACAAATATTAATTATTTAAATATGTAACCGATGGTTATGCGCCGCTTGAATATGAGCCGCGCCACAGCAAATGATTTAACATAACATTCAATTCGAAACACAAAATACATGAAAACAATTCTACCGAATTATAAAATGGAATATACACAAAATATGGATACAAAAATTTATATTAAATAAAAATTTCATGAAAAAAAAACACACACTCAATTTTTCTGGTGTTTCATTCACAATAAATTCTTTTCAGTCAAATGGAAATCATTTTGAAAATTTGTTTTAAACTTCGTCTTTGTTTCGACCAACAATTTTTGATGAAGTGCAGTTTTTTTTCACTCCTGATGGAACCATATCGTTATTTTTAAAAAGACTTAACGTATTTTTTAACGTTTCTAAATTCAAATAGAAAGCCCAGAGAGGCAGCTTTATGTGGCTCCATCTGTTCAAAGTGATTTTGAAACGCATACAAAAAGGTAGAGGTATTCGATCCAAAGATGAGATGCTGATTCAAAACTTGCTCTTTTTTCTTTAAAAATCCATTTATTTAACCCTGTTTGTCAGAAAATATCAATAATTTTATTAACAAAACAATTATTTGGCCAATAAAAATTCTTAGAATTTATCATTTTTATGTTCTTTTCATAAAAAGCGATACCGAAAAGCGGCTTCTAAGCATGGCGCTTGAATGCGATACCTTGCGTCTCACTGAAGTTACCGCATCGCCAGCGCACGCATCGATTTCTGAGAGCAAATCGGGTGAAAGCATGGATATCGAAATCAGTTGTACATGAACCGTCGTTGCGTATGTACTTCCCTAACGAACGGGCATTCAGTTTGCCAAATGCTTTTTCGAATAAATTTTCTGCATTTCTGTGAGTTTTTCGTACAAATTGCATTGGAATTCTAATAATTTTCCATTGATTTTCCACTTCCTGGTGTGCGTTATTGTTATCTAATTTAATTTATTTATTGCAAATTGGTCAAGTGATTACTTGCAAGAGTTCAGTTTGATTATAGCGTTTATTTGTAAAGTGGTTTTCGTTTGTTTGTTTGCATTAGCATTTTTTATTCGAGTTTATCAAAGCAAAACAGTGTAAGAGGGAAAATTATATGTGGTTTAGTGTTTAAACATTTATTAAAAGCAAGTATGTAGGGGATTAAATGGAACTACGTTCGGATTTGCTTTTCCGGTGGAATTTTGAACCAAATAAGCACCAAATTGCGGCCAAACCTATCGCAAAAAGCCAGTGAATTAGTGAAAAATTCAAATAAACTCAATTCCCATATTAAAAGCGAATGGTTTGTGAATAGATAAACGTGAAATTTGTTGGCATCATTCGCTCAGATGATAACAAAGTGCAAGTGCTGAGCAGGTATTTGAATTCATTGACGATTGGCATTGCGTTGGTAAATGCGCGCGCGCATTTCCACAACTAAACTGTATTGGTGCCACTTGGCATTTTCCGGAAAATCTACAGCTGTTCAGTTCAAATGTGCGATGGTGGCGGCGGAGTGAACGAAAAAACCCGATCGATTCTCTCTGTCTCTCAAAATATTTGTGTATCCACTTGTCCGATTATTTCGGCCCATTGCAGTCTTCATTTGGAACTTCATCGCATCGAACATTCATCACATAGTACTCGTAATTGTTTTGTGTGTCGTTAAAAGTGTCATCGCCTTTAGTGCGTGCTTATTCTCAATTGTCACGATAAAGCTCAAATCTCTTGTGGAAATTCAAAAATATGGTCAAACTCATTAAATTGCAGTGAATTTCGAGTCGTAGAATAATATAAGGCGAGGGTTTACAAAAGAGAGTAGAGTTTAATTATTACTGATATATTCTGATCACCAAAGAAAATCTTTGAATTAAACCGAAGTGCAAACAAAAATTAGCTTGGAAGATGGGTCGCCGAATAAATCGCGTGTGTGAAATCAAATATCCGAGTCGGGTTGAAGGATGGTTAGATGTTTGCGGTAAGTTTTCTCATTCATTGATATATCATAAAATAAACTATGGATCGAAATGAATAGTCGTATTTTGTGTGCGATTTAAAGTGTTCGTCATCAAATTTATTCCGCAAGATTAATCAGATGGACGCAGTAGAAAAAGCTGACCTTTTCCAATGTATTTTTCTTTCGTTCACAACTCGAAAGATGAACGAAAAATATAACGAGTATCAATTCCGATTGCACGTATCCCGGCTATTTCGGAATGAATCAATTATATCCGACCGATAACGTGTGCGGCATTTTTGTCATAAAATACTGGCTAGATAAAAAGAATTCATAACTGTTCGTTGATTTTATGGTCTGAATAATTCAGTGTCTTCGTGTCTTTGCAACTTTTTCGATATCAAATTACACGTTATGAAGTCAAATAGCAAAGAAAAAACCAACAGTAAAGCGGACAGTGAAGAGAATGGCGATCATGTGCAAGGTTGGCTGCGAAACAGATAAAACATCTCGAAAATTCCAGTAATTCTTGGAAATTTGATAGCTACTTGAAATTGAACTGCTGTGAATGTGGAAAGTGTAACACCGAAATTAGTTTGAGAATCCGAATGAAGGATGGTTGAAAATACGTTTAGTATTTCGTGATTAACCGCTGATATTAGTTCTGCTGGAATCAGATTCATGCAAAAGCAAGTTTTGATTAACAGCAAGAAAAACAAAAACGAATTTCAGATGAAAAACTTATCATCATTTTTCATTCATGAATTTTACCCCATCCGATTCAAGTGATGTGTGATTAATTTACAACCAAAGCGAGATAAATATTGAAGGAGCGTCAACTTTGCCGCGTCATTCCGAAAAAAACTGCAATTTATCATGCCAATGCTAACAAATCGAATTCAACTGTTTCTTCTATTCTTCGATGCGACAAAATGTAGTTTCACATTTGATACTTGAAGCAGTTTTAGCGAAAAAAGTATCCGCAAAACATGAACGATGAGAATGGCGTTGTAAGACCCAAAATACGTGAGCTGCGTTTTTATAATAACCTATTGAGATGCGCTGATTTCCATACATTTTCTCTTTCATTTATCGAATGTTCGTGGTGCGCAAGAAATCCGACTTAATAAAAATGCGGCTCAATGGAACGTTACTATGAAAATCCGTTCGTTTTCACTGGAAAAGTGTGTTTTTGTCGCAAATTTGTTCAGCGATACGTACAAGATTGATTACTCTCGCAAATACAGTGAGTATTTTCAGAGAAGCTGATGTTGATTTGATTTAGAGATCATTTTATGAGCATGCAGCTTGGCTGTGAAGGAAATAATCCGCTTCGAGCATTATTCATCATAAATATCGATTTGTTTTATATAACAATCAAAAACTGTACAATGCACATGTCGCATCTCGTTCAATCTCTTTCTCTTTGGCAGCGTAAAACCACATCAAAACAATTTTAGAGTATTACTAAATTCACAAGATTTCTGTGTGTGCGAACTTTTGGGATAAATCCTTGTCAATCAATCACGTTCTTTGAAGTGCTATGCAAAGATCCCTTTATTCAATTATTCAATACGTGAAACTTTGATGAAAAACAACTTACGCCAAGATCGTATCACACCATCAGCTCCGTTTGAATTAATTAAGCTACGCAAACGTGTGAATTCTGAACAATTAACAGCCATCTGATTACAGAGAATTGGTAATTGAAATTTCAGTTAATTCCATGGCTCGCAAGTGTTTATACTAGATTATTCAATCGACTTGTAACGAGTTGAGTAGAAGAACAAAGATAAGAAGAGACAGAAAGAGCGGGCGCAGAAGAAAAAAACAAGCAATGAAAAATAAACAGAATGGTTTTACGAAGCGAATATGGCTGCCGCAAAACATGAATAGAGAAGTATTAATGTAGATGGCGATAAGATTGCGTGAGTATATGGCTTGGATCTTATCTATTACGTTTCGATGTTTTCGTCCAGACTTCGAGTCGGATGGTATTTGCTTCAATTTTATCGAATTAATTTCCCGTCTCTTTATTAACAATCCGATCGGTCGGCTTTTTGCAAGCGCAACTCTTTAATGATATGGTCGAGTCGATTCAATTATTATGTACTTGGCATTGTACATTGACCGTAACACGCCTCATCGCCGGATCTATATGGTGACAATTGTTCGGACTGGCACTTGCATATTCCACAGTGTCGCTTTCTCACTGATTTATTTCTCATTGCTCCTGTTTTGACTCAATAATGCGTTTGGCGGCTAATTTCACTGAATCTCAAATCAAGCGCACGCAATGCGAACGGTACACTTCATTCGCAAATGTTTGAATAAAATATAAAAAATGAAATTGCAAAATTAGTGGCTCATAATTTGAATAAGATCATTTCGGTGTGAATGCCGCGATGTTCTGGCAACGAGATCATCAGACCATCACAGAATCAGAGATTTTTTCTGATAGTTTACTTTTGGTTGTGCCGAATTCCAGCGTCGCTGTTAAATCTTCGTAATAGACTAGCTGACAGTTTCTGAACCTGCAAACAAATTTAATAATTCGAGACTTTGCCACCGGTCATTGGGCGAGACATGCAACTTATTTTATTATTCATAACTTCGTGTTTGTTTGATTCTATCGGAAGATTATTACATCGGATTAAATGAATCATAATATTGAATCTCTAGCTCATGAATCATATTCCCTTGGCTCAATGCTAAAAAGCCATGCAATTTATCTAACTATTAATCGGTAGATTACATAATTTATTGTTGTGCATTAATAAATTAATAAACTATCGTTGTTTAGTCCGCGTATGTGTTTACTTAAGTTTACACTCACACATTAAGATTGTCTACAGACATCCAAAATCAGCGAATTGGATATAAACATCGTGTATGATTCTTTTTACACGACAGAAAAAAATATTGGTCTCAGCAAAAACTTTGTATTACAACGGAATTTATTGAATTCGAGCCGTGTGCTAGTGCCCGCATCACAAATCGAATGTGAAATATCAAAAATGTATGTTCAATTAAGCCAAAACAAGTAAAACGAATGGAATCGGCTTTTTTTTTATTGATTTAGTGCGCACATGTCGAACCACACTTGGTTCAGTGTGTGTCTGTTTTTCTGTCGACAACGGCTGAAATAGTGATTTTTATTGATAGAGTAATGGAAATATATTACAAAGTCTAAATAGAGACGAAATGCCCAAAGCATTTTGATACTTAAGCAATGCCTATTCGTTACATTGCTTTGAATAATGATGAAGTTCATATATTGAAAAGTTTAACTAATTTCAATTAAGATCAATTAAAATGGCTGGCGATGAAAATCCCATTCGATGCATTGTTCCGAACTCGGCCTTTTGTTTATCAAAATGTTACGCAAATATTTACGAAGTTTTATTGGCATCCATTCAATGGCTCTAACTTATGATACTTTATTATCGTTGATAATCGAATGCGAATTATGTTGAACGCTGTGAATTGCAAGGAAATCGGATATAATCGATCCGTTTTAAAGTGAAGCGTATTTATGACGAATTTCCTTGTTGCTTCGACGAAAGCGAATGTATGATGTCAGAAGCGCAGAGGGAAATGATTGATATTAGATATGCTTTCAGCTCAACACAGACATTGATTGATCTCAAAGAAACACAAAACTCTGCTGTGCTAAATTTATCGACCGATGTGTGTTGAAATCTATGCTGCTAATAAATAATAATCATTTCAAGCGTTCAAGTTTTGCTCCACATAAGAGATGTGCTTAGAGTTGGTTGCATTAATTGCTACCTACTCTCTCGGTGAACGATATAACAAATTCCTATTTTCCATCGAATGAAGTGAATTTGTGTCAAATTCTATTTTCGGTGCATATTTGTGGCTGGCTCCGAAATATTATGTTACGCCGTATTCTGTTTTGCCTCAGATATTACATGTTATTGATGCTGTCATCGGCTGAAATGGTTCAATGGCCACACGCTCGATGAGAAATTCTAGCTTTGTTCTCATTTTGATTTTGTATACTGACTAATCCAGTTGTACATCACCGTCACTCTAACTCGATATGGTCAAAAAGATGTTGGCGATCAATTGAATGATCTACTATCGATTTGAATGACAATAAATACTTGCCAAAATGTAGGATCTGAATGAAGCTTGCCAATTTTGTACCGAGTCTGAGAGGGTTCCGAAATTGCGGGTGGACAAGAAGATGAATCGGTACCAAGAGCATCAGAATCTCAGAATCCTGAATTTCTAAATCTGTGGGATGGAAATGTCATCTATAAATATCATGCGTCACATTTTAAATGTTTTTTTCAAATGAATTAAGGGCGGCCGCGTCTGTTCACGTCAGGTTTTTTCTGGATTTTTTGCCAGAATACTCAATCCCGTGTCGGTCTTGGGGTTCATTCAAAATATTTTGTACAAAATTAAAAGAAAAATCACCTAGAAATGTCTGCAGTTTCAATTCGTAGTATTTTCAATCGCTGAATCAATGCACGTATTTCATACAAAGCGTTCATGTACCTCCAAACAACTGAATTTCAATTCATTGAAGTTCTTGCATTATTGATTGATCATTTTCAATTGAATATCGGAGTTTTCAATATCTCTCTTAATATAATGATAACGATGAAATCGACTAGGAAATTGATGAACCAAATTTGCTGAGAAAATATTTCATTTGCGATAATGTTAGCTGACGCGATTCCATTCCAAATGTAACATATTCATTCGTTTTGATCGATATTTGCAAGAGAATGCTTCTTTCGTAATACGATTGCAACGAATGCAAGCATTCAATACTGAATTTAATGTTCTATTAAGATGCATTTCCACATTTTCTGTGAAAACCAACACAAATGTGTTACAGACGCTGTTCCCCTTGCTCTGGGGAACTATTTGGAATTTACTATGCTGAGCAATGTCATAGAATGCGAAGACACACTCGCACATAAGAATAAATCATAGACATTTGAATGAAATATATGTGATTGAAATGAATGATGAATGATTTCAATAGCTTTGACTCGCTGCCATGTATAAAATGCGTTGGCATAATATCTGTCGAGAAAGTAAAAATACTCAGCAACCTGAATGAAACGAAGAGGCTCTATGAGACATAGGCATCGAGTCGTCGTTTTTTCGCTGGCTGTTTGTGCGATTACCCAGATTCATTTTCACCGTCATCGCCGACGACGACAACGATGGCTGATTTCAAAAACTCAACATTTTTCACGTTTTGAACATTGTTTTCCAGTCATCAACAATTCAACATGTATGCGCATCGTGGGATGGATGTCAATAAAATTGATGTCATGCTGAGAAACTCTACGCACAGAGAGTATGATGACTTTTTTGGCCTATCTTAATCGATAGAAACCATGCGCCGATGCAAATTCCACAATTTCCAATAAGTGTTTACCTCGTGGAAAATGTCAATAATGTTCTTGCTCTATTGATTCCAACTCATTTGTATGTAAATTGATACACTTTGTTTTGAGACGATTTGTTAATTTTTCGAATGAAATGAATTGGGCAACGCAGTCGAATGTATATGGTTGCTGTTGAATCAAACGGTGTCGTTGTTGATTTTGTTGTCGATAGTTTATGTCGAAAATAAGCAAATAACATTAAACAATCCCATCTCAAGATATCAAACGGTTTGAAAATATGGCTTCGAATGTCACAACAAATGCATCAACACATTTATCTCAAATTGGACACAGATACTTTTAGAAATGTCCATTTGTTGCTTTTAGCCGAAATTGAAGCACACATCGAAGGAGTATCTCGACTGGGTCTAGTTTCTGTTCGAAACCAAGAAAAAGTGTGTGAGAGAGAGAAAGAAAGATAGCACGACGAGTGAATGAACGGTATTGTTTGAAGCCACAAAACAGATATTTACTTGCTTGCTTATCTTATTCACCTGACTTTCGACAAAGCATCTCATTTCCCCCTTGTTCAACATTTTACTTGAAATTGAACAATAGCCAATGATTTTTCCTGTCCTTATTTTTCTTATTTTTTTTTTAAATTTTTTTTTCATGTAATTTGAAACATTTGAACGAGATGCGATTGCTGTCTCTGCATTGTACAAAAAAGCCCCATTGAATGAAATGGCTTGAATTTGAATATACAAAAACCCAAGCGAAAATATTGTAACGAAAAATGAGTAACTCGTCCGAAGTGGACGCTAAAGGCTCTGTGAATTTGTTTACGTGCGCTTTTTGTGCAATAGACATTGAGTTTTTGAATCGGTGAGGAATCAGATGGCAGGTAATTTTTGAGCTCAGGTAGTTTCAAAACTGTATGCCATGGCCTTATCTCCATTGTTTTCACAACAAAATTGGAGATTGTCTGCCCTTCTCCCACCGGCTGAATTCACTTGCAGGTAGAAAAAAACCATATGTACACAAGTTCCTTTCAACTAACTATTCTTTTGTCTCTCTTCCTCTTCCCCTCGCTCTTCTTTTGCTCGTAATTTTGTTATTCTACCCGTGATTTCGACTTGACTCTATAGAAAGAACATTTTAGCCTCATGTGTTTTCGGTTCAGAGATGTGTTTGAGTTCCATTTGTTGTTCTTACGCGTTGTTTTTCCCTTCTTACGGGGTTTCCGTGCCATGCGAATCGAAAATGTATTCATACATTATTAGTTTAACTTTCATCTTTTTTCGTATATATTTTTTGGTTTACGCTTTTGTATATTCGTCGTCGCTTTTCGATACGTATATAATTCGGTAAACAACATTCGTTTCTTCTCTATTTGTTCTTTTCGAAGTGAAAAATTTGCACGCATCAACATCACATCATTCATTTTGCGTCGCTCATTTTTTAACTCAAATTTTAAATTCAAGCAAACACGTTTTTTCAAGCATGCCGACGCTGGAATAAACACACATGCAATCTAAATAGCACACCATGGCCGAGATAGAGAGGAAAAAAGCGCTGCATATTTTTGTCAGGTTTTCACGTAGACAAGTGTTCGGCCGGTGTTTATGTGTTTAATCGATGGCTATCGTTGAGTCGGAACTATTATTTTAATTTAATTATTAAATACTTCAAAATCGATTGGCATCCATTAGTTCTATTAATAAGTTTCGATGCGGTCGATAATCCTATGATGATTTTTCTATTCCATACTTGGACCACGGCATCACAGAATTAGCTAAGCTTTCAAAATTATGTCAATATCGACACACATTCACTGGAACCAAATGATCTCTATGTGCGTGTCAAACCAAATTGAATAACGCCAAAAATAAAATGTGAACCCTTCGCCGATTTATGGGCGGTTGGAACACAATGGTGCGCGAACGCGCGTCTGCGTTCGTGAAATGGCATTTTATTGAACCAACATCAGCTGCAAAATTGAAATTCGGCGGTCGATTATTAAATGCGTGAAAGGTTTGGATCGGTAATTTATGCTCGCATTTAGAATGGCAACCAACGCTTCTGATTTCTTTTTCTCGAGCTACCGAAAAACATTTATAACAGTTGATAATTTATGCAAAAAAATAATAGCGATTCGTTCTTTTGCCCATGATAACGTCAGACGGAATACTAAATTGCTTGCGTGCTGTGTGTAAATTACTTTGCCAGTGAGTTTAGTGTGCTCGTACAAATCAAATGGGTTCTGGGTTTTTGTTCGGCACACCACATGCACAACCTGTACAAATATATTCGGTTGACGCGATGTACAAAAGGGAATCTGGTGCAAAATAAGTTTTTTGTTAAATTCTGCAAGAAAAAAACACATTTTCAGGAAATTCCATTCTTCAAAGAAACAATTCAGACGGAAGAAAGCAGTAAAACTGTTTTGATTTCATTTCAGTGATGATAGAATTCATATGGGAGGTTGCTGGGCAGACAGAAATTGGTGCGCTGAGATGTGAATTACATCTTTATTATTTCGCGAGACTGAATGCGGCTTTGAATTTAGAGAGAAATATATTGGCATCGAAAAAAGATGCAACCGTTTCAGCGACGACGGGTGTTTACATAAATATTTCGCTGCCTTTGTTATGAGTTTTGAATGTGCAAAAATTAATAAATATGAACCCAAACTTTCGAAGATTTTTGCGCAAATTATTTGTTTGTCATTTGAAAATACAACTTTTGTGTATACAATTTTCTATAACGCGCGCACATTCACTTTGTTCTGTCTGTTTCTCGCGAGTGAATTCAGTTTCACTTGAACAATGGATGACATCATGATCATGATTATAATGCCCATGTTGGCTGGCCCTGTGTCGTTCGTTTTTCTTTGGAAATAACAACAGTCAATTTTTTTTAGTTAATATTCTATTGGTGCCACGAGCGTTCCTCTCTCTCTTTTGCTCTTGCTTCTTGGCTCAAGTGTACTGTTTTTTTTTTAACGATATTTATTTTATGACTAAACATCGGGGAGAAAAGAGTGCCAAGAAACCGACTAGCGGCCTTCTCTCTGTATGCTCATTATTTCGTTTGAAAAATTAATAAATAAAATATAAACGATATGGCGGTATTTTTAACAACAGTAAAATGAAACAATAAAAAAAACTGTTTTCGTTGAGCTCAAATTTTGGTAATACTTTGCTCCTGCAAAACTGATCACTATCTTTTGAAGTCGGGTTTCTTTTCCCCAGTTTCTTGGGAACAGACGAATCATTAACATATGTTGGAATATGCTCGATGAATTGATTCCGGGTATCTGATTACATTCGACACTGAACACACGCACACGCTCAATTTGAATAACCGACAAACTTACAATCCATCGGTAAGTGGATTTAAAGATTTGTGAGCTTATGTAAATTGTTTCCGTGTATTTAACACATAATTCGTCGATTTATAGCGAATGAAGAATCATGTCGATTTTGTTGAAGTAAACAAACATTTTCGACACTTGACTGTCGTGCCATCGAATTGTTTTTTGTATCAAGTCATATTCGTGTGAAACAATCCAACCGAAATGTTGATATTCAATTTGCTTCTTCACAGAAATAGTTTTGTGTGTGTTTATGTTTGAGAGAAGATAATTGCGCACCGAAAGAACATAGCAACAATTTGTAAAATAAACTAAACATCGACCGGAAAAAGAAACAATGCACCGCAACAACAAAGAATCAAAATAAGAAATCAGTGTTCAGGCGCGTAATTGTGTCAAGTTGATTTTGAGCGGTGCGATGCTTGAGCCCAACCAATTTAACTAGAATTTCAGCTATTCACAACAAGACTCATCGCTATTTTTGCGTTAACAATTAAACTATCGATCATTCAATACCGATTAGACTTTCTAATTGTTGCAACACGACTGGTTTGCGTTCAATACGATTCTTTCGTTCGATTGGTGGTGCTGTGCAAAGTTGAAGATTGGAAAGCGGCATGAAAACATGCAATTGACCTCAACTGAAATGATTAATAAATCAATTTCCTTTCTTTCTCGCATGCCCTGGATTCTTGATCTCAACGCGAAACCATTTTTATCGTTTTGGTTTTGCATTTTAAAGTCGTTTGTTGACAGGAAACAAAAACGTTATGAGCCGCGACAGTGCACTGCAATGCATTACACTGTGCATATATAATAATTGCTTACCAACTGAAATGAGGCGGTCAGAAAATGCAGCAAACCGCTATTTTGCCGCTCTCGCGGCCTGTTATTAATTGTGCACTTGAGCAATGAGTGATGCGTTTGATGACCTTAACATTTCAAAGCATATCAACGACTTTGCATCGACGGCCACTCGCCATCAGCGACACGCAATGCAATAATGTTAGCGTTTGATATTCGTACATATAATACACATTCGCTTAACTTGCCGATTTTTCTTCCCAACGCATTCATAAATTAGGCTTTGGATCATTCGGGTATTTTTCGCTCCATCTCCATGTTAGCCTTTCGTGTTTGTGCTAATTAAAATGTTGATTCGTTGATAAAAAAGCAAATAAATATATTCTGGAAATTTCTACTGAGATGCGTGTTGATCCGCTGGCTATTCCACTTCATTACATATGAATTAATGTAAAAGACAAATTGCTGAATTTTATTCAGTCGTTTTTAGTCACACATGTTTCTATGTGCTGCGATAAATTGATGCATTAATTCGTTTTGGGTTGAAAATAAATTTTTTTTTTTTTATGATTTGATGATACGAGAAATGATAAAATTTGTATCATGTTTCCCTTTACTCGGAAGTTTCTATCTCTTTTGAGGTATAACAACGAAAATGAAATCCAACCCGAGTTTAAAAACTAATCAAAAGCGAATTTCATTCCAGTATTTCTTCAGCTCACTTGACATTAAGAACTAAATGTTTTCCAAAAAAAAAAAAAAAACGTCGCATAAAACATCAAAGCAATCAATCAACGAAAGAACAAAAACACGAAGAAAAAAGGCATGCGCAAAAATTTCTCAGTAACAAAAACTCCAAGGTAGAGAAATTATGTGAATGTTTTTCTAAGGAGAAAAAATCATATGAATTTAATTGTAATTGAATATTCATGATTTGTCGATCTCAAGTCGTTAAGTGTCCATAATCGTGCTTTAACCACACTATTCTCTTTCGATATAAATAATTTTCCGAAAATGTAGCTAGAAATGTGGTTGTCGAGTGTTTCGTGAACGCATTCAACCGACATTGTACAAGGTGAAATGAACTAATCAATATATTGTTCACTGTTTACGATAAAAACCAACACAATTTCCTTTCGATGAAGGATGGGGTTTTTCTTTGTGTGAACACAGACACACACACAAACGCTCGCACATTGTTTTTCCTCAGGCAATTTCCAGTTGCATTCCTCCGCGCGAACAACCCCTCATTGGCATCGATGTTCACACATTATAGAAAATGTCAATAAAAGGACAATTGTATACCCAATATATTGATTTTCCATAGCCTTTTTCCAGGATCGTATGTCATTGGAAACGAATGCCAGCTAATTGCAGGGCAACAAGACTGTCCAATGGCTAACCGGAGATTAAAAATTCAGTTTGATTGTGGTCATTGAAAATTTTCGAGTGAAATTATGATGAAAATGTGAATGTTAAATATTGGTTGTGCTACTCACAGACGCCATCAATTTTCGGGTAGCAACTGTATAATTATGGCACCGCAGGCTATTAATTTTGCAATTTCAATTTACATTTAGTTGGACGAAATGAAACCACATTCTATCTATTATTTGTATTGTTACATTTCCATCGCATATTGCACTGATGGATGGGGGTTTTACGGTTTTCATATTCTAAGCACTGACTTGTTCCAACATAGCGTTTGAGAATTTACATTGATATCATAACCATAAAAGCAGTGGGGCAGACTGGTAAACCTTTGCGATATTGTTGAACAACCAAAAATCTGGTCAACATTTGTGCTTTTCAAATTTAATTGAGTGACTCGAAAAATGTCAACCATTTTTTCTAGACGAATAAACATTGCTACCATAATTGGTCGATTTTCTTTCTCTTTCACTTCGATACTTCTCATAAAATCTACATATCATTCTATTTGTGAAAATAATTTTTGGAAAATCGTTTCCATGAAACATCATTATTGTCCAATCCATTATCTTGAAAGACAATGCTGAACGGTTGTCTCGAGTTCGGTGAACAGAACCGGTACACATTACAAGAGTAACCGTTTCGGATTGAGTTCGCGAGCCAATTTAGTTTCAGGTTCTAGGAGAGTTGACGTACCGATAGTTCATTGGGATTTTGGATCACAATAAATTTATATGAACACACACACCCAGAGAGAGAGAGGGAGAGAGAGAGAGAGAGAGAGAGCGAGAGAAGAAGAGAAAAAATCAGGATAAAAGGTTTATAACACCTGCCCCATATCATGTAAATGGCTCGTTGTCATAGGTACACACATGCGACTAGCGACATGACAAGGCACACAGAATGGAAGAAAAAATGAAGAACGCTCTATCAAAGGTCAGGTCTCTGTAATATTCTTCATATTGTTGTGCTTTATTGCGATTCAAAACGGTTGCGCACATGCTATAAATGTAGCACGAACGGTTGATTTTATGAGTTTGATCTAATTAAAATCCAAATAAACCGAAATTCC
Source organism: Obolodiplosis robiniae (assembly GCA_028476595.1). NCBI lineage: Eukaryota > Metazoa > Arthropoda > Insecta > Diptera > Cecidomyiidae > Obolodiplosis > Obolodiplosis robiniae. The sequence continues at coordinate 23,368,577 of CM052015.1, forward strand.
GAGAATAAATACTGGTCGTGCTCTTTTTTCTCCGCCTCATCATTACTTTCTTGTCTATCAGTGAATCTTGTCATCGCATTTATTGCGCATAATGCCATGTTAACGTTTTACTCCACTTTAAAATTATGTGCGTCGACTCGGACGTGCCATAATAAAATGTGATGTCAATTTGTGATGATCGCGAAATGTAATATCAAGCACTTTCGAAATGTTCGGTCTCTTTGTAATCATTCGGATTACATACATTTTGAAAGCGTTGTAAAAAATTCTAATTACATGAGATACATACAAAATATCCGAGATTATGAAATTCTCTCTCTCTCTTGAAATAAAATTAAAATAAGTGCGAAGCCAAAAGCAACTCAACACGCTGCTCTAGATTTTGCATAATAATTTCTTCTCTCAAGAGAAATTTCATTCTTTCTATTTTTTCTCCTTCCGAAACTTTTCGTGTTTTGAAATTGCCTATTACGAAATTGCGTCGCAGCTCAATGTTACATCAAATAATGCCGCAGCGCTACAAAGACCGCGCCAGAACCGAAACAAAAAACATCATCAACCTAACGAAAAAAGAGAGTATTGGAACGTGCACAGCAATCGACACACACCATGTACATGACTAAATGACTACGCTATAGATATTTTAGTTGAAAAATGTCGATAGATTTTCATTCGGTGTCTTCGGCGCAAGAACATCAAAATAGTGAAAATCATCATGAGTTTGCATTTCAATCTCATTTTCGGAATAGTCCAGTTCATTTTTAGGCATTTGGCCGACATAATGTACGCTGTCAGTGCGGGACGGATTGGAACAAGCCTATAAACATATATGAATATGCGTGTGGTTTGTATTAAATTCGATTCAACAGTAATGCATGTTTACATTCGCATTGATTCATGTTAGTAAGATTCAAAAGATTCATCAGATGTGTAATCCGGCTGAGCATTTATCAATTAGACAAAACCAGTAGCTGATTTGACACAAAACTCCCTCGAAAGTTCGATTTTTATTGAATGAATCAATTCAATCAACTGCTACGTAGCTCGAATGTTCGACATAGAGGTCAACATGGAACAGTGACGAATGTCAAATCGCGTTAGCTGGTATTTTTCCACCTTGGGAAAACTAACACGCATTTGAGAAATACACCTATTTTCATCGTGATACATATCATTTGGTCGTGGTTCAAGTTGAAACATGATCCAATTCTATTTACATAAATGCACGTTGGTGCGTGCTTAGGCGCAAATGAATATTGAATACCATGAAGTGCGCATACAAAAACCTTTGAAGTTTTATCTGCCGTGCATTTTGTGTACAAAAGGTCTTGCAATTAAAACGGAGAACGTTTGAAGTGAGCGCGAGAGAGATAGAGAGCGCACGGAACCATAGGAATAATTTTCTGATAAGCGGACTCATTCGGTGAAATAAAACAAGATTTATACATTTTGTACGTTCATAGAACTTTTGTGCACATCGTCGATTGCTAGTAGAGTAAAATCGGTCCGAAGCAATTGCGTCAAATCCACCAGATTTAGGCTGCTCAGGGGCTTAAACGGTTATTTTAACATTTTATTATATTACTATGATTTTTTCAGCCAGAAATACCGATGCGATGTCTAACGAGCCGATTTTATTAATAAAACGATGCGCATCGTCATTATTTCCACAAAAAGATCAAAGCTAAAGAATCTATTTGCAATAAAATTTATCTTTTGATTACAAATATTTTAAGAAAACGAAAATTGAACTTGAACAAAATGCGTCGGCATGATTCTTTTTCATTTCGAAAAATGGTATCGACCTCCGGCTTGGATTAAAATGGAATGGCTGGGATTCTGGTTGGAAAAAATTATGACATGCTTGAAATGAGGAACGAGGTGCAGCTCAAATCCCAGCCATAAAAAATGCAAGCCACCAAAAATGGTCACTGAGATAGAAAGACGGAATTGAATTGAATGAACATTTTTCAGAATTATATCATACTTACTGGTATAAGAACTTTTGAAATGCACCTGGCTTGTATTTGATGGCGCAAAATTCCAGAATTTCCCAAATTGTCGTGGACAGATGATGCGATACGAAACTAATGGGCATTATTGATAAGACACGAACATATGAATTAAAATAATCTGTGCGTGCTAAGTAGCTACCGTTGCACGAGTCGACGGCACTGGCAGCTCTGTATTCGTTTCAAATCCGAGAAAAGATTCATTTGGCTATTCGCAAACAGCGCCTCATGACCAATGAATGGAAATGGAGTCAAATTCAAATGTTTAATCGGCTTACAGTTCGAAATATTAAAAAACGATAAATTTGGGGCTCATTTTGATCCGATTCCAAAACCGAATCGAAGTCTAAATAATGGGGTAAAGTTGAAATATTCTGAATTTGGGCAAGCATTTTGTGTGTTGAGCAACTGATTATATACTATTGGATTTAATTTTACACTCAACAGTCGATACAATCACTGAGGCATAATGTATCTATGACTTCCAAACCATTATTTGATTTCAAGCCACTGGACAAGTAAACGGAAAATGAATCAATAATGATTTCCATCTCAGAGGCTTTCAACGAGCTCAACATTTTCAACTCGAAATGACTTTCAATACTGTGCTGTCTGTTATCATGTTTGCTTTTAAAAAAGCGTACACATATCCTTAGTCAGCGAGTGTGCAATTTCTGTTGCATCTATGTGAGTGAAAATACTTGATATTTATATTCTCCGGAGACTCGGGATCGCATCATCCAAATAACGGATGAGTGACACTTATCAACACTGTAAATGCACTAAAATGCATTCGAATGGAATGTCAGGCAGAAGCTACGTGAAGAGCATACTCCAGAGCAAAGTGTCTCTTATCATTTTAAAACATGTACGGAAAAAAATATTTTTACATATAAGACGTGCCGGCGCATTTCATGCTCACGTTCTACGATGCGAGAGCAATTTCTACCGAAATACGATTTGATTGGCATTGCTCGTGTACTCTCTAGATGCGTTCTAGTGCTGCTCTTATCGCAATTTAATTGTAGTTAACCGATCCGTCGTCGACCTTTGCGATTCCAGTTCATGCAGCAGTTGAATACTTCATATAAAACTTTCGAAGAAAGTAATAATTTAATTCGAACTTTCTTTGGGTCAACGCAGAATTTTGCGTTCAATTTGCACATAATGACATTATGCTCTCGCCCGCATTTTAAGTCTTTTCTCAAATGTAGATAATACTTTTTTCCACATCGTATTCGCTTAGACCGTTGAATGTTCGGCTTAATTCAATTGTCGAATGAATTCGGTGTAATTAAAAAATAATCTTCGGACGAGAGACAGCGCGATTGTTAGGCAAACTTCAGTTTTTTTGGTTAATTGTAGCCAATGAACTATACATTCTCTTGTTCGTTTGTCGTTGCGCAAGTCTGCTCCTATTTGGCCGGTCATTCGGTTGCGGCCAAATTGATTCAATTTCAGATATATAATTTTATTATGATTTAAATGCAAATGTGAGAAGTCACATACACTCATTCAAAATTTATTTGCAATGATAAACATTTTCGGAGTGTTCGCATTTGTGTCTGAATCTAATTGTGTTGTGTATTTTTCATTACGATTCTCTAATATTTTTCTGTTGGATTTCTCGAATTGGCGATGCTGTTCGAAAGGTCGGTCGCCGTAAAATTTCCTTCATAATGCAACGTTGTATTTGCGTCATTTGGTGTGAATTGTCAATTTAAATCCACTTTTGTTCATCTGCCTCCATTCAAAATGTCATTTTAATGCGTTCATTTGCGAATCCCAATTTTAATCCAGGGAATGTTATTAAGCGGTTTTATTCTGAAAAAGACTTACGAACCATTTTACTCCGCTGTCACCGCACCGTGCAACTCAACTTTTTGATGGAAACGCAAATCGCTAAAGCTGAATAATTCATTGAAAATGAAAAGTAATTTGTAAGTGTCTTTTTGTTGTGATATGGAATGGGCTACAGTTAAAAGCGCTCACATGCAACGAATATAATATGCGACATGAAGTAAATTCAAAATCATCTCTCGTTCTTGTTTGCATATCGCTAAGCTCTCGATGTCAAAATATATTCATTTCCTGTGCAAATACGAATGCCCATATTTTTCGTTGAATTAAACTTTATGTTTGCCGTATCATTTGTTGTTCGCTCCGTGCAAGATATCATCATGGGGATCTTAAATTCGCATGTCGGTTCACCAAAAACCGCAACATAAAATATAGCAACCGCAATAAAGACGCATTTTTGAAGCGCATTTTTTCCACACTTACATTATAGTTTTGAGTACACAAAATTATAAAAAGCACTCGTATTGTGTGAACTGGCACTTTTATTCGGATGCTTCTCGCTGAAATGCTTTTTCCTCGGTATGTATGACGAAAATTTTCCATTTGGTCGTTACTCTCACTCTCTCTCGTGCGAATTTAGATTCAGGTGATTGCTTGAACAATAAATTTGTTCCTACGGTAATGCATAAATTACTTGATATTAAATACGCAATATATTTTGTGATTTGTGTAATATGTATGAACAATGGCGAAGCAACCTGCGAAGACCCTGAAAGAAATTCCATGGAATTTCATTAGGACGAACATCTTGTAGCGGAGCACCAAATTCGTATCTATCCAATTTTGGTGCTTATCGCTATAGAATCTTTATTATATTCAGCAAATTTGCCGGGAATGAAAATGGTTGCTATCACTTTCAAAGCAAACACACCGAATTTTCAAAAGAAATGCAAACACCATACTTGCCACGTTTGAATACTAGAGAACAAAAATTATATCTTAAATCCATTGGGTGCAAGCAGAACTTTTGAAACAACACGAGTCACACACATTCACGCAATCTATGCTTGTTTGCTAAAGCACAATGGTTCTTGAAACTTGAAAATGAAATGACCCCGCGCACCGAAGCTGTGCTGTTTCAATCACAGGCTGCCGCATCATGACCCACATTTTATGAGATAATTTAAATTGCTGTTTGTGCAAAAGTTTTCCGTTGTCTAGGGAATTTCTGAGTTTTGCATAAAGTTTTTCACTGATGAGTTTATTTTGTGGTGCTTTCAAGCTCATCAATTTTCCATTTTCCATTTTTAAAATATGATAGAGAACTTTCAAAACCAATTAGAACAAAAATTCACAATAACAATGCAGTTTCAAATGCACACACATACATTTTCCAAGTCGTTTTAGTTGAGATGATTCTTTGAAATTTAATAAAAACTTCATTTCTAATTTGTGAAGAAACGTGGGGGCATCATCTCCTTTTCAATTGTTCCTGGAAGAAATATCAACGATTACATCTTCTTTTCTACGAAATCAAATGTTTCCTCGCCATTTCTATACTCGGTACATGCAAAGAGAATATTTATTTCCATTCATGGTGAAGCTGATGGCAACCTTGAGGGCGTCCGCAGAAGCATAAAAGATAATGGCTTGATTATGATTTGTGTTTGTGTGTGCTAGGTTCGTGCTAAAAGAATATATCAGCCGTTTGCAAATGTTGCACATGCATGTTGCTTGAATGTGTCCAAAGCCTTGACGACCACATTCAATCTATCCACATTTAGCCGAACGCTGTCACTCTCGCTCACCCGCTCATCGCTCCTATGAGTAATGCTCCCTTTCCAGTTGATTCAAATATGATAATCCAACTTGGTACGGAATTGACCTAGTTTGCAACATTTATGTAGCATGTTTCATTTGCGGCACAAATCGTTGATGGTTCTCCATCTCGTTCATTGCATTCGGCAAAACGGAGTAATATGAGAATACTGTTAGGTATTTCTTTTAGCACCCCATTTTCAAGTGAGCCGCATGCAATTTGTTTGACAGCCCCCATTAACCCAGCCAACTTAAAAGCTTTTCGAACTTTGATTGAAATTGAAAATTATAAAGACTGCTTTATTGCCTGCAGTTTTGCCGCATGCATGCATTGATGCAACAGTGCATTTTACATTGCAATTTCGGTCATCGATTGAAATGACATTCAATGTAAGTGCATCGAATGGCTTCATTGAAAGCGTTAGGTCAAAGCGGAGTACATTTTATAAATAGTCATAAGGTCAAATGATTAGCAATTCAATTTATACTCCAATGACATTGCAATTTTGATAAAATCATCTCTTTTGCATTTGAAATCAGACGCACAGCTGAGTGAATATGAATATTGCAAAATTTGCTGTGATTACATCTATGATTGATTTAAAATTCAATTAAACTGTATGGCCATCGAATTTAGTCTTTAAATTTTGATTAACCATTGAAACATTTTGATTGCTCTTCTTCTCGATGGAAACTTTCAAATGTGCCGCATCAATTAAATTAAAGGGCTTTTTTCATTCACACGAATATTAATTATGGGCTCGACGAAAGTGGAGAAAGTAGAATCTCATCCGAAATTATGTAAATCAAGAAGATGCGTCGCCACTTCCATCAGCCAAACAGTAAATTCGAATCGAGTTCGTGGGTCATGGAATAATTACATGAATCTATCATTAACTGCGAATGAATGAATGTGTGTGCGTTTAATTATTGCTTACTTTCATATTGATTTCATAGCGGCTCCATGATTTATGCATGCAATCCGTTCGCTACACCTTATTCGAAGAATGTTTTTCCCGCACGAAAGCCATTTTGTATTACGAGAATGAGAAAAAATCCTAGTACAAACTATATTTGATTCAGAAAAAAGACATCATTCGAAAATGGTCGTTGAGAAAAGATTTAAATTACATGACAAATTGGGAATAACTAACGAGCACTGTTCAAACGTGACATATCACGTTTTTAAGCAAAAAATTCTTAATTTCATTAAGCAAAAACTAGAAATAATCTAAATACGACAAATATATTCGCTATGCAATCGGTATTGCAATGAATAAATTTGAATTTGAGACTCTCAACACAAGTTGACTGAATTCCAACCTGAAAAATTAGACAAATTTCGCTTATCATCACTCAAAAATGCAGAGTCATTGTACAAACACTTTCTGTATATAAAAATCGCTAGAGAATCAATAAAAAAACAGCACGCGAAAACAATAAACATTGTGATTTTATGTGCAGCGAAACTACTGCGAGCTGAGGTTGTCGTTCGAAATAAAGTTCTATCGTTCATGCATCGATCAACGAGCATTATAAACAGCGCGAACGTAAGTGGGTCAGCCTCTCCGCGATCTCAACATGTTGCCTTACGTTGTGTGTTTTTTTTTGTGTGCGTCCGCTATACATTTCTGATATTTTCGTTTTTCATTGCAGATTTCAGCATTCTCCGATTCACTGACATGCATTGAAAGTGTTGGTTTCTTTTTAGAAACTCTCCGGCCGTTTCTATTTTGCGTAATTTTCTGGCCCGTACAATGTGCACACATGTTGACGGTGTTAATTTTATTTTTCTGTTATTCAAAATAATTGGTTTCGTTGGAACAAATTGCGGCGTTTTTCTCTGACGACCATAAAAATATAGTTGATTGAGTGTGCGCAACCTTTTTTCTCCTTCTTCTTCTTCTCATTTGTTGTAATTATCGCAGAACATTCGCCAGCATATTTCGTTTAATTATAATTCTTAGACGATTCAAAATGAAAGGCAAACACGGAGAAATCAAAACATGAATGTACTTGATGTTGAAAAATCGTGTGCTCCCCACAATCGGATGCTTGATTGTGTATTGCAATTCGCTTGATTCGCCATTTGAATAAATCGATCGATCGATCGATCGATGGGGCCAAACAACTGCTACAATTAATTGACTTTGGGCACGTTATTTTTCTCTCATTTCACGCACATTTCTTCACGCAACCTCGACCAATTTGATCAATGGTTTCGTTTAATGAATAGGTGAAAACTTGGCTTTTTCATTTACAGAATCCGATGAGGAATCTTCTCAACACTTCTTCGTGCCTCATGTCTCAACTCAAAGCAATTTTTATAGATTTTCCATTCTTAAGCCAACCATTATGCCATTTAATAGCTCTGCCTTTCAATTTGTAAATCTATTCAACGTTTTGTTTTTATGCGATGCAATATCATTTCGTTACTATCGAATCGCATTCTTTTAATGTCGTTTCGAATTTGGTTTAATTAAAACGTTTTTTGATTGCCTTTTTTATTGATGGAGCATGGATTGGTATCCGTGACATTATAGCCTATGACCGTGAACGGTGATTGATCTATGGTTTGAAAATATGTTTTTGTTAACACATATTTGTTTGCTACGGTGCAGCTAGATGGTTGAACACAGATATTACGTCATGCTCCAATCGTTTACTAATCAAAACACTCAAACGAATTTGAAATGACGGTGACTATAATTGAATGAATGCGAACAAAAACACACACTTTGTTTGTGTGACATCAGAAAAAAGTTATCGTTTCCATTTCGGCTCCATTCCCAATCACTTTACTATTGAAATTTGGAACTAATAATATATTGCTTTTGCAGCGAAGAAATGAACTGAGCATTTATTTTTCTCTTCTCTTTTTCCCGTTACAGGTAAGTTTTCGATGGAGTTATGAATGCGTGCTGGAATACATGGTTTAATATTGGTGTTCAATTATAATATTTAGCGACATGTTTAGAATATCGCTTCGCGATTAAAAATGGTATTTAGCTCTTTCTCCGGAAACTCTTTTGATACGGACTCTCTTTGGTCTGAACGACAAGATTAAAGCACCTTGAACATATCATTGACACCGTTTCTTTTTCAACGTGAAAAAATCTACAAACAAACATGACGAATACAAGTACACGACGGAGTTAAGAATCTAAATGAAACATGCCATGGATTCAGTTGATGTGCAAATCAGGCGTGAGCATATATGCGGAAGGATATAAAATATTGTTATAAAGCACGAACTTGTGATTCGCTTTGGATATGCAAACGTGAAATGCTTCAATATGAGGCAATATTGATTCAGTTTATTCACTCATATATTAGTTAGTTGCTTCACTCATTCACGTCCGTGCTCATTCGTTTTTATGCTTTCAGCAACCGTTCTTTTTATTCATTCGCAGTGAATTGCGTCAGTGTGACAGAAATCGTGAGATATGGTTGATCAAAGCGCTTCAGTTGAATGAAAAAAAAAAAGATGAAAGAAAGTCCTGAATTCCAGTCAGATTTTTCAATGGTTGTGCTGCTCCGCGCTTTATTCTCACTATAAATTTTGTACGAATTTGTTACGGAGTTGATAAAGATCGGAGTTTAAGATCGACAACGGCATCTTGTATGGCTGCGCCCAAACAAGTTGAAGATCGTTCAAGAGAATGAGAGAAAGAGAAATGATGATCTGTTAAAAAGTGCATGATAATCTGATATGATCATTCAGAAATTGGGTGCGGTACTCATGAAATATATCGTTTTTATTCATAAATCTCAAAATTTACATGTTTCATCGAATCGACGAATTCATGTAGAATTATCGGTTTTCTATGCATTTATCAAAAGAAAGAATATATTCCAACGTTCGATGTACATCCAATATGCATGTTAGAGTTCAGAATATCGCCATAAAGAACATATTTTATGTAAAGAATGAAGTAAGCTTGTGTTGGGTTGCATGTCCAAAATCGCTTAAACAAACAAAATATATAATGCGTGCGCAAAATGGCAATTAATCAACCGAACTGTGTACGGGTGCAATTCAATCACTTTTGACATCATTTTATGGCTTTGATGAAACTATCAACAAATAAGAAGATCGAAAGAAAGTTTCGGAGGAACAAGCACGGGAGGAGAACTGTCAATTATTCAGCTTAATTTAGTTCTCAAATTTTCCATTTCAGCCACTTCAAACTCTAGATAAACTCCGAAATGAAACGCGTCAAGTGAGGCGCGTTGGGCAAAACCACAACAGCAATGTTTCAAAGATGATTATTGTTTAGTGTTCAACAAAATCTGTTTACAATTTCGTTTGTTTGAGTGATTGCCTAATGAATTAACATTGTGCATTGGCAACGAAGTCAACACCCGCACCGATGTGATTTACGATTACGCTAAAACCACTTCATAGTGTATTTGCATTTAGTTTTCACTCGATATTGAGCAATTCAAACCAATTGAATGTGTAAGCTCAAGCGCTCGGCGTGGCGCGCGATTGTGATTCTATTGTAAATTAGTTAAATGTGTGTGCACATAATAGATACGGAACATCGCTAAACATCATATGCCATCGACTCTGTGGTTTCTTCATATGCAATCGAAAAGTGCTTCAGACGTCATAATCGACGATAAATGTTTATTTATGCTTCTGTTGCTTCGCCAAATGTTAATTTACAATTTTCAACCGCTCAAATCATTTTGAATAGATAACTGACTCAATTCCGCCTTTAAGTGGCTACAGCCGTAAATTAAACTAACGGATTTCACAAGCGAAATTTAGTACTTTGTATGCGGAGCGTTGTTTTGTTCGAGGCGAACAATGAAACGCCATCTTCGAATTAAATAAACGATTGTTGTATCTTTTCATTGTTGAAATATCAGTTTGAATTGAGTTTCTATGTTCTCAATTCCAACGCAAGTTAAAACTTGCGAGCTCATCCGAAAATTGGTTAATCCAATATTCTCGACATATTTCATTCCACAAATAATGACCACAAATGTATCGTTATCTTGTTTATTGATTGGATTGTACAGATCATTAGTAGTAAATAGGAATTCATTTCATTTCCGAAAAATTGTCAACCCATCACAACGAATCGCTTTGAAGCAGGAAGAGCACCGCATTCGAAACCACTCCAACCATCGAATTCGATTCAATTTATTCCAAATTATACCATCATAGAAAATGGAGGAATTGAGTTTTGTTCACTTCGAAAGTGCCCTATTTTTGTCCCATTCATTCGCAATAAATGGCTTTGATGCACTATGATAAAAATGATTTACCGTTAAAATGTGGCAAAGAGAGAGAGAAAGATGTTGAATGTCTTGGCTGTTGCGAATTGTGTTTACTTTACAAATGAAGGAAGAACATTCGATACAATAAAAAATCGACGTATTGTCTGAACGTGGCTTCTCGTTACTTTGCCGATAACTTGAAAAGTTTCCGAACTCAACTATCTACTTGGAGTGAATTAGTTCCAATACTTTCTATTTGTTCCTCGTCAAATCTGTCATCAACGTTTGAATGCAGCCACAGCGAAAATAGTGATGGCGGTGCTATTGGGTTCGGACGTAGGATAAGTTTCGGAGCGATTATATATTTGAAAAACTGCAATGTCAGCTGGATTAAAGTTTTCTGATTACATAATTGTGGTTGACATTATCAAACGGAAATACATATACTGTTGTGATGGTCTCTGTCGAAAAGTTGGTGCTGCTCATTCGTGTGAGTCATTTTGATCGCGGCATGCATATATACAAAATGGCAAATGTTGACAAAATTCAACATATTCTCTGTTCGTTTCCTGCCTTCAAATTATCGACAAATATTTACTGACACAGAATTGTCCGGGCTAAATCCTATTTTCATCATCCGCACTGTCAATTTACACATCGAAATTAAACATGGAATTCATATACATGGTTGTTTGACGGAACAATTCTGTCCTGCCATCAGATTAACTATCCTTCGTGTGCTTTAGCGTTGCGCATCATTTCGATAAAAATAATGGACAACAGCATAAAAATAGTTACGTGGCATTTATGTAGCTCACTCTCGCTCGTTGTCTCACTATCGCCGTGTTAAAGTGAACATGAACTTGGGCGCTGTATGATAATAACGAGTATTCTGTCACCATTTTATTTTCCCCATGCAATTAATGTTACCCTCATTTAGATTTTAGTCTTGGGTATTGCCATGGCCGGAAAATTAATTCTTTATTGAGACACATTTTTGTCATGAATCAGGCTTGCACAGTCGACGCGATGCACCAGATCGAAGATTGCCGAAGAACGCAAACATTCATTTCACACTCATTATTGAATATTGTATTCCATGCAAAGCGACTGATTGTCTCCGTTCTATATTCTGTCGTAATGCAGTCCAAATGAATCTTTATTAGCCTTGACACAAGAGTTGTAATGAATGAACGAATTTGTCTGTTTGTAAACCCTCGTTGAGATAAGGACAGACATTGAACAACAAACGAAGAACGGCACGTTCTATAAATAGTGCACATTTTTTTCTGTCGTCATCACTGGAAACTGATATTATTATTATTTTGTGTTGGCAGTGCGTTTGGTTCACTTCCAAAAAATTGCTGATAAATAATGCAGGAGTTCACATCGAATGTGCAATACATTAAAATTTTCCACCCTCTTTGTTACAAAAACGCGCAAACACACACAAACACATATATAAATCGTGATGTTTGAAGGCAAATCATGTTTTATATCGTTTATTCCCTTCTTTGGCATTTTTCCTTCCCATTTTTTCGCTCTGCTATTTTTGGCAAGCGCTTGTACCACTTGCACGAGTATTGAACGAGAGTGGCGCACTTGAAAGACTGGAATTATCGCTGAAAATTACGTCATGTGAATGGCAATGTGCGTTCGAGGGGTGAATAAACCATCGTCTTGCCATTATATCATTTGTTTTCTGTTGTCTTCATCCAATATGGTGCATTGCTTCAGTTCCGATTAGATAATAATAAAGAGCAAAAATTGATTCTCGACGCCACATCAATGAGAATAAGCAAGTGCTATCGCTGCTCAACATGCACTTAACGTCAAGTACAAACAATGAATATGTGCTGTGCGATAGATGTGAATCTGAATTTTCTGCACATTAACCAAGTTGAAGCTGAGATATTCTCACTGAGCACACACACACATCATGCATTAACCGCGTTGAAAGTGAATATTCATCTCTCCTTCTCATTCTCGGCGTGTTTTATGCGAAAATTGATTCACTGGTTCCATTTGAGATACGCCGCCATTGATGTTGCCGCCCGTAAATTCGCAACATTTCTTCCATGAAAATGCCATTTAGGTCATTCATGTCCTCTGCTCTCGCCATCTAGACACCATGGCAACAATAGACCACTCGAACTGAAGCGTTCACAAATTTCATTTCATTTTACTTACTCATTGAAAATTGAATGTTTTGTTCGTTAGTAGCATCGACTTTCTTTGTACACGCTCGTCTCTTTGTCGATACCATAACTTTTTCAGCATTGGTATTTCGAGCAATCAGGCGAAGCATTTTATGGTGCGCATTGACAAAATGCAATGAACCAAGGCATAAAGTAAAATAGAATTTACTGCTTTCCTTTCGTATGACTCGGCAATTACAACTGAATTTTACTTTCCGAACATGAGCGTGATCCGACACAAAGTTTTCTTCGAAATAACAAAAATAAAAGAAAGAAGAAATGAAAATTGCTGCGAAGCATTGTTACTTCATGCACTGACTGATCTCGTAAAAATGGGAGAAGACTGCATTTTAAATGTCAATTTATTTTTATGTACCCCAAAAACTGATTCCGTCGAGGAATACGGATGCATAAAAGGGACTGAACAGGCGAGAATATGGTACATTGGTGCGATGTGACGGCCTGTTACTGAGGGGTGACACACTCTGCATCTATCACAGATGGCTAGATTCTTTGCGTTTTACGTCATTCCCATGCTGTGTGCTGCAATACAACTCCAGTAGTCACTATTATTATCGTTCTCACTTTGCTTTCATTTGAATTTGGGATGTGGGTTTTTATTGCCTGCAATCAGATCTGAATTCGCTTAGTGGCAATGATGAACGTAATACAACTCTTAAACAATAACATTCAGACCCAGTAAATCCGAAGGATAATTCCTTCAAAGCTGCAATAGACATCGTCGAACCGAGCCAAAAGACGAACATATTTTTCATGTGTCGTTCCATCCCGAATTTGGATGTGCTAAGCTTCTCGAAATATTTCACGTTATTTTTTGACAATGATGAATGCAAAGCCGACGATTAGAACGAAAAATGATTATTCTAATGTAAAATGAATTTGAAATGCAATAATTCTTGCTTAGCACAACACCATTCAGTGCAGTTCTCGGCAGCTCCGCAAAGACGCCAACTGCTTGCTCATTCGGTCAAAAGGTCGCTAGAAGAGTCAAATTGTTTTGAATTGGAAGTTACAACGTCCGCGTTTATATAGCGCTAAACTAAAACTAATGTATCCAGAAACCAAACGACTCTTGCTCTTTCAATATGTGGATTTTCATTAACAGCGTATTATAAGCTTCCTCTCTTCTCATTGATTTCCCGTTTTTATTCGATCTTTTTCAGCGCGAAAGAGATTGTATTCACATAAACATTATGAATGGCTTAAAACTGGTTTTCGTTGATTAAATTGTCGCGAATATGTATTCACAAGCATGATCAGCTGGTATTGTTTCGCCTGTGAGTTATCAGGCATACGAATCCACACAAACTTACTACAAACTTGCCGCTGAATTGAAGACGAAAACCAAAACAGGTTTAAGAAGTGAATCAAATCTCAATCGAAATTGAATACAGTTAAAAGCCGCGTGAACGCGTACACTTGCTGCTGCAAAAATAAAATCATATGCACACTCGCAAATTCGGCTGGGAATTCGTGTAAACAACTTGCAGTTGTAAAATCAACGCGATGACACACATTCGATTGGCTTGAAGTCTGAATATAAAAATACCATCATTATCAGCAAATTTTATGGCTTTTTTCCATTCTTTTCACTTCATATGTTAAAGTACGCGGTGTACGATGTGATTTTATAGCGAAGATTAAATTCACGTTTAATATTGCTCAGTTGAACGCAGCAAAAATGCAAAATCCCGCGAAATTAATGTTTTGCTTTGGGTGCTAACATTGGAATTTCACACAATAATAATAAAAAAACGGCTGTATTCTTGTTCATAAAAGTCGCTGGAATGCACAGTGCACTTGAAATTCGTTTGTGGTCCCTATTTGGAATCGAGCAAAGGGAAAAGGAAAAATGGACACAAATTTTGCACTGCAACTTCGTATTTCTCGTACGTTCAAAGGAAAAACCATCTAAAGGAATTCATTAAATGAATTTATGTTGGTCACGCGATTCAGAATTTTGCCCACATGTTTCAAATGTAGAAAATTCATGGCGTGCCAAATTATACGTCTTTGCTAGACTTTTACCCAGCACATGCCATTATTTGTCGAATGCACACGCTTTTCATGGAAAATAACCATTTTTCAAGCCGCATTCCACGTTGTGTGGTCGCATTGATTCGATGCTAACGAATTTCATGCGGAATTCAAAGCCAAAATAACCAAAATTCTGCATAAAACAAATGACTTTGATAGTCCAAAAAAAGCTAAGGACAAAAAGTGATGTATGTTTCACACAGGTTATAATTATTTGTGGTAATTAGTGCAAACGTTTTAACTTTTGCTGAGTGTGTGCTTGCTCAATTGAAGGTCATGCATATCAAGTTTTTGGAAAACTACTTTGATTGCGTAGTTCAGCAACTATAATTGCTGGGTCGTTGATGGCCATTATGCTGTGGCCAAAATGGTAGCTTCGTTAGCGTACATGTCAAAAGCATTCATCGCAAATTAGAAGGAACACGTGCAGAACGTTTTAGAAATTACTGGCGCGAGGAGTGGAGCATTTGTCCATCGGGGAAAAGTCCTCATTTGGAATAAAAAACCCAACTCCGACACTTCATCGTACTTAAATGTGAAAATGCAAATGCCACACCAAGAGCTAGCATGTTTCACTCAATCAATCCTTCGAATGCTAAACATGTACGAAACATCTGATGGGTCATTTGTAAAATGTGTGCCCGAGTCACAAAATAGGCATATATATAAACTGGTACCAACCAGTTCCAAAGTGCTTGATGTCAGCTCGGTTACTTATTCCCTTGTTTTCACTCGGCCGGATTACATGATCAGAAGATGAACAAAGTGAAAAGCATCGAGTCTACGGCCTCTGTTGCAAGAGGCACGAGAATTTCATTTCCGTTTCTTTGTACCACAAACAGGAACAGTGCGGAAAGTTCAATCATTAATATGTGGCTTCAAATTTGGTTCTGTTCGTGCGTGCAAGTTTCTTCGAAGAAATTTTTGCATTTTATGCTAACGACACATTGTTCGAAAAACTCTATCTGTGTCGGCTAATGCAGTATTAAAACCTTCATTTACACAATTTAATTAAAACACTTTTAGCTAGATGATATCGCCGTACAAACTACTACTCGTAAACATCACAGTTTCCTGTTGGTGTTTGTTCGTTCTTTGGCTCGCTAGCAAATCGATAGGTCGAGCGAAACAGAAGAAAACCGAACCAATAATCCAGCCAAACTAAATTCACACAGCAAAATTCTAAACATTTTCTTATTCATCTATTCCATTTACTTTCTGTTTCAATGAGATGCCAACTCAAGCTGGTTACGTTGTTTCGAACTATTAATTGCACTCATCTTTCGCTCGTTTCGAGTCAACTACAAGCATTCTAATTTGCAGCGACGTTGAACGAATACGTCGTTCAGTTCGTTTGAAAATGTTCTAACACAGGAAATGAGCAACATCGTCGTTATTCTATTGAGAATCATCTCTCTACCCACGCAAAGTTTTCTATTCAAATAACATAGTTTTCTGATGAAATTTTAAGTGGCGCGCCTAAACTAACATCAAAACCCTGAGTTGTTGTTATCAACTCGAATTAACTTCATGGAAAAAAGTAAATGTCAAGTAATAAAAATTGAGAAAATCGTTTCGAAGTTTTAAGTTTGCGAAATTAACATGTAAATTTGCGAATGATACAAATTATCTTGGCATTTCTTGAAAATTATTCATCATCATTTCATTTTTCATGTGTGGCCATAAATTCTATGTGTTCGGTGCGCACTGACCTGCAAATGCTTGCCATTCCCCATTAATTCATTTAGATTTATTGAGCAGGTAGATTGATGTTGTGATGAGGAATTGGAACATTAAACAGCATGCGAAAACTTATGTGTTCTGCGAATACCCTCGTTGCTGTCGCTAATTCAACATTTTGTCACTTGAGTCATAAAAGGCTATTATGATGACCTAAATTTTGCAAAGTAGTTTGTTTGTTTTTATTGCAATATTGCATCCATGGATGCTCGGTTACATCAAAATGCGAATTTCAAGGCGTCAATTGGCCATTGCAAAGCAGCAAATAATCCAATTTCATGTGATTATTTCGTGTAAATGCGATACACTCTGTAGAATTAAGTTGCTTATTTTGTAATAATGTTTCGCAGAAACATGACATTGATGCAAATATAGTTCAATTGTTTTCGCTTTCATCATTAGATTCGGGATCCATTATGACATTGAGAGAAATGAGATGTTTCACCGAAGCATCATCATACATGGCACACGTTTGCGCTGAGTCAATTAAAAGTTGTACGAAGAAAGTTCAAGAATGTCAATCGTACGTGCAGTTGTTTGGTAATTTAATGCGCATATTTAATTTAGTGCTCCTCTCAAAGTGAGTTTCGATTTCACTTCGAATTTGATTCCATAAATCAATTGTTTAGGTGTGACCTTTTTACAAGTGCCAAGAATGTACGTGATGCTGACGAGAATCTGTCTTCATTTTACAATTTCTAATCCACTGTAGTCGATATGGCGATGAACGGGACCAACTCTGGTTTTCATTGCATCGAGAGCAGACAGACCTCGAGTCTAAACTCATCCATTCATTAACATTGTTATCAAATTACTCATGTGCAAAAAAAAAAAACACAATTTGGTTCGATTTTCACTTTGATTCGAAAGTGAGCAGGACTATTAAGATAACTGAACGCACGTTTCTTCTCTTGCTTGCCAGCCGTGTGGCTACGTGTGAAATACAAAATGATGCTTTACAATCATTAGCACCGTTGAACAGAGAGTACAACGATAATTGAAAAATTCTACAGATGCTCGCATCGAACTATATTTGCTTGCGAGTCCATTCATTTAGTCGATTTGACGCAGTGTTGTCAGATTAATGACAACTTTCTAAAATAAAACCACTAATCCATATTGATGCAACTGAAACCGGCGATTCATTGAAGAAATGCGACATTTAGGAGCATATTATCGTTGCACTTTGTGCATTCACCAACCGTTTCTCATTAAATGAAATAACATTTACAATCGTTGGGTTAAAATAAGAAAAACTCGCTTTGATGTCGATTATCATTAATTGAATTAGTCTTTTATATATTCGAAATCGGCCTCTTTCTCTCACTGCACCGATTTTCTACGCCTTTTGTTACAAAACGGTTGCAAGCACCGGCTGAGCCATGCTTTAGCCAGCGGCCAACATAATTTCTTTGGTGACATTTGAAAGAAAAAATGTGCAAAAAAATGCACAATAAAATTGTACCTAAAGCGTATTTCATTTTCGCTTTCATTCACAGCGAAAGGCTTATTGCAATCCATCTATTTCAAGCAGCAAGATTTTATCGCTGATAAATAAGCGCACATGAGCGTCATTTTCCTATTTCAAACTAAGATCAATGGGTATGTGGATCGACAACGAAACTCTTGGTTAATGAATGCCGGACAAAAAAGCGATTGCGATTGATATAATTGAATGTATATTTTCTTGTAATATGCAGCAGCAGCAGCAACAGCTCGGTAAATGCATTTACCGTTTTGCACTCGATGGTCCGAACCGTGTGCACAATTTCACGATAAAAATCAAGAAGCAAAAATTTTTCCATGTTGTGGTCTTATGAAACACAGATCAAGTGTCATTCGGCGTCGCTCGCCAAACATGTGAGAGGCAATCAAGTGAAAAAGGTTAAAGGTGACTCGATGCAAAGCATGATGCAATTGCACAATTTTCTTTCGAATTACGATTCAATTTATTCAAACCAACCGTCCCGTTACATCCAGAGGAATGGAAAGAGAGTGCAGCAAACTATTTTCGGATGGAAATTTACAGTTCTTGGAAACTTATGTAAACTTTAATAAATATGTAATTCGACGTCTTACTTTGTTCGCTCTCGACATTTTGTAATCACTTTTTGTTGGATGAATTTAATGGAGATTTTCGATTCATTTCCACCGCACTACATGCGGTTTAGTGCTATGAATTGTGTGGTTTGTTTTCTGTGTGCCGTTCATTCATTCAATTCAAAAACTGATGCTTCAACCGTTGACAATAAGCCAACTTTTCTGTATCGGAAAAAAGGTGCAGTCGTCATTTTGTTCTTTTGTTGAACACGAGCTGTTGCTGTTACTTTTATGGCAAATGTAGAAAAAGGCCGCGCGCATAAAAAAATGAGCAACAAAACCGTTTTTATTTCTGTGCCACGATGCGGGCCTTTAACGTTTCGGTCATTGCACTAAATTCACACATTTCACGTTTGGTAGTGAAATTGCGGCTTGTTCCATTCCAATCAACTCGTGCATATTTAATATTTGTTCTTTCTTGATCATTTTTTTACTTCTTTCAATCGCTCAGATTTCATGAGAAATGTGTCGAACGCATACATCAGTTTCAATTTAACTTCCGTCCTGCAATTATATTTCTACTGTTTCTTTTTTTTCATTTGTCGTTTGCATCCAAACAAGTTGAAACACATTTGGTTTTTTCAAGTCAATATCCTCCAGTGAATTTCACGTCACAACAAAACTTTTTGCGCTGACAATAATGTGTCATTGTTGCATAAAATATGCCAAGTCAATTTGATTACAGCAATGCATAAAATTTGTTTCCTCCCACTTTCAGTAATCCAAAAATTCTGTGCGAAAAGTTTTATTATTCGAGAAGTGAGTTGGTGGAAAGTACCTCTAAAATATAAAGAGAAAAAAACAACAGCATAATTTATGATTATGATTTATCGTGTTTGTTACAGCCGGGATCGCGTGATCTGCACAAGATCGATTCAATACCGATTAAACGACAATAAAAAATGAGTATTTATTTGTTCAATATTTGTTGAACGTTTTCCATTCTCTTACTTCATTTGATATTTACAAACCGTTGACTACTTATTCTTTAACTTCGAAACGGCATTCGAAGCGTTATAAAACAATGTTACAATCAATTTCTATATAGTGTTTTACAGGAAATTTGATTAAATGACTAACTGTTTCTATTGTGTGTGTCTGCGATGCGAGAAGCAACCAGATAAAAAAAGCGAGTCTTCTGCAAACCGTTTAAATAACTGAGAGCTTAGCGAAATGCAAGTTAATTTCAATTGAGCAATCAGAGATGGGAGTGATGCATTTCAGTTGTTGAACATCATTTGAATTTCCATCAGAATGTCTTCTCAGATCCGTTTACAGCGAGACATTGTTCTTTGTCTGGAGCGAAAAAAAAATCCACAACCATTTTTTGCAATGGAGATCAGTTGTTTCTTCTATTTTTGTTCAATTATACTCGTGCCCCGCCTCAATAAATCTTATTCGTATTCAATCAAAATTCAATTTATTTTATTATTCATAAGAAATGAATGTTTGATGTAATCTTCCTTCGCAAAGCAATACACAAAGTAGCAGATCGTTTCACTTGCAACCATAATCGAATTGGGCTTGATCTGGCGTCGCGCTCAGCATTTTCTGCAAAACCATGCCAAAGTAACGGTGATGTGTGAACGTGTACAATTTTACTGCCGCTGACTCTATGAATTCCTTGTATGGCTCATATTTATTGGCTGGCTCATATTTATTCAAATTGGATTGCCATTGTTCGAGCGCAAAAAGGTCAATCACTCGCCATAATTGACGTGTTGTTGCACGACATGTGAAATTTCCGGCCAACATGATGCTTCCATTGAAATGAGGTGCTATTTTTCGCGTTCTCTCATTTCGTCCAAATTAAACGTAATATTCTTAGAATGGCGTGTGAAACGGTGTGAAAATGTCTTTCACGGCAAAATCGAGTCAGAGCTCAGAAGGCTTCCGGCCACCCAGCAACATTCTTTCGAAAGAAAACATCGGGTTTTTTTATTCGTTCTGCGAATCTTGTTGGGAGCAATAAATTGTGATAAAATCTGGAAATATTTCGCTTCCAAGCCATTTGCCGATAGATAGGGTGGATGCAATTGTGCTGAAAGACGTGAACACATTTTTCTCTGGCGTTATCAAATTATAGTATTCGGCGCGCGTGTTCGTCACTCAGGCAAACAGCAAACATACACAATGGGGAAACAATTTAGCGCGCATTTTATTACTAACATCAATCATATGAAACACAAATACAAAGTAATAATAATGCTTTTCAGTTATTCTCCAAAATGATGGCATTTTTCCATGCATTTTTCCCATCGGATTTTTTGATAATACTTTTCAAAATGATACAATTGCCGGAATAAAATAAGAACAAAAAAGTTTTGCGCATGCAAAATATGATAGATGAAATGAAATCTCGCAGAAAAACCATGAAGTTTTCTCCATGACATTTCGATGATATTTCCAAGTTTATTTCATGCATTGAAATGCAAATAATTTTGAATGATCCATTTAGGAAGAAATTTTTCTCGCTCATTTTTTAAGTAATCAGTTTTATTCCATTTTCTTTCGATGATTAACGCGATTTTGCCGAAATGTGAATTAAGTTTTAATTTTGATTAAAAATATTCGAATGCATATGGGCTCATTGGGATTTGTAATGTTATTCACGTACACCAAAAATAAATGGGCTGTCTTCGTTGGATCGCAATGCTCTGAGGTAATTAATCTTTTGCGCTGTTATACTGGAATTTGCTTTCACAATCGGCTGCCATATCGAATTTCCAAAGGAAATTTCATACGATTTTTTCAATGTTCGTTGGCCTAATCCTTCTATTTTATTCGCAATATTGCACAGCGTCAAGTATGAAATGTACATGTAATTTGGCGTTTAAAATGTGAAGCGAACCGAATATCATTCGGTGTTGCATGACTTCGATGATACTATGACGGATCAACCGATTCAAAGCATTTGCATGACTACGGATTGGATTGGCACACCAATATTCATTTTCTCTCTCTCTCTCTCTCTCTCTTTCTGACATTTGGCTCATTCGATAAAATGCAATGGAATTTTGGCCACGTTTGCAACAACAGTGCAAACTATACAAATTATATTGAAAACCCGAGTCACGATTTTGTCAGCATTTTTGATTTTTCTCAGTCATTCGCGGGTGCCCGCCACGCAAGAGACTGGATTTCAAGTGTATTTCATCCAAAATCGTATACACAAAACAACAACAAAAATGTTCGATTGTGCTTTTTTTGTAGCTTGTTAGACGACCCATTTTCAATCAAAATTCCAGTTTCAACAAAATATGTTCGCTTTTAAGTTACTTTTAATTTTCAACCATCAAATTGATTGGTTTTTGGGGAGCGGTTAAAACGATGCATAAATAGAATATCGGAGATATCGTTCAACATAGAGACAACCGCTTTATTGGCACCAACGGCAAATCCGATTTTCAGTAGCAGCGCGCAAAACTAACGTCGACACAAAAACTTCTCAACTATTTGCCAGTTCAGCATATGAATTTTGCTCTATAAACCATAAAACTTTTTCTTCTTCATATCTCGTGCACTATTTTGTTGGTAGTGATGCACATAAAAACCGTATGCACACAACCATAAACTTCAAAATGGATAAATGGCAGACTGCAAGCGAATTCGAATGAATAAGAATGAACACATCGTTTGTCAGAATGACCTCTTTTCTTCTGACTTCATTACTTTTCGGCATTTTAGTTATTGGCTTCAAGTTTCATTCATTTTATGATGGCATCTAAATAGAATGGTCGCACGAATTGTCGCTGCCGTCGCCACAGCTGAAATGCTCAATGCTCGAAATACATTTCAGTTGGCGGCCTGCGCAACAACAATGAAAAAAAAATGTGACAGCCAGATGTCTTTTGGAGCGAAATCCGTTAACTAGCAAATTGCCAAATTGTGCAATCGCCATTTGTGAAAACATGCAGATTTCGCAATTTACATGCAATTATTGATTTTGGCACATCCAAACCAACCGATATTCTCTCCTTTTATTGCCGCATTCATCTCATCGATATCATTATTTTGAAGCATATTAAATGATTCAATTTTGCATTTTCTGCATTTTTGCCGAATTCCGTGATGTCATTTTAATCATAAAAATGTTTGACAGAAAATAATTTTCAACTGGTGCAATCGCAAACGACAGAACGTTTACGCATCACGAACATTGGAAAATTGAGTGGAAAAAATATGATAGACATTTCATCGATTGAACTATGAGGAAAACCGAATTCGGATTAGTTTTTAACGAATCATTCACAATCAATCATCTGTGCCGATGTTTGCAGCCTGTTTTCTATTCGATTCCAATAACGATGGAATGCAAACATGAAAAATCGATCGATGGCTCAGCCGAAAATCGGCAACCACAACAATTTTCCTGCACATTACGCCAGTTGAATGCAAAGAAGCTTTATTTACAACCAGTTTTCGAAACATGCTTCGATAATTAACCACAATTTAATTAAATTGGATACTTTAATTCCTGCTAATTGAATTTACTGAGGGACCGATTTTGAGCCCGGCGTATATTAGCACTTATTTCACTTGATTGGAATTTCAAAATGGTCAATAGCCGTAAATCGGATTTTTTTTTTTTAAATAAACTTTTCTTCACCCGTGTCGATTACAACATAATATTTTGATTCGCCTTCAAATAAAAGTCTCTAGCGAAGCCAAAGCAACTTATTCTGACAGATTCATATTGCTACCGAGCATACGGATATAATTAAAAGTTCACGGAATAATTTAAAGCCTAACGCGAAATTCTTTTCTACTTTACAATCTCATTGAATCTCTGACAGACCAAAATGGTAGACGCTGGATTTAATGAGCGTTAGATACAAGATATTTTCAACATAATTGCGCACAAAATGGATAAAAAGAATGTTGATTCAAGAATTTCTACAGTAGCAAATGAAGCTGCTATTCAAACTTTCGAAATTCTTTGAATTCTATTTACGTATCACAACACTTCAGCTCATAAACGTAGCGAGAAAAAAAGTTTTAAACTATGCCTCATAATGAATCGGATCAATGAATTCCAAGATAATGTGGAAAATACGCCTATTTCATCAATCATCATCATCATCTGAAAGCGGGAAAAATGCCAATGATGATGAACTTTCGGAATAGCCATGATTATGTTGCATGACCCTGAATTTATTTTCGCCAATTCACTGAACTGAGAATCAAGACTCTTCGAACAATTTAAAAATTGATTCTCCTCAATGAGATCGTTCTCATCGTTCTTAGTTGTTATTTTGGATTCATTGAAAAACTTGTTTGTTTTTTTTTTTTTGGTAACAAACACTCGAAATGCTGCTATATTTATACGTCGCTCGAAAAAATATCGATACATTGTGATAAAAACCATCGTGCCATTCAATTGGTTGCCGGTATGAGCAGTGGCATGCTTATTGGCAGAGAACACGAAATAAAAGAGGAGAAACAATTTTTTTTTTTTTTTTTTTACTTTGTTCTAGTTATCAAAATGTCTAACTTTTCACGTATTAGCGATGGATATTGCTATTCTTCGGGCCAAACGAGATGAAAAAGAAATAAACAAATTGATTCGATTCGATTCAGATCTCAAGAGAGAATGAAATGTTTGTGAGCTGTGTGGCTTTTTCGTTCTCTCCTGAACGTGAACAAAACTCAAGTGACAGAATACTTTGCAATCGCTTCTTGAAACTATTTGAATGTTACACAACTCAGTTTCAATTCATCAAATCAAAATCTTGCATTCAGAGACATTTTGAAAGATATAAATTGTGCTCTCAAAACTGGCGAGCTTTTGAAAATGGAACACACTCGAAGGCCATGTTAAACTCTTAATACTTGCAATTAAATTTAAATTCGTTTACTGTTATTCAATTATTTGCAATTTTGTACATTTCGCTTGGCATTTCGTTCGCAGCGTTTCCAGCAATTCAAGTGAAAGAAAACGTTCCAATATACATAAAAATGCCATGGGCGAATATGTACATTCAATCTCAGACGTTCAATATACTTGATGTGTTGAGCGCTGACCAGATCTCAATGAACGTTCTCCGTTGGCTCGATCTGCGAAAAAAAACCAATCAAATCAAAATTGGAACTATTTGTCTGCGAGTGACTTGCGATTCAACGAAATCCTCTCTGATTATGGAGCTTGTTCCGTTTGATTAGATGAACTTAGCAATTCTGGCTAACATGATTCATCTAATAAATGATCTACACGAAAATTTTACTAGCCCTGCTTTAACAGATGAACAGCTAAGATTACCGTTCCTGCCACATTCGCGCCGATACCCAAATAAATCAATTCCTAATGAGAAAACTTGGACATTTTGCGAACACTCGCGTCAATTCTACACATTCTGCTGTGTTATTAAGCCCAGCTGCACGAATAATCTAGCGAATAATCAAAAGGTTTGGCACAAATGTTGAAAATCAAATATTGATTTCCTTGAATTTTGGATATCATATAAGAAATAGCGATATTCTATTCAAAATGTGCCGAACGAAAAGAATACGTCTGGCGTAGGTTTTCCATCCATTAATCTGCTAATGTGTGACTTGTTCATCTTCATTCACGTACAAAAGTCGAAAATGATAGCAATTTTGATGAATCGGATTACATTTGTTGTGTGCCAAAATAATTGCAATATCATTGTAATAGAATTTCATTGGATTTTGAGTCAAATGAAACATGTTATTTCATTTCAAGTAAATGATTAAAGGATGTCAGAATCTTACAAGATGCGCGCATGACGTAATGAACTTCATTAGTCTCTCTTCAATTTTCAAACCATTTTGTCAATCTATCATTTCGTCATTTCACCGGTTTCTGATTTTTTAGACAATGACAATGTGTCCATCCTATTAGCAAAGGAGTGCGCAATTCATTTTCGAGAAAGAAATGCGGATCGGATCGAATATTTTGTTCCGATGGCAATTTTTTTCGTCGGTGTATCAATCATTTTGAGCGAATAGAAGCACAAAATGAAAAGTAATCTGAAACATGTGCCGCCACCTTGGAATTGTTCATTGGCTTGACAAACGACGTGACACACACACACGGCATTTACGCTTCGATTGATTCATGCTGTTCGAAACAGTTGGACATGAACAAGACCATTTATTGGAATAACTTTCAGCAACCGAATTCGCATTCGGATTGTGCTTTTCATCCAGAACATAAATTTCAACAAAAAGTTGGACAGCGCTAGATTTTATGGGCTCAATGGTAAGGTAACCAAAAAATCCCTTCTTTCGATTCCTAATTCTGTCCATTTTGGACATTATAGTTAAATGTTCGCCACAGCTACCGCTGTTCAAAATCGTTTTTATTCCCTCGAAATCTGAAAATAAAATGCGCCCAATCGATGCAATGCTCAAACCAAAAAAGATTAATTGTTCGTAAATTATATGAGCGAATATTCATTTATTGCTGGCGAAAGTAAAATCAATTTACTCATCAACAAAAAACTTGAGGGAAACAATTATTTATAAATATAAAACAAATTACCAAATTTCTCACTAAATTACTATACTTCTACAATCAAATTCAATATTTTCGTGTTCGAGCAGACAAAAGAACAATAAAATTCCGTGCATACACAATAAAAAGATGTAGATTGGATTTCGGTCGCATTTTATTTGCCGACACAACAGACAGCCAATTTGATTTATTTGGAGAGCGAACACTTTTTTTACATCCATCCGAAAGAGCTGGGCGACATTTCATTGTCTTTTATAGAAAAACTTTTGTGCCCTTTGAAACCGCAACTTGATATTTTGGTTCTGGTTTTCGTTTTGTTTGAATTATGATGGTGTCGGTTTTTGTGTCGGTTTTTGTTCATTTTGGGTACAATTTCTATGCATTATTCGCTAAAAATAAGAGAGGCGAAATATGGATCGAATTCGGTTGGAAACAGGGTTAACTTGGCTCTGCGCGAAATGCGCTCAACCGAAAATTTTAAATGCTCAGCCAAAACTTTTGTAATTCGCAGAACGAGCAAAACGGGCTGAAATAAATTTGCCCAAGCGAATCAGTGAAAAAAATAGACGAAAATGCATAAAAAATGTAATAAAATAAAATGTCACCCATAAAAATGAGCTCAAAATGGGCGACAAAATCACCTTTTTGCAACCGGCACTTTTCACTTTTCTAAGGCCTTGCAAATAAAAGTTCGGAATTTTTTCCAATCGAGCCGTGGAAAATGGCTGATGTTATAATTTTGAGCTTTATGTTAGTATACTATAAATTATACAGAAAAGCGTAAAAAAAGGCGCAAATGTGACATTGGTGCTGAAAAAAGGAACAGTAATAAACGTCTCCTTACGATCCGCACCACCGTGCTCCATCTTGACACAAATAGAAGTAAGTGAATGAAGTAAGAAGTGAATGGCTTTCTTTTGCTCCTCACTGATATTGGATTTTAAATCCTTGATTTACTGCCACAAAAAAGTGGAAAAAAAATTATTCACTAAACATTAGAGTTTTTTTTTTGAAATGTTGCTGAATTGTCTCTCGCTGAAATCCGAATTATTGTAGCACAAAAGACGAATTTGATTTGAGATTTACATGTTGTGAAAGCTAATACGAAATGCTTTCATCGGCGATGAGAAGCGCCGAAACTCTCATGCGAATTGAAAATGTGTGCACTTTCATTTCCATTGAAAACGATTCCCAGTATATCCTGTGCATATTGATTCTGCCGAAGATAGCTGTTGTGTTACACTGCAAATACGAAACATTTTCGAGAAAAAGAGAATTGAAAGAACTCTCTACAAAGAGGAAATTATGCTTTGAGGTTGTGTTTTGTTCGTCGTCGTCGTCGTCAAAAAAAGTAAACCTTCAAATAGAAACTAAAAAGGATAATGGAGGATAGAAGCATCGTTTTACAGCGGAAAGTTTATTCGCCGAATCAATTACACTGAGCTAAAATGGAATTCTTTGGTGGGCCTTGTCTAATTGGTTGCAATAGTGAGGAAAGAAGCGAGATAAGAAAAGTGTTTTTTTTGTGCACCGAACTGCTTTTCAATTTTGCAAACTCACGTAGCGCTTTAAAGTGTGGAGCAAATGAACAAGGAATAGAACATAAGCTGTCGATGCATAGAAGATTGAATTTGCACTTGAACGCGATGTTTTGAAGAGGAAATGCGTTGGAGAGCACGTGGAAAACTATTCCTTCGAATGACGAGAACATTTTTTTCCTCGAATCGTGATTTGAATACTTTAATGGATGTTCTTTTGAAATGCAGCTCTGCAAGGCTAGCGTCAAGGTCCAAATGGCTAATCGCAAATTGTACACACTGAAAATATTTTCCATCGGAAAATCAAAACCGGGATGAAAACGAGCATTAGACACTTTGGCGTTGAAATGCCTGCTTTCGTCACCATTTTTATGCGCAACGAAACTGGCTGGGCACAGACAACCCACCGTTTAATAGCAACGATATTTGACATTGGTTATCTACGATGGTAATTCAATGGCAATTGTCATATGCAAATGATACAGAATCTCATAAAATGTATCGACGATTTAATCAATTATTTGCAAGCAATCGATGCGATGCAGTGCTATACAAAACCAGCTTCATGCCGATCAAAATGGGAATACAACAGAAAAACATTATTCACTCGCAATAATCGGTATATGTGCGACAAACACACGAACTCATTCATATGGAATGGAAAAAAAACCGAATAAATGCATGCGCTACAGTCGGCCACCCCATCGCTGATGTTCGTTTGAGTGTTGGCGCTCGAAAAGTTTGTTTTACTCTGATGATTTTAACCATAGATTCGCATTTGCATTCATTTTATATTTATAAGAATCATTTGCATTTCACTGGTTGTGGTGAGCATTAAATGCTAAAAATGGAGCGTCACGCGTTGCATCGGCAAAATTTTTACACGTAAAATCTAGCTCTTCCTATAAATCTCTCTGGAAAAAGGGGTTGTTAGGGTATTTTCATGAGGGTGCATAATTTCAATTCTCACTTCAATCCATCATTTTGAATTGGAAATTCACTTCCACCATTTGCTGCTCAATACCTCATCGAAACAAGTGCATCACCGTGAAGCGTTACTCAGTTCGTACATGTGTGTGCGTCTTCCTTTCCGCCGAACCATAATAACCAGTCAAATTCATATCGAATCCGTAGACGCAATTCACGGAGAAATATTTAAATTGAACAATAAAATATGCAAATTTCACAGTAAATATTTAATCGGAAATAATTTATGACAAGTTTACCTTTTCAGTGCAACATAATTTTTCCATCTCTTCAATTCGGAATACTGCGCAGGATGTTTTTATTGGAAAATTTCATTGCAAATTGCAGAAAGATATTGAATATGCATGCCAAATGAAAATTTATCGACGTTGCCACAATTCAATGATTCTTCTGAAATATTACAAAATGAACCAATTTTTATTAAAAACATCCAACCGAATGCAATCACAAAGCGAATACCTCTTCAGAATTCATTTTTTCTTGCTCAATTCGTGTGTGAAGCCGTTTTTTCTATTTTCAAACTAGCAAATCACCAAATCGGATTGAATTTGCAATTCAATTTAATTTTCCGCATATTTTCCATGAACTCAAGATGAATATGTATTTGTAAGGGAATTGGAACACGCCGAACATTTTATGGAATTTTCCTTCATGAAGGTATTGGTTTCGCTGATTCGATGAGAGTGTTATTTTGTCATGCGAAAAATTAGATTGATTTAAATAAAGACGATTGCAGCTCAGCATTGTGCAGTAAGATGTTACTATAGGCACATTTTTCGATTATATGTTGCCAACTTTTGGAATTTTCGCAGTCATATGACATATTCTATGGTTTTATCAGATATTAAAGCAATGGAGCCATCGATTTTTGAATGAAAAAGGGCAATCGAAAAGATTACGGCTGCAAAACATTAATCATTCAAAGCGAAGAATTATTAGCGAACTGTATCGAACGGCATCAGTCGACTCGGCTCATGCTATATCATCATGGATCATAATTTTGCCTGAATGGATAGCGACTGTCCCATATATTGTGGTGTATGTGATATCGATATCAACGATTGCTTTCCGCTTCCGGTCGATTCTTAGCGATATAATCGTATAACGTTCCTCGAAAGCATCAAAACCATATTAATATCAGAGCAAATGCCATACACAGTTAACACAGACAGAATGAGAGAGGTTGAGTATTCTCCACATGAAATAGACGTACATAAAAATATTATTCACTTACTGTTAGCTGCTTTTCCTCCGAAGAATCCAGTTAAAATGATGCGAACAGAATATCTTGAGCTAAGGAAACAGCACATATTGGACAGATAAATGGATTTCAGAGTATATGGATATAACGGAATCGGCATAGATCTTACTTACAACATCAAAACCGCCCACGCTTTACTACTTATATACTTTTCGGTGAATGAAATATTCAAAAAGGATGAAAAAAAAAAACTGTAACGGACTGACGTAGGAAATCAACTGACTAACATCCGAAAGAGATAGTTGAAAATATTATAGGATCAAATCATTGAATTTCAAGTATATTTATTCGCACAAATTGCACAGAAAATTTTCTAATGTTTTTGCCGGATTCAATAATGTAGGACCATTAAAAAGAGAGAAATCGAGTAAATACTTACAGAGAATCACTTTCACGCCTCCGCACATTTATCTTAAAGGATATAATTGCTAACGAGGAAAATGCATCCAATCGTTGCTTTTTGCCGAACCCTTTCCATCAAAATGAAAGCACTGAGCTCATTTTCTATTCAATTTTGTGGTCTTTGAGTTTCGAATTCAGTTTCAAAGTGGTTTCCGTTGCTTTGAAACTGGTCTTTTATGTCAAGTCAAGCGGAATTTTTTCCGCATTGCCAAAAGTTTTGCTGGAATGATTCAACTGTCATCTTTGCATAAAGGCTCAATTGCACTGTGAAACAACAATTTTGCGTAATTTGCTACATGTCTCGTGTTTTGCTGTCGCTAGGCACCATTCCGAAAAGTTCAACAAATTCAGTAAAGGGTGATTTTTTAAGTGGTTTCTTTTTGAAAATCGAAAAAAACGCAAAAAATTTCGAAAAGTGAATCAAATCTTTATTGAAATCGATAAATTGGTTCTTGCCATTTACTTTTCGAAAATAATTTCATGCAAATGTTGGCCGCGGCTACGGCGCAAATGGTCCATACGGGAAGTCCAATTTTGGCACACTCTCTCCAACATATCGGCCGGAATCCAACATATCGCCAATAACGCGTTCGATGTTGTCCTCCAAGTCGGCAATCGTTGCTGGCTTGTCCGCATAGACGAGAGACTTAACGTAGCCCCACAAAAAATAATCCAGGGGCGTTAAATCGCACGATCTGGCCGGCCAATGAACGGGGCCGAAACGAGAGATGAACTGTTCGCCGAACTTACGGCGCAGTTCGTCCATGGATGGACCCGATTTGCAAGCGTTGCTCGTTTGTAAGTCTTTCCATCTTGAAATTGCAAAGCATACTGAGCATTTTTGACTGTGACAGACGTCAGTTGGAATTTGACATCTGTCAAAAAATTAAACGTCAACAAGAAACCAGCTAAAAAATCACCCTTTATTTATGTTTAATTCGATGAGTCAATATTTTATTAAAGTGTCTTATGCTTACGTTACAATTGCCCACCGCTTTGACCAAATGATGCTGGTAAAATTCGAATTCAGCAGCTATTCATTTGCATCAAGTGCGAGAAGAAAGAAACATGAGTGTTTTAGCCTTGAAAATACATGAGAAAATGGAAAAGTTGGACGTTTAATGCGGCGGAAAAGAATACACAACCATCATCATCATGATTGCTGTGCCAAGCTGATCAGAACAGAAAAAAATCGATTTCGCCCCGTTGAATATGCAATAATTTATATGGAAACAAAAGAACGTGAAAGTGGTGTGCGCGCGGCACGTTCAATGCGTAGGAGGTAAAGAAATGGTAGCGTTATCTCGGTTTTCGTATCCAACGAACGAACGAACACATATCAATAAAACATGTTCACAGACACATTTTGTTTGTTCTATTTATCGTCAAGTTTGGAGGGTAACAAAGCATGTACGGCATCTACACACTATGAAACGGCCGTACGTATGTTCCGGGTACTTCTATATTTGCTCAGATTCACATTTGATGCTTTCGATTCTAGTATCATCAAATGATGACGAATGCGATCCAAATAGCTGTCGAAATTACAGCTGGCTCCGGCAGGCGCGCAATGAGCGGTAAGCTTGAAGCATTCCAAATCAGGATAACGACGACTCGGTATAGAGAGGTTGTGAACTGAAAAATTGAGAGATGCGGTTGAAAGAGCGCATGCCGTAACCATGCCAACAATTGTGAATTTCGAAATCTCCAGTGAATTTTTCCGTTTCCATCCAGCCTCAGTCAAAGCGCGAACATAATGAATGTGCCAGTTGAGAGTGTGTACATACGTGTAGTTGCTGACGTAGACAGCCTCTGAACCAAGGGGTAAATCACTCTGGCTATTACTGGTAATAGCTGAGAAATAGCAAGTAATTGCTGCTTCCCTATTAATAGTGGCCTCACTATAGTAATAGCTGTTAATAGTAAATAGCCGCAGTCTGTACAATGTCATCGTAGTCCGTATGTCCAATGCGTAAGCATGGTGTTTATTCATTGCATTTCATTGCAACGACAATTTCTTTCACACTCACATCGCTGCAAGTGAAAACATATGCCACCAATTGTGATCTGTCTGCTTTTCCAGCAATGATATTTTTCATTAGAGTTTTTGCCCATTTTTCTTTTACAAATAATTCCATTTTCTCGATGTCTTCATTACTGCATTCCATTAGAGACAATGGGCTCACTATAATAATTCGGACTGACAGAGTTACCGCTAATATCTTAATAGCTAAGCAATAGTAAAAAATAGTTTGTTCAGAAAGTAATAGCCGCTAATAGGTAAGTAATAGCAAGAGTGATTTTCCCCTTGCTCTGAACACATACTAGTTATGCAATTCCATGTTGACTCACTGTATTGACTTTTCGGTATTTCTGTCTGTACTTTGTATACATAAAGCTGACACGATGGAACAAAACCAATACAGAAATTGTCTATTCTTGTTCGAACACGCCAATCGACGGGCGATAGAGATTGATGGCGTTATGATGAACATTTTGGAGCACATAAATTTTAGATCGAAATGAAGATTTCAATTTGGCACATTTGTTATGTTCGTCCCTCATTTGTTTTTTATCCTGTTTGGCATCAACCAACGGATTGTTACTGATGACACTATCAATCTTTACGCTCAGTTTTTCTCATTTGGCCGTGATTTCGTTTATTGTTTTAACTAAATAGCACTTAAGAGAATCGAATGTGACAATATTTTCTCTCAATATCTCTCTCCTTAATTTCTCTCTCCCTCTCCCTCTTTCTTTCTCTATCTCTCTCTCTCGATAGCTCATTCGTTCTACGTTCCTCTTTATTATGCTTCCTTTCACTTTGAGCATTTTTAACACGTTTGAACGAAGTTTTGACATAAAACTTCTTATTATGCGGCAAATCGTTCATTGCAATTCGGAATTAACTTTGTATCAAAGTTTATCGATTTAGCTTTTCATGTTTTTGTTCGGATATTGCTTATCAAATTGCATTCCTTTGCTGGAAAGAAGAAGAAGAGTTATGCGATCCGAAATAAGCGTAAACTTGTATTTTGTACAGAACGTGTGCACATTCAAAGCTCATTTCAAATAAGTGAAAATAAGTTGGTTCCATTAACAAATTGAATTGGTTAAATGTGACTCGATGCAATGAATGCAAGTTCATTTGACGAGAGGCAACGAGCGACCGGCGGGTCGAGTTGGGTGAAATATAAGAACCAAGATTACTAAGATAACTACGAGAACATAATAAAAGACGCTTGAAAAAGTTTTTCGACGATGAAGTCTTCATTTATACACACACACACTACAAAACAACAAGCCAACATATATTTCGTTTAAACTTTTCTTGAAATATTACACCAAAAGTCTCAATCAAAAGCTGACGATCAGATTACATCCATCAAATTCGAAACAGAAAAAGAAAGAGAAAAAGCCGAATTGAATTGAATGAGAAGAAAAAACGATAGCAAAAAGTTTCTTATTCCATCGTTTTTTCACACAAATCCCAAGAATTTCTCTCTCATGATGTATGATTTCACCGAGCCCATTAAATGTCGTGCTGCTTGAAATCACACGCACCCATCACAGTGCGATACGCGGACCTTAGCCCCGATCAACACCGCACGAACAAAAACAAAATTAGTATGGATTCATTTGTGAATTGAGCCATTCGCATTTATTATTTCGTTTGTGTATCAAATGAAGCAACACGGAATGAATGAAAAGAACAAGAATTTAGTGACGAAAAACCATAAAGAGAAATGAGCAACAAACAATGGACCATGAATCTTCTTCGCTCGTCAGCATCATGTTGTCATCATTATTATCAAATACAATGAAGATTGAGCCGTTTTTGTTAGATTCTTTGAAGCATTCATTGCTCATTGTCACTGCAAAAACTTTCATCACAACGATTCTAATTGAAATACGAGTTTAAAAACACACACATCTCATAATAATAATAAAAATTCCGAAGGAAATACACAGCAACAGTAAAAAGAACGAAAGTCACGCGAGAAAGATCAAACCAAATGAGACACAAGTGAAAGATCAATTGCGCATTTTTTTGCCGCTTGCATAATAGCGTAGGCCTTTTCATCACACTTCAATTTCTATATCTCGTTTTCGTGTACATTGAACAACAAGAGAAAACAAGTCATCAGCAGTTCGCGCTCCATCGTCACTGTCATGGCCAAATGATTATTCGTTTTATCTGTTCGGCCGAGCGTGAGCATCTCAAATATTCGTGTGCGAAACGCGTAACAACGTCAATCTCTCATTATTTTTAACCATACATATTGCATAATCCCATACATTGCTCAAAAGACAAAAACCAACAATGTTGTTCTCTCATCACACCACATCTTTGCGTTTCATCTCATCCGTGTTTCACTATTCGCGGATCATTTTTCATACGTTTTATTTTGATTATTATTCGTACTATTCACACGGTACCGGTTTTTTTGTCGTTCGTTTGCTTTCATTCAACATTTGCAGCATACGCGACTTTTTGTTGGTCGCTGCTTTTTAGTGATTGTCGGCTTTTTCACCTGGCTCTACCAAACACTTCCATGATTTTTTTGTTCTTTCGATTTTTTGTTAAAGCAGATTTTTTTCTTTTCCTTCGCAAATTTGGCCTATTCGTTTCATCGTAAAAGCTGTGAATATATGGTTACTATTTCAAGTATAGAAAAGCCGGAACCATAAGCTTCTTTTCATTGTAACAAGTCAAGCCGACTGTCTACAAGGATTGAAAGGTTGACAAGCGCACAGTTTCATATTGAAGTAGAACCTTTCAATTGGTTTGGTGTGCTTCACCCAATCGTTGAATCAACTGAAATGGCAATCACGGTGTTGTCATTTATTTACCGAACATCGAGTATGTTTCATATATGTCATTGACTGTGTGCTATCAATCGGACGACATAATCTCAATAATTGTCTGAATCTTGCGATTTCCGCATGCTGAGATTCGCATTGGAATTTGTATCATTGATGTCAACATGCGTTATTCTATGCGAATTTTTGATGCTGTTGCTGCCACTATCGATCTCACTTGAATTCCGTCTGTGGATCAACTTCGCCATCTGTTGTTGAGATTGTGACTCACGCTTTCCTCTCGCTGTGACGAAAGCTTCGAAATGAATGACCGAAAGTGTTCAAAAGCACAAATTTAATTCATTTGAAATGCTCCAGATGTCGCTATATGAAAACTCAAGCCATTTCGACTTCAAAGTTTAAATAGTTCCATAAGTTAAAAAGTTTATCGAAAGAATTGTGTTTTTTATATTAATTTTGATGTTTTATTTACAGAATTTGAAGGACACCCGACAACGAATGTAAAGAATCTTCCGTGGAGCCCGCTTTACTGCGTTTTACAGCAAGACGAACAGACCTACACAGCTTATTGCAGCGAAGAACTTTCGGTGAGTTTATATTTGATTTTGGAATTGCAAAATAGTTGGGAAACTTTGTTTGTTTTAGTTTTGGTTTATGGTTTTTGGTTTTCGCTTAACTTCCTTAAAAAAAATTCCACTAACAAAACTAAACCTAGAATCTTTGAACAACTTTTTCACGCTGCTTTTAAACGGAGAAGATTTTTCCGGCAACACCGAAAAAGGAAAAGGTAATTTATTAGTGCAACTGATTAACCCGCAAGTAAAAGTGCAATAGAATTAAGTGTGAAACGGAATGGAATGGAATTTTATCGCTCAAAACTTTTTCGTTGCAAATGGATGTTCATTTGAATTTCGACGCTTTTTTCCCCTATGAAAATGTAGTTGACAGACATGCTGTTTGCCGAATTGCCGCGCGTTCGATTGGATCGAATTCGACGGCCGAACAAGTTTCTGTTCGACGCTCATCCAACATTGTGCGAAGTGCCTGAAGAGTGCGAAGGCTATTTAGATGCAGGCACAGATGAAACACCATCAGATAATCACGACTTTCAACAGCGTCTGGATTTAAATACAACGCTGACCAGTCCATTAGGTGAGTGATTTTCTCTCAATTATAAAATAAAACATGATAACAAAAGGTTTGATAAAAAAAGAATGAAAAAACTGGAATTTTGTTATAAATAAAACTTAAATGTTGATTACAAAAATCGATAAATCGAGAGAAAGAAAAGGAAAAAAAATATCATTTTTTTCAGGTGAAACGCAACCGTCAAAAATTATGCAATGAAAAATTAAAACAACAATTTAATGAATATCCATGAATGCATGACTGAAAATTATCGCATTTCGGACGGTATACGACGTTCGATCGTAAGAGTAATTGCAAATTGTGAGTTTGTTCGGTTTCCCATTGATTTGTTTCTTCAGCATGCTTCTTTTCCATTTCCCCAATCGACATGTCTGTTCACAAATATGAAGCAGCGCGTGTGCCACAAATCTATTATCCATTTCAACGCGGTGCCTTAGCGCCAACGGCTGCATCGAAAATAAAGTAATAAAATCATTATCACATTGGCACAATCATAGACATAATTTTATTACTGATGAAGCAATAAAGATATCGAAATTCGTGTTGCATCGAAATTCTAACTGGAGTTTGAGACTTTTAATAATGACAACGGCTTGTTGAACATTGGCCATTCTTATCGGACGCAGCGGCAGTGCTAAATTTAACGTTGCTCCAGGCTTTAATGATCATCGAATGCATGTGCTTGAGAGCATTATTTTGCTGAAAATGCGTTTGAAAAACAAAAACATCTGTGCTCAATATTAGATTATTTTGAAAATTTCGAAAATGTTTTGATTGGAAATGGCAATCTTGCTGGGTGTTTTGAAATAAAATATCAATCTAATTCTGCCCACTGCATTTGATGGCGTATTGAATTCCATCATATTCTCTATGAGAATCAAAACAAACGCCAAAATCGACAACAAAAATTGGTTGCTATTTTTAAATGCTTCCCCTCTGCGTATAAATGAGTGCATGCTTCATAATTTGGTGCATAAAACATATGTAGAATAATTACAGAAGCCAAGCACCGCGTGAAATTCAATAGAAGAAAAAGAGCATGTTTCATCTCTTTTTTCGCTAGAATTTTTAAATTATTGCTTTTATTTTTAGGTGGTAAATGATTAGACAAACCTACCGCCCGCCCGCCCGCCTTTCGCCGTTGCACCGTTCAACAAATATATAAATAGTATAATCCGCGCAAGTTCTTAGAATTGCCAGATGTAGTAATTTAGATTTATGAACACTTGAGGAAAAACCATTTCCATAGCATTTCCTATGCATGACGAACACACGGTAGCTCAACTCAAAATGCTTCACTGATTCTTCATTTCTCATTTAGAATTTATTGTCTAAGAATCTCAGTGCGAGTGCATACATTGAGTGATCACAACATTTCATGTCATAATACATCAAAAAAGGCGGATATAAGCGAAAAAAATGCACAGTCAATGAAAATATGTAAGTTTTTTCAAAACGGCGTCTTGGAATATTTCCTGTAATGAATTTCGGCGTCTGCGTGTCAAATGATCCAGCGAACTGTTCAGCGTTGTCTTAGTCGCTTGAGAGATTTTCTCGCATCGCAAAATGCCTGCAATTGTTTTTTTGTTTTGTTTTGTTTTGATAAAAGTTCCCTTTATTGAATAGTTGCTGTCTTTTAATCAGAAAAAATTCTCACCATTTTTTGAAAATTATAAAATTTAATTTCCCATTCATTTTTTTTATTGGTCGTACCACTAATTGGATATAACGACTTATATTCATATTTTGGATAAAATCGCTTGAACGATGGCGAAAGACCACTTATGATTCTTATGCAAGCCACTCGATTTCAGCGAAATACTAAACATAAAAAACACTGCGGACATAATCGTACACATTTTGTTATACATATACAATATATTTGCTGAGCACACACAAAATAGCATAAAGGCATATAAAAATGTGTGGCTCTTGCCAGTCAATTGTTGTTGTCTCATTTCTCTTTCA
Organism: Obolodiplosis robiniae; assembly: GCA_028476595.1. Classification (NCBI taxonomy): domain Eukaryota; kingdom Metazoa; phylum Arthropoda; class Insecta; order Diptera; family Cecidomyiidae; genus Obolodiplosis; species Obolodiplosis robiniae. The sequence goes on from CM052015.1 coordinate 23,407,141, forward strand.
GCCGAAGTTTTGCTAATGGTTTCGCTGGTGGGCTGCGTGAGAATATGCATGCAAATTTTCTGGCTTCTGGTGATCTTCTGTTCATACATGTATCGTCGCATTCGTCATAAAGACTGTTTCTTTTCCTTTGTTTACACAAACACACAGCAAAATGATCGGTGTATAAATAAAAAGTCTCCTCGAATGCAAATTGTGTTTGATGCGCTTCGAAAGTGAAAGAAAATATATTCCATTTAAAAGGGAACGCTATCACTCGCATCGGATATTTGGAAAGATTCTGTTAAATTATATAAATGTTGATGGGCCGAAAGGTGTGATTGAATGCCCTGGCCTTCGCTTCGATAAGAATCGAATGAAATGTCTTTTATTAGGGATTTTGTTCACACCAAATTAGGTTCTCATCAAGGTTTTATGATTTACAGTCCATTCATGGTGATTCCATATAATCAGCCAATTCAAATCAATCAAACGTATCAAATAATAAATGCTTTTTATCTTTAACCACGTTTTCTTGGAATCCTCAACATTAGAAACAAACAAATCGAAAATCCGTTAATTAAAATATGTTATTAGGAACAATATTGTAAAGTTATATCAGAACCGTTTATTGTTTTGATCGAGCACAAACCTCATATTCATGATGGTTCATGATGATTGAATACAAAAACAAAACATAGAAAATCAAATAACAGCAGTGTTTGCTGTCCACGTAACAAACGAACGATACGTAACTCGCAAGCAAGTGAGCCAAACGAACCGTGAAACGGACATCGAATTTGCGAATATCGTCCAAACAAACCGCAAATAGAATACAACAGAGGAAAACTGCAAAACTCTGTATGTGAATAAATAATCATATTCAAAATGCAATCTGCAGTGATATGAAAGGCAAAGCCCTTGCTGCACTTTGCATCACTTGACTCATATCAGCGCTAGTTTGCAACAGAGCTATAAATGCATCTCGAACAAATCGGTTCTAGAAATATTAGAGACAGACACTGTTTGAATATCATTATTAAATATTGTCGCCCGAATGCAATGCTAACGCAATAAGTTTGATGATTAAACACAATTTCAATGTACTGGCCGAAAATTCAAAACGCATGATGTGTTGCTTGGCTTTCTGGTTGTTCAACCGGTGCGCAGACAACAAACGATCGATCTTTATCTTGGGTGCCGCAGACCGAAGCCTATCGTCAACGAGCCCGCACAGTGTACGCTTCCGATATGCGGCAAGCGTATCGGATTGGAGTGTGTGCCAGTGGTGAGTCAGGCGACTGAAGCCAAGACAGTTGTGTACGGTATTTCGAGCTGCACTCACGTCGATTTCCCGGATCCCGAGTGCATTGATGAAACGCGAACGCGGCACCCGTTTGTAAATTGTTTTCAGTCTCGATCAGTTGAATAAGCAAGATTACAGCATTTGGTGTATGTTTTGTTTTTATTATTATTGAACAAAAAAGGCCGAAGCGAAAATTCAATTCAATTGAAATTTTGTTGTGCAAACATATCGGAAGCGAAAAATACAAAGCCCATAAATAAATTGCGAAATTCCCGCGAGTGAAATGTGTTTTTGTGTGTGTGTGTGTGTGTGTGTTTGTGAATTTGAGACGCCAACAAAATAAGGTGAGGCTATAATGTGACGATTGAACACTTTACAGTGTTTTTATCGAAAAAAATTTCAATGAAATTCTGAATCAATTGAATATAATCTCGACGATGAAACGAATGTCTAAAATTGGCTATTCAGTGCCAGAGCTAGTGAATTGTGTATACATTTCTTTTTGTTTTGTGTGTGAATTGTCATATGGATAAAACGAAATATGCATCGACAAATGTGCCGAGAAGCAAGAGTAAAAATATCAAAATTCAAAGCATACACGAATCGCCCCCTCCCGCATAAGGTGCAGCGATGAATGGAAAATAGAATTTTAAGTATTATTGTGCACCTTTGATTCAGCCACACCACCGGAAATGCACTTACTTTTGTGTAATATTCGGTGGATTTTACACGGTTTGTGTGATGTCAGCAAATGTGAGAGAGAAAAAGTCACTGCTGAATGTTTTATGTTTGCTTTGGGTCATACTACAAAATAGAAACGGGGTTGGTGTTTGTCCCTTCGATATCAGCCGCACAAACACCACCTTGTGTTCCTTTTCCCATTACGGCTTATCGTGTCTCGAATTTACGATCGCTTTTCCTGACTTTGATCACACAATGAGAATTATTGTCATCGGAAAGGATATATTTGTGAGAACCACAATCATGTGCACACATTGGGCGTTTACGACGCTTTGCTTTGTTTCATTGGAAGTGATTCAATTTCAGTAATATCTACAGCCGCTTTTATGAAGTAGTGCGCTGCCGAAATATCGACTCACCCACTTATCGTGTATACAAAAATGTTATCACTCTCAATGTTTTGCCGTTATCTCGACATTATTCAATGGCAATATTAACAACGCAATTTATTTGGCGTTTTTTATCATTCCGACAATAGATCATATGTTTCGAACGGAATAAATTTATCATCAATTTTTCGTTTGAAATATCAGCACATGATAATTGTACCGTACCTCATTATGCATGAAAATGGTTTTATGTCAAGGCGGAAAAATTCAATTACATTTACAATTTATTATTTTGTAATTTTATAACCAAAATATTTGCAACTCGTACCGTCGAACGCTGAAAAAACGCCTAAAAATTACGTTTAAAAAAATGTTCATCAACTTAAACTAAATCGTCATTTTGTGTGATGTTTAGGATTGCGGTGGTAGTCAAGCCAAGCGAAAAAACGTGTGATTTATTTGCATTATTGGTTTTTCGTCGTACTCGATTTATTGAGACGGTCGCATTCCGTTAACATGTTTATTGCCGTTTCTCCGTCATTTATTTTTTGATGACACTTTTCAATTCACGTTTTCTCATACACACACAAAAAATAGCATGAATAATGTTTTTTCGCTGTTTGTGTTAATGCCGTTTTTATTATTATTTATTTCGTCTATTTGTTGTGTTCTCATTTAGTCGAAACCGTTCGATTGGACGGTGCCATATTGAAAACAAAAACGCATGTAAAAGACTCATATAATAAACGGTTAGATGATTAATATTATTATTAGAGCTAATGAGAAAGCGGAAATGTGTTTAAATGAATTTCAAATGAATAGGATGCTTAGTGTTGAAACGAAACGGAATAGAGGACAGAATATAGGAGCGCATCAAAATGTTTTGTGTGTGTAAGCTGGCATTTCTTTCATGTGGCAACGACAATAAAAACAAACGCAAATGAATAGAACCAGGCACACAAATATTTTGGCACCGAATTTATGCCGGATTTTACGCATTGTTCGTGCGACAGAGCGTGGATTCTTTTCTGAAGAGGCAAAAGACCATTCAAAAATTATAAAAGAATTTCAAAGGAAGAAGACTTTACATCATAATCGATCGTTGCTTCGATTTTTGTTGATGATTTTCTTAGTGTCTATGCTAATTTGACCCGAATTCGAAAATCAAATTCTCGAAAGTCAGATTATCGCAACATTAGAAATCGTCTCGTAAGAAAAAAAGGTATAATAAACGTATTTTTAGCTAACAATAGTTTGCTTTTTTTTGCAAATCACACGATTTATTTTTGCCCAGCGCAATTATTTATCGTTCGGTGAATAAACTTCCTCTTCAATTCAGCACGGTTTCAAAATTACGCAGATCTATCCACATTGTTGGTCGTCGAATTCACATGCGCAAATCATTTGTTTGGTTTGGCGCGATAGACTCACGAGCTATAAAATCACGCTGAACCTAATGAGAGATGCAGTGATACGATCTGAAATCAAGCTGGAGACGAATTAATGAAGCACATGAATTAAACACCCATAAATTTTATCTAGACACAATTTTAATAGAAGCAGCAAGCAAATACAAAGCGACGACGGTGTAATCGAATGAATGCCCACTGAATTCCGTTCCCATAATTTTGGTGGATTTCTTTTCAATTAACCTTGACATAAGAAGTAAACGCAGGCAATTTGTCACGAATTCAGCTAATCTGCAGCATCACACACAAAGTGCTTGGCAAGTCTGGGTTTATTCACATCCGAGAATCGCAAAACAATTGAGAAAATGACTAGAATGTTTTGCCCGTATGGGCAACACCAAAAAGAACACAAATGTGTTAGATTCTATTTTAAATCGAAAATTTTCGTGTTGTGTTCACTTTTACAGAAGCAAGTAAAAAAAAGAACCAGAAGTTAAATAAATTTCTTTGGCTTTGATCCAAATTGAAGTTTGCGCAAATGTCTGGCGGCTGCAGGAAATTCAAGTGAAGAAATTCTATTTATTCCAAATATACATTTAGGTCCAATTTTTGGTTTGAAATATTTACTTGGCCTTGATTCAAAATTTTCACAATATTTTGCCCTTTACTCAAAATCCATTCGGGCATGCAAGTACTATGTGTACAAACACAATCGAGCATTGTTTTCTGGACAAAAATACAATTATATTTAATTTCGACAGTCTTTAGTTCTTTGCCAGTCGTCTGGTTGGCCATTTACCAAATCATAAACGAGTGAAATATACGCAGCGCTCCGCTTTTTTTGTGTGTCAAATTATGATTGACCAATCAATTGAGTTGTCTCAAATTCATGCATTGTATTGAGCTAGATGCTGACACATTCCACGCGCGCGCACGCGTGCTTGCTGTCGAAACTCATGAAAGCGAAACCTGACGACTACATTTTTATTAGCTTTTTTTGGCAACAATCATTCCACATTTTTTAGCGTTGAAATAATCATGCCGCTGGCGCGTTGAACAGATTTATTGCGATTAAATTGAATAGAATTGATTTTGATGAGCATTTTATTCGAGGTAATGAAAATCATTCCGTTGATATTCATCGTTTATATTGAGATCGGCACCACATCTAATTTCGAAATAATCACCGTCTAATCAGATCAAAGTGGAATTCATTTCAATTTTGGAAATTTTTCTCATTGCACAATTGAATTATCGTTCAATGGCCGAAATTCCCTTTGGCTAACTCCAACGCCAATTAATGCATCATATTAAACGTTTGAAATTGAATTTGGAATTCCAATTAAATGATCGTTATCCGCATTGAATGAAAAACTGAAGCATTATCACGAACGCCTTTTGAACAATTTATCGAAACTCATCACAGAGAAAACATCAGCGTTAATGAAAAAAAACTCAATGAATCAAGATTAAGCTGATTTTCACTAACTCGAACTTCTTGCTGCAAAACACTATGAACGAATCGCCCGTTGATTTTATTCGCCAATCTCTTTGATTTAAGTTTGGTAAACAGCAATCAAGAGAATATGCCTTTTCGGTTGTTGAAAATAACAAAATTATATCGAAAATCATTTATTGCGTATACATTAAAAACGGCGGCCTTGACTCTAGCTCTGGTATTTATTTATAAATTTAATCTGGCAAATTACTGATAAATTGGAGGAAAATTCATTTTGAAACACAACATTTGACAAAAAGCTGGTAAATTATTGGATAAAATGAAAAAAATATCAAACAAAATTGGTGAATTTTTTAAAAAATTGGACGATTTTCTCATCGCACAAAAACTCGTTTCGAGCCATCGCATGCAAGAACTCAGCAACAAAACCGAAAACATCCGCCGGATTGAAATTGCGGTAAGCATGTCTTTGACATTGCCACTTGCAAAACCGCTATAGCAATTTGCATTTACCATGGCAAATGGATAAGCGTCCTTTCGCAGTGACAGCAGGAATAGATTTTAGCTTTCAATCATTTCTTTGCTTGCTGAATGAAATTCGATGCATATTCAGAAGTTCCGTCAATTATTTTATATGTTGACGTTGATCGACCCTTCGTTTCATGTTAAGATAATAATTTGGAATGAAAGTTCTGATGTAATAGAACAGGTGCTGGGCAAATGAATTTATCGAACATTTTCAATTCAGTTGTCACGTCAATTAAAAGGTATTTTTGGATCGAAACGTGGAAATTATTTGGGCTCGAATACTTGTGTTGTGAGGGGTAAAATGTGTGCTTGCGTTTTAAGAATGTAATTTGGCTCGGAGTTGATATGGTGAAAGTGAAACGGAAAACAAAATGCCTCGCGACCTCACTATTTATGCTCCCATTGAAACGTTGCCGAGCTAAACGATGTTCCGACACGAAATCAAACTGAACGTATTTACGTATATAAATATTTAAGTGCAATGCACATTAAATACACTAGAAATAATGTCGAGCAAACGCTCTCTGCCTGTTGTGCTCGTGTAAGTAATTCGATGTGCTTTTATTTTTGGATGATTCATGCTCATAAATCTCTCGTCGTCTGTGTTTGTTAGTTCCGCGACAAAACCAACAATGACATTTTGTAAATGAAATTTACTTAAAAATCTAAATAGCGGTTGCCTTTAATCCTGCTCGTACACAAGCCATTATTTCACAGGCTTTTGAGAGATCTTAAAGGAGAAAAAACTAGAAAAACTTGTTTACGACAGCTCTAGATCATTTTGGTGCAATAAAACTTCTTATAATTACAAATGCAACTGATGGCTTGGTTCTCCTCCTATTTTTTTAGCGCAAACTTTTCTGATTCACTGCAATAACCATGAATGCACTCTTTGGAGAAACCACATTGCAATTGCACAACACAGATTCAGAAGAGAGAGAAAAACGAAGCAGCAAACTAAACAGATTGAAGAGAAAAAGTTCTCATAAAATGGTCTTGTTATGTTCTTTTCAATTGCTCGCTGCATCCCATATGGGCCCTAAAAAAAATGAACAATAAAAATGAAGAGAAAAAAACAAACACATCGAAACACCGTCCTATTCCACATTTTACCTGCGTATTCCTTCGTCAGTTGTACAAATAACATGATTATCACTTGATGACCCAAAAATACAAGCGAAGATTCTCACTCAAAGTGTTTAAGTTGAAAGTTGGCTCGTTCAAACAAGCCTCAAACATGGAATTTCATTTAAACCTACCTGCTTTTTTAAGAGAAGAAACATCATTGTTCGAAATATCAGTCGACGTCTGTTTTGTATTGAACGCTCTGAACAGCTGTCGTTCATGCACTTTTTTCGTGTGATGTCGATTTGTAATTTGTTGCTATCTAACATGAATCGATAAATATATCAAGGAATTTAAGATAAAATACATCAAATCGAATTTTATCTCTGGTATTGTATTATTGATTCCATTCGGTTTGTCGATCAACAAAAACAGCTACGAAAATTGTTGAGCAATGACGACGACAGGCGATCGATTCGAGTGTTGAAAGCGCCCATACACGAAAAATCAACACATTTCGTTTGATTATGAGTTCTAATGAGTACATTCACTTTGAATAACAGTTTTTACTTTGAAAATTCTGTTTATTCTAAATTTGTTGGGAGAGAACATGCATGAATTTCAACCAAAAATCGAAAATGTAATAGCCGAATACGCATTCCACGAATGAAATGAACGTGAAGTTCTTGATCGTAATTCTATCTTCGAAGAGAAGCCCCCTCCTTCTTCTAATTTGGGAGTGCCCAAATTGATATTTGTCAAAATAACCTTTCACGTCAAATTATGGCTTTCTCAAAATTCCTTCTGCTGCCCATCCAATTACTTAATTTCAATTGACAACGTGAATTCCAAAAATTAAGCAATTTCCACATTTATAAATAATATAAAAAAGTCCTGAAATGCATCTGTCTTGAGCTTGATTTGTTTGCCATCAATCATCCAAGCATATTTTCTACTAGGCTACATAAATCTCAAATAGCTAAGTTTGGAATCTATAATTATAATATCGGTCATTGCCATTTGTCATTGCTTGATGCTTCTTCCTTTTGATCTGCTCTCATCTACGTGATCGTATACAAATCCCAGTTTTTTTAGGAAAAAAGAGATTAATTTTCGAAACTGGCATATCAATTTCTTACTTTAATGTTTTATTGACCTACCACATCGTTGTTTTCGTCGGTGATCCAGCAATTACTCAAATAAGTAATTCAATAATTTCAGCGGCGACAGAAAACAATGAATAAATCTTTTGAGAGGCTCGACGAACGCGGAAACAAAAAGAACCGTGACAAATAAATTTCAACCGGATTCTCGAAGCCAATCAAATGAAATGAATGAAACAAAGCGACAACACAAAGATTTATCTTGAAATGAGCATGCATTCGATTAGATCAACATCGATCGAAATTGATTTTCCGTGGCTTTGGTCGACGTTTTTCTCTTTTGGCCACAGTTTCCAAATCATCGACTCAATTGCTCAATAATGATTTGATATTCCATTGTCATATTTACTGTCGATGACATGCAAATATGGTGTGTGTGTTCCGAACTTGTTTTCTCGTGCCGCGATTATTCATGTTCGATTCATAAAGATCTGAATCGTGATTTGACGATATTACATTCATTCCGCTGGCATTTTACAACAAGCTGGCTATCGAAGTGAATCTGCAATTTTTATTGTGTGAATGGATTTTTGTTGTGTTTGGTATAGTTAATGAGCCTCATTAAATGGGATTCATAGTTTGTTTCATGAGGGTAGCAAAAAATGCATTTTGAAATTCATTTTCACTTGAAAGGTCTTTTATTTGATATCGCAACACAATAGATTAAACACAAAAATTACTCTCACAACCGGCAATTTTGTGGAAGTGCTGAATCGACGGCACCTCTGCAATTTGCCGACACAAAAAAGTCATCACATAATGAGTATACAAAAAAAAACGATGTTTATTTTTTGGACAAAATAATCGCCAAATTACATCGCAAACATGGAAGGTATCGTGTCGAAATCGAAATTATATTCGTATTGATTCAGAGGAAGAGGAGCGAAAATCTATATTTAAAAGTCTTTTTAAATTCCAGTAAAGAGAGATAATCAGCGAACGAAACGCCTAAACGAGACGAACTTAAGGCGAACGAAGAATAATGGCACCAGGCAAACAACTTCCTGAGAAAATTGGTATTTAGTTGGAAAACGACAGTGAAAAACATTCGATACAAACAAAGTGAATGACAATCGAATATATACCAGAAGAATGGGCTAAAAATCCATCTTATGCAATGCATGCTGTTGAAATAATATACGATTTACGCGAATAAACACAAAATTTTTATTTTCAAATACAAAATCGAATGTCGATTAAGTATAATCCAAATCAATTTTTTTGGTATGATTTCGCGGCAGTGAATGGATTTGAATATAAACAAATTCTTCGCATGTAAAAGCTGTTAAGTGAGATAAAAATCAGTTGAAATGAATTGTGCGACCATAACGCCCGACGAGCGGTACGCGTACGACAGGGAGCGCAGCCATGATCGTCGCACGTCGCGCGGCTTGGCATCTTGTCTGCGTGGTGAAAGTGAAGAATACTACGATTATGAGGCAGAGGGTAAGGGATTTAAAATTATAATTTCGATTATCAACAATCTTCGCATTTGCTTCCGCTATAAATTTCCAAAATATAACGGTACTTTCTTATCAAAGTGATTTGCATGTTCCAACTTCAATTTACCACAATGCTGTTGAAAAAACGATTTTTTTGAAAAAATAAACAAGATTTCACATGTTGAATGCTGATCATCAAGTTTTGGTTCATCTAATTCAGCGTTCAACAACTGCTCGATTTCATTAAATTGTTTTTTTCTGAACAACAATCAAATTACACTGAAGTTCATTTTGCACTCAAATCGATGAACGAAAGCAATTTGTAACGCGCGGCTAGTAACAAGCCGTTCCAGTGTTTGGACAATTGCGTTTCTGAAACACAAAAAAAAATCATTAAATTCACACCTGTTTTATTGACTGTCGACAGTCACGAATTAGCACAGCGCTACTGAGAAAATTCATATCGGCAAGTCAATAAAAAGCGCCCAGATGATATTATTAGGACAAACAAAAGAATCGACGCACAATACTGAGCTTCAGTAAATCGACACGCTGTAGTTTAATCGGATTTAAAGCCAAAGTGAATGGCTGATTTTATTTAGCAATGGAGCGCGCTCTTGTTCGTGGTCCGCGTTTGATGGCCAATGTTTCTACGCAAACAAAATCGAAATTATCATTTGACACTGAACCAAATTAACACATTATTTCAGCGTAAGTACAATAAATTACTCAGATAATGACTTTAATACATTGACACTGATAGAAATGACCGTACCTTGATGGCTTCGTCGCACGCGATTCCATCACTGAATGCTACTTATTATCACAAATAATCCATAATAATTTGTCGAAATGCAGTCAAGTCTTTGTTCTGATCACACGCTATGGTTGATTTCAAATTTGATCATTCGAATTAGTTATACAGCAATATTGATACAGTTAATAACCATAAAAATCATTCACTGTACAAACGATTGGAGTCTTGCGCTTCTAATGACTCGATTTCAAAATAATTGCAGCTACTGGCGAAAAGTGACAGATTCTGCAAAACGAATAATTGCTAAGATCCAGATTAATGCCAGGAAATGGCCGGTAAAATTAAAAATCAAACTGCAATGTTGATACTGGGCAAATAATTTAGACGAAAATTAACTCACAAAGTGTCATTTTAGTTTTGATTGCTTCTTTTCGAACTTTTCGCCAAGTGAAAAATAAGAATAATAAGGTAAATAATGAAAAAGGAATAAAAAAAGAAAAAAAAATATGAAGCCGATGAAGATAAGAATGTTTGACTTTCTTTTGTAGAATATCGAATGCAAACAAATATGAGCGTTTCATTATGTCAGTGCAATCAATCGAATCGATTTGCATGTTTCACCGAGTGTGAGCAAGCACTTGTAATGCAAAAAACGAGTGTTTCGCTCATAAATTTCAAACATCGAGAGTTTAGTTTCATTAAATTGATTTTTTTCTTTCTTTTCATGAATAATGCGATGAAATGTGTTCATGTTCGTTTTGCTTTTTAATCGTTGATTGGAACACAAACATTTAATAGCGTTGCAGTTTTAATCGGCAGCCAACTGTTCGTCGGCATATTGCGTTAGACAATCGACAATGAAAGTAAAATACAAAGGGAAAAAGAAGACTTGACGAGAAAATGCGTGCGCAGAAAGAAAAAGTTCCATTGTGTAAATGTGAAGCAGAGCACAGACACAGGCGAGAGTAAAAAAAATAAAGAGAAAAAAATCATGAAATTTGAAAGAAAAAGTAGATATCAAGCGAAATTCTACCACAAACTTGCATGCGAAAAAGAAATTTCAGCTGAAAATTTCTTCGTAGGTTTTTGCATTTTGATGTTATGAACGAGCATTAATTTTGATTTCAATATAATCGTTTTACGAATCCGCAGACCGTGGATAAAATTGACAGCCCACGAAAGTTTACACCTCGTTCGAATTGAAGAGAAAAACGATTTTTGTTCCAACGCATGAGCATCGGTTTTGGACTTTGTCTGAGGAAGATTTGTGCGCTTCCCTTTCTTATCCGTTTGAATTCTGTTTTGAGGTGAAATTGAATTTTGAATCAAATTATCAAAATACTAATTCAATTTAGACACACACACACAGCCTACGATCAAGCGAATCATAGAACCAAGATTAGGAGCCTCCAATGCAATATTGTCTATCAAATGTCTGTTCTTCTCAATTAAATTGTTTTGTCACTCTTCGCCGGTTCATAATATGAATAACAATTTGCTGAAAAATTGTAGCTGTTGACGAGTGAAATGAGATGTCAATGACACACTATCTAACAGATCGGTCGCTTTGATACAAACAAAATCACGAATATATTTTATAGAAATTGTGGCGATTGTCGCCGGTTTTTCGAAAAAAATATATTTCGTTCGGCGAGGTGTCAATCGGCTCTTTATTGTTTTGAATTTTAATGACGATATAGTGCGACTTCAATGCTGCGCCTTTCAATTGCCAAATGCGTGTAAAACTCAAATATTTACGCTAACTGTCAAATTCATAGAAAGAAAATTGTCGAGTTCATCGAAAAATGGGAACAATAAACTCTGTTGATACAACTGAGAATACTGAATAAACTTGTTTATTATTTGCGCACAAGTGCGTTTACTTTATGCTTGAATTCAGTCATTAGATCGCATCTTTAATCATATTTTTCCGTTATATGATAATGAGTGAAAAGAATGTGTTGTGTGACAGAATCGCACTTTTCTTCAAAGAAAATATTCTTTGAAATGAATACAGTGATGATGTATCTTTTTTTATCAACTTCTTTTTTAAATCAAATTGTGATTTACATCTATTTCGAATGCGTACCGACGAATTAGACGATGAATATGCACTTATACAGAAGGTTGAATTTCAGAACAAAACACCAACAGCTTGTCGACTGCTACGTACATTAATCCCATATTTCCATCATTTACTCGATGAAATGAATGTGAATCCCAATTATGATGTAAAAAATATTCATTTTCATTTTAAATAGGGAGCTGCAATTTAAATTTGCACACAAGCGAATGGGTGGATCTTGCTTTAATTACAGAGCGCTCACGAATCTCACTATTATTTGTAATAGTTTGAATTCGATGGACATGATAACATTGAATTCAAATGATCGTCGTTGTGAGTCAGAGATTATCCGGCATGCGCATTACGGATGATCCAGTGTGTACACGGTGAATTCATGGATTTTGTTCGTTTTGTTCTAATCAAAATGCGAAAAATAAATTCCAAATTAAAGTCAATTTATGATGATTAGGCACTTGTGTCACTTTGGACGGTGACTATAATTTACTTGATCTGACCCAAAACGGCAACCATATTTATGGCCAGCCCCGACCAAACTCAGACAGAACCATCAAATTCGATCAAAGTCACATTCATGAGTCGTGTGAATTTCATAAAAACCTAAAATTATGGCATTGCAAATCACAACGGATGAGTGGGACGATCACCACAAAAAAAAGAAATAACAATTAAATTAATGCGATATTGGATCATTCGTATGGCCAAACAAAAAGATATAATGAACCGCGGTGGTATATAAAGAATGTGTGGTACACATATCGCATCTGCATACATATTTAATGATCAATTAGCAGCAACCCACTTCGCCGTCTCAAAGCGAGCACAAATGTAAGAGTATGTTGGCAGTCTCTATGCGTCATTTTATTTCCTTTTTAATGAACAAGCGAAAAAAAACCTATTCCGTTGTAATTTCTGCCGTTTCAAATGAAAAATATGAATTTATATGTGAAAAAAGGTTTTAAAATTGGCTCGGAGGCGAACCGTCATTTTATTCACTGAACAAATTGTCCAAATAAGAAAAAAACGCACAAACACACTTTGCAATACTGTACTGAAACAAAGACCAATTTCCTTTCAAGATTGCAGTGAATATTCATTGCTCATTAACATTCAGTTGCATGTGAAGTTGAACAACGGAAATTTGTATATTTGCTTTTTCACGCGCACTCACTGTCACACAGCCAGAAAACATGCACGCCAAATTGCTAACAAGCAAAAAGAAAAACAAGATAAACTTACGAAGTTTCAGACAATAGCATTTGCATTTACTACGAAATGAATGGAACAAACACCAACACTCATCGGATCGTGCGAGAATGTTTGAAAGTAAACATCTCAACAACAACTCTTGAAAGCAACCAAATCTAGGCTCCCATGTCATATCTTATCTTTTGTTTTCCCTTTTTCACTTTTTTTCTTCATATTTTTTCTGTTGTTTTGCTTATGATTATGCAAAATATGAAGACCCGAGAAAAAAAGCCCGCATTGGAATAAGAAAACTGCAGCTAAAGTGAAAATACAATTAACTGTGTGATTCAACTTACATGGTGTACTTCTCTCGTTGGCCAAAGTGCTGGTAAATAAAAAATGTTTGTAGGGCAACACTTTTTCTTGTTTCGAAACGAATTGCAAGCAGAGTGACGTTCGTTTGTTTATTTTGATGTTTGTCATGACTGAGAGCTATGTTTTGAACTCGAAAACCTAATATGTGAATACCATATAAGTGCGTAAAGTGTGCAGACATGTCTCCTATCCGCGGCCAATGCCTTTTGCAATGCACCGGTGCTCATTCAATAGAGCACTCTCATTCGTTATCAACGATGTATGCAACTCTTTCGCATTCAGACATTGTTCGTATAAAAACCATTTTATCCTTCAGGCTCTAAATAATTCCAAAGTTGAGCTGTGATGATATTCTTTATATAACGTCATTCGCTATTTTTCATTGATAATTTGCCGTGCAACGCCAAAACAGATGGATCAACAATTTATTCCTCGGACTCGCACCTGGCATCAATCCTCTATTTGTGATATCGAGACGATTGACAAAATGTTCAGAAACAACAAATACACTCTCATTCATTGAACCATCGATTTTCGTTCCAAAAATTATGTAAACTAAAAGGTAGATGCATTGAAAATTTTATAATTTCGAGCTCGGTTTTATACCATTGGTCAGCCATTAATCGAGATCTTACCATAATTAGAATCAAATTTGTAATTAAATTGTCGCTAAATTATTATTTGTGTGAAACTACAATTGGTTGGGGGAGATAAATCGATTTTAGATTTCATATAGGAATTAACCTTGTGAAATACTTATGCAATTAAGCAATTGAAAAATTAGATTGGATTATTTGCAAATTCAGCTGATCTCATTCGAAATTATTGAACCTCGGCATAAACATAACACATATTGTTATCGATAGATTATTATTTTCACGGGGTTCCGGCCATTTGTCGTACTCCCTCTTCGAGGCGAGTCCAAAATTCATACATATCGTTCCTTTGGAATACGTCCATCTTTAGTCCTTCATTGGTGATATCCAGAAAATTCATTTCGGTAGCCATTGGCTGGTAGCCTGCGATTAAATCATCTTTATATGTTGGTTCCCTGAAAAGACAGGGCTTTAAATCATTTTTCAGATCTTATATATCTTTTTGATATACCCATATTTGGCAAAATTTGTAAAAAGTTTTGTTATGTATTCGATTGCTTGAAGATTGATTTTCGACTCTGCGCTGTCTTTATTCATAAGGATTTCATTGTAAAGTGGATTAAACAGATTGCACCTGTGGTTTGAAAATTCAAACTTAAGTTTCCAGACGAAAAACAAAATGAACGTGAATTTTTTAACCTGAACATGTAGCAAGTTTCATCATTATGACCAGCACCTAGCATGTCCTTGCTCATGAACATACCTTTCATAAAGTTCAAATTTGCATCAACTGAAAATCTAAATAAAAAAAATTGAATACGGTCAAAAGATCAATGAGTTTGAATTAGAAATTACTGCATGTAGTATGTTTTGCCCTTTGTGGCCATCATATGCATTCGCATTGCCTTGAGCATTGGATAGATGAAATTTAAGTCACTCAACATTGCTGCATATTGCATAGATGTTTGCTTATCAATCGCTGCGTCTCCGAAATAAAATTCGCGCAATTCTTGCGCTATTTTTGTATAGCCCTTAAAAATATTCAAATTTTAATTTTAGAAAAATATTCACTTTGAATGAGTTTCTCACATACCTCAGATTCAAAAGGCATCATAATTCCCTTAAAAGGCAACATTATGGTGAAATTCGCATCTAATTCCCAGACATCTTTGTAGTTCATTGGATACATATACGTGAACATTTGCATCATTTCCTGAAGAATAATCATTTTTTACAATGGAATCGTTTGAATTGTATATGAGAAACGCATAAATACGAACGAAATATGTGTTAGTGAAAATAACATCGGTGTCAATTGTTGACATTTTATAAATGTCCATCGGAGATGCAGTCATAAATGGTTTTATTGCATCACTTCCTTTTAGTTGAGCGAAGTAATCGATATGTTAAAATGAATACCAGATCCAGAATCAATATTATTTTTTATCAGAACTTTAAAATCAGTTTTTGATTACTCACTTTCGATAACCGGCGAATAAGTAAAGTATAAAGTCCTGTAATAATTATTAGCCATGTAGACGAAATGCGTGAATTTGTCGGGTGGCAACATCTTTAAAAATGTGATCAAATCCTTTAGTGTACTTTTTGGTTCGCCCAAATCTTTTGCAATTTGATATGCCATGTCAACATGATTCATTACAGGCGATGTTGCCCAGAAATTTTCTGATGTTCCACTCATCAAAATTGCATTGCGGAAATACTTGCGCGATTCGTTCGACAGAACTTGAAAATGTGCCGATGAACTACCTAAAAATTGATCAACAGCTAAGATTCGTTTGCTCCTGCTATTGGGTTTGCATACCAGCGCTGTTTCCAATTATGGTGATTCGTTTGTTGTCTCCAAAAAACATAGCAGCATTTCGATGAATCCATTTTAATGCCATTTGCTGATCTTTCAGCCCCATATTTCCGGAATATTCGGGCGTATCGAGGGAGAGAAATCCAAGAATTCCCAAACGATAGTTGATCGTTACGACAATTACATTTTGTTCGATCAGGAAATCAGGTCCGAACAACAAATCATTGCCTGACCATTCAGCGTATCCACCTCCATGTATCCAAAACACAATAGCGAGCTTGTCTTTCGATGTTGCATTTGCTTAAATCAAAACGGTGAATATTAAGGTTTTGTCTATTTCGATCGTTTGATTAATTTTTGATCAATTTTGTAATTACTTGGAACGTAGACATTTAAATAGAGGCAATCTTCACTTTGAACAAACTTGTCGGGTGGTCCAACATTAGGGCGAAAACAAGTGTTTCCATGCTCAAAAGCATCAAGCACTTGTGGCATCCATGGCTCAACTGGTTCCGGTGCCTATTCCAAAGAGAAAAACCACGGTATTTCCAGGCAAATCAATACCTTCAGCATTTCCAAATAAAACTCACTTTGAGTCTCAAATCACCAATTGGTTTTTTAGCATAAGGAATGCCTTTGAATGCGTAATAATCGACATTCTTCAACAATGATGTCTTTCGAATACCTCGAACTTCACCAGAATTCGTTTGGACTGTGCGATAGATACGACCGGATTTTAACTCGGCAACTGCACACGAACTAGTCAATGCACAAATGAAAACTGCTCTTAGAAATAAGTCAGACATCATGATCACTTGAATACTGCATTTTATATTCAAACTAATTCATTTATATACATTTTTTTCTGCAGAAACTATGCCATACTAGGCATAGTTAAATGTAATGACTGCCAATTCTTAATGTGTAATTCATGAGTCATGTTTTTTCCGTTTTTAAAAGTATAATTTGAAAACATAAACACAAAAATTACTTGCTGAAATCGAGTAATCGAAAAGATTAAGTTGAAATGGTTTTGTAAGGCTCATACAATTACGTTGACGTCATTGGTGACATGCGATTAAAAAAATTATTTCAACAAACTCATTCTAAGCGTCTCCCATTAAAAACATTTAGAGTTGACACAAATAAAAAGTGTGCCATTCATCAAATAATGATGCGATCAATTGATTCGAATTATATTTCAGTAATTTGACCAATATTGAATTATATTTTGAAAATTGCACAATCGATGGATACAATTCATGTACACTGGCTTTTAATCAATAATTCTAAGTACTAATTTAAAAGAAATTTATTTTATCATATTTTCTCACAATCAAAATCAACCAAACTAAAGTGATTCATTTTATTTCCTTTGTATTTTGGCGAACGAAATGTGTTGGGCTTGTCTTTCGAGCTGAGTCCAAAAGTTCATTTGATCTTGATATGGATTTGAGACTAAACTCAGTCCACCATTACGTACGTCAAGAAGTTGAATTCCATCGTTTATCGAATGAAAGCCGGCGATCAAATCATTTTGGTGCGTTGGATCTCTGGAACAATTAAAACACTTATTTATTATCATAATTTCGCTTATTTAAAAATTGGCATTTAGAATTTACCCATATTTTGCAAAATTCGTAAAAAGTCTTGTCATATATTCGATGGTTTGAAGAGTGATTTGAGATTTTTCACTATTTTTACTTTCAAGAACTTCATTGTAATGCGATTGCAGAAGTTTGCATTTGTTAATTGTCAAAAGTAGATACTAATAATCATTGTGAATGTGAAGCATGGAATTGCTTTAATTACCGAAATATGTAGCAAATTTTATCGCAATGAGCAGCGCCTAAATCGTCCGTACTTTGGAATAGCCGTTTGAACAGATTCACCTCTCCTTGTACAGAAAACCTTTGCCAAGAGAATAAGAAGTGTACAAAGTTTTGATGAATGACAACAACAACAAAATTGAATTGAATCCTACTGAAAGTAAAACGCCTTTCCCTTGGACTGCATCGTATGAATTTTCATGGACTTGTAAGTCGAATAAACGAAATTCAAATCACTCAACATGTGAATGTAATTCATAGTTACTTTTTGATCGATAGCTGTGTCTTGAAAGTAAAATGTTCGTAACTGAGTAGCCAACTGTTTATATTCCTGTAGATCATTTATTGCATACATTTAATCAAAATTTTTGGGATACTTTGCATGTGAGGCCAATGCATAAACTCACGTCGCATTCCATTGGAAGGTCAAATCCTCTGAAAGGCAGTTGTACACTGAAATTTGTATCTAGTTGCCAAGGATTCAATCCAACAAATGGATACATCCGTGTGAAATGTTGCACCATCTCCTATCGATCACAGAGAAAAATTCAAACAGAAGATGGAATATTCTTGAGCAAATTGTTTCGATAAATTCTTTGCAAACCATTGAAGTGTGGCAAAAAACAATATCGGTATTAATGTCTGATGTATTATATATTTCCAGGGGAGAGGCAGTCATAAATGGTTTTTCTGCATCTTTTCCTAAAACAATGATGCAAATTTAAATTCAGCCGTTGAAGCTGATCTGCAAATGTTTGAACGCTTACTTTCACTAACTGGCCCATACACGAATTCCAATGTTATAAAGTAGTTAAATCCCATTGAAACATAAGGATTAAAACTATCCGGCGGCAACTCGGTCATAAATTGAACCAAGTCTTCTTTTGTACTTTTTGGTTTGCCAAAATCGTTTGCAATTTGATACGCAATGTTGACATGATCCTTTTCAGATATTGCCCAGAAATTTTCTGCAGTGCCACTTAACAAAATTGCATTGTTGATATACTTGCGTGATTCACTTGAAAGCACTTGAAAATGAGCCGATGCACTTCCAGCACTTTGACCGAAAATTGTGATTCGCTTGTTGTCTCCAAAAAACATAGCAGCATTTCGATGAATCCATTTTAATGCCATTTGCTGATCTTTCAGTCCCATATTTCCGGAATATTCGGGCGTATCGAAGGAGAGAAATCCAAGAATTCCCAAACGATAGTTGATTGTTACGACAATTACATTTTGTTCGATCAGGAAATCAGGTCCGAACAACAAATCATTGCCTGACCATTCAGCGTATCCACCTCCATGTATCCAAAATAAAATCGCGAGCTTGTCTTCCGATGTTGCATTGGCTAAATTCAAAGTAAATGATATAATGAATGAAATACCGAAATAGCACATCGTTTTCAATCACCTGGAACGAATATGTTCAAGTAAAGACAGTCTTCGCTTTGGGGAAAATTATCGGGAGCAAATGAATTCGGTCGAAAACATGTGTTTCCATGCTCAAAAGCATCGAGCACGTTTGACATCCATGGATCGACTGGCTCCGGCGCCTATTCCAAAAATGAACAAAATCTTTTTTCTGACAAAGTTTTCCAACGCAAAGTATGTTGATGAGACTTCGGGATAAACTCACTTTGAACCTCAAATCACCGATTGGTGCTTTGGCATAAGGAATTCCTTTAAACGCATAGTAATCGACTTTTTTGAGCAGTGATGTCTTCTGAATACCACGAATTAAACCAGAATTCGTGCGAACTATTCGATAAATACGGTCTGATTTCAATTCGTATCGGTTTGAGCCTGACAAAGCAAAACAAAATAAACTTGATAATAAAATACAATTACATTTCAAAACCATCATGAATACTCGAATAGAAAATTCAATTTCCTGCGTACTTATATATTGAACATTTTGATAAAATAAACGTTTCACGAGATCAAATTTAAAATTGAATGACGATGATAAATCAACATAATTTCGAATTCAATGATGTAGAATCAATATGCAATTTATTTTTATTATAAATAGTTAGCAAATTGAGTTAAAAATGATAGATTTGAGATTTATGGTTTGTAATGCTTGTATGCCAAGGGAATTTTTCTGCATTTTTCGATCGGTTTTCAATCAGAAGCAGAGAAAATGAAGCATGCGATTTCTACTTACTTTTCATATTATGAAGTATTAACACAATAAAAGCAAAATAAATTGTGTTTGTTCCGCAAATGATAATATATATTCGATCGCTTTAAAATTGCTGTTTGATCGTTCGATGTCTTTGTCATTGAGAACCTTATCGTAATGGCGTTGTTCAAGTATAAATTTGTCAAGAATCAACAGTTACAAAGTAATTTGTTTTCAAAATCATAGGAAATAATTGCAAAGTGCTAGAAATCATCACCGATGGTGATCCATTATGAGCTTTCGTTTCACGGTGTTGGACTCAATGTTTATTTCTCCAACTATTCTCTCAATATTAAGCTCTTTAAAATGGGGCAAACTTTTGAAATCTGTTCAAATTTGTTCGTTCAATTGAATGTTTGCGATGCGCATTAAACCCGTAGAATTCAATGTGCGATGCTTAATAGCAATTTACATATAAGATAAAACTGTAAGTGACTTGAGTTTGAAATTGCCTTGAAATAATGAGCATTCTAATTAGAGTATTGCGATTGTAAACAATATTTTTAGCGAAACCCGAAAAAAAATCAAACCTCAATCACAAAAAGCAGACAATTCGTAATTGTTCAGTTTGTTTTTACTAAATTGATGGGCGTTTTCTAGCGCGCATGTAATTCAGTGAAAAAAATAGCGCACTCGTAAATTGCTAAGTGAATCCATTTCGAAAAGCGAAATAAAAAAAGAGTAACAAATGTGAACAATCAAGTGATAAAATGTGCAACATGTGAAGTTCACAATTGTTCGATTAAAAGAGGCAACATTCGAATGTGGGGCTGTGTTCGTTGAGTGAGTGGTTTCTGATAAAAAAAGAAATATACATTCAATGCGTTCATTTATAACGCAAATCAGAAAACAAGAGCTGTAGCTGGCAATCCTTTTGGCTTCGTCATTTGATTTGTGTTGATGTGCATGCACTGATGCCGTTGAGTATTTTTGCATATTGCTTGTTTATTAATATTGATTTCAACATTTAAAATGATTTATTCAGTCGAGCGATTGCGAGCTTCCATCGATCGCATACATTTTCCCAGCTCTATTAACAATTTGCACATAAATTTCACACTCATGCCAATCGCTATGAATAGAAAATGTTGTAAATTAATGACTAAAATTGCCCTCAATATCAAATTCATTTGTGGATTTCTTTTTCGACGCACACTTCCATCTAAAATGCACAAATTATAAATTAATATTCATATTTAAGACAGCTTCAATCGCAACGCAATGTCAACGGGTGATCTCCATGAGGCTCACACTCACTTCACATGAAAGATTCAATGCAATATTTTAACATTTTCGTTGAATATTGATGAATGAATTTGCAGAATTTTCGGATCGCCTCGAAATGCGATTCAACGAAAATGGAATAATAAAATTAAGTCATATTTCAAAGCGATGACAGTGTCACACACACACACACACACACACACACTCACTGCAACAATTTCCATTTCGAAACGTTCGTTCGTCAAATTAATTTTCATTGCGTTCAAATGCACAATGATTCATTTTGTGTCGATGGTTTTGTGCCAGTGCACTTAGATGCAAGTAAAAGTACCAACGTCTTAATTCAATTCATACAGAACATTTAAATCTATTTGCAATTGCATTCGAAGTTGTATTGAAGGGAATGAGCGTGAATTTCATGTGTTCCTATCACATTCTTAATTAGTTTTGGTTCATCAAGTAAATTCAAATTGAGATATTTGTATGCGGCCAACTGACGCTGATACGAAACACGCACATGTTTTCCTTTTTTCATTTGGGGACAGTTGATTAACCAAGGTTATTTGTATTACACATGCAATTGAAAAATTATTATAAAAATGAATGCATTTTATGGTCTATATAATGATAACACTCCATATATCTGATTGCCCACAAAAAGCGCTCAATAAAACTATTTGTTTATGAGAACTGGTATTTTAACTGATGTCACGTTTAGTCTGAAACTAAATCACATGGAATTGTATCTACAAATGAGCAGATCATATTCGATATCATCACCCAAAATTAGATCGATACGATTTTGAGTATATTAAAAAAGCATAAACCACGCATGAATTTTTCATGAATGTTGCCGGTCGATAGTAGAGATTATCGATAGTGTCGTTATCAAAACGATGTCATAATTATCGTTCGCTGTAACGCTAACACCACTGAGTCCGTGGGCCGAATGATACATGTTTCACATCAGAAAGCTGTCATAATTTCATTGAATATGGCCTGCATCGACAGTTTTTTTCTCTTCTGGAAGTTGTTAAAGTGGGAGCAAAGCATTCAATCATATATCACTTAAAATTCTACACCCAAGAGTGGCCTGCACCCAGTTCAGTGTTCCGCATTCGGTTTCATTCAATTCATTTCTGGCATTCGGCGTTAATAAAATGATGGTGTGCATAAACGACGTCGGTTCAACTCGCTGTATTGTAGTGGGCCGAAAATGATCCGCAGTGTCATTCCACAGCGCTTGGAATTTTGCTTCAATATACATCTCATAAATTTTATTGGAATTAATATTTTGGCTACGGTTTCAAATACAAACTGATGATAAAATGCCATGCATTTACTTTGCGAAATGCGTTGGAGGTGATTATTGCCTCGACACACCGAATCAAAGTCTATTAAACCTTTTAGGATAGTCATTTCGATCTCTAAATATGCGGATTTTATTATGAAAATAAATGCAGTATTATCGATCAAAAGGCACTATCAAGAACTGTTGCATTTTGGGCGTGGAAACAATGCTTCATCGAAAGAAATGAACAAGTTTCTATGAAATGCGTTACCAAGCGCGCGTCGATTGATTCTAATTAAGGATTTGAAGTTAGATACATTCTTGCGCAGTTGAAAAATGTCACACATATATAATGGAACGTCGAAACAGTCAATTCCATTTTGAGTTCGAACAACACTTAATTGGAGAACAATGATTCATAATCAACGCTTCATTTTAAGCCGAATTAAATTCAATTTGGAAATTGGTTCGGTGATAGTTCTGAAATGATTGTAACAATAATATTATGGGATCCGTTGAACAATATCCGCCGAATGGGGTGTGCGTGTTGTGAAATGGAGCGTGTTCATCCAAAACAGAGGACGAAAAAACGTTAAGTTTGAAACAGTTGCGTGTCAAAAACCAGCACCTTCTTTGTCGAAAAACGGAGTGAAGAAAAATAAAAGATAAAAGTCTGCTGTGTGTCATTTGCAGTTTTGGCTGATTTAAAATTCAATGAGCTCTAAAGTTGCACATTCAATGTAATCACATTTTTTTCTCTCAATCGTCAACGAAAGAATTAAAAAAACGGAATATTTGTAATAGTTTTAATCGTTTTTAGCCAAAAAACCGCACGGTAACCAAAGTACCGAAAAAAGCGCAGGAATTTCATGAAACAATGAACGACGTTCTTTAGCTCGCAGGTCCAAACTCTGTTATTTTTTTTGCTGCATTTGGAATTGTCAATTGTGTTTGTCTGTTCGGCGCGAACACAATTGGCAACAGGTGGAACTGTACTAATGCGCTTGTAATCCATTTTCAGCCAACAATAAATAACGCTTAATGTAAAATTGCACACTCAAGAGCACAGCTTAATGGCAGCACCAACAATACCATCAAACGAGAGAAATAATAACAACGATTAAAATTCATACTATAAATGTGTAGTTTGAAGTGCGTTCAAATGTTTGTATCGCACGAAAACAAAAACCGAGACCAAAACAATCACTTATTGTTTTGCGTGCCCCATTCGACTTATCCCAAGCGATTATGCTCTTCGTGTGCACACTAAAAAAAATGATTATTCATGCATTTGCGTTGTGCAAAACCGTTTCTATAACATTGCCTCCCCGTGCACACGCGTTCAACTGGTTGGCTGCACATGTCCCACAATTTTGAACGCTGGTCCGAAGCCCATTTTCTCTCTTAAGCCAGTGCGCTTGCTATTCGAGTTCTCGTTGCGTTCAATTTCATAAATAAATAATTGGGTTGGTGATAGTGTTTTGTTTCATATTGATTCTTTGTATGCTCGAACATTTCATGATTAATTTACGGGCTCAAGGGATTGGCTCAGTCAACGTCGAGTTTCTCGTAATTCATGAGATGGCCTGGACTGCACTGCGGAATCAGCACTACGAAATTAAATTTATTGGCTGAACCATCAAATTTATTGAATTCAATTTGCGCTAAAATAACATGGTTTCGATGGAAATAAGAGCACTTAAATTTACCCTATTAATAGATCAAAGTCGAATGACCCGATAGGAAATTTTATGCGAGATTTTTGGTGGCGAACGATGCCGATCTCAAGCAATCTCTCAATTTGTACAAAGGAAATACCAATTCCGATGAATGTGTGAATTGCGTCACGTTTTCGTGTATATTCAAAAATGATTGGTTTATACCGTTGTAAATGTTATTGCTACAACCGAAATAAAATGTATTCATTCGAAACACAATTGGCAGCTCCAATTCGAATGCAATCTAGATGGACTCGTTTCCTCTTAAAATTACGCATTCGAACCACTTTCAAAGACGCAAGCCCCTTTGAATGAATAGAGAAACACTATGAAAAACAATCGAGCATCGATCGGCTATGTAAGCGCATTTGTAGGAGTGTGTGAAAATTACGGATTTTCTCATAAAAAAAACTTCTCGGAAAATTTCACAATAGTCAAATCGCAACGCGAGCTCTCTCTCTGTTTTTGTCTCATAAATTCGACGCGAAAGATGGAAAAATGAATGCACATTGCTTTGAGTGCTTGAGAAAAAACTGAAACACATATTTCGTTTTGCATTCTTCCGCATCGTATGCACATGCATTCGACATTCTTTCAGAGAACTGTACATTTTGCAATGCAGCATTCGGTGAATTCGAATCGAACCGAACAGAACTGAGCTTAACATGAGAATTGTGTGAAAATCTTCGACGAAAATCGTCAATCGAGGCTTATTTTATTTTCCTTGGATCGCTCCTAATTTTCAACGCATTAAGCTCATACATTTTACATTTGGCTGAATTTTAACAAATTGTGCTCACCGAATTTTCTAAATATGGTGTGATATAGGAAGCTTGTGGTCCTCAGCAATTCATTTGCTACAGCGGAAAATATTTTTTTCCTCACATTTCAAGTCAGTCATTTGTGAAAGGCCGCTAATGTAATGTGATATATGTACAAATTTTTCATTTTATCGCTGTGAAACGTATGGGAAATTACATTAAATACCAAATTCATTGCTTATATAAAATATGGGTGGAAAAAAGTGAATTTTACTTTGTTGTTGTTGGAAGCGTGTTTTTCTCTGTACTATTTGCTACAACGAGCAGGCCATTCCATAAAAACCCAAACAACTGCTTGACGAGAAAAAGTCCAAACGAGTTTACATCATGTTATTTGTACGCACCATTTTTCCAATCTAATCCGTTCGTTTCCTCGGTAAGTCGAAACGGAAACAAATCTTACACTTTCATTCGGTCCATAATATTCTCTATCTCGATTTATCGGACAAGTTTCACGCATTCTTTGACTAAAAAAGAAAGGACATTGGTTTTGCAACCGATGTTCATCTGGAATGCAAGTTGCAAGCATTACGCAATACGATTGCGATATTGATGGCTTCCGATTGTCACAAGTTATTGCGTTTTGACCAGCTCAATGTAATTTATTCTAATTTAATCGAATTTCGATCAGATAACGATCTAAAGAAGGTTATGCACTCCGTAACCGTTTCAAGAACTTTATGAAATAATTATGTTTAAAAAAATTCCAACAATTAGTTCAACGAATAATTCACTAATCAGGTTTTCTTTTTATTTCTTCATTGCAGGTGAGTGTAAATCAAGAACTCTGCCACGCATTCATTTCGATACATCTCTATCATCCAAGCCCATAAATGATGAAGGTAAATTAGTAATTCCCGCAATCCGTAACACTTTCGGAAACTCAAAATGATTCCGGTGTTTTTACCAATAGTTTTATGTTAATATTCGGTTCTATCTTGTCGATTCTCTTGCTCGCCCGTGTGCCAAGCCAGAGCATTGAACGATGATAATTGAAGGTATAATTAAGATGGAACAAAAGGCAAAACACGTTCTAAACATTTGTGGGGAGGGAAAATGAGCAAGCCGCAAAAAAATCGGCATATTCAACGAATATAGAGGAAGCCTCCGTTTTTTTATTCTTTTCAGAATCAGCAGAAAAAAGTTAATGACTCACGCGAGATCAAGAGAATAGAATTGAAACTATATGGTTGGTGCAAATAATTGAAATTCTATTCTCTGTTCGAATCGGGCTGAATATATGCGAATGTTCATTGAGTCATTACATTTACGCTGCATAAATATGTACAAGTGGTTCAGTTTTCAGCAAAATTCTACATGAATTAATCGCTTTGTAGTCTCATAATAGAATAGAGAAGAAAGTCAAACCGAGATTCTTTAAATAAAATCTCTTCGAATATGATTTTGTGTTAGTTCTAATGAGAAAAATCACTTAATCAATGTCTAAGAATGGAATGAATTGTTCGGTTGGGAAAGCATGAATGCAGATGCATTGGAATGCAGCACCGAAACGTACTCGCGATCTTTTCAATTGTAGCTTTTCATCCAACTCGTTTGTTCACATTCAAATCAAATCAGCTTGTTTACATTAGCGAAACGCCGCAAACTCTCTGAAAGCGGATGGCAAAACAGTTACAAATGCAGCACAGCGCAGCCGTCGTCTGCATTCATCATAACAGTTTCCGGATTGTATATTCGAACCCGCTTTTGATTACAATACCCACGCATCCACGTGAATAGTATACGGCGAGTTTTGTCTGGCTTTAAGCCGATTTTCAGTGCAAATTCTAAAGTAATTGCCTTTTATAGCGTTTGAGCAGTGTTTCCGAAGTGCAAGCGTATCGCTAAATTTCCATATGAAACGAACATTTGTTTTGAAGTTTACGCCTTGGTGCCGCGATAACGGAACGCTTCTATGAAGCTAACACGAGCTGCTTAATTCTTCGGCAGCCGTAATTGCTCATCGCATAATTGTAAACTATTTTCTTTCACATCGCTTAAAAGGTGACATACTTTGTGTATGGCTAACGACGAGGTGAGCCTTCATTTCCGACGTTAATTTGTAATAACCAAGATTAGATAGAACGAACAGTGTGAGAGAAGAACTTCGTGACACTCACACAGTTGAACGTCCACTGCTGCATAGCGACGTGCTTCCAATGTAATTATCAATCGGCAAACGTGAAATGCACAAGGGAATTGACCAATAAAACCGAAGAACATCAAACCGATTCATTCATTAATTTCGAATGATGACCGAAAGTGGATTTCGCACGACACGAAAGGAAGTACGGCAAAATATTTATACATGTCGCGTACGTGATGTGATGTTCAGATCTTTGTTTACCACCTAGTTCAATTTATTTCTTCTTCACTCAACAAACGGAAGTGCTGTTTTTTAACCGACACATCTGCGCATTTCATTCGCTACATGGAATTTGTGTCGGTTTCGTTTTCTTTTTAATTTTTCATCATTTTGTTCGATTCCAAACAGTTTGAATTATCACTAAGACGAGTTTGTTATGTTGCTCAGACACCTATTGCATAGGCGACAAGAACTTATCGCTATCATAACAGAAAATCGCGTTTCAAAAATTACGGTAATGTAATTACAATCACATTGCCCGCTCCCGATGAATATTTATTCCAAATTAAAATTAATTATTGAATCAAATGTGCAGTTAGTGTTCGCATTTCGCCGAACTTTTAACGGCTCTACTGTCCAAGCCTTGCTTTGAAATATGTCAATTGTAAAGTTCAATTCAATTAAAATAGCGCTTGATCAAATAGCGGAATTGAACGTTCGTCGAATGGCGCAGCGCTGCTTAGATTTTGATGATTTCATTTAAATTCGTAGCTCAGCAAATAGCCTCATTGAGAATTTACATCTATAAATCATATAGGCGAAATAAATTCCATCTTGTTTTGACCTCCAATTATGGAAATGCCATTCTGAATATTGAAGATCATGTAAAATAATAAACATTGAGCAATGTTCCGCCACTTAATGTGTCGGGAGTATGTCAAAAACAGATCATGTTCTTGTTTGCTATCCAATTAAAAGCATTAGATCATCAGATCGTGATGTTGGCGCTAATTTAAGGAGATAAGCCATTCAACAAGCGCCACGATTTTGCAATATTATGCAAGCGTTTGAAACAATTTTTAGAGAATTCAATGAAACCAAAATCTGACTCCGAGATCATGTAAGAAACTATAAAAAAATGCGGTCAAAATGTGATTAAAATATTAGAATCGAAAATAAGATAGTATTTAGAGACAATAGCATTCTTCGATCTGATTATCGAAACATTATAAAGATTAATGATTCTAGCGAAAAAAAACTCGAGCCGCCGCATTGGTTAATGACTTGGTCAGTAAATCACATCAAATTAATTCTATTGTTTCTCAATTGTTTTGGCAAAAATATAACATCTGCACATTGCTACAATTGAAAAAAAAGAATTAGCTGAAACTCAACATCAGGTTAAACGGTTGGATGAGCATAATCAAACCAATTAATTGTAATTCCATTAAATTGAAAATCATATGAGCGTACTGTAAATGATCTTTGGATGAATCAGTTTTCGGCAGAATTGATGTATTTTAGTAAACAATAACCAACAAACAAAAGAGAAAGCAAACGCACCTAAGCTGAACGGAAGGGCGACTTTTCTACGGCTTTGATGAGGGTTTTGATGATAAGTTTGTTCCATTACAAAGTGAAACCTAAATTATCGCAAAGAATTTTCTATAGGCATAAATTGGTGATTGGGAATGTAAGTTTTTTCCGCAATTGAATTCGAAAGTTCACAATTAATGCCAGTATGTGAACAAATCTACAAACACACACACTCTCTATCTCTCTCACACACTCACTCAATCATTATCAAAGTCGATTTCACATTCCATTACATTGAGATACTCGTCAAATCAAAATGATCCGACAGAGGCGCATGAAAGGCTTCAGGAAAAGAGATGAGTCGAAATTGTGCATCGTAGAAAAGCACAAAAAATAAAGAAAAAAGGCAATTTCTGAAATGAAAATTCAATAGAAATTTCACTTGAGCTGCCGCAGCAATGGTTTGACGAATGTATGCGAATGCTCAACTCGTCGACGCGTCCACAAAACGAATTGTATCGTCATCATCATCAGCAACGCGCGAAACAGTATTTGTTTTGTTTGGCTGCTGCTGCTGCAGAAAAAATTAAAAACGATGGACAAATGATGGAATGGAGTTTTCAATCGGCACTGTTGTGCCAGCTAAAAACGAGTCGAATTGCATTTTGCCACATGGTAAATTGGTATAAGTCGGATGATTAATGGAACAATGTGCACGCCACATCGCCCGATCGCTCGCCCGATCGCTCACCCGCTCGCTTGCATTCACACATCTTCGAGAGTAAAACGGCACAAGTAATTGCACTTGCAATTAGTTTGTGTGTAAACGCGCATTTAATCGTTTGCTTTGTGCCATATTTTGGCATTTCAAAGCCGCTCGTATTCAGTTCAACATCGGAGTTCAAATCATATATTTACTATTTTTTTCCATACTGTAACTGCGCACTGGCATGACGATTAAGTACACGACATTCCGACATGTGGCTAAACCATAAAACCGCACCGAAGTTTTTTTTTCCCCTCTTCATTCAAGATGAATTCATAATCTTGCAGAAATCGAGCAAAACGTCTGGTAGCAACGGTTTATCTCTTCGCAGTATGATCGTTGGATGATCGCTTCGCGTCGCTTGCTGACAAAACGAAATCGCTCAATATCAAACTCGATTATACGAGCAAGAAAACGAGAAAAAAATGAGATAAATTGGATTAATTACACATTTTGAAGCTTGTTCACATAAACTGCTGCTCAACTGCACTTTAAATGAATGTAATTGGATTTTTTTTTTGTACTTTTCACTTCGAGATACCGCTCATCTCGAGAGGCCGAAAACGGTTTGTTTTTGTGTGCGTCGCAATCATTCAGTTATTCCAAAGTGATTCGGGCGAAGAGCGAAAATTGAGAGTTTTTCTATTTGTTTTTGTGATCATATTAATTGATATTTGTTTTGAGGCTGTCAGTTTACCAGCTGCTCAAAAAACGTTTCGGAATGTCTTATTAAAAACGTTCGCTCCTTTTCTTCACACTCCTCATTCATTGCTTGTGCTCTGAATGGGTTTTTTCGGCCCCAAATGGCGATTCGACACCAAAAAATGCATATGTTCGTCGATGGCAAATCGGCCCGCCTAAAATCCATTCGCGTCCCATCTATTTAATCAATTCGAGTGAATTATGACCAGCAATTTCAGAACAAAACCCATTCTCCATTCGCCATTCGCATTCATATTGCGTACTATAGAAAAAATGACATCATTTATCGTGAATGCCACACATCTGACGATGCATGTATGTAAATTGACAATTTGTAAATGTATTTTTTATATATCTCGTTGCTGAAGCGCAAGCGTTAATTTGAATTTGCGCATCATATACATTTATCACATTCACATCATTTTATTAGCGGTAGAATGTCAAATTTATCGATAAACTCAATTCGCCTTCAGATGTAATTTCTTCAACGTACCAATCTATTGGGATTTCGGCTCGGCGTGAAATCGATTGGATTGATAAATGAATCAATTTTATCATAGTTGGTAAACTAGCAATAAAAGAGACTGGCTCCCAATTATCCCAACGATTATCGGACATTTTGCACTTCAATGACTGATATATGAGCTAATGTTGATTTGAGAAAGTGTTTTTGCAACATTCAATAAATGCAGCGATAGCTATTTACATACCCTTACATAATTAAATTGCTATGATTTTCCTAGTTGCTGATTCGACTAAGGCTCTTTGTGCTTCTTTTGAGGTGCTCATTCACTAACGATACGGTTTCCAACTGAATGAACAATGGCCGGCGGAAAAGCAACGAGTGTGAGAATGGCTTTGATGTTCAAATGATTCAATTTTATACCCCAATAAATTGATAAAGGTGGCGAAACAGGCAAGCGCTTGATAATGTCAGCGCCATCACTTGAATTGACGCTAATTGCAACGTTATTTGATTAAAATGTAAACATATCAGCGAATATTCTCACTCTTTAAACATTTTAAATATATTAATTTTCTGTTTACACTGACCTATGTTATTAGCGATAAATGCAAGTCCTTGCCATCATTATCAGCTTTCTCGCTGAAAACTTTGAGGCATTAAAACGTTCTGCTTTCGTCTTGCAAGCGAATGAATTTAGTATAACTTCAGGCGTTTCATGATTCGCTACAATTTTATGTTTTGAATTTTTGTTCACTCGCTCACGTGGCGAGTTCCTCTTAATTTCGAGAGATGGCACTTCTTTCAATTCTGCTTTGAATGACTACATTCGAACCGAAGACATTTAGGCATCTCTATTGGGACTAATACACGATCACACATTTCATGGATAAGCTATTCATTAATAATCAATGATATTTGAAAATAATGATATTTTTACCATTTATTCATCAAAATAAACGTTCAAAAAACCTAAAATTTATGGATTTTTCTTGTTTTGGATTTTAATCGATTTATCTTGTTTCTCTATTTTCAGGTAAGTGCTCGCAACCCACCGACATCATCCTAACACAGAATCGTTTTGTTTTTGAAGTCTTGGTCATAATATCAATAAATTGGCACACTTCGATAAAAGTGAAAGAAAGTTCCGGGTCTCAAAATCGCAATGACAAAATCTTTCTGTCTATGGGAAGACGACAAATGTGTCATCTCTGATGGCAAACGCCAAGAATGAGACTGAGTTCCATATATTTTGGCATTACGTCGATCACCATTCGCAGACAAACCACGCGAAAAATATCTTAAGATTGAAAAATTCCGCAAATTGAAATAAATGAATGGGTTAAGACTTTGAAATGTGTATATTTCGGATGATCATATATAATTTCTAATCATGATTTATGGAGGCTTTTGCGCTGATCTTTTGAACAACGAACATTTTTTTTCTCATTCGACAAAAGAACAGTAGAATTAGAAAATAAGAATCGAAACAAAAGCGTCGATGAAATATGCGTATAATGGGATTTTTATGATCGATTGACAACACTAGAATAAAAAAATTGGTCGTCTTCCTCATTTATTTTTCAACCACAATTTGAAAATGTTTATTTATTGCTTTTGGTACAGCAAATACCTGTTTACTTCCGTTTAACAACCAATTTTACCGGAAAGAAGAACACCATTCTGTTTATTTCCAGATCGATTATTGTTCGAAACAGTCTCGGTGACACTTCTTTCTGTATAGACCAACAACCACTGAATGATAATTATAGGATCCGAATAAGCAAGCATAAAAGAATCTGTTCCTCTTATTTGTCCGCACAAAAAGGCATTCGTTCGGCATTCGAAAAAAAATCAAACAAATTGTATGGAACGGATATTATGACGTGGCCACTACGTTTCAGTGGCGAGTTTTGGATGTTAAGTGTGAGAAAGGAAGCTACGAAAAAGGAACCGCTTTCAATTTGCAATGGTTTATTTCATGATGTTTTTTCATCGCTTTTCAAAGAAATCTTTGAGTTTTTGAATGAGGAAATTACGAAGAATTTCCATCAAAATGGGAATGGTTCGATGAAAGTTGTTAACTCATATCATTCTTGAATAGATTGCCACTTCCTTCTTCGTAGCAATAATAATTTCTTTAAGTTCTAAAGTGAATCTAAGTTCAAATAACTCAACTGTACCAAACGAGGGAAAAGTGAAGCGTAGAAAAAGAAGAGCAAATTCGGAATTAAAATTTTCAAAATCCGACTCAAAGACTCAACAATATGCAAGAGTTCTTTGAAATCAACAGTTTCTCCAAAATCAGCAAAATGCTCTGAATGTCATTTAGATCACTTAAATTCCCACTCTTTCGCCCATTTTTTTTCAACAAAATCATTGCAAAGACTGGTAATCCGTCACTGGGAAGGGAGAAAAGATCATACAGAACGTGCCCACCACCTTCACCGCATAAATTAGAATTTTAAATACATGAAATTGCTTACAAATTATTCCATAAAAATTTATTTTTTACGGCTGTTGATCTCGTCAAGCACCGAAATCAATTAATTTGATTGGAAATATGAATCGGTGTATCGGACGTAACAGCAGATCGAACAGCTTAACGTGGATTAAATATGCATAAATAACGAAAATAAATGTATCTAATGAGATGCGCAACATTCGTGGGATCAAAATACCTTTTTATTATTTTACATAAATTCTTTCGATACAAGACGTTTGTTCAATTAGAACAAACAAACGAACGATCAACGCATGCCACACGAAAACCATAAAACAAATGAGTTCAAGAGAAGAAAAAAGCGACCGCATGTGCGTTCAAGGAATGCTACTGAATTGAGTGCCAGCCGAGTGGGCAGCTGAATAATTTTACCATCTTATTTAAAATAGTTTAGTACATACATAACGTTTTTTTATTTCGTCTAACGCTTTGTGGTTTCTGAAATTAAAACACTCATTTTGATCTAGTTGAGCGTAACATTGCGCTGAATTGACCGTCTATTGCACCAGCTAAGCTTTGGGATTTCAATGAAATGCGTAAATATGTTACATTGAAATTAATATTTCAACGTATTTATTTCGTTATTGAAAACTCGGTCAAATTCAGAGAACCGACGGTTTTTTTACAACGTCGGATGCGCAACAAACACACATCCAAATCCAAATGATCCCACTTTTTTATCATTTAAAATAACATTTAATACGAAGCTCAGACATAAAATTAAAAAGAATTAGCGACGCACCTGTCTTTCGGCATATGCTCCGCATATTTGATGTAAATGCTCGAGCATCGTTGACGCATGAACTGGCAAATGTAAGCAAAGGAAGAAGTTGAGAGGAAGTGAAATGCGGAAAAATACCCAAAATAGAAAAAAAAAATTGATACGAATTCAGAAAAATGAAAAGAGGAATACAAAAAGTGGAAAAAAATGTGGAAGAATGCTGCTGCTATGATTTGCTGCTTTGGTATTTTTCTCCTGTATTTCACTCTATTCGAATCGACTGATTTTCGAAAATCCAACAAAATCACTGAGCAATTTGAATGAGCTGCATTCCATCCAGAAATTGCTAAGCAACTAATTAATCCTAGAGTAAACCTATTCGGCTGAATAAGTCTAGTGTTCAAAAGCACGACAAGAATATGAAATATGATTTTGTTTCATTGACTATCAACAAGTTGACGAAACGGATGAAAGAAAACAAGAACTTTTCAAATAATAACTTCAACAAAAAGTGTATCTTTTCCAAAAGCAAAGACATAACTGAGAAGTTGACACAATCGTAAGGAAACTATGAGAACCATTTGGGAACAACAAAAGGCCCGATTAATAGGCATGTAGCTACAATTTTTATTACGGATATTAAAATCGGATTGAAAATGGCTATATTACTTGTGCCTTTTTTCGATGGAACAGTGCAATGGGACGAGCAAGAAATGTGAAAGAATAAAAAGAAAAACATATAAAAAAACTACTTTTTTACGGGAAAACACAATTATACACCAGACATTAATCCTCTTAATATAATCGACTACTGAGATCTTTCCGTGAAAATGGTTGAACTGCTTCAAAAAGTCACTTAGCTGGCACATTTATGTTCTAATCGACGTTTCAAGCAGTATCAGTTCAGATTGCATGTTTATTCGATCTTTTCAATGTCTCATTTGACTACTCGTTCTTTTCCATCTCTTTGAGTTGCACACTCTTAGATCTAGCACCAAAAACAAATGCTGACGAAGTTTTAAAACCGTGAACTATCGTGTTTGTCGTATGTCTGGCAACAATCAACAGTCGGCTGATGCGATGACATACAGAGAACATTGTAATGTGCACCCTCCATGGGGTAAAAGATTGTGACTTCCAACATGAAAAACCATCACAACGAATTTTTTTTTTTTTTTTTTTTGCTTTTAATTTACCGTTTCATTTCAATGTCAAACCAATCTTATTTCAAGAGTCAGTTTTTGCCTTTTCCAAAGTGTAGTCTGTTTTTTCATGTCGCCACATGGTCCGTTCGTCGTTTGTATCCTCAGGATATAGGCGCTAGCTCTTTTCAATCCGGATAATATTTTGAAAGAATGATGAATGTTCAGTTGAAATCGAAACGAATGTGTCACTTTTTCATTATTTGTATTTCTCATTACCAATATCGATTTGCCAGATGTTTATGAGCGTTAAATAGAAAAAGGACCAAATTGTGCATATCCTCTGGGCAAATATTGCGAAATTACATCTAGATTTGGTTTGAGTAGAATTGCCTGGAATGAGATTTACTTCTGAATGCCTCGAAAATACGTGCCCCGCAGGCATTGCGATTAGTGACGTCATTTCGGGGCATCTTGAGAAAAATGGAATAATGGAAATCCTAATTGATCCAAACAGACGAATGGACTGAATATATGAGAGCCATGCTGCACATTGTTGCTTCAAGACAAAAGAGATGCATCACGCTTCAGCCCACTGCTAACCACAAAACATTCTATTAAATGCACGTTTCGAATCCCAAAAGTCATTCAATCTAATGGTGTGCTTTGTTGCTGCTTATCGGTCAATTGCCACACATATGGTATATTTTATTGCATCGAAATTCCGTCGTAATCACAATGTACAACACACAGTGTGTTTAACAGACCAATGTGACACACTCTTCAGACATATTCTGGTTCCGGACACTCATTTGAATATACGTTATTTTTGTTCCACCAGAATACTTTTTTATTTCATTTCACAGCATTCAAGCGATGCGATCAGCATTAAAAATAGAAATTATCTGCAAACCAGTATTGCGCAAAAATTGGAGTTGCGATCATAGAAAAACCGATAATGTGCAGGCACAAATAGGGAAAACAAAACAAAAATGGAATTGTTGTGTTAAGAACACATTCCGAATGCGCGATGCACGGCCCAGCTTGGCAGGCATACGAATGTATATTCTCTCTTTCTCACTCAATCTGACTGTCACTCTCTTGCACATTGCAGAAAACAAACAGGATATATTTCATGCATGCTTAGGTTTAACATCAGTTTGATTGACCGGTGTATTAAATTTAAGTCGACAAAACCGATTAAAATGCAGGCACAACAATGACGCATTGCTTTCGAAAATGAAAGAAAATAGATAGAAACGAAAGGAGAAAGGTCGTATATGACAAAAAACGTGCAATACTCGGGCCTATGGGCCTAATCGACCACTGATACACAAACAAATAAAGCGTCACAATGTTTTTTTTTACCCGTGCATTAGTTAAACAATATAGAGGCTCTTTTTGATGGTGCATTATTGTCGAATCGTGAAATAAAATATGTGATCGAAGAGTGGAATGCACACACGACTTCACAAGCAAATACCCAATGAATGCCACGAACGAACGAGTGAATGAATGAATGCAGTATGCAATTACCAAGTTCAAAATGAAGCAAGACAGGGGAGAGGCAAAGAAGAGTTAGTTGCGATCAAGGTGTGCAGTCGACGGCTCGGACCACTTGGGGTTGATTGAAAAATTACATGCATGAACAATATGCTTTCGATGTACTCAATGCCCGAGCGCATTGAGTCTCTTTTGTGGACTCTTTTAAATATAATAATATATGATATCGCATGAAAATGAAAGGGTTTTCTTTTTCTTCATCTTGCTGCTGGTTTGAAAGAATTTTGTTGTGTTTTGATGCCGCAACAGCCATATCACACATTATGATGATGCTCGTCGTCATCGTCGAAATACCAGTTTTTGATTGGAGAGAATTCGGTGCGTAATGATGAAGAGGTATGTGCGCAGCAGACAAACTTCGCATTAACTAATTTCAATAGCATCAGTGAAAAAGGAAATCGAAAACAAAAGCCGATGAAGAACTTGTGAAATTCATGTTTTAATTTGTTTTGTCATTGCTGATAAGCCTTATGGGAAACTGCATCACACAATGATTCTACTCTCACGACGTCATCGAAACAAGATTGTTCAGCCGCGACTATTGTTCTGAATTACGCCGTTGTATCAATTCAAACACAATAAAGGAAAAAACGAACTAATGATTTTGACGGATCACTATAATAGCATACCGGTAAATCGGTAAAGCACAATAAAAGCATACCGGTAAATCGGCCGTCTAATGCGTTGAATGACGCCGAAAAATGTGTAAATGTCGATGATATGAGTGACTCAAATTTATACCTTCTTGCCGTGCTGAATGTAGCTTCCTCTCGATCCTCTGCAACGAAAATGAATTGTCAAAGACTTCTAGCCTTTTTTCGATTGATCTATTTGGAAAGTATTTTTTTAAAATAAAAAAAAAACGTCATCATAATGTTCATTAAATAAATTGTATTGTATTTTTATCTGTTCGGTTGAAATTGTATCCACGATTGAATTTGAATTATACTTGTTTACTGCATCAGGCTGATAAAAGTCGAGACTATGTAATGTTACATTGTCATCATACTTTGAGAAAAAATTATATTTTTACGAGATAATTTTTCTTATTTTATCTCGTATTCAAAGAGAACACGCAATGTGGTTTTGAATCTAGTTCAAAATGGCCAGTAATACTTCGCTGATAACATTATTCTTTCATCCTCAATTTCATTTAGTTTAAATAAAAATGTATGTCCAGCTGTTATTCGACGCGATACGATAAAATAGAATTGAGTAAATAACGGAATTTCATGCGACGGCGGTTGTTTAGATTAAACTGTTGTTATAGCGTCATGGCGTTGATTTTGTGCGGTTGCCGTGATTCGATGTCCAATTGGGCATGAATCCGGTTTGACCTTTGACAGCAATGTACGCATCAACAATCACTGGAGACTTCCATTCTTCGCCGAATATGTTGTATAAAAGGTGCTGATCTCGTGCGCAGATCGGAATCATTTCGTTCAAATGCGCATCTGGTTTAATGTGCACCGAAAAGCCTATGGACAAAGAATATTTGTTCAGCATGAAGTTGGAATTAATGGGCAAAAAGATTAAACGCACCAATTAAAAAGTCATGTGGTGTTGCAGATGGCTTGTCCGTTTGCTCGGCTGGTTGTGGTACCGCCAGTTCGTTTGCATTTTCATCCGCGTTAGAAAAGCATTTTTGCGATCGAAATAACAATTCTTTGTCATGGATTACTTTGGCAACCAATGATCGAAAATTATATTGAAATACAGTTGCCCGGGTCACCATGTTGCTAACGATGTCCGGTACTGCAAATGGTAATTGAAGTAAAAAATGTGCTCGTACATGAATGCCTTAACTGAATTTACATTTCTCTTTCTTTCCCTCATCCAACAATTTCTGGTAAAATTCACTGGTTCCAATTGAACAATTCAAATTGGCCGATTTGAATCGTTCATTGATGAGATCTGCTAAATCGTTTGTCATTTTCAAATGATCCACGG
Organism: Obolodiplosis robiniae; assembly: GCA_028476595.1. Classification (NCBI taxonomy): domain Eukaryota; kingdom Metazoa; phylum Arthropoda; class Insecta; order Diptera; family Cecidomyiidae; genus Obolodiplosis; species Obolodiplosis robiniae. The sequence goes on from CM052015.1 coordinate 23,445,877, forward strand.
GCACTTTTTTGATTATCGCATAATATGCACAAGCCTCGATGAATTTCAAGCGATACAGAGTACAATCTATAATCAAACACATTGAACGTCCATCAAATAATATTGAATAAAATGGTGAATAAATAGAAAATTTCAAACTAACCAAACTTATTCAGCGACATTTCCATTTTTTTTTTTTGTAAAATTAAGCGAATTTCCCGAAATTGTTCAAAGAGATGCGAATTTTATCGTTTATCGATGTGATGAAAGATATAAAACTCATTGAAATGAATCGAATGAAGTGGTTTTCGATGGGGAAGCGCCCTCTACACGAATCGAGAATCGAAATGTTTGGCAAGTCCCAAGTTTGAAAATGTGCAAATAGGAAAACCGTTGTTCTGGATCTAAAATTCGTTGGAGAAAGAAGAATATTAAAAAAAGTGAGCTCATGTGAATATCCGGTTCTAAAATGCTGTTTCTTTCTTTCTGATCTTTTGGAGCACATGAAATTGTAGGGCGTATGCATACACGTGTGCGTGACAACTCGAAAACAATAGGCTCAGCAAATCATAACGATTAACTTGAATATCGCAGAGAGAGTGAGATAGAGAAACCACTGACATGAATAATTTTCAAATGAATTATTCGAACGGTCGATTTGGTTGGCATTTGGCAACTATGCTGACCGTCAAAAGCAGTGCACACCATTTTGAATGATTTGTCAGCTGGTTGATTCAGGTTTGATACCCATTTTTTTACTTCGATTTATAGCTTTTTGATGAAGATGAATTAGAAGTCAGTTGCACGAATGTATGATAGCAACTGGTCTCACATCACGCAGCCGTTCAACATGAATAATATGAAAAACTGAAATAATTTTAATAACGATTTGAACGAGCTGATTTTGTTAATGGAATATCGCATTTTGAATCATTGACGGTCACCAAAATTGCTTTTCGTTGCCACTTGTACAGAGCGTTTTGCGCACAGTATGATAGCGCTCATTAAAAACAAATGTATTGCGAAATCATAACGAACTTGATTCGTTGTGCCCGAAGAAAAATCACATCGAACAAAACAGACAGAACTCGAGAGAGAAAAAAGGAAAATAAACAAAAATGGCTCAACTCGTTTGAATGCAAGCGAAAATAAAGAATGCATTCCAAATGAAATGCTTGTTCAGCTTATTTTTTTGTTCATTGTTGTTGCGGTCGTTATACACAGAGCAAGAGGAAACATTGAAAGAACGAAAGACACTTTGCACTGTTCATAAAATGTGACACAACAGTGTGTTGGTGAATAATCTGACATTCAGTGAATATTATTGCCTGGCCCTTGCACAGATACAGCTGTTTTTTTCTCTCTTTCGCTTGTTACGCTTCCTTCTTGTTTCACTAATTCGTTTTGGTGCACCCGAAGCAATGCATAAAACGTTGCATACAACGATATTTGATCTCGAACAAACACATGCGAATGAAACAGCACTAGCACAATTACGGCGACTAAGCAGGCATATTTCGAATAGTTTTCTTCTTTCTTTCATGGTTTTAGTTGATTTGGATCGCATTTGAACGCATACAGTGAAACGCCAATGTGAAATGCCAGCGTAGTTGGCACGCACACACACACACGTACAGCGGCACACAGCGATCGTTGAGAGTGATTTGATATTGAGCTTCGGCTCGACGACCAAGTACACCATATCTCCAGTATGAATTAGGCAACGACCGAACGAGGAAACCGTGCATGTTACTGCACACGCACACAACGTTTAACATTTTGTTTTTATTTCTTTTAAAAGCGTGCCTCAGTCACTCAACCTTTATCGTAATTGATTGCACAAGAATTTCGTTGCGATTTTTTTAAGTTACATTCAAGATAATATTGAAGAACGGATTTTAGTTTCGTGATCATTTTATCGATAAGAATATTTATTTTTGGAAAAAGTGTTTGTGTTCTTTCATTGCCGTTTATGGCCAACGGAATTTCTTTTATAAACTCGAAAAATCAACAACAAATCAAATCGAATACAGAAAGTTCGCCATGAAATGGAGATTTTGTGATAGAAACAGCAAAAGCTATTAAAAAAATTTTAGTATGCTAAAAATGCATATACAATAATAATACAATAAAATTTTAATGACATTGAGGAGCCTGAAGTGTCAGTGGAGATTATTAATCAGCGATCATCGTCATCATCATCATCGGTGGCGAGACTGTTTCACCTTTTTGTTTGATGAATATGTTATTTATGACACACGGTGGATATTTTTGTTAAATGATTCAACGGTACGGAAGAAACAAATTCCAATAGCTCGCTCGAATGATGAGTTGAGACAAGCTTTCAAAGTGAACTGGTTTTAAGTGATGAGATTTAGGAAATATCATAATATCATCCAATGCTATTCAAATAACGTTTGCCCACTGAAACACATCGAATTTGAGCCAATGTATACTTAAGATTTCCTTCATTGTCTACTCTATAAATTGTGACTGCACAAGAAAGCAAAAAAGAAGAAATCGTTTTAAATATATACTAAAACCAATAAAAACCCGCTTCAATGCGACAACATTTTGCTTCGAATAGAGTCTAAGGTGCGCGTTTTGATTATTGTGCGAAGATTTTTTCGCATTGTATGTGCTCTCTGTGCGTGTGCCTCTCTCATTTTAATTGTTAAACTGTTGAAAAAAAGAATGGGCTTCGATCGGTTAGTCGGTCAGTCAGTGTGCGATTGTCTCTCATGCATAAACCGAGAGAGACTTCATAAAAACTGCAAAATGTGCAATTTATTTTTATCACCGCTGTGATGCAAATTTGAATCGTAATGAGAATGCATTTATGCGATATGCGCACAGTGTGTGCCGAATGCGTACCATCGTCAATGCGATTATTCAAGTATTTCGTCGCCAATTTTCGAGAAAAAGATAAATATCGCATTAAACTGTGCACGATCTCAGCCAAATCACCAATGATATATTTCTGGTTTTCATTTCACGCTTGAGAAAGTGAATGATTCAATCAAGAGAATCTTTTGCTTTGACACCATTTCAGGCAACGCCAATTCACGACGTATGAATGTTGACACCCAAGAAATTGCCAAATACCTATCAATTTCAATGTTTATGGTTGACAATTTAATTATTTTGATAAAATCGATAACATTATCATATGAAATTGACCATTAGTTTCGATTTAATTGCCATGCTCACATTGAATGCCTTCGATGGACATCAGGAAACATGCTGCACCAAGCAGAAACAGCATCAATTCTTTATTTACATTGTGCAACCATTGAAAATTCTTTATGATTGTTTATTTTGGGTCAGACATTCGGTTGATTGTTGAATTATTCCATTTACACCTCTCCCCAGTTGAACTGTACAAATGAGGCATTTGGCTGGAATCAATGAGTAATTGATTCGTTGTCGTCGTAGTAGCCGCTTTCGGTTTGGTATTTTGCCATGTTTCCAAGAACGAAAATATATAAATCTTTTGAAACGTTCATTTAACGTTGTAACAAACACATATTTTGTGTCTGCTTCCTTTGCAACGAACGCATCGTGCAACGCATTGCATTCATACTATGTGATACCGGTTTTACACACTCTCAATCTCCTTCTTTTCTGCTCGTGTTTTCTCTTCATGCACTGTCTTCAACCACATTTTAAGCTGAACGCTGTTGGCTGTTGCCCATCGATACTATAGCTCATTCTTCGATCGTAGGACTCACGGTTTCATTCCAGTGCAAAACGCAAACCCAAACCGAGTGAGAGAGAGAGAGAGAGAGAGAGAGAGAGAGAGACGGATAGCGAAAGAGAGAAATCATGTAAATGCTACGGTTCAAACGGTTGGCTTGCGCGCTGAAGTCCGTTCACTTCTTTAAGTTCTAACGAATTGCATGCACATGAATGTTTTGTTTTTCTTTTCACATCATTCATCGTCGTCGTTCCGATTCGCTGCCGCCAGTGTGTATTTATTCTATTTTCGTTATGCATACGCACATAAAAACCGTTGCTCTCTCTCGGCCTGCCATGCACTCAGGCTGACTCCTTTCAACACACACTCACACACTCAAAAGCACCAATTTTATGTGTTTTTCTTCCTTATGTTTAATTTAATGAATATTTGATGTTTTGTGCGAGGAACTGACTATCTGAGTCATAAAACGAAATTAGGTGGCATCAATGTAACCAGTTGTATCTCATTCTGTCCTTTATTGCCAACCTCTATTATTATGTTCAGCTTGCTATATTGTTGCTTTGCCGATCTGTTCAAAATTATTTATCGAGCGACAGTAAAATTGGTGCACAAGAAAATTATATGTTTGTAAGAAGATCGTCGCCGAAGAAAGGACGTTTCTATGTGCTCACAATCGCCTGTGGTTTCTGTCAATGCGCCAATTTGGAAACATTTTGTTTTTCATTCACCCGAGAATCGATGCCTGATGTGTCGCCGTTTTCCATTGTTGTGGCAGCCAAACAAAAAATTGCCATTGATGCTACACGAACGCTATAATTTTCACTCGATACAGATTCAATTGCGATTTTCTTCATTAATTTTTCAGCTCCTTTCCAGTCAATTGAATTGATTTTTCGTCAATCAATAAAAAAATACCTTTTTCATTGGCTGTCACGAGCTATACCACGGCAAACTAACACAGTGTTCAAGCAGCAATTCAAAAGTTAATCGAAACCATTTCGGTTTATTATTAGGTTGCATGCGACATTGATCAGTAAATTACATGTTCCTGCGATGTATTCAAGCGATTCACTTTTGTCGATGTCAAGAGTGTTTTGTGAGAAGCGTATGCAGTGCCAAGAGCCACTGTCTTAGAGATTTGGCTCGTTTCTTCCCTACTTGAAATCAGTGATGATGCGAGCGTTCCTTGAATCCGTTCCATGTGCTTGTTAATTGAAATCGAGACGGAATTTCTGTTTTATATGGTGATTTGTCGCGACAATCTGTAAATATTCCAAGTGTAATTTTTCAATTGCGATATCATTAAGCACGAAACAAGAAATGCTTGAGGGATATATTCACAACGGGCGTTGTATCGTTTGCAAACATTTGATCATTATCGCCAACACACGAACCATGATTTTTTCGGTCTTCATAAGATCATATAGTTGACGCTCTCGAAACTGTCACTTTGCCACGACGAAAAAAAATGTTTGAACCGCATTTATTAGTGCCACAGCGTTTGGTGTTGCTTCGGTTTTCATGCAGACTCACTGCACAAAACCAGGATGGAATATTCGCTTTTCCGGATTCGGATGACTTCGTTCTCATGCCACCAATGGCAATAAAATTCAAATGAATACGGTCTTTGCATTTCATAAACCTCGACCGATAACATCAGCATTCGGCATTTCTCTTATTTTAGAAATGATATTTAAAAAAAAAAATACAGAGTGAAAAGAGAACGCTCATAAATTCAGCCATTTATTCTGTTGTCATTGAAATTGATGCAGTCGAAAGTAGAAATACTGGTGGCATTTTGATGTATGATAAGCAATAGCTTCTGTTCGACACGATGCACTGCAACGATGCAAATAGCACCAATAAAGAGATGGGGAAAGACTGGAGAGAAATTGATTTTAAATGAAAAATAGCAAGGCAAGCCTAGCGATTCCATTCTGAAACAATGTCTGCGTTTGAATTCATCTATGCAAACATGATTTCGAGCGAATGCATCGCATGAAATGAATTCTACAGTACGAAGTGATGAAGGAAAAGAGGAAGAGCAAACAAGCGAGTACATGAGAAAAGTACACACACAACATTCGATTCACATCGCAGCCAAAAATATGTGGATAAGATAAAAAGAGAATTATTACACATATATTTTATATCGGGCCCCGATCCAAAAATGTTTTCAATGACCTTTTCCAAGCAGCACATCGGTTGCCTTGCATTTCATCTGGAATTCAATTAAACCAAATTGAGCATCACTAATGAAGGATTAGTCGCGTTGATTGCGAGCGTCGGAAATGGCTTTCAAATGAAACCGCAACCATAGAAAAACCGAATAAAAATTATATTTTTTATTGATTTCCATAACCGAATGAGCCGTCCTCAATGCTGGATGATTAAATCGTTGTTTGGCCGATGAGTTGTCGGCCGATCAAACAGCATTAGCCGTATATTTTCAATTGAATCCACTTTCGGATCATAGTACTTCGAACTGTGAACATATCGACCGTTGTTCACGGTCATTGCCGATGACGGTTCAACCGGTTTTTATGTGTGATTAAGAAAATCGGCCGAAATCATTTTATTCACGTGAAATCAATTTGAATCAGTTGTCGTTGAAATACAAAGATCAATTATGAATGCAAATGATGAAAGGCTTTTGATTGGCATTAATTAGCCGAACATTAGCGTGAATCCAACGAATTAGCAACATGATTGAGCAATGGATTTGCGTAGATGATTGTTTATTAATCTTAATATTTGATTTCCTTATGGTATCATTATTGAAGAAGATTTTAACCCATCTCCGCATCACCGGAATTGGAACCGGAGTCTTCTCTTTGTTCAAACGCAAACCGATCGGTACAATCATATTTCAAACCACAGATAGTGTAAGATCAACTGCGATCATCTTTCGCCAGAATGCGTGTTCAGCATTTGTTTTTTTCTGTGAACTGAGGCATACCTGCTTGGGTTGTTTGTTTTGATTGCAATCGTCACGGAATCACATACTTAGTGATTCAAAAAACGTAGGCGATTCTGCAGACGATGCATACAAATCTTGATAACCATTACTTACGACAAACGATTTTCACTCCAACTCACATCGATGGAATCAACATCGAAAAATTGATGATGACAATTTTCAATAATGCCTTTATTGCGATCGAATCTCGGATTTCCGTTGACTTTTCTTGGTAATCTTCTGTGCATCTATTGTATTTATTGAATTCACTAAACAGAAAAGTCGACAGCATGTGATTCGTTTGAATTCTTGATTGGCTTGCAATCGTTTTCTCGGAAATGTTATTCCATGTGATGCCAAAAACAACATCGAATGAAAACATTTTTTGTATTTCATGTATGCGCGCGTTTCACGGTGAAAAATGCGATCAAAATATCCCAATAATGCGCATTTCAAATATCAAATAACGGCGAAAAAGAGTAAATTTTTCATAATTTGATGTTGTTGTTGCTATTTGTTTAGTATCTGTTTCGATTCAAGAAATGTGTCACTTATAAAATATTTCAACAAACATCGTTCGCTCGCATGAATCGTACAAAATAGAAAGAGGTTTGTGTTAATATGCAAGAATCGTGAATGGCGATTGAAAAGAATTTCGTTTGCCCGGCTCCTCTCGACTCGTAACGCGCTTATAATTCGATTGCTCGCCTCATTTGGGTCGTATTGAGAATATGCGACGATGAAAAATGCACAAACAAAAACCCGGAATAAAATTGCAAAAACAAATAGAACGTATTTAGTTTTTGGCACACAACAGCACCAGATGGCTTGTTCGAGAGAAAAAAAAAACGCTCCCTATCTTAAGCCTATACATTAGTAAATTCCGTCTCATTCGCATGAATAGGGGAATAAAATCCAGTCGAACAAAAGCATAAAAATCGTTGGGTTGAAGAAGAGCTGTTCAGGAAAATCTAAAGCCCATCTCGAAAAATAGAGTGATGAAATATGCAAAATAATCATGATTGCTTTGAGTGAATGACAATTGTCACATGAAATGGATCCAATTTTTTATGCCAAACTTTCTTTTTTGTTCTATACGGTGAAATAAATGACTCGAATTTCTCTGGCGGCCGTTTTGCGCTTGAAATATGCAAATGAATTCATTCGATTAAATTGAGTCAACTGCTCATTTCGTCACTGATACCTGCGAAATCGATTTGTGTATTGTGTAGAGCCTTTCGTTTGAGGTCTTTGTGTACGTCGCTGAGAATTGTGTGTGAACATGGATTTCCCCTTATTCAGCTCTATCTCGCTCACCTGCCTCAAAATGTCGGTCTCTTTTTCTATGCAACCGCATGCCGTGTGATCAGCGGTCGACAAACACCACGGCCAACATTAGTAATACAAATTAATGGAAATGCCGACTAAATATATATGAATGCATTAAAATAATGATGATGTTGTTGCTGTTGCTGTTGCTATTGTCAATGCCGACAGAATGAAACTCGCGACACGCACACAACCAAATCCGAGCAGAATAAAGAAAAATGACGCACAAAAGAATAACAAACAATAACGCACATAAATATACATATGCTTTACAAATACGGTTATTTATGTATGAGTTCTTGAAATGGAACTTATGATGCCCTATTCAAATAATTCGGAATCGATGTTCCGAACTAATATTCGATATCATATCGAAAAATTCATTTGATTGAACAAACATATGTAATTTTCTAATATTTTATGGATTTCTTCCATTTCAATAAATTTATGCTTGCTCTCGGCAAGACACAGAGGCCTAGAAGAGAAGAGACAAACCGCAGCGTTTCAGTATATTATAATCAATATTTTTTTTATTAAGAATTCCTACATCGACATCGATTCAACTCTAATTTATATGCATACATTTTCGATTCAAACATTCATTTCGTTTATCGGGCATTTTTCATTTTCTGGATCGAGATGACTGTTATTCTTCACCCAAAATGCACGCCAGAAAATTTTAATTTAATACACACACTGGAGCTGATGTTTTGATGTTTAGTTTTTAAATTGCAAATTACGCATTTTTTTTATTAATTCAAAAGCAAAAAAAAAAAAACAAAATAAAACAAAATAAAACAAAATGCCAACATGCTTATTTTGACTGCCATCAAACAAAATATTTCCAATTTCGCCCCATTCCAAATATAATATTCAACTAAAGAGCAGACATTTTAGCAGTTTCGACTTCAAACGTCTTGATCATAAGCAGATTCTGCTTATAAGAAATTCATAGGTCTTGAACGTTTATTCCGAATTCAAGAAAAAATAATTGAATCAGAAGAATATTTGACACTCAAATGAATTCCAAATCCAATTTAATTAATTTCGAAAGTGGCATCAGAAAATGAAGAGAGAGAGAGAGAGAGAGAGAGAGAGAGAGCTTTTAGTTCGAGAAACAGTGGCAAAGTGAATATTAAGGCAATTTATAAGGGTTGGCGATAAGTGTCGGCATGTTTTATGTATTTGCGTCAAATGAAGAAGTTGTAAAAAGGATTAAACGCAAGAGAGGAAATGAGTTTCATTGTTCGGAAAATATATTTGAATAGCGCTGTGATTGTTTTCAATATGATATTTCCTATTTTTCGGCTTCTAAACGACTATTTCCGCCTTTCTAGATTACCGGCTGCATGTAGAAATAGACAATAAATCATAATATTGCTGTCAAAAAAGTGTTTGCATGAGAAAAAACAATCAAAAACAACGAAACACATTTTATTTCAAGATAAGATTTGATCGGAACAGTTATGTTATATTTGTTGTTGGTTTTTGAGTGAATATAAGTGAGAAATGATAAACAAACTCCGACCGATCGTTGGACGGGTAGAATAAAGTTGAAATTTCGGAGAACGTAAACGCACAAACAACAAAAATAGAACGCATTGAAAGATGATTCAAGCGGTGTCGAGTCCCACTGAGAATGCATTCGCCAGCAATTCGATTGAGACCCCGCGTCGTCGATCCACATTTTATGTGCCATTGACGATAGCCACCATATCGACCGAAGACAGTGATAAAAAAACCGCTCGCAACGAAGATGACAATTTTAAAACGGAGCGACAGAAACGGGCACTAGATAAAATCTACAATCCGGATGGTGCATCGTGTAGTTTTGATTGGGGCCCAAATGAGTCTGCAGATTTGATGACGTCAAATGATGTAGAGCTAAGGACCGGCATCAAGCGCACAGCATCTGCCTCAACTGCCGTATTGACGACTAAAACTGAGCGAGTTCTATTTGAACGACCGATCAAATCGAATTCCATATCGGAAATGAACAATCGAAATAAAATCAAGCGCTACGGGATCGTTTTGAATGGCAGCGTTAATTTGGATGACGATGAGAAATTGCAAATCAATGACGAAAATCAGTGCCATGAAGAAGAGCAGGAAAAATCGCCATCGAGTACATCGACGCCCATCAAAATGATGAAATCACGTAGCCGGTCAAATATTCTCTGTCTGCCGGACAAATCATTTCAACTGTCACCGCTGAAGGAAAAATCAAAAACGTTACCACAAAATATATCGCCCAAAGTATTATCATCTGCATCTGCATCGAATGTTAATAATCATCAAAGCTCATCCACATTTCCACCAAAGTATTCGTTTTTATTGAAATCATCGCCGAAAATTTCGTTGAACTATTCATTCGATGCGGTTGCAGCAGCGTCCGCATCAAATACAGCAAACAATACGATTGCACTATCACCGCAGACCATTGACAAAAAGACTCAGTCAGCTCTACAACAATCAACGGCATCGTCACCACGGAAAGCACTCAGCTTCATTCGACGCGCTCATTCAACAAAACTGTCACGCAGCAATTCACTGCTGAAGAGTCTCACATCGAAATGTGTCGATCAAACGGCTGAAAACTTGTTGCACGGAAATCATCCGGTTTCACAGTTGTCATTTGATCGCTTCGAAGAATGCTTTCGATCGGATAATTTCTATGCATTAATTAAAGAGATGTTCCTATTGAAAGAAGATGTGGCTGCTAATTCAAACGGTGGATTGGCGACATCAAGCACAGCTGTCAACGTAACAGCGAAAGAGCCAACAGAAAACGATAAATGCGATGACGAAGTGCATTCGGGTAAATATATTCGACAATATAAATATATTGAAATCTATAATACGGAGACTGACTGATGTCCCTCTCTAACGCATCGGATTAACATCGTTTAAACGGATTAACACAACGCTTAATTTATAGGCGCATTAAAGAAATCCAGTAAAATATTTTGATGGAATATTTCATTCTGAAACAAAACGAGATTGACATGATTTCTTCTTCTCTGTTGTTTGTTAATGCTGGATCATGAAACAGAATGTTCATTTTTCTCCATTGGAAATTGGAAATTTTTATCACACACAAAAACTTGGCTGGCATTTTTCAATGAAACGGCTGTATTATTCGAAATATTTGGCTCATTTTTAATTGGGAAGTTTACAATGAATACAAAGAAATTACGAAAAATCCGATTTAATTCCCATTTTAGAGTTTTTTTTTATATCTGTGTACTTTTGCCGAAACCAATTCATATTAAACGAACAGAATCGGTGCGGCTGCAATACGATGGGAATCACAGAAAGTCGTTCGAATAAATTGAGAGCGCATGACAAGCTTTTTGTATTTTTTATTCTGTTTGTATTCATTCGTTCTCTTTTGCCAATGACGAACTTATGGAGACTTTTCTTGCCACTCTCACACAGATTTTTCGAATAATTTGTATCCATTGGTTGCGTTCCATTCGCATCGAAATAGAAAATGAACCAAATTAAGTAAAACAAGATTTGGCAACAATGTGAAAGTGAAGTAGCGCATACGTGGTCTACCGATTTCCAAATCGAAAGTGCTACTGTTTCGACTATAACTTAAACAGAAAAAAATAAAATCCGAAAATGGATTTTGCGCTTCATATGGAACATTTGATCAAAACACTTGAATGAAGTGCCCTTTTTTGTTGTTGCGCCAATTACATGTGTGGACTCTAACTGCATCGTTAAATAAGAGTGAGCAGCGGCAGTTGCTTGTTTCCTTCCTTGAATTCAGCTCCGATTGCAATGTTTAATCGCTCAATTAACTCGAGATGCTCTACAATAATGGAAAGGTTTGCCGTGCCCGCAAACGAGAGATTAACTAATACAATTGTATTTCGATCAAATCGCCCACACATGAATGGCAAAAGCCATTCTCTTCAGCTGCACCATTTGTTCTACTTTCACGATGCATATTTACGATGCGCGTTGGTTTTGTTATCGCCCAATGACGATGACGCTTGATGATTGACGCCAACGATTTTGCCTATGAAATTCAATCCGAATGCAATTGAAATCGATTTAAGTGCCAAGATTTCCATTCCTTATCCGCTTTGATTTGACTGCGATAGCATTGAGCGCAAACAATAGACTTTTGAAGAGAAGGAGCGCTTTGCGTGGGTATTTGAAGAAAAATTCGTCGTTTCATTGTGAAAATATATGACATACGGACATTTAATCGAATCCGTTATCATTTGACATCATAATCGTCTTCGATGAATTAATTTGGTGCCGAAGACAAGTCAAAAACCGCTTGAAAATCAATTTAAATGCGTGCATGAGCAATAATACACGACCACACGATTTTCAAATTACATCCAATTTGCATTTAATGCAAGCCGATGCCATTGTTATCTGCCCGACAGTAGATATGCGCCCAACGGAAAAGCCCTTTAAAGCATTCACATACATTTCAGTTCAGTCATGCCTTCGATTGTCTTTCGAACGTAGATATAAAAAATACTTTGCATTTATCATAGTCCAATCGTCGAAGCAGGTAATCAACTCGTTCGTTTTAATTAAAATTTATGGATTTGGACATGGGATTGGTGATAAATATTTTTATTATATCGATCGGATCGAGGCGCGCATCTCAAACGTCAAGTGAAAAAGAATGACGAGTCCCAACATGATCATTTAAAAGTTGAGTTATTCTCTGAATAGGTTTAAACGACCTGCCAATCAAAATCGAATCGAGCACTGTAAATCATGGTTGAAAAGTCATCAGAAATCGATTCACAAAGCCATAAACCCCATGAGCTCTACCATGAAATTTGGAATGTTTCTAGAACAAAAAATGTCATCGTTGAATGAATAGCAAGAGCAGGAAGATGATAATGCATAAATTCAAAAGATGTAACAGTAAAGTGTTCGGTTTGATTCAACAAATTAGTTAATTTTAATAGTGATTTTATGGGAAATCGATGTCATTGTTCGAAATAATATTAAAATTCTCTGGTTTGTTCGTTGCTAGGATGAAAACGAGAATTTTTTCTTCTTCAATTGTGTGTTTAACATAGTCACATGCCACCGTAATCTGCCATTGTGCTCAAATTGAGAAGCTTAAATTGTAATTTCCATTAATTTTGTGTTTTTCTCGCATTCATTCGTTCGTTGGACGAAAGAAGTGACTGGAACGAATCCAAACAGCCATGTCATGGCATTCACAATAGCAATGAACGTTACTTTTATCATTATCAACATGCAATTGACTGAAATGTGTGCCCACATCGAATATCGTCGCCAGTCATCCTGAATCAACTATTTAATTCATTTTAAATATATGTGTTCAAAAAGATGAAGAAGAAGAAAAGCTAAAAGACACAAAAGATGAGCACCATAATTCGTGAGCCATATCACGCATTGGACTCGTGACGAATATTTTAAAATTCAACACGTATCAGCCGTATCATAAATTAAAATCAATTGTTAATCCAAAAGTTCTATAAAATCAACCTTTGGCCGAGTGGCCGTGTGGTTTCTATAACTTTGAAAAAGGGCTTGCTATCGCGATGAACTAATATTTCAAACATAATGGTCGCACAAAAGCATAAAAACGTAATTGTCTTTATTTTGACCAACTGAATTAAAGCAGGTGGCCCGCATACATTTAAAAGCGTCCAATTGCATCGAAAGTAAACGTGACAAGAAAGAGAAAAAATGTGTTCACCAAACGCAGTTCGCTTCGTTTATTGACATTCTTCTAATTGCTTTCGAATATTGCGCACCAAATGTGTGGCTGTCGAAATCGAGAACGAATGTGGTGCGCGCGCTGATTGCGAAAGTACTACCTTTCATTATGATGAAACGTTTTCAATGAGCTACTCGAAGAAATGAAGCCTATTTTTGTGTTTTCATCATATCAAGAATTCTACACCAAATGCACTAGAACAATGCCCTTCAAGTGGAAAACAAAGAACCCAATTTCAAGTTTCCGAAACAACGTACGACTGGAAAAGGTAAACAATGGAGAGTCTATACTTGTTGTTTCATCGTCGTAACATTTTTCTGCTTTTTGTTTGGTTTTGCATTTTAAATTGAATTGCCGCATCGTGGAGTAACTCATTTGTATGGTGCTTCCTTATAGAAATGCTCATATTGTGCCGTTTTTATTGTACTTTCGGTCGGTACTTGAGCCCAACAGAACGGGAAAAAATCGATAAAAAAACCAAGCGACAAACGGAAACCCTTTAAGCGTTGCGCTTTACTGCATCCGATGCATGGCAAAAACTAAACTCAGCATTAAGACCACAGTGAAATGTTCTTCATTACCGTTCTTAATTCACATTTCAACGAATCGAATGGTTTTTCTTCCCCTTAACCCATTTGAATGTGCTGTTTTTTACTCCATTGTTCACATTATGGTTCAAGTGTTTTGAAAATAACGATTGCTGACGAGAAAAGAATGATTTGTGTGTGCGCATGTTGCGCAACGATCAGACCTTCGTTCGCACTCTCTCAACGATTGTCATTAGCAAACAAGTTATTACGATGAAGCTCGTTAGAAACCACAGCAAAATCAGGTCAACAGCAGAGCATTGAACAAGAAATCTTCAATTGGACATTGTTCTTTATTAGCTATTTTGCCGTTGCTAGATTTTTCCTCAACTTTTTTCAGCTTCTATTTGCTGCTCCGCTTGAATTCGATTGCATCATTCGAGTGCTATGCTTTTTGTTCGACAGCATAGTGTTCTCTTTTTTTCTATAATCGCTTCTGAGCACACTTGGATGATGGTTATTTCTTATGCTTTCTATCGAAAATCATTTATTGAATATGAATGTTTTTCCGGAAAAAAGTTTACGATAATTGGTTTGCCGCTGAGAAATTAACCACTTAAATTTAATGAAAATTCCAACAAATTATCGAAAATGCGAATACGTCTCTCGTTATGAAGTTAAGAACAGAATATTCATGGGTGTTAAACTCATTATTAGATTCTCAACTAATTGGATTTATTCAAAGTGGTTCGATCGTCATGATGAGATAATTTTAACATCAGCATTCAGTAGCAGACATTTTAACTGTCATTGCCTTCACATTGAAGGTCTTCAATCTAACGGAATGTGTATTTATGCAAAAATTTGAACTTATCAAGCGCCCCGTATTGATCGAGTTCTTCAGTTTGTCATTTATTTATGGAAATTATAATGTACGCGCATTGATAAGCGATTGGGGGCATATCAGATACAGTTCTCATTTTGCTTGAAAATAGAAAAAATAGCAGCGGCATATATTTTTGAATGAATGCATGCGCTACCTTGTGTACATCTCTTCTGCCGTATTGTTTGCGGTTCATCTTCCTTTTGAGAAATATCTGTTGCGCGTGCTTTTTCGTCCCGACCCAATGATTTATCGTTGATTGGACACGCCGCTGTGATAAAGTCGTGATTTGAATGTTTTATTTTCGATGCGACGAAGAAGCAAGGATTGGGAGGCGGCAAAATGGTCCATAATTTTATCTGAACTAAGAAATTATCATAAAATAAATGTATTGGCCTGCGGCACAAACGTGTGTCTCTCGATGGCTCTTTTGGAAAATTGAAAATACATATAATCACATAGGTGCGCACATTCCAGAAATGGCGTTTATATTAGAAGAACACCGACAGAGTTCGTGGGCCGACTTTCTTTTGAACCAGATCTTACTTTGTTCAATCGAAATGCATATTGATTGATTCTCGCTTTCCGAACAAAACGACTGGTGTGGATTAGAACAAAATCGATGGAAATGTGTATAAGAATAGATAGACATAGCGTGTTTGATTAAATCTATCTCTCGAAGGAAGTCTCTCGAAAGATGGCTACAGAATTCATTGCAAAATAATTGATGAATGACGGAAGTGTGCATTGTAATTTGATGCAAAGCATTTTCGATCAAGTCAACAAATACGATTTTTATACTTATTCATAGAGGGGAAAAACACACACATTGAAGGTGAGATCATTTATCGTGTAGAAATGATTAGGCACTTAGGGGCTTCGGTGATTGGCATGCCTTTAAATTGTATATACTTGTACTTTTAAAAGTAGAAAATCTGATTGTTGGCGTATTCTTGTACTGCACAAATTTTTTTGTATTATGTTAAGTACAGATAATTCACCGTCCAATATTCTCTCTTCAGTTTTATTTTCGTCGTTGTTCAACCATGAAGACAACACAATATATCAAACTACACTGTATTTATTCTTTCAAACATGCCAACT
Source organism: Obolodiplosis robiniae (assembly GCA_028476595.1). Lineage (NCBI taxonomy): Eukaryota > Metazoa > Arthropoda > Insecta > Diptera > Cecidomyiidae > Obolodiplosis > Obolodiplosis robiniae. Next base: position 23,462,092 of record CM052015.1, read on the forward strand.
TCAATTCCCGATCGACTCATTTTGTACTCCAAAAAGTAATGAATGATGAAAATTAACAATAAGTTAGTGAGAAAGAGATTTAATACGCTCAATGTTTGTTCGAACATTGCTGCTGCTGCTGCTTCTTCTTCTTCTTCCTTTTTTCCTCCGCTTCGCCCTGCTTTGATTGTCTATTCAATGTGTGTATGTTCTGATAGATCTGTTTACTTCGACGGCCTTTTATTAAATGTTCTATTGTTACTAGTAAAATACGATAAAAAATGGTTTTGAATAAGAATACCAGAACAAGGAATAGACGATTTTTTTTTTCAAAAATTAAGCATGAAACATGATAAAAGAATTTTTGCCTGAATCCCTTTTTTCAATGATTCAAAAGCAGTTTTAAAGATATCGATTTGGAAATGATTTAGGACTGCAATTTAGGGACAATTATCATAGAATTAGGTCAAGTAAAATCAAATCTAATTAATTTTGAATTGTTTGCATTCTTTGTCAAGGCAAAACACGTAGCCCACTGAGACGGGTCTTGCTGATATTTTTCAATCATATCAATAAAAATGGCATATTCAACTATTGAATTATTTTTTCAACCACGAAATATCATGAGCAAAGGTAGAGCTGTCTCCCAGTCACGAATTTCGGCTTCGAGCTCACAGCGTTTATCAGATCGATCGCAAATTGACCCAATTTCACAATCATTTTTCTTTTGACAAAGAAAGAAAGCTGATAAAATCAAATGCATCAATTTCGTTTCGTTGCACTTCAAATGGTTTGACGTGTAAATAGAGTCGGCATAAGACACACAAACACATACACACACTCACAAACAAACTGTCTGCTTGTCATTTGTATGCCCAATAACTGGCATTGTTTCGACATGAAACACCGAAAACAAAGATTATTAGATTAATGGATTAGTTGATAGTTTCTTCAAATAAATTTGAATACACACGCGTATGATGCATTCAGGTAGAAATCCAAATGCTTTTCGGCTTGAAAACCTCGAGTGCAAATAGGTCAAAGTGTCATGGAAAGATTAGATATATTTGCTTTGATTGTATTTTAAAGAAGAAGCATTGATCAAATACACATAAATCGACAACAAATCAAATGCGTAAAATAATTTCAGTTTATAAAATAAGAATTTAAAAAAAACGTAAGGCTTCTTTTGAAATTAATCGGCATGTCTAATGAGAACCAGGTACCCGACAACAACAGATACACATTAACGGTTATTTTTGTATTCCAACTCAAATGAGGCGAAGAAGCCACGTTTGTGTTCGAGCGCATGATAACCAACACCAAACCCTTCATCGATTTATGTTCCTTTCTCTCCATAGAAATGTCTGTTGTTCATTACAAATTCCGCTTTTCTCAGTAATATTCACGTTTTTCTCACCCCGTCGAGAAGTGTTGCAATTCATTTCCATTGCTTGTTCTTTTTGTGTCTCGAAAATGATTACGTTTTGTCCAAAGCAGCGATTTGTGTTTTGTTTTGCTTCATCAATGACAATGCATATACATATCCATTTGGTTTGGCATGTGTTCATCAGTTGTGCTTGTTTCTCTCTCTCTCTCTCTCTCTCTCTCTCTCTCTCTCTCTCTCTCTCTCTCTCTCTCTCTCTCTGTGTGTGTGTGTGTGTGTGTGTCTTATATCTCTTCAATTCTGTTCTATCTTGAGCTGTACTAAATGTAGCTGCAAATTCTATTCTGAATGAAATCACAAAGCCGTACACAAATTGTACAAAAACTTACAAATACACAAGCGAAATCAAGCTGACACTGAAATTCGTCTCTATCCCGGAGCAAAAGTGTACGTTTTGATCTGAGCAAGCAAGACAAAATGTCGCTTCGCCGTGAATCATCATAATACGTTTTAATTCTTTTTTTTCTCTTGTTTACATAATTTTCTATTTTGAAAAAAACACACTGCTCACAAAATAATTATACGCTCAATTCGCCACATCTCGTTTTTGGCATGGCTTCGCACACAAACGCTACGAATCAGTTATGATTGAGTCACCGATGAAATAGGTCCAGTGAAGCATTCGCAAATTATTTGACATATTGTCTGCGGTTGATTTATAAATCGGTTCCATCAAATGCGATAGTTTGTGCTAAGAAAAGGAAGAATCAGCTGGAATTGTGATGTAAATTAAGATGTGACCGCAAAGAATTCCAATCCGATTGAAAGGATAAACGTACCGAAAATGCCAGGTGTCTGTGACTATATTAAAAATACGATAATCAATAGATTAACAAGTGGTGATAGATCGAATGTGTCTAAAGGTGAGATCGAAATATTTGTTATATTCGATAAAAATGATTTCGCATCAAGGTTATTTCATGCTACTCGTTAAAAAGATTCGTTTTAAATCGCAGTGAATCTGTGTGTTGGAGCAATTACTTCTGGTGAATTATTGAAATGATGTGCCCGACCTTGACGAGCGCAATTTAGTCAAAGCATTTAATTAAATTCCACACAGTGTTCGCCCAGCCCAAGCTGAAAATCAAATAAAAATGGAAGCCCGTGTGGCTCGTGGGATGAGCATCGATTTGTCAAAGACAATGTGTAAACACACGATGAGATTTCATGTAGAGGTCGCTTGTGAATCTCCAACACATCGATTCATAATTATCGAATATGAAATTGCAGCAGACAATCCAATCAATTTTAAATGGGATGCAATTGTCTGAACATGTTGTGCCATTTTTTCCTCACACTCTCTGTCGCTCATTGAGCAACCGAGAGAAAAAAAGGCTCTAAATGAATTTCGGATAGTTTGTTTCAAATGCGGGTTAAGCATTTTGTCATTTCTTATGTTTTGTCCATCGTCTCATGCTTCTTTGTTCTTGTTCTCATTTGTTGTTTATCTCTCTCTCTCTCTCCCTCTGAGATTTTTTCCAGGCCGAAGACGAAATAAAAAGAGAAAAGAGCAGAAGTAACAATAATAATTCAAACCGGTTTTCTGACGATCAAGAATGATATTTGTTCATAGAGTTGAAATGACGGTCGTTTGAAATGATCTGAAAACTGTACTGAATCATTATTGCGTTGCATGTTTATAACTTTGGTGATTCCATGCGTGCGTCGATGTCCAAACGAAACGAAAGGATCTGTCAGATTGAAAATGCTTCCAATCCAGTTAACAGCGTGATATTTCGTTTTTTGTAGGCACATTTTTCATGACACGAACAAATATCAATGCAATTAGTTGGTTTGATCCTTTTATTCAATTTCGTCCATCGCTTCCCAATATTCTCTGTCTCAACAGATTACCCATTTTGCTATCAAACGAAATTGAGAGAGATTCATCGAAAGCAAAACGTCAGTATCATCGCACTTTCAAGCAAAGTTCTTTGCATTTAACCTTCTTCGTTATTTTTCTTCTCTCTGTCCCTCTCTCTCCCTCACTCTCACTCTCTCTCTCTCTCTCTCTCTCTCTCTCTCTCTTCCTCTCAAATAAATCGGCATGTAATTCTTGGCAAACATAATCACGTTGTTTACGTTTTCGCTGGTAAATTGATCGGCGGCGTGTACACATTTCTTGGGTCGCCATGTTCATTGTAAAATGCGAACGAACGATTGGAATTGAGATTCTTTGGAGTTTTCTCGGACGATGTGCGTCCATTTCGTTTGATAGTTGCTTAATAATGATGAATCTTCATGAAATTAGTATTTTTTTTTTATCTTGAGTTCAATTCATTTCTACACGCCATTCACCTCTTCCAATCCACACGTACACAATTTCATCCAATGTGCTTTCTCGTGTGTTTGCACAGCGAAACGAAACAGCTTGATCTTTATTATTCATTCTATTTGTTTGAATTCAAAGCCAACGCATGTCTCAAGAACCTCAAACAAAAACAAAATGAACAATGTTGAACGAAAATCCGAATCGAGCGAGACACACGCAAAAATACTCATTTCCACAATGTCATTTCTCACACGGCCAATATTCGACAGAACACCTACAAATGTATTGCGAGAGAATAAAGCCTAAAAGCCATCATATCGAAAACGTAAACAAAATTCCGCACCGCTTTTTTTAATGTGTATCTCTTTTTGGCTTTTTTATTTTATGCTTCGCACATATTCATCGGTATGCGAATGCGTGAGTTGAGTTCAGCAGCGGCAACATTGCCACATTTGCCTCCAAATATTTTCGCAATTTGTTTTCTGGTTCTTAGTTTTTTGTAGTCGCATTTCCCGAATAACTTGAAATTTGCGTAGAAACTTTGGCTGTCGATCAAATTTGTGTCAATTCACACATTTTTCTAATTGATTTTTTCTGTGCTGTTACTAGAAATGTAAACAGATCTAGCGATGAAAACTTAAGTGGTTTTAATGAAAAAGGCATAGAATGGATCCCAAGTGATAATAATCAATCGAATCTCACAATGTCATCGAATCTGATCGTCTTTTAATTTCAAATTAACCAATATCTTCGAACGAATCGCTACATTCCGAAGTTTAGTGCCTATCAATGACGAGCCAAGCTCGCTTCATTAAGAAAATCAAATAAAAGAGAGAAATAGAATGAAAATTGATTTGTCGAATGCATATACACGACGATATTAAATTACTCTCACCAATTTTCCATTTTATTCATTTTTTATAGCATTACCTGTTCTTTGATTCCATTAATATGAATGCTTTGAAATCGATACATAATCGTTTTATAATTTCATGAATCGTTTTGATTTCATAGAATAGGAAAAACTCCAGAACATGATTTGAAATTCTACAGAAACGATGGTGATAAGACTTGAAATAAAATTTTTGGGTGAAAACGGTTAGAGATTTTTCAGAAGACGACCACACACGTCGTTCAACGGATTCTGCAGAATAATCGAATGGACTTTGAAAGAGGAACCGATAAAAATGTTTTGTTGTGTTGTCGACAAACCGATCATTATGCTGATCATTTTTACTTCAACCATAAGTCATAATGACTTTAACAGAGCTCGAACCGCAGGTACCAAGCAAATTATTGTCCTGCACAAAATAACAAGAAAATGATCGTAGAGAAAATCAGCGAAAGTGAATCAATCGACAGTGATTCATATCTTGTCAGTGGTTCGAATACTAGAAACTCGTTTGCGTGCTCACTATTCTGGAATTTTCGTCGGAAATTGTGATGAGTATGACAAAACGACGGTAATTGAGATGGGCTTCAAGTATTTTATTTGTAAAAAATGACCCTTTGTCTAACTGATGAAAATGATAAGATGTTTTTTCTGAGTTAAATACCCAGTTTTGACGCACATGAAAAAGGTCAGTCATCAAAATCCTTGGAAGACGTATGATTCAAATTGTATTTTGATACAGCATTAAACACGACACCGTTTAAAAAATTCAATTCATTTTAACGAATGTCAAATTTTTCAAATAAGACATCTCTCACTGAAATAAAAATGAATGGTTTACACAGATACGACTTGAACTATCATCAAAATTGATAAATTATGGAGGTATAGTTCATTGGCCAGAGCTATGTTTCAATATATTTTTACATCTCCTTTTGCTAACGAAACCACCGAAAGAACCGTTTCGACATATCAAAGTGCATTAAAACATTCCATTAATAGAGAATGATCGATTTCCAGCGATTACTCGCTTCGTATGCTCCAAAGCAAGCATTACATATTCGAAATGCAGTCGGATTGTGCCTAGTGCACAGCACACACATACAACGAAAATATGTTTTACTCATAGTTGTCATTTTACGGTTCGACACTCACCGTTGAAATGTATCTGATACAATTCATGATGTGATTCAGCAGAGAATAAAAGAGGCACTAAAACCGCACTCACACCAAAACACCAATTACAGACCACAATGGGTGTCGATCGTAAATAATAATGCTGAAACCGAAAAACAATTGAAAAAATCTCAGAGTAAGAGATAAAAGCTGTTTTATCGATTATTATTTATCGTGGAATGTGTCGTGGCGAAAAACGGAATTGCGGTGAATGTAATATTATTTCGCTGGAAATTGAGTAACCCACGAAGCTATTTCGCTGTGTTGTTTCCTTCTTAATTTATTTACGTGCGTTATGCAATCGCAAGCATGGCACGCATGCATTCAATATTTGGCGCCGCAAAAAAAAAAAAACAGAATTGAGTTGTTAATTTGTGAATGGTTTGCTTTTCGTGTCGACACACGGCAATTGACATTTGAAATATCAAGCTTAAAATGGTTAACGTGGATTTCAACATTTTAATTATTGTCTTACAATCGATGCAAATATCATTTATATTATCACCCATTTTGTGATTGTGTTCAATTTGTTGACACAAAATGGTAAAACGGTAGCTGAGGAAATGGCATCACGGATTAAAAAGCAATAAAAATGGATGAGCTCGTCTTCGAAATGGGCTTGCTTATGGGTAAATTCGATGATAAGCATTCTAGTCACGTTTTGTTTGTTTCACCGTTTTGGATTTTGTCCATTTTGCCGCGATGAATTATGGAAAACTCGCTGGTTTTGTACGCATCAAAGTGAACCGTTTCAGACGTCCATCAATCTCAAAAACCGAACACGATTATAACATCTAGATAACATTCGACGTATGAACACTTAAAAGTCACATGCACAAAAGTCAATGCACTTTAAGATTGGCTTTTCGACCAAAAAACGATAAGAAAAAGTATAGAAAAAAATTATGACATTTCTATTCATTTGGTCGAAATTTAAATGACCGATGACTAATGAATTTTTCTTTCTGCTCGCCTCAAATGACCGCTGTATGACCATTACATTAAAGTTAATTGAAATTTTCTTTTCATTTGCAGACACATCATATGAGAAAGCATGTCGACGTGGTTCGGCTCCATCGACGCCTATTTTGGGCCAGAAAAACCCACCAGAGCAACAATCAACATCACGATTCACAAATTTCTTCTCAAAACGGTATGTGTTCGTTTATTATTTGCCAACAAAACATCAAAAAGTGGCATTCAAAAAAGAATTTAATTCGACGTCATTTAGCTCTTTCAGATCAAATCCGTTGAAGCGAACCAAATCGGTGACGAAATTGGAGAGATCGAAGCGGGGTCCGGGTGGTTTGCGAGGCTCACGATCGCATGAATCGTTGCTGTCGAGTCATGCGGTGATGTCGACGATTGATTTGTCATGCACGGGAGCGGTTGGTGTGGCTCCGGTGCATCAGTCAGTTTTGGGACGGCGACACTGTTTCCAAGTGCGAGGCGGCCCCCGAGGCGAACGCTATTACAGTTGTGGCTCACGCCAAGAACGCGATCTATGGATCTACAGTCTACGGAAATCAATTGCACCGAATGCCGAGCACCAGCGACGCACCGACAATTCACTGAAAATGTGGATTCAAGAAGCCAAAGCGATCACCCCGAAGAAGCGCTACTTTTGCGAAATCAATCTCGATAAAACACTCTACGGGCGAACGAGCGTGAAGCAAAAGACAGATCTTCTGTTTTGGGGAGAGTATTTTGACTTTCCAGATATACCTGACATCAATGTGATCACCGTAAATATATTTCGCGAGGGCGATAAAAAGAAAAAACGTGACAAACACATTCTCGTTGGGTCGGTGAAAATTCCGATTCACGATGTGACTAAAACGACGCGTGAATTCACCGAAGATTGGTATCCAATTGTATCGGAGAAGCACGATAGTTTTAGCCGTAACTCGACCAAAGAACCAATACCAACATTGCGGATCAAATGCCGCTTCCAAAGCATTGATATTCTGCCCATTGAAATTTACACGGAATTTTTGCAATACTTAAAAGAAAATTATAAGAAAGTGTGCGAGATATTGGAGCCAGTAATTTTGGTGAAACCAAAAGAAGATATTGGACAGGCATTAGTATTGCTAATGCAAGCGCACGGTTTGGCTGGACCTTTTTTAACTGATGTCGTCGCATTAGATCTACTTCGTGTGGATGATCAACGTTTGACGTTCCGTGGCAATTCGCTAGCCACCAAAAGTATGGAAGCATTTTTGAAATTGACCGGTGAACAGTATTTGCAAGACACGCTCTCTGGCCCAATTACCGAAATCATTTCGTCAGACAAAGACTTTGAGGTGGATCCATTAAAAGCGCATGGATCATTGTCTCGGCAGCAGCAAGCCCTACGGAATGCCGTTAAAAACACATGGAATAGCATTGCTGATTCGCATAAGTGAGTTTTCGAATTTCAAGCAAGTCGATAATTACTCATTCAACTAATGAGCCATAATAATTATGCTCCACTGTAATTAATGAGCTCATTTTATTTATTATTGAATTTTTTTTTCATCTCTTTTCCACCAATAAACAGAAATTTCCCACCGCAACTTCGTGAATGTTTTGCAACATTCAGAGAGCGCTTGATCGAATTGAACCGAGAAGATATGGCCGATAATTTGATTAGTGCATCCATCTTTTTGCGGTTCTTGTGTCCAGCCATTTTGTCACCGTCACTTTTCAATATTAAAAATGGTAATTTATTCTCAACTTTCCTAAAAATCAACCTGTTCTATCTTATTTTAATGTCCATTTTATTTCTTTATTCATCAGAATTACCAACACCAAGAGCGACTCGTAACTTGACACTCGTGGCAAAAACGCTCCAAACATTGGCTAATTTTACTCGATTCCAAGGCAAGGAAGACTTCATGGAATTCCTGAATGATTTCCTTGAACAAGAAGCACCGCGCATGAAGGAGTTTTTGCACCAAATATCTACACGTTCGACTCAGCCAACCGTTGACACCGTTCTCGATTGGCCCGGCTACATTGACGAAGGCAAACAATTGGCAATTTTGCATCATTTGTTGTCGGAGAATATTCTGAAATTGCCGACTTTACGTCAAAATGAGCTTGGTCAATTGCAAGGCATTTTGGATGACATTTCGAAAGCCAGGATTTCGAATAGTTTTGGTGTTTCGCAGACGAATTTATCGGAAATTAGCCAATCAACACACAATGGACAATCACACACATTGTCTCGATCGGAAAGTGGCAACATCACTTCAAATTCGATCATTAAACCATTAGGAAATGGTGAGCGCGGCATAATGCGCGGCGTGCTCACTCCAAGCTCATTGGAAAAGAATATCTTTCGATACAATGATCCTACCGTATCACCGCTGTTGAATCACAATCAAGAGAATCCAATTACAAATCGCAGCCAAAATAGCATATACTCAAATCCAATCCAGCACTCGCATTCTACTTCGAGCATATCATCCATTTCCAATCACAATTATCAAAATCATTTGTTGTCTACGACAGTACACCATCACCATCACAAAAACCATGCTCCCAGCCCCGAACGATATGCATACTTACAACAACAGCAACAACAACAACAGCAAAAGCATCAACAGGTAGTTCATTTTGCTTTAGCAAACCTATTGAACGATCGATCTAATGTGAATCCTTCTTTTTTTTAGCATCAGCAATACAAGAGCAATGTGTATTTAGATTCATCATCGTCAACTCCGCGCAATTTCAATACAACATCGCATTATTATCAACCGAATGGTGTCGGTTTGAGTGGTCGCCGGAGTCCATCAATGCGAGCGAGCACATTGCCGCGAAACAATAACATTCTACCAGTTACCAATAACAGTAATGCGAACCACATTGAAAGCACAGCTCCATCGAAGAATTCGAATCTCATCCAAATTGGAGTGGACACATCGTCGGCATTTGTGCGAAAGAGTCCAACACCAATGCTAAAAGCACAGAACAATCACAATAATAATCATATAATGCAGAGAAATGGATCGCAATTGAGTTTGTTGAGCGATCGTGGAGGTAGTCAATTGCAAGGATCGGTTGTGAACGGCAAAAATGCGTTCAATTTGGATTTGGGCATCCCACATAATAGTCTCATCGATCCACCGCATCCATTGCATGCGGTTTCAGTTCGAACAACCAATCATAATTCAAATATGCCAATGAAATTGGAGGATTTGGATGATTTATTGAAATATGCCGATGAGCAGGCGACGAGAAATGGAGAGGAAATCAAAGCAGCCAAAGTTGGAAGCAGCACATCGATTGGACATTGCAGCTCGGGCTACCAAAGCATCACCACACAATCGCAGAGCTCAACAAGTCCGGTTGATCTGGCAAGTGGTGTGAATGCACCAAATGCCAATGAATTCCCAAGCAACAGTATAAAATCGCGACGCGCCCTCGCCCAACATATGTCATCGGCCGGCAAATATCAGAACAATAAATATGTGAATGGAAACAATAATTCCAATATGAATAGTGCACTAGCATTTAAGGTGAGCGTTTAGATAATTTATTTTCAAGGACCAAATGCATGGGACACACATTTAAATTGTCAATCATATTTTCAGAACCCACTTTACCAGTTGCAAAATGCGATCGCCGTAAATGGGACAAATGGTACAACGATTGCAGTTAATAATAATGTTGGCTCGAATGGAAGAGGACGAAGACAGCATTACAGTCAGCTACACTCAAGGGCTTCACAAAAATCCTCGTCACTCACACCATCGAGCAGTGATGAAAGACTAAGTCAATCAAATGTTCTGGACGATTCGAATGGCAACACTGTTAACGGTTTAATCAGCAATTTAAATGGCACATTAACCAGCAGCAGCGACAAAGAGCACTCTCTGAATGATGATTGCGGCAACGGAACGTTGAATGGCAATGCTTCAATTACAAAACGGTTGACCGGCAGCAATAATCGAATGCCACGAACTAATCCCTTGATGCAGGTAAGCGTCGACGAAACGTATATGTTTTAGATTCTCTGAATAAAGAAAAATACATCAATTGAAAATATTCGCTTGCGATTGCAGTACAAACGTGAAGATCCGATCGAACCATCGTTGAACTTTTCCAATGCGTCGGCACATCACAATCATATCAGTCATCATCTTCGCTTCCAGCGACGCACCAGCTTAGATTCACCACATTCGGGCTCCGATAGCGATTCAGAAGGCGATGGTAAACAAGAGAATTGCATTTAATCCGTTTATCAGACAAAATTATCATTCAAAATGTGTTTTTTCATCTTTAGAAGTCATTCGGCTTGGTGAAGGCAAACGACGTCGATTTCCCCGAACAATTGAACATTGTGAAAGGGAAATTCAACGGCTACAGTCATCGTTAGATGCACTTCGAACTCATCGCGGTGAAGATGGCAGCGATATCGGTGGCCGAGACTCGAACGATGAACAACAAACAATGCAACCGCACAGTGACATAAAAATGCGAAATATCATCACCAAGTGAGTGAATACAACAATTAATCATCTCTGGAAATGAACCGGACAATAGAAAAAAATAATTGTTTGTTGAAACATTGAGATTTATTTTCTAACGAAATCTGCATTTTTCTCATCTATTTAGATTAATATCAATGGAAAAGGAGTTAAGGCAGGAGCAAATAAAAATGTCAGTTGCATTGACTCACAAGCAACGCGTAATTGAAGCCCAAGGTCAACAAATTGCAGCTCTAGATGCAGCCAACAATCGATTGCTCAGCGCATTAAGTAGTCTTCGACAACGATACGAGACAGTGAATCAATCACAAAACTCATCAACTATTAATCCAAATCACTCAGCCCATTGCTAAGCGATTCGTGCGTTTGGATTGACAAACACAAAGCGCAACAATTGCTCAATAACGACAAACAATATGATTTTCTTTTTGTTTCAAAAGACGGAAAAGCAAACCAAAATAATGTGTGTGTGTTTATTTTATAACAGCACAGCACAGCCCAAACAATATATATATATTTTAAGCTCATTGTTTACACACCCAAATGATCACCATGATAAAACATACAAAAATGTATCAATTCAACTAATGTTCCCAAAAAACGAACTCTTTTTTTAACAAAAGAATTACAAACCAATTTAACCATTTTACATTGAAAATAAAGTCCAAAAAACGAATGAAAAACGAGTGCGTTGCATAAATGTTCTTTTGTTTTTAATGCCTCTTCCTTCTTTCAACGTGTTCCAGAACGTCTACAAATCATACATACTCTCTCAGTCACCGTAACTAATAAGCAAAACCTATCCAAAAATGTAATAGATACAAAATAGTTGACATACTCAAGTTATCTGACTCTAATTTTAGGCACATCTTATTATTAATTTAACATATAATTCTTATGCTCTGTATATTTATTTCACTTCTATCTTTTTTTCCGCCAATTTCATTGTAACACCTACGTTTTTGTGAAAAATCAAAAACAACGTCACATATATGAAAAAAAAAAATTTCATTTAGAACTTATTCGAATTACTTATCTTGTATAAATGGAAAGATTTATTATTGACTTTTCTAGATTTTAAGCTAAAAAGGAATCAGTTCGATTTACAACTGAATTTCCGAAGGAGTGACAACAAATTTAAACATTTCTTCATTCAAAATACACAAACACACAATAAATATCTTAGTAGATTTTATGTGTTTGAAACTTAAGAACCTATTTAAACAGTGTACTATAAACAATATTAGAATTTAGAGCAAAAATTAACAACAACAGCATCAATGAATGTTGCAATCAAAATTCAGAACGATGTCCCTTAGAAAATAAACAACAAAATATATTCAGAATATTGATGAATTCTTCTTAACAAATTTTATGAAAATCCATGCTTGATGATCAATCGCACCTTTTACACACATTTATTTGGAGGCAAATAAAATATAAAATTCGATTCAATAAAACCCAATGAAAATGATATCCAATAATCCATGCGTTTTATTTTCAATTGAAAATCAAATTTGAAGTTTTTTTTTCAAATGGATAATGAAAGAAATGTTCGAAATGTCAAAATTCAACTCTGAATTGGGGTTTGTATATATGTTTTGTCTGAACTATTCAAGAATGAAAGGAACCGAATGACAAATTAGAAACAAGTTGGGATTCAGTTTCAGACCAGGACGACAATTCAAATCATTTGTTGATTTGCATACATTTATTATATACGCTCGTCGTGATATCAACCTGCCGCTTTCATGCTTTTTCTCTTACGAAAAATGATTCGACCAACTTAAATGGTTCAGTATCATTCCGCACGACATTCCCTGAGCTCGACATGTTATTTCAATATAAAATTAACAATATTCAAAAATGATGTTTTGTTATTTTTTATCAAAAATTTTCCTTTGCATCAAATTGAATTCCAGGATATTAATCCGTCGAAGAATAAAACATCATAAAAACTGAACGCTTCATCTCCGCAAACTATTCAACCGCTTTCGTTGGCTGCCTTGACACTTTGACAATTCGCTTGAAAAATTGAACGTTTGAAAGAGCAAACGATAAAATACCACATATTGCTCCCGCTCTAACCATCGCACCAAATCAAGCTAATTATATTTCTAACACAAGCACGAGTCGCATTTATTTTGCGGTGTTTCAACGTTTTGTTTTCATTTTGGACGTCTTTTTGACTTTCTAGTTGTCGTTTTGAGTTATTTTTTTGTTGATTGCAGTTGGCGTTTATTTTGATTTTTCACCAAAAAATAATTGCAAAATGCGATTCATTGAAGTTTGACCGAATGAATGCAATCCATTTAAGTGAATTCAATGAATGTTGTCGTTGCGATGTAATGTGATCAAAATACTATTTTTGAAAGCACACAAACAACAACCATTACGAATATCGTGAAAGAATTTAGCTTAAACGCGAACGATGTAATGTGTAAGCAACAATATTGGCCGAATAAGTATTGACGTTTGCTATTGTTCGTGTGGTGTCATCTCAAAATGACTGATTCAAGAACAATTAAATAAAATGATAAATAGAACGCCTTTGAATATGAAGTTCAATAAATATAAAGTGTGACAATAGTACCGATGACATGAACATCAATGAATGGAAAAAAATGCACGAAGAATCGTTTAGTTGGCATTCAAATGAAACGAAAAAACCAGAAAAACAATGATCTACTGTGAAAAAAAAGCGAAAATTTATAATTCGTTTTCTTTTTTTTTTTTTAATAAAAAAATCAATGTGAAAATAGTCAATTTTTGATTTGTAACGTTTTGAGTAAATGATGGATGATGAATGTCGTGGCGTTCGGCAGCGTAGAAAACAAGCGGACCCAACATGTTGTCCTGTTTGCGGAATAACAGTGCGAACACATGAGATGGAGCAACATTATTCTATGGAAATGGATCGTTTAAATAAATTGAGTATTCAAAAATATCGAAGAGCACAAGCACAAGCAAAAGACATGTCATCACCGACGATTGGCAATTCATCCGTAGCTTCGAGCTCAACGACAACAGAGACAAGAGACGCAAAAGATTGCTGGAATACTTATCAGCGCATTAAAAACAATAGAAGCACTCGATTGAAGGTAAAAGAATTGAATGTTGTTTTAGAAAACCATATTCAAAATTGCTTCCAAATCTGAAATATGAACCCAATTTGGATTGCAGTTAAAGAATCGCAAGAGACGAGCAGATGATCCATTGTGTCCCGTCTGCAATGAACGCATTCCGGATGATATAAATGTTCACGTTGAGCTTTGCTTACGCCGTAACGAACGAAACAATGGAAGTTTCAGTGCAACTAACGATGATGATGATGATGACGACGACGATATAAGTATTGATGTTGAAGGGGAAACATACGAAGAGTATGAATGGGCTGGTCAGACTAGAATACGTGCATCGAGTTTGCTCGAAGGTGGCTTCACCGCAACAGGTTAACAAAATAAATGATTTCTCATAATTCAACTCATTCAAACAAGAATTTCTTTTCACAACAGGACTTCTAACGACGTCCATCAGTCAAATTGATGAAGACGAAGATTTGAATGTGGATGGCGATGATTCACAGATCTACGGTGACCCACAATACAGTGAACGTGATATAATTTTGCCAATGGTTGACAATAATAAGAAGGAGAACGTATATTTAAGAAATTTAGTAATTGGTGAAGCGTCCGTTTCAAGTGGACCTGATACGAACAGCAGTCGTAATGGATTCAATTCAGCCGCAATCAAAGCAAATGGCGAGGGTTCAACGACAAGTTGTGGATTTGAAAGTCAGTCCATTGCCGAAACAGAAATAACATGTGAAAGTACAGCCAGTAGCAGCAAGATTACGATCGATTTGAAAGATGGATCGGTCAAAGAAGTTACAACAGTAGCAAATCAACCGTCAGTATCGTCACTCTCACAAAGTGATACAGCCGCAAATCAAATTATTGAAGCGCTAAAAGAGAAAATACGCGAATACGAAGCAATTATCAAGAACAAGAGCAAATGCCTAATTTGTATGGATGAATTTCGGATACCAGTCGTCTCGATTTGCTGTTGGCATGTTCACTGCGAAGAATGCTGGTTGCGAACACTTGGAGCGCGCAAACTTTGTCCCCAATGCAATATGATTACATCGCCAACTGACCTACGAAAGATTTATATGTAACAAAAAATAGCTAATAATAAAAAAAGCATCGTACCATCAATTATTATTCTAATTATGACGTTTTTTGTATATTTTTGATTAATAAACGAAAGAAATAGTGTGAGAGTTTGTTTAGTTTCAAATGCGGTCCAAGCGTTATGTGAAGCTCAGTGCAGAAATATTCAATTTGTCTCAAGGATGTTTCAATCAATGTCAAAACTGGATGCTTAAAGCTATTTCTTTCACTGAATTTTCGCTGTTTTAATCAAAATAACATGCGATTCTTTCGATTGTCGTAAAATTCATTTCAATTGAGTCTAAAATCAGAAGCACAAAAATCCTTACTGTTGCATCATCTGTTTTTGGCAATGTATTGCGAAAAAAACCCATGAGAATAAGTGAAAATAGTACGACGTGTGGAGCAGCCGCAGTATTCTGGTGTATGCCAATTTCTGAGGCTTTATACTAATTTGGTCCCTAAATAATATAAGAGCAAAGTGGCGCAGTGGAAGCGTGCTGGGCCCATAACCCAGAGGTCCGAAGATCGAAACTTCGCTTTGCTAAATTCTTTTTTTCTCTCTTTTTTTGCTTCTTTTATTAAATTTTTTACAGTATTTTTATATCAATCTTTTATCTAACGTGCCATTTTCAAGTGGGAATTGCTCGAAATATCCAAGAAGACTTTTCGTTTCAATTGAGACCAAATTGGTTTTTTTTTTTTTGAACGATAATAATAAATTATAATAATAAACAATTCAAAAACTGTGCGAGTCACAAATCTGGTAGAAGTCTTTGAAAAGGAATGTTGATTTAGAAATGGCAACGTTCCACAATGTCCAAGATTTTTTCATCTTCTAATTTCATTGATGGAATATTCAAGCATTTTTCGAGAAATGAGCGAAATTGAATAAACGTCACAAGAAAAATTTAAAATAAAAAAATATTGAAAAAAAAAAAATTAATTTAGCAAAGCGAAGTTTCGATCTTCGGACCTCTGGGTTATGGGCCCAGCACGCTTCCACTGCGCCACTTTGCTCTTATATTAGTCGACCGCTTACTAAACACATGAACCATGTCCGCTCATTGTCCCCATCAAATAGTAATACATCTAACGATATTAATATATGTGGCTGCTCCACGCACCACACGAGAAACTATTGTTTGTGAACATTAGTCGATTCACATCGAATTATCGTCATATTAACTTTACCCTGCCTAACGAGAAATTATGAGTGGAATTTTGTAAACGTAATTAATTCGTTTTTCGTTTTTATCTAATTTGCTGCCAAACATATGGAGTGCCGTGAAAAAGAATACACTTATACTTCATTACCTGCAGCAATATTGATCAAGCACGAGCTGGAATGATGAACAAAACGTATGTTTTTACACCAAAACAAAGGGATAAATTACTCAATAAGTAATTTTCCATGAAAAAGTAATTGTGAGGTAATTTCAAAGTAGTAAAAACTTGACAAAATTAAAATTTGGTTAACTTCAAAATTTGACTTGAAGAGTGTACATTAAACTAAATTCTGATTCGTATCTTCAATACCGCCACGATAAAACGAAATTCAACTCATTTTACCATTCAGTTTGAAAAGATTCTCTTTTGGTATGTTTTTAAAGTTATTTTATATTAAGTGCTACAATTAAACAAATCAAATGATTTCAAAAAAACATATTATCTTTATTGATTAATTTACACAACAAATGTGGACTATAGATTTCGTATTCACTATTTGAAAAAAATCAAATGAATGAAATCGCGTGTCCATCTTAGAAACACATTTTAAATGGTTTGCCATCTAATTTAAGAGTTGGTGTTTTGTGTGTGCAAGAAATGGAAAACTAATACATTTAACAGCCTCATGATGTGTTCTACAATGGTTGTTATATGGTAACATGGTGAAAAAGAGAGCGAAAAAAACAATAAACATCCTCAAGGGTCAAACAAAATGCCCAGTAAATGCTACTGTAGTTTTGATTGTAGAAAACATGTTTGTGTTTCTATGGAGTTCGTTTTCATGCAAATAACACAAGACCGACAGATGGACCGACTTCGAGTTTCCTGGTGTTGACAATGCTTCTATAAAAGACAAAAACCATTGTCAAAAACATATCAGTTTTTTGAAATTCATATAAAAATAATACCTTTCTTCAATATTTTTCGAATGAACGGATGCGGTGACCACTACCATTGTTTCAGGTAGTTTACCGAGCTGGCCATCGTTCAAATTGATGGTGTGATGTACTGCACCGAAATTTAATACAACAACGACGACATTTGAATTGGCTACAGATTCACGATTTCTTTTGTACACAAGCAAATCGTCGTTGATAACAGCGATTTTCATCCCACCGTATTTGAGTGCGGCATTTTTTCTCAATTTCATTAATGTTTGGAACACTTTCAAATGACTGCGTTTTTGAGCTTGTTGCAATGCAACATTAACAGCAGTATAATTGTGAGCAATTGGCAGCCAAACTTTATTTGATGAACTGAATCCAGCATTTTTCGTGTTGTCCCACTGGAACGGTGTGCGAACGGGATCACGAGTATATTTTTGATATATCTGTGGATTTGTTTTAAGTGCTGGCGGATCAAGAGTGTCCTCCCACGATACAAACACGTCAGTCATTCCTATTTCTTCGCCCTAAATTTCAAATAGTTTTCAAATTTTATTTTTTTTCCCCTGAATATTCTAACTCAAATGAGATAATTACATAGTATGTGAAGGTGATTCCAGGTAAAGTTTTTAATAATATATTCATTATATCAATTCTGTCTGGTCCATATGTTGAGGCTATCCTTGGTTTGTCGTGATTGCCCAGCTGAAGAATAAATGATATCAAGAGTTGGTAAGTTATTTGATTCATTATCAAAAAAATAAAAAACAACAAATGAACTTACAACCCAGTTCGCATGAATTTTTTCCCCTTTCGGTAAATTATTTATCCAATTTTCAATATGAAATTTGTATTGCGAAGCTGTTGTCGAATAACCAGTTTCGGATAACAGTTGAAAATTGAATGGGATTTGAGCTCCATCTTCAACAATTTCTCCGTTTTTCACTCTTCCATAATATTTCAAAGTTTTTTCAAGTGTACAATAAGCTTCCAAAAGCAAGATCCTATGAAAATGAATAAGAATATTACAGATTCGTTAGATTGTGTGCTCGCATTTATATAGAATATGTATGTGAATTCTGCTATCTTACCGACTTGTAGGCGCAAATTCTTTTTGTGACACGAATTTTCGGAACTTGTTGATCAAATCATAAGACTCATCCAGATCCAATGTGTATATGTGTTTCAAATAATAATATGAATCGGGATCATCTTGGTCTAAGCCACTAGTTGGTTCATCGTCATAAAGACCTTCAGCATTTTCCTTACTTTCGAACAATCGTCGCACAGCATCAACTCGAAAGCCGTCCACGCCCTTTTTCATCCAAAAACGCATGATATCATTTATTTCATCCAAAACCTTCGGATTCCGCACATTCAAATCTGGCTGCTCTGGCAAAAATTGGTTCAAATAGAACGCTTGTCTGCTTTCCGACCATGTCCAAGCACTACCACGAAATTTACTATGGATCGCAGAAAGAGAATGTTAGAAATAATATTTTATATGCATTTTCATTATGATGAAAACGTGAACAGGATGGAAGCTATACCTGCGCCAGTTACTTGGTGCAACTCTAGTCCCATTTGACAGCAATTTGCCAGCATTCCAAACATAGTAGTCTTTGTATTTTTCATGTTCGGGATCTTTAGGGTTGGCCGACTTCATGAACCACTCGTGTTTATCAGAAGAATGATTTGGGATTAAATCCAGAATCAATTTTATGCCAGCTTTTTTAAATTTTTTACACATACGATCAAAATCTTTCATGCTTCCATATTCAGAACGAATTTTACGATAATCAGAGACATCGAAGCCATAGTCCATCAAGGGACCGGCAAGCATTCCAATAATCCACACTCCATTTACTCCGATTGATTGGAGATATGGCAATCTTTTTATGATTCCATTCAAATCTCCAATTCCATCACCATCACTATCTTGGAATGATCGAATGTAGATCTGATAAATGTGAGAATTTTCCCACCATTCGTCATTTAAATTCTGTATTTTCAAGGAACGACTTGAAGCTAAAAATATCACGAGGACTAGGGTCGTTAGTAGAATTTTGATCAACATCGTTGTTGGTTTCAAATTAATACGAATGGTTGAACTAAATTGGAGAAAAAGTTAAAAAAAAGAAAATGAAAATTTGATGCTCGTTATTTATTTAGCTTAAATCTTTAGCGATTCCAATTTCCACCGATTTTTACGTGAAAAATTACAATGCAGAAATCATTTAACATTTTCATGGCTTGCAATTGGAATCACGCGTATCAATCGCTAACTTGGTGGAAACAGACTATGTATTTTGAGGCACAATGGCTGAAATTTCTGTTGCTATTGCACAGTCTTTTGGTTTTGCTGAGCTGTTAGCGGCTGCTGTAGCTGGCCAACCGCTGGTAATGTGTTTCTTATGGAGGACGGTGTCGTTTTCGATGGATAAACAACTATTTATAAGAGATACATTTGCAGTCATAGCTGACTAGCTGGCTGCTCTCAGTAACTCCTACCAGTCCAGTAAAACCAGAGGTCTGGTATTGCAATTAAAAGTCAGTCAGTTTAATTGAATATCTGACTCAATCAAAATGCAGTTGGTTTTGGGCAAAATAACGTGACTATAGTCCAGTGAATACAAAGCGATATCGATAGCATTAATAATTTGTCTGAAAAGAAAATCCATTATTTCTACGCAGGAAATGGATTTCTCTTTAACTCTAATACGCTTCAATGCGAAATAAACGCTATTTCGGAAATATAATTGATACTATCGATATAGCTTTGTATTCCCTTGGAAACTACTAGTTCGTATTTCAAAATATTGGAACTTGTGTGGTGGCGCTGCCAGTACTATCAGTCAAAAATATACATTGTAAATATGGAGTCTATTTATATATGGAATCTTGCCACCGCATGTTATTCACTGCTTTAATCATTTTTATTCTGTTTTAATACCTATTTGCCTATGATCAATTGAAATCAACTACAAATCAGCCAGTTTCTCACTCAAACTAACCGTCTACACACAAAGAATTGAAATATACAAATTACACGTGCTAGTAAATATTTTTTGCATTTATGTAATCAATTCGTGTAACCTTCAAAAATCTTGTAAGAATGTATGGTTTCGGTTAGAATAATCATGACCCTCAAAGAAAAATTTCTAATTTTGTCTCATGAAAAAAGTTAAAATAAATAATCTCCATGAACAAAAATACATTTTTCGGGGAAATAGTTAGAGGTACAGCTACGGCATGTTCCGCAAAGATATTTTGCTAATGATGGGCTAGAGCTTGGAAGAACATGCTGGAACGAGAATTCATTCGGAATAAGTGTGAAGCATGAGCCATTTGTAAATACAATGTAAATCATGTTTCACTTTTATCTCGAATATTACCTTGATGCATTAATTCTCTCAAATAGTTCAATATTTTACCCATCTAATCTGAATGTAAGTTTTCTTCCCACCAATTCATATTTTTTACTCGTTTATTGAAATTTAAACAAATTCCCTGCGCAAATTCAAAAAATATTTACCTATTTACTACGGTAAATTTACACGTGTAAATTGTATATTTAATTTCTGTGTGTGTGTAAAAATGCCTGACAATTCAGTCAAACTGAATAAATTCTAGTTATTTTGTCCCAATTTAGTAAGCTGCAGCAATGACTTATGAAAAAGCTTAGAACTGGAGCTCATGATAATATTCTAGTCAAAATGTTTGACTCTATTGATACATCTACGTGCATTATCTAGGGCATAAATGTATAGTCGTGCAGTGAGCAATGACATAAACTTAATCTTAGCCCGTGTAATAAATCATGTTTCTAGCATTGTTTAATGCACGACCATTTATATATTTATTTATTTATTGCGAAGCCTACATTTATACCAATATGTGCACACAGCAAGCTGTGTACGCGCTGGTCAAAGACCCTATACGGTAGAAATTCCGTACATGGTGTAACTTTGACAAAGAGACAATTACAGACCGGGGAATGGTATTCATGAAGAGACTTCAAATACCAGAGATTGGGTCTGGAAAACCATGGCAAAACCGGCCTGACTCAGGAGAATCAGGGGAATAACATCATAAAATATTATAAAACTCTACTTTATATAGAAAGACTTAAAGCTTTGTAGAGGCAAAAAAAATTAAATGAGATTAAGCATAACAATCAATACAAGTATTTTGCAAATACAAATTTAACAAGTAAAGCGGCGTTATTGATTGGTCAGTAATAATTGCTTTAATTAAAAGTTTCTAATGATTCCAAATTTCGAATATCAACCGGAATATTGTTCCAAAAATTAATGGCCGCGAAGCTAAATGCACGAGTGTCGAAGGATGTACGCGGAGTGAAACGAACACCAATGTTATCTAGGTATCTAGAAGACAGGCCGTTGCGAACAAACATATGATTCAGATATGCAGGCGAACGGTTGGACAATTGCTTATGGATCAGAACCGCCGAATGTAATTTGGCTTGACTTTCAGGATTGTGTCCATTCAGGTGTTCACGATATTCAGTAATGTGATCATTACGTCTAAGACCGTAAATATATCTTATTTTGTCGTTATCAGCGACAAGAATACTATTTTCTTGGTTTAGAGTGCTGTGTGCACCCCAACCGTAGGTAATCAAATCACCGTAGCTAAGTATAGGATCGATCAGCGCAGTAGCAATGTCACATTTAATATAATTATGTAAAAACCGTTCGGTATGTCGTATACGATTTAATACGTCATAGACCTTTTGCAATTTTGCCCTATCATGTTCTTGGAAGTTCAAATTTTCGTCAAAAATGACGCCGAGATTTTTCATCGATTTGCAGAATTCAAGCCATTCACCACCAACGACAACATCATGAATCATATCGAAATTTAAACGATTTGTATAGTGCTTGGAACCGATAATCATGATCCTAGATTTTGATCCATTTAATTTCATACCGCGACGTAAAATAGAATCATTCAACTTTCAAAGATCGGAGTTAACATTATCAATTCCCGTGATAATTTGATCAAAATCGACTTCTAGAATTGCCTGACTATCATCGGCGAATTAATGACAAGTGACATGATCAGCGGATTGAGAGTATCATTAAAATAAATTGAAAAGAAGGTTTGACTGAAATTAAAACCTTGCAAAACTCCGTTTTGAATATCAATGAATTCGTATTTATGACTACCTACATTAACTTTCTATTTGATATAACTGTAAATTGACTTCACAAGTTTTAACGCGTTATTAGAAAAACCGTGTGCTTTGCAAACTTCAAGAAGGGCGTTATGAGGAACTGAAGGAAAATCACTCTTAATGTCTAGAAGACAGCAATAATACTACGTACGTCAAAGATTTTCAGAAGCGTAAAAATTAATTGAAAATATACTATTTGCAGACTAAAATAGCTATTTGCAACACTCCTGTTTCATTTCTCATTCGATATAAATTCAAAAATAGAGTTAAAAATTCTTACAGCTACGACTACTTACTAAGGATTCAATAACTGTTGAATTGAGCAAACCGAAACTAATAAAAATCGATTTGAACCTCCTACTATTATATATACTACGGAAAAAATTAAAATTCGAGATCATATTTGCCAAACATTTCATTACATTCACAAAAAATATGCAAATTTTCACGAGCAACGGTTGTTCTTTATCATTGAGACTATTGAAAATATACATAAAAAACTAGGTTAAAATGACATATTGGTGAAGTGATGACGACTTCTCTTCTTTTGAGAAAAAAAATGAAGATTGATGAATCATACACTGTATTGTATGGCATTAGAAAGCAAGAAAAAATTAATGAATTTTTGAATTAATATAAAAGGAATGGAAATAGTGATGAGATTCTTAAAATTGTTTCAGGTCTTCAATTAATTTCTCATTAAATTATTTTGAATAAATGGTTTGTTCTTTATTCCATCTGATTGATGGACTCTCTGTACAATTGTGGGTCACTAAAATTGATTGGCCTAGAACCAGAACTGTGAGGTAGACTATATTGAGGATTACAAAGAAAAATTGAAATACAATTTTCCGAAGAACAAAATATTCAGAGAATAAAAAAAATTAATGGTCTTACGTACGTAAAACTAACTTTTCCGCACATTTCCCGAAATTGTTCGGGCTTACGCATTTTTCATTGTTTGCTACTCATTTGTATTGGCTTTATGTTTATTTCTTATCGAATCATCAAGGAAATTTGAGAATAAATCACAGAAAATTTTAAGTCATTACGATGAGATCGAATTTCAAGTCATTACACATCATGTAATTTTACTTAGTCTTAAACCTCATCAGAATGACTTGAAATTTTGCGTAACTCATTTGTTTCATAAAAAAATAATATTCTGAAAGTTTCAATTCGATACAATGTGAACTTAAGATATTCGCCATACACATTTTTCGTGTTGACCCCGAGAAGACCCCGAAAATCGAAAATTTTGCAGGGGAGGTAGTCCTAAATCTTATCGAAATGACTTGAAATTTTGTGAGTGTTATTTTTTTCATAAAAAATAATATTCTGAAAGTTTCATAATGATAAAATGCGAACTAGACATAGTCCCCATACAAATTTGCATGTACTACAAACGGACAAAAAATTGCTCTGGGAATGGTTGCACAAAGTGGTGTGTGCGGAAAAGTAAAAAGTAAACAATAAGAAGTCTGTTTCTTATTACATACTAAAAATTCAAAATTAAATTCTTTTCAAACAACACGCGTGAATACGAAAAAAAAAAATTGTAAATCAACTGGGACGTGTGAACGAAGGGAATAACACGCGATGAACGAGTTGCTCCGGTGGATTTTCAAACGGAAAAAATGTGTCTTAATTCAGGAGTGCTGCTTAGCAACAATGTCTAGTTTGATTATTCGATGTTTGATGAAACATACTTCCTATTCAGGTGTACACGAACGGATGGCAGAACACGCACAGAGCGATTGACACAATTGCGTCATGCTAAACTTAATTAATTACGTGCATGATAAACTTTATGATAATTCGAAACTTCTGAATGGATAGAAAGGAATGATACGCGAAATTCGTTATTCAGAGAAATTTCATATTCCAGCAGTTGGAAATGAATTCCTTATGCACATATGTAACCATTGAAAATTATATCGCCAGCTATAGCTGAGCAGCTCATCAAAACCACAAGACTGTTTTCCAGAGAAATTAGAATTGCTGCTGTAATTTATGCGTTTGAAATTGAAGGAATCATAGAACTGATGTTCCAATGAAAACAAAGCAACAACAAAAAAATCTCATTGAAACTAGTTTATACACAATGAAACATTCAAACCGATTTGTATAAAATTTTTTAGCAAAAACATAATCTTCTTTGCAAAAATTACCATATTTCAGGGCTCGAACATTTTGCTACGAATTCTTGAAAGAAAATATGTATCGTACATAAAATTGTCATAAAATGTTTCCCTGATATTCCGATGATGCTTCTTGACGATTTTAAACCAGACTCGAAACAAGATAGTTAATTATAGACTTATTGACATTTTTTTATATAAATACGAAACATCATGTTAAAACTGGACACAGTTTTCGAAAGGGCTTTAGTGAAACAGCATTGCATTTCGTTCATCCGGATTCCTGTTATCGATTAAAATGTTGAGATTTCTTGTTGGCTCAGTTCTGCTCGTTCTGAGTGTACTCAATTCAATTGAAGCAGAATCAAATGCAAAATTATCATCAGAACAAAAGAATCCAGGTGAATATTTGTAATATTTTGTAAATTTATTGTGCTATTGAAAAATAGAATCCGAATCGAAGTTTCTATGCACATCTAAAAATTATGTTTTTGCAAATCAGATTATCCGAATAAGTGTTGGGACGAAGCTTCGCAGTCTGCATATTCAATTGGGACGCACAATTCGAAAAATTCTTGCCAACGCATCTACTGTTACCCCGATTTTCGAGTCAAATATACTTCGTAAGATACAAATAATATTATATTTTAATCCTTAATCACATTTGAAGCTTGCCTAGACGTTCATGGCTCATGGTTATTTGATTTTAAACATCTTAGATGTGGAACACATTCGGCTGGTTCGGGTTACAGCATTGAGCAAGATTTGTCCAAACCCTACCCAGAATGCTGTGCAAAAATAGTGAATGCTGATAAAAAACCAAAGCTGGCCAGCTACATCGATGTCGATGCAGTGAAAATCAATAAATTTCGGGGCAGATCAAGGACAGGAGATACAATTTTGGAGTCACTTGCTCCAAAGAATAGAAATTTAGAAACATTACCGCCGGTGAAAATAATGAAAAAAACCAATCTAAAAGAAAGCACCGAATAAAAATATCGTGAATAAGAAAATAACGAATTTTTATTCCCATTCAAATTAATTGATATGATTGCAAAAGTCATTCAACCTGAAGCGAAGAGTTGGAATATCAACATTGTTGGTCGCTTCACATATATTCTTTCATATGTTAATAGTGCATTTTTGCTACCAGTTTTTTGTGATTCACGAATTCTCCCCCCTTCGGTACATCAACATTCAATGTCACCATCAATGAAAAGAATTCATCGAACCATTTTTGTTGCATACAAAACGATGACATTGCCCATAAATAGACTGTATTTACAAAATTCAGTTATTCAATTCAATGAAACAATTTCACAACCGGTATTGACATGCGCGCATTCAAGAGATGCTGTACTATTTTCGAATGAAGAAAAAAATAAATGGTCTTACGTACGTAAAACTAACTTTTTCGCACATTTCCCGAAATTTTTCGAGTTTATGTAATTTTAGGTAGTCTTAAACCTCATCAGAATGACTTGAACTTTTGCTTTACTCATTTGTTTCATAAAAAAAAATATATTCTGAAAGTTTCATAATGATACAATGCGAACTAGACATAGTCCTCATACAAATTTTTCTTAATTATATTGAAAAACAGCCCATTTTTCCATTCGACTCCACTAGAGCTACCCGAAAAAATTATCCGATTGGGCTGAAAATTAATAGGTTTCTATTCCCAATGAAGACAAATGTGTGTGTAAATTTTTGTTCAATTCTAAAATAAATTTTTTGAGTTATCGTGTTAACAAATTTTTGCGTACAACGGACAACGGACGACGGACAACGGACGACGGACAACGGACAACGTACCACACACGGACAAAAAATTGCTCCGGGATTGGTTGCAATCGTTTTTTCTAGGTCCAAAACGCATAGAAAACTTATTCCGAGCGTTTTAAATTTTTTGGACCGATCGCAATACCTTTACCACACACAGTGGTGTGCGCGGAAAAGTAATAACTATAAAATCTATACTTTTTAACATTATTCGAAGTGAAGTTTCTTTTATTCATTTTCATTCTTTCGTGTTTTTCTGTTTTTATTTTTTTCATTCAAAATGGATTCCCAAAATAAAGTTTGTTGGACCTTCCAATGACAGTGCCAGCCAATACAATTTTAGCTCTATACCTCATTGAAATACGTCAACAACTACAAAATACACGTCAATATGCGAACTTTTCTTCATATTCATGAAATAAACACGATATATATATTAAATACAAACTTCGGGCAGAGAATGAAAGTATTTACTGTCGTCAATTCCCATTGCAAATGAGGTGGCAAAGCAAATACCACCACAATTAAATATTATGAGCTGTTTCGAGCTATTAATAGCAGCTTTCTGCTATTTCTATTAATTTTGAACAGAATAATCGGTATACGATAGAGATGCACATCTTGGAATGATCACTTTTATTCTCAGCCCGACATGTGTGACAAATATTCACAGATATATACGAAATTAGCCTGAGCTAAACATCACAGATGCGTTTTATTCATAAATGGAGAAGGAGGTGCAAATCTAACAATTCCTCAATTTGTTTTTTCAGTATAACTTGCAATGAAACTGAATTTGAATTATTGGAATGCTAAAAAAACACATTTTTATCTAGATTTTTATTTGGAAAAAAATTATATCTAATCGTGTCAAACCGGCGGGTTTAACTGATACACGAATTATTTGCTTATCACAGAATAACGCTGGCAATCATATAACGAAAATGATAAAATGAGCATATAATAGGAATATAATAGGAATATAATAGGAATATAATAGGAATATAATAGGAATATAATAGGAATATTTGACGCAGACGCGGCTTAGCAACCGTCCAACAGTGATTATTGCAACAAATATTTTAACTAGAAAATGAAGTTCATTTTCGCATTAGTTGTATTCTCTTGTGCTACCTGCATGACCTTGGCCGCCCTGTCAATAGCCCCACCAAATCCGGGTATTCAATTTATTAGCGTATTTTTCAATCATAAATAATTAAAGTGAATTAATTCCAGATTATCCGGGAAAATGTTTCGATGGTGAGAATACATATGATGTGGACGTCTATTATCCAAGTGACACTTGCTCGAGATTTTTCTGCAATGAAGATTTCTCCATTACCTTCGAAACGTAAGTGAATTTTGTTATGGCGAACATGAAATCAATTTTTTTTCAATTTGAATTGCTGCTCAATTAGGTGTGGTGCTGTTGCCGTTGATGATGGTTACAAGAATATTCCAACCGTGAATCAAGAGGACTTGTATCCAGAATGCTGTGTAAATTTGGTTGATAACCAGGACATCGATAGCCCATATTGAATGCCATATTCAACAGAAATGAAACCACATAAAATATACACTCAAATTTGTAGCCACATATGTTTGTGCACAAATAAATCAGTTTCTCTGGTTTTTTACGCGTTCAATAAAGAGACTTTTTCGTGGTTTATTCAATCGATTGCATGTGGTTCATAAAAAATTATTTAAATTTGTTATCGAAAAACAAAATTGGGTTTTCAATTTGGCTCAATGTTAATCATCTTAAAAAAACTACAGGAGTCGAAGTATTGGATTCAACCTTTGGTTGAAATCTCAATTCGCACAAATTATCATTGAGAAGAGAAGGATATTGCAGAAAAACATCAATTTTCAACGCTAGAAAAGGAAAAAGCTTTATAAATCAACCGAAAATTTAAGCGATCAAATTCGAAATTTGAATCAATGAGCGCGTTGTGATGACGTGCATGATTTCGGGATTTCAAGTAAAAAATGATCGTAAAAAGATAACAATATCAAGAAGAAGTTTGTTCATGGATTCACGGAGAATAGGAATAAAATAGTAAAGAGAATGAATAAATGATCTCAGTCGATATTTAGGCGCCATTGTAAAGACAATTGGAGCGAAATAAAAATGGCAAAGTTTATTATTCAATTATTCGTACTGATTTGTGTTGCGTACACGGCTTGGGCCGCTGTATCCCATGTTGCACCGAATCCAAGTAATGAAAATTGATGCCCTCAAAAGAAGTTGAATCGAAGTTTAATTTTGAACAATTTCAGATTTTCCGGGTGAATCAATCTAAAAAAAACTTGGAGTGTGGGATCGCACTACCCAGATAACGTTTGTGCAAAATTCCAATGTAAAGCCAATTTCTATGGGGAAGTTCACACGTAAGCAGCTTTTAAATCAGCGTTTTATAAATTGCACAACTAACTTCT
Organism: Obolodiplosis robiniae; assembly: GCA_028476595.1. Lineage (NCBI taxonomy): Eukaryota > Metazoa > Arthropoda > Insecta > Diptera > Cecidomyiidae > Obolodiplosis > Obolodiplosis robiniae. Next base: position 23,491,183 of record CM052015.1, read on the forward strand.
GAATAACAATTTATTTATAGATGCGGTGCTTTCGCTGCACCTTCAGGCCACAAAAATGTGCCAACTGTAAACAAAGTCAAGAATTATCCGGATTGCTGTGTTAACATTGTTGAAAGCAACTAAATCTTATTGAAATGATCATTGATAATATTTTTTTCAATAATAAATAGTGAAATTGATTTTTCAATCATTTGTTTTCAATCCAAATATTCAAAAAAAAAAAAAAAAATTGAAGTTATTTTATAGACTACCTTTACTATGATGAGGCTGCGGCTAGGCTCTGTCTACTGTAGGCTATGTTCCAAATACATCTTATGTGAACCTACAACTTTTTACGTGTCCAATTTTAAACCAATGCCTTATTTCTATGCGCAAAAAGGTTCATTTTAGCAGTTGGGTCATAATTAGTGAGTAGATAATAATATGGTCAGTATACCGTTGAAAAAAATCGTTTGTAATGCTTTTATCTCATTCCCATTTTGTTTATTTCAAATAATCAGTTTATTTCAATGGAAACCAAATGAATCAAAATGTTTTTTTTCTGTTCCGCAAAAAGAATGACCTGAAAATATAATAGGTATACCGGTTGAAAATGTCGTTATTACAGACAACTTCATATGTATTACTATGAGGTGAATTTTGGCTATGACAGCTGTCACATCAGAAACTTCATGTCATTGTCTAATTATTTCAGTCTAGATTATTGGTCATTAGTGGAAATAATTTTTTTTTGTGAAGCCGTAAAATGTCTACATTCGTGCCATCAAAACCACATTTGCGGTAAGTTTTAATATGCTCAAATGGGATGTCCTACCCCACCCGCCGTATGGCCCAGACGTTGCTTCTTCCAATTATCATCTCTTCCGATTGATGCATGGCCTGGCTGACCAGCACTTCTTCAATTATGATGAAGTCAAAAATTGGATCGAATTGTGGATAGCCGCTAAACCGATCGATTTTCTTAGACGTGGCATCCGCCTCTTGCCACAAAGATGAGAAAAGCTGTGGCCAACGATGAATATTAAATCTGTATCCATTTTTCTTCAATAAAGCATTGATTTGTGAAAAAACGACATTTTCAACCGGTAGACATATTAGCAATTTTTGTCGATTATAAGAATTTTCAACTATCTTCACCAAAATAGCATTGTTATTCTATAAGTGACAAAAAATGTAATAAATGAGCCAAATGTCAGGTGCTTCTATAATCGCACTTCCGCCAGAGTTTTGAAAGAAATTCGAACATTCTGTACGTTGATGTGGCAAAAATGTTATCCGTTTGAAATGATTTGAAATAAATGGTCTTACGTACGTAAAACTAACTTTTCCGCACATTTCCCGAAATTGTTCGGGCTTACGCATTTTTCATTGATTGCTACTCATTTGTATTGGATTTAGGTTTATTTCTTATCGAATCATCATGCAACTTTGAGAATAAATCACAGAAAATTTCAAGTCATTACGATGAGATCGAATTTCTAGTCATTACACATCATGTGATTTAAATTTAAATTTTAATATAAAAACAAATAAACATCTCAGTTCCTAATTCTTACTTCAACGTTCTCTATTTTTGAATTGGTAATAACAATTACGAATTAGTTCACTCTGATGTGAACTTTCAATTCATGCCAACGATAGATATGGTTCTACATTTATGTTATGTATTTATAACAGTATAACTTTCGGTAACAGCATGAGCATTCAAACTGATGAAAAAACACAGACTAGAAAATCACAAATACTTCATCCAATTTATTGATTTGAATATTGACCCCGAAAATTGAAATTTTTTTGAGGGAGCTGGTCTTAAATCTCACCAGAATGACTTAAAAAACATAGAAAATAATATTTTGACAGTTCCAATTGGAAACAATGTGAACTTAAGATAGCCGCCATACAATTTTTCAGTTCACAAATGTTCAGTTTTGACCTCGAAAAGGTCCCAAAAAACGAAAATTTTACAGGAGAGGTAGTCCTAAATCCCATTGAAATGACTTGAAATTTTGCACGACTCATTTTTTTCATGAAAAAATAATATTCTGAAAGCTTCAATTCGTTACAATGTAAACTTGAGATAGCTGCCATACAAATTTTTCGTTTCGACCCCGAGAAGACCCCGAAAATCGAAAATTTTACAGGGGAGGTAGTCCTGAATCTCATTGGAATGACTTGATTGCCTAACTTTTTACATAAAAAAATTATATTCTGAAAGTTTCATAATGATACAATGCGAAATAGTCATAGTCCCAAAGTGGTGTGTGCGGAAAAGTAAAAATTATATTGGATGTTGTTCAGTTCAGCTTCAATATTGATTTCATACATAATTCTCCACACAAAAGATAAAACTCTGTATTCATCATAAATTAAGCCGTGGCAGGCTGTTTTCTGTCGCTGATCTGGCCAGGTGAATCCGGACCATTTTTTCAAAATCCTGGCACGCTTTATTTAAAAAAAATCAAAGTAAAAAATGGAAAAACACATAAATTTATTACGTTAATTGCTCTTGTGTTCATTGAGCCTGTGAGATAAATTTTATGAATGTGATGAAATGATGTTGAAGATTAATTAAATTGTACAGTATATTTTCACAAAAGTCCGGGCAAAAGCTGGAGTTTTTCACGATATCCGGGTAACTTTCTTCAACGAATTATGATTATTATCATAAACTCTTGCAATCGTCATCATTGTAGTCAAAATAGGAGAAAAAGTCGAATGTAAACTATGTTATAGACTGATATGAGTTAATCAAATTGAACATCGTATATTTCAATATTGCGAATAGCTACGAGATTTCGTTATATTTCGTGTAGAAAGGTCGCGCTAGAGAAAACAGAATGACATCATTGATTAACTGTGTAATCGTAATCAAAATAGAAATACAAAGAGAAATATAGATGCTCACAGTCATCGTCGAACACTTGAGGAAGCAATTAGTGTATATCATTGACAAGTCGAGTGGAAATGGCGCGATTTATTTTTCAATTATTTGCATTAATTTGTGCTATTTATACAGCTTCGGCTGCCGTTGCAATTGCGCTACACGATCCAAGTAATATATCCATTTTGATCTTCAATTTGTTCATAAATTTAGTTCCACTTTTCACCTTTTATTCAAACAAAACCAAATCGAAAGCGATCAAACTTACAAAATTTACTTCGTAGAATACCCGGGACACTGTTATGATGGTGAAAAAACTTATGTTGACGGAGTCCATTATCCGGAGGACCAGTGCATGCAGCTGACATGTGATTACAAAACCCTCACATTGTCTATCGAATCGTTAGTTTTACTCCTGAATTCGATTCAAAATAAATGAAGATTTTCATTTCAAACTATTTGAATTTTTCATCTTCAGATGTGGCAGTTTTGAAACACCCGAAGGCTTCATAAACATTCCAGATTTGACAAAAAAATATCCAGAGTGTTGCATTAATTTTGTTAAAATCGATGATAAAGAGAATATAATCGAATAAAACAATTAATAGATTTTTTATGTTTCATTAAAAAATCGTTTTTATTTATTGATGCGTGTTCAATTTAAAGAAATGAAAACAACTCACTCCAAATAAGCTTATCGCATTGATATACAATATTTGACCTCTAACATTCGAAAACGTAAATATTTCACGCAACTTGAGAACAACTTCATCTCAATTGAACATGCAAACACCACTATTTAACATAAAGCACAGCCAAATCGGCATTCAATTTTAATATTACTTTTGTCGTCAGCCGAAAAAGTTTAGAATGAAGTTTCTGTTTGTGTTTGTTTGTTATGTGTTTTTTGTTTTGATATTGCCATCAGACTGTGCAGATCGAGTAGTGTGGGTTGCAGGTGAATCCGGTGTCCATCCTGGGCATCCGGGAAAATGTTGGTCTCCATCACTAAAACGGGAATTTGCTGTTGGTGAAGAATTCAATGACAAGACAAACTGCGAACTGATACGATGCAGTCCGAATTTGCGATTCACCCGACGATTGTATGTAAAATTTGGTGATAGATAAATGCATTTAAGACGCATATTTTTTTAATTATTTTGTTTTGTTTCGATTTGCAGTTGCTCAAATCGATTACCCCAGGCTGGATGCACTCGAACCCAGCCAGATTCGTCCAAAGACTATCCAACTTGTTGCGGTACGATCCAATGTGCACCAGTCAAAATCGACTACTAAATGATATGAAGAAAAAAGGCTTGGATATTTGAAAACTGTTTAATCTCATCTTCATTTCAAATGAAAATTGATAATAAAACCAATCAATTGACATCTAAGATCTAAATTGAATATTTAGTCAAAGAGTTGGTAAACAACCTGTTCAACGACACATTTTTTGCTGAGACAACCTCATTTGTTATAAATTTCATTTACTAAATATACAAAACGTAGTCATGAACTTGGTGAAACACAAATCGTCTCATTCTTAATAAACATCGCTTACTGTCAAGGAGAAACAATGCCACTTGTAGCGCTAAAACTGGTTATTTTTCAAGTGTCTGAGATATTAAATTAAGATACCTGAATTACATTTTGCATATTTTCGTATAGAGAATCGATTTTTCTAAGTGAATCGAATATACAAATGGGTTTTCAATGACTTTGTATGAATTTTTACGACTAACAAACATATACATTCGATATCGTCAACAATATGCAAGGACAGTTTGCAGTAGTTTCGTATTGAAGCTCTTCAATTCAAAAATATAACCAATTTACAATCTCCCAAACAAGAATATTTTTGTATGGCTAATTCACAATGGTATCGATTCATTGCAATATGACAACACAGTGAAGTGAATGGTAAGTTTGCAACATTTTCAATAGATGGAGTATTTCACAACGAATCCCTTGTTCATGATATGACCATACAATTTAGTCTGTTTCAAAAAACGAAATGCACGTGCAAATTTTGCCACATGAGATTATCTGTCATTTTTCCGCTTTCAAAATAATGATTTTTCAACACAAGAAAACACAAAAAACAATTTGCTCAATAAATAATCTTCATAATCAGTATTGAATTAGCCAATATTCGATTGCAAAACATGTGCTCTTCATGCATTGCAAAAACTGCATTCAATTTCATTCAATAGTATTAAATGTTCACCTTCACCCAAAAAAAGCTCCTCTTGAAAATCTTCCACAGAATGGCCCCTCTTTCCATTCTGTTCTACAAATTCATTCTAATTTTTACCGGATGTACTGAATGCGATTGCAAAAATCTGAAACCAAGAAAAATGAATGTGAAACATGTCAAGTTCCATGAAATGCGCAAATGAGCAATGAAACAAATTGTTCGTTGGAAATGAAATACATATTACTGTTTCAGTTGTAATCAGAACGGGTCAAAGAGTCGATCCCAACCACAATAATTATTGATATGAGAGGCAAAAGAATGCCAAAAATGTTATCTATTATAATGAACAGAATGAAAAAAAAAATCGTTGTTATTACGCCAATGCATGAACGAGACAAAATAGAAATAAAATGGAAATCCAATGCCCAGTTACAAAATAGCAGTCGATGCACGCGTAATTCAAGAGTATTAAGTGACACTAAAATGGGAAAATTTTTAATGCAACTGTTTGTATCAGTTTGTGTTGCTTGTGTTGTTTGGGCGAATGTGCGAATTGTGTTGCCAAATCCAAGTACATATTTTCGATTTTGATTTGTAGAATATTGGAATATTTTGCACAAGTGAGTGAATTTTCTAGATTACCCGGGTCAATGCTTTGATGGGAAAAAGACTTTTAATGTTGGAAAATATATCCCGAATACTCCAGCCTGCAGACAGATGATCTGCCGTGACGATCACACGCTTTTGTACGAAGAGTAAGTGTTATTTGTCTCTTTTGATTGATTTTTATTTTGCATTCTGCTATCAAACTACTGCGCCTTAATTTTTCAATGATTATATGTTGCGACTTGAATATACCATTTTTTTATCAGCTGTGGCACTGTAGACGTCCCTGTAGGCTATAAAAATATTCCCGATTTGAACAAATTGTATCCAGACTGTTGCGTGAATCTTATAAAAACGCACGAAACCGAACATAGAGCTCGAAGTAATAAGACCATTTTGACGGCTGAAAAGCGTTTATTATGAAACGATTTTTGCATCTACAATAGTTTAAGTGTTAATTTAAGGAAGTAAAACGTTTGCCTTGAACATTGATAGAACGCACATAATAATAATAATCAACAACACAAAACGACACGAACGAAGAACTACACATGTATGTGCTATGCTATCAACTAAATAAAGTCATAAAGAACCAAAAGCCTAGCGTTTATCACTTGCGCCATGCGTTAGCTACGTCGAGAGTATTATCTCTGTCCCATTCGCGTAAACAATGCGGCGGTGCGGCAGCAAACGCACCAACTGAATGCATCATTCAATGCAGAAAGTCAACATCAATACCTTCACATTGATCGTTCCATATATCGAATTGGATGCTGTGTGCTGGTTTGCATTCGATCAACTGTTCAATTTCATTTTTGCACGAGCCAAGTGACACAAGTGGTTTCATTTATAATAAATTATACATTGTTTAAACGACATCGTGTTGATTTTCTTTGATTTCTTGCTTTAAAATGTGGATGTTTTTATCTCGAAAGTTAATTATCATTCTTGGATTGTACATAGCAAATTCTTCAGCCAATTTAAACGACTATGAAATAACGTGTAAAGATGAAGGCGGACGCAATGTGGATTGGTAATTTATAATTGCAAAAAAAAAATGGAAAAATCGCATTTTACGAGCAAACAATTTCGCTTTCGAAAGGTTTTATTTGTATAAATTGCCAGGACGTTTCGACAAACCGTTTGACAGTTCTCTCAAGACAAAAGGATGCTTGTATTTCTACATCACACCGAATACGGTTAGTTCACAATGGACATTATCCGAGTCTACACTAGAAGATGTTGGAAGTATGGCTGGTCAAACGCTTGCTCAAGCCTATTTTAACAGGAGCCAACTGAAAGAAGATCGCACTTTAATTGCGTATAACGATGAGCCCCCAAATGAAAAAGGCAACTCCGGAAAAGGTCATTTGAAAGGAGTCGTTGTTGCTGATAAACGCAGCGGATTCTGGCTTGTTCATTCCGTACCATTGTATCCAAATATAACGTGTGAGTCATAATTGTGAATCATAAATATGCGTATCATTAAATCTTTTCTTTGATTAAGATATTTTTTACCAGAAATTTGGAGAATTACGCTCACAAAAACAATTGTATAGCTCCTAATCAATATTTTTTTTTTTTTTTTTGATTTCAATATAAAATCTGATCTGACGTTTCAGCCGATCCGCGTGACTATCACTATCCTTTGACCGGACTGACCTACGGACAAAGTTTTCTTTGTTTATCATTGAGCGCCGAACAGATAAACTTGGTTGGAAAACAACTGATTTATAATGAACCTCAAGTCTATGAAGCTGAACTTCCTCAAAGTTTGATCGCAGCATATCCAAATATTCAACGCTTGATTGAAGGGAAACGTATTAAAGATGGACCGTTTTGGAATGAGGCTGATTTAACGACACTCGATGGCACTGCTTTCAAATCTTTCGCTAAATCATCGAAATTCTTGAAGGAATTGTATGAAGACTGGGTAAAGTTGATGCTTTTTGAGCTATTTTGTTGTTTCAATTACAATAAATGTTCAAATAAAACTAAATATTCCATTTATTTAGATTGCACCAACCCTAGACACAAATCTGTATGTTGAAACTTGGCGCAAAGGTTCTGGAAACTTCCCATCAAATTGTTCGAAGACCACACAGTAAATTCAAACTCATTTCTAGAGACTTTGAGAAAAATGTTAAATTTTTTATCGTATGGTTTGTAGAGTTTGGAATGTGTCAAAAATAAAGTTCAATCAATCGGTGCTGTTTAAGACGACCGAGGATCATTCGAAATGGGGAGTTAGCGATGAAAAATCAGACTGGATATGCGTTGGCGATATCAACCGAGCGGTTAGAAAATCTTATCGATTAATTAAGATTATTTTTTTTTTTCGTAATTTATATTCAATTCATTAATTTTTCTCAATTTTTTTTTTTTTTTTCAATTAATAAGGCGATGCAAACGAAACGTGGCGGCGGGACTGTTTGTCATAATTCCAAAACGATTGCAATAAGCTATCGTTCACTTGTAACAGATTTTGAGCCATGCCAAAAGATGCGCGTTGAAAATAATAGCTGATGATTTCAACTTGATGTAAAATTTGATCAGTTTTGTGAATCGAGAATGAGTAAATATCTTTCACAACTGAAACGTAAAATTTCCTGTGGCGTTGTTTAATGAGACATGCGTGTTTAAACAATTGTTTCATTAAAATTATACTCAAATAAATAAAATTCCAATCTTTTTTCAACAATGCTGTTGTTTGGTTGTTTCTGATTGTGAATTGGTTTATATCATGGACAGCTGGATATAACAATTGGCCGTATGAAAAACACACAGCAACAAAACTTTTGAAGAATTGCTCGATATTTTTTTTAACTTGCTGTGGTGAATATCGTAGAGATTGATTTCACATCAAAATTTACCTTTCTTTACTGCACCTAATTAACTCGCTGATTTTTGTTTTTTTTTCTGTAAACTGTATTAATTGGAAACAATTTTGTGTTTTAATGAACAAATGAACCCGAAATTCTTGTTGGATATCGAATCAATTAAAATTAATTGTGTCTGGCTGGCATCAGTGATGTTTTTTTCCCTGAAATTCAACAAAAAAAGTACGATGTTTGGAAAAAAAGGAAAATAATCTTTTTTTATCATGCACGAGCTTTTTTTGTTCGTTGGAAGTTGGAAAAATGTTTCCGCAATCATGTAATTTGCATAATAAAATTATGTTCAATATAGCTGACAACTTAATTATCATTGTCACAGTCAGTTCAGTTGTCAACAGCTGAACATGCGAAGCGATGAAAAAAAAGCAACTAATTCATCGGAATTGTTATTTTCTCATTCGTTTGCAAATATTTGATCATTAAACATAAATGCAGCATTATGGTTTTTAAATCGTCACTCAATTATAATGATTTTCTCTGCGAATTCACCTGCAGGGGAAAAATCAAACGATTTGTTAAAAATGTAAAATAAAATGATTTAATAACAAAGCCCTTTAAAAACAGAAACCATTTTTCCGTGTAAAAATGAATGAATGTAGGTGATTTATTGAAACAAGCCAGACATTTTGAGTTTTCCCCCATTTCTAAAAAAAAAATGATATTTCCGAGAATCGACTTGAATTTTTTTGTGCCTCAGCCAATAGAAATTGTGCGGGTTTCAGTGAATAATTTATGAGATGGAAAAATGTTGTAAAGCAAATCACGTCGGCCGAGTCATTTTCCATATCGCAATATTACGCTTGACTATGGCCATTGTGTGCGTGCATCCACTCTATAAATCGTTTAATTTGGCAGGCACATCATTGTTTACATAGCAAATGAACAACATTTATAAATGACCGTTCGAACATGCGAAACAAACAAATATAATAAATGCAATTCAGAAAAGTGAAACATTGAACAATTTCTGGGAAACATTGATCAACAAAAGCACTGTGTATCAAATGGGACATTATTGACAGTGGAAAAAAATGTTGAATGTCCATAATAATGAATCCATAATAAATTTATAACGAAATACCAAGTGAACACCAAAATACGTAACCGATGAAAAGCTACCGCATTTTGTCCGTTCACGAAACAAATGGCCAAATATACTTGTATTAATTGTTTTTATGAATAATTAAAGATTCGAATTTTTGTCGCAATTGTAGAATGCGTGTTGGATGTGTACGAATAGCAAATTTCATATGTTCCATTTGTTCTCAACATTTTTATTTCGTCAATTGATTTGAGCCTTCGATGCGGATTTGCGTACGTGTTGGCGGTGTGCACATCATCACATAAATTTCAGCACATTTCCATTTTCAAACATTTGCATAAAAATATCGAAATAACGAAAATTTGTGAAATTCGTATTTTTTTTTTTTTTTTTATCATTCGTAATCCAATTTAAATGATTTGCATATAATTTTTTCGGAGAATGATAATTGTGAAAACATCGAATGAGGAGAAAAATGTGCGTTTTGCCATTGGACGTTTGATGTGTCATATTAATTTGGAAAATTTCATTGAAATTGAAGTTTGTTTATTCCTTTGAAATTTGTTGGACGATATTGTTTGCGAAGGGTCACGCTTAAGAGACTATATATTATGATAGTGTTGAAGTGTGAAGGCCCAAAGACGTTTCTTCAGCTTTAAAAATACTGGTAGGTACTTTATTTTATGCAAAATCCGTTAAAATATTATGTAGAAAGCAATTTAGAAAAGTGCAGCATCTTTATGTTTCGTGCTGCTCGAAGCATTTAAGTCGTATCGAAACCACTCATTGTGACGCTCTACCCTTTTGAATATTCAAACCGCTAAAAAGGAAAATGCCGTACGATGCACATGCCATTAAATAACGTTATTACAATAAAAGACGGTATTAAAATGATATTTGGTGTACTTGAATGGCATCCGTAGCAACATGCTTTCACTTGGAGCGCTCTATATCTATCGGTGTCGAACGAACGTTCACAATATAAACATTTCTGCTCTTCAGCCATAATGCTTCGATAGAATGGATTTTACATTGTCGCAACCCACCAACTCGAATACTTTACTACCCGTTGTTAAAACACATTCGATACGGCAACAAATCACATTCCTTTTTTTCCGGCAATACAATGGAACGGCTCTTAAATTATATTCTCTTTGGTGATTTTTGCTCGGCATGCAGCCCCGGATACATCGATGGTAAGCGATAATGGAATCAGATCTGTCTGAATGAATTGTGGTTAATGGAACCTGATGATGTGGTTTTCGTCGTGCACAGTTTATTGTATGAAAAATAGCAGCGAAGGCAGAGGTTTACCATTTGCAAAATCGGCTCATCATATTTTCTTGAGAAATACATATTATCAGCGATGTTTTGTATGTGTTGCTATCGAGGCACCGAATAGTGAACCAACTCCCAATCTCTTTCATTTCAATGGCAACAACTTCAACAATCATTTCGAAAATATTTGATTAAATCGAAAATTCCAACGTATATCTTGTATTTTCCAAAACATTTTACACCAATGACTTTTAATTTATTTAAGACGATTGCTGGCATTCAATTGGATAAAATCTCGCAAAGCGAATAATATCAGTGGCACTCATCAGAAAATTGAAAAAGTTTTGACCTCATTAAAGCAAATTGATATCTCGATGGTACGCATAATTTTCACATTGATTCAGCATTTACTGATCGAATGTGTCCTTATGCCTATTGCAAATGTTGAAATGTGATAATATCTAAGAGCGTGCAATCTGACTTGAGCTAAACATTAAACAGACAATTGAATTTTTGGGAAAACGGCATTGCTGAGTGAAGAAAACCAAGTTGTCACCAGCATGCACGCACCAAATGAAAAATACAATAATGATAATCAACTGGAAAGCGAAATCATTGCGTCAAGAACCCTTTAAAATGGGCACAATACGCATTATCGAGTGCAAAGGAAAAAAAACAACAACAAAAAACAGACCAAATCTTCGTAGCCACTGCTTAAACAAGTTTTCAAAATAATACTTACTTTTTAGCTGAGTTAGAGGGACTCGTTTGAACGAATTAACGCCATTAAAGCCGTTTTAGTACACGTGTCGATCGAATGCGCTTCATTTCGAGTGCTCACAACAAACAGAGATTACAGTATTGTACTGGAAAACAATAGGTATTAAATGGAAACTTCAAAACAGAAACGGCAAAAAAACGATAAAATAAAATAAACTGAGCACAGAACATTTAACCTATGTAAAATTAAAGAAGTGGAAATGATTATTATCGGAACAGCGCAGCAGCTAAAACGATTATATTCGATTGTCGCACACGAAATTCGAAATGAAAAACGAAAAACGTGTGTAAGGCTCTGAAGTAGTGATTGTAATTCGTCTGAAAATTTGCTGTTGAACTAAACAACAGATAAACTTTCGTCCAGTGCGCCATTAAATCATTGGGACACAAAAAAATGTGTTTAAATTTATTGATGTCAACTTCATAGCCAGTCGTCTGGCAATTAACTCCATCCATGCGAATCCGAGATAATATTCAATTAAAACCCAAATCTGCTGCGCAATGCATAGCATTTTGGTTGATTTTCAACTAAGCACACAAACAAAACTGATTCGTTTCCATTTGAGATACACATGGAATGGGAAATGCTGTGATAGCGCTGAGTCACGGCAATACTTGTGCTGTGTAAACGATTGTCAGCTAAAATCTCTTGAAGGGTTGATGCATGTGATTTGGTTGTGACATTAAAATTACACTGAGTGGTTATCGCCCCGATATGTTTGAGTGTGTATATAGCGGCGATGAATCACCCACTGCGAGCAGGTATAGTTATCAGCAATCAATTCAGCACTTCGAAGAGTGCCGAAACGCAACCATTCGACGGAAAAAAAATGTGAACGGAAATTCAAATCGCACCAAAGAATAGAATCAATTTTGCCGTAATAGATTCGTTTTGTAGTATTCCCGTTGCAAACGATAGCTCAATACCGTTTCAAACATAAATTGAAGCTACAATCGGAAAAATCCGGCCACCGTTGCTGCCGCCACCACCGCGCGACTATAATTCTAGTCCGGAAAACGAAATATAATTTAAAACATGAAATGAATGTTGATGCATTTATTACTAGCTTCAACAATGCACCGATTTGCAGTGCGGCAAATATGAATAAATAAAATAACATAATTTTCGTATTTATGTGTATTTATGCATATTTCAACGGATCGAACGCTGAAAATGGATATTCATTTATGAAACGTGTCGGCGGAGCATGTCGAATTGTGCCAGACATGCACATCATTACATGCACATCATTACATGCACAATCAGTATGAATATGATGAAAGCAAATCGAGACTGCGCGCATATGGAAAATCAAGTGTATTTTTGTCACAAATATGCATCCCATATACTGTCTATTGCTAAAGTCCATACGGCCGATACCCCGACCACCGATAATTATGATTATGATTATTGAACGGTTATTTTAGATATAATAAGCATATTTTATGCACACAATAGTCTTCGCAATGTAATTTGCATTGGTTCTCGCCTCTGGTTCGGTCTGGATCTAAATTTCAATACCGCCCGATCTATTATTCAACATTCAACATTTCTATTTTCGATGGGCCATTCATCGGGCATGCATGCTCAATGCATTTTGACCAAAACATGAAATGCACCGCTTTTTTCTCTGCCTATCTGTTGAAATTGTAAATATGTAACCGTGATCGCACGACTGCCATTATTATTTTGGTTCGTTCGTTGTGGCGAATTTTATTGAATTGCAACGTTGCAAATCAGTTCTTCGACCAGAATAATTGAATTTTGCCTGTTTCAACATTGTTCGCTTGTGTATTCACATTAAAAAGGAATGGCGAATTCAATTTTGGAATTTATTTTGCGGCAGAACATTTGATGTTTCGAATTTGGTTGCTGCCACTTCGACCCGTTTTGGATATTCAGTTTTGCGTTTACCTATTTTCATCGAAAAATTCCAAATTCTACGTCACTTTGAAACAAATAATGTCTGCCATTTTGCTTTGGCTATTTTTTCCAAATCGAAAAGTTTTGTGATGTATTTCGCTAATGGAATATTTGATCGATTCAATGCACTTTACGACTTTCGAGAAAGAAGAAATATAGCATTGACAGGAAAATTGAACGAGCACAAAAGGTGTTAACGTTATTCTTTCATATAATTTTGATATAGAATTTCCAGGAATGCGCATTTAAGAAGTAGCGCAAAGTTGAACATTAGATGCTTTCGAAGATATTAAAAAAGTATTTGATATTGTTCGGAATGTCAAAACTCTTGAGTCGACACACTGTGCAATCTGTTAGAAAGTATCACTCAAAGTCAAGCAAAGTTTCATTTCGTTTTCGTTTTGTCTTTGAGTTGGTCGACTTTCAACTCCATTTAGCGGTAAAGTTAAATATTTCACTTCAGAATTACTTATAGATAATATTGTTGCCAGACAACATTTAAACTAAAATGCGACAGTATGCGAAAAGCCGATGTTAAGCATTAAATGTGTCTATTGGAGGGAGGAAGAGATTGAAAGAACAAAGCATTAAAATAATGCTCGATCTTCATTTATGTCGATGGTAAATTATATAAAGACTGCATTACACTCACTTCGCGCAATACTTGAGAATTTCGAGCGCTATTTGTTTGTCGATGGAGAATCCATCGTTGCTTTTTTTTTCTTTCTCTCGTGTTCATGCTCATTCATCTGGATACATTGAGATTGTGTAGGTTCGTCCTCAGCGATTTCATTCTCTTTCATTTTAGCCTTTTTTATTATCATTTTGTGCACTGATTTCGCACAATTTCCTCCGAAATGACATTCACATCCGTTCAGACCTGGGATTCTCTCCCCATCTAATCTTTGTGTGTATGAGTGTGTCGCAAGTTCCGATAGACGCAATGGAAAGGTATACACCACGAGTAACTCATAGCATGGATTCGCGATTGAAGCTTAGTTTTTGTCTTTTATCCAACCATTTTTTTCCCACATTTTCCGTGCAAATTCCACCGGTGATGACACTATTAATAATCAAATCCAAACATGAATCAGAACGGATACCATCTTTTGGATTGGAAACTAGAAGGGAATTTTTCTTCTAATTTCAACAAATCGGATATGCTTTTGGGCTTTGATCTTCCAATTTCAGTTTCAACAATGATCCCTTTCTAATGACTTTCGATATGAACATTGACGTTTGATTGGTTTTTCCCTCCATTTCAGATTTTACATTGCTCGAATACTTGGCGAGACACAGTATCTATCAGATACAGGTGTTTTTATTCTCTAAGAAAGTTTTTTCCTCTTCCGATTAAGTCCAAACAAAAATTCTGCTATGAGTTCAGTAAATTATTTAGAAAATCGAAAAGGGACCTTTACCATGAAATTTTCTAGCTTATGCTTGCGAAATCTTCGCATCAGAAGCAGATGCAATAATGAATTGGCGAAAAGCACAAAACTTCCGATTCGCCACATTTATTCGTTTGAATATGTGCATCTGATTCTGTGCTGCATCGAATATTGTCTCTCGAATGGCGCGAATACAACAAACTGTTGTACACATTCATCATGCAAATATTTCATTTTTCACGATGCCTCAAGAACTCTTGCAAATACATAGAGGGAATTTATCTAATTTTGTGCTTAAGTTCTTCATTTTCAAAGAATGTTATTGCGGCCATCATAAATTTTCCGTTTCTTCAGTCACATTCGTTCGTCGCAAACGCCATGCAAAGCTTGCATGCAAACAAATTTAAATTGTGTTCAAATTTATGAAGTCAATAAGAATTTTTGTTATTTTCAAGTCATTCTCATTTGAAATCTCTTTCTCTCTCTCTCTCTCTCTCTCTCTTCCTCTCTCTCTCTGGCTCTTCACGCTTTAAATTCGTGTTAATTCTTAATAACGTTTCTGTTTGTTTTTCGTATTTGCGAAGCACTTGCATTGAAATGAAATAGTGTCACCGCGCTACAGCATTTCGAAGCACTGGCAGTAATTTAAAGCAGTCTGATTCATTCATTCTCATTTATTTGGAAAATGTTTGGTTCAAATATTCTAATCGCGACCAAAACAGATAATCGTTGCATATGTTGTCATTAGCGTGTATTATTGCATAAATGTTTTGTTTCAAACGACACTCCTCTCTGTATCAGGTCGCAACTCATGCTCCCGTTTCCGCATCTTATGCGTAATAAAGCACGAATGCATGAAACTAACCAGATTCCAAACACGTGTGCATGATGGAAAAATCTATGAGCTCTTCTTACTACATTAACCCCGAAACAAATGAACAAAAACATTTCTTTAGTTGACAACTTTTGTTGTTGGACCGCTTAAATCCATTCTTTTTGATTCAAATATCATTTTGGTCTGAATAGGGAACACTCCGTACTTTAAGACGCATAATCGCTCTGGCGGGATTCGCTTCGGATTCCAGTGTTTTATAATGACTTTTCTGTCACTTTAAATTATTTATTTGCATTTTATTGTAGCAGCGAAGCTGTACTATGGCATTTACCACCTTCACTCGTTCATTGTTCCAGCACGTACAATGTCAAAGCAAAATAAGAGCAATAACGCACGACTTGCAAAGCCATCAGAGACCAAGCAATAGCGTTTTAAGTTAGTTACGGCTTAACTGGAGCGTATTTTGATATATGGCCTCATTACAGGTGTCCTATTATAGCATAATATTCTGTTTCCGCGTTAGAAATGGTGGAACAAATGAGAGACGCGACTTGCATTGATATGAATATGGCATATTTACTTACTCCCAACAAATTTTAAATATTTTTTATCTTTTCCTTAGAGAGCAAATAATATACCAAAAATTAGGAATCATTGGATCACATCAGATGAATCTTTTTTTTCATGCATCAACTGTAAATCAGGCTCAATTGGCACAAACATTATTTTTCTTAATGATAACAATGCAATATCGTCCTTGAATTGTGTTTTTCCTCAATCAAAAGGGGACAAAATCAAATTGCCCTACCGACAATTTGCTTGGAGAATTTCTCGGTACAACATTCGGAAAATAGGTTGGAATTTCAAATGTTTTTCATATGAAAAGGTGGCGCTTTTGTTCCGAATCCCAAATATATTTGGAACACATTCGTACCAAGCAAAATCCAAATGTTTGACATTTTAAACTATCAAACATTCGGAGTTCGGTACAAAAACGCCAACTTATCATATGAAAAACATTTGGAATTCCAAACTTTCTTCCGAATGTTGTACCAAAATAATTTCCAAACAAACTGTCAGTAGGGTGTACCTCGCTCAAAACACACAAAACGCCGGCTTCAGAAGTCCCATGTGGTTGAAGCTTCTTCCGTCTGCGGTTATTCGGTTCAGAAACCGTTGAAATGTTTTCTAACGGCAAAACTTCTACTTGAAAAATGAAAATTATATTTTCATACTTGAACGCAAATTCGCATAACGTGTTGACCGAACGAACTATTTTTCACTTTTTCTCCTGAATCTATTAAACTTTGTAGCAAAAATGCGAAAAACACTTCTTCCCCACAGTTTACTTTCCGTTAGCATACATAACTTATAATTTGCATAGTACAAGCAAAGTGGTATGTTTGTGTTTTATTAACCGAACAACTAGATAATGTTTATCGTTAGAAGTGGGTGCGTTTATTGAACGTCATTATACTTTGCATTCGCAAACAATTTCGGTAGTGTTGATTGCATAGCAAAATCCCATCGTTTGCCCATGTAATCAGAGCGAAAGCCGCAACAACGGTCTAAATCCTCCAAAACATCTAATAACAACGTGAAATTATTCGCTGGAATCATAAACATTGTGCGTGCCAAAGTTTCTATTTGTCGTTGTCGAGTTTTCCATGTACACATATTTGCCCATAGCTTTAATTATTTACCATATCTTTATCGTTCTCTCTCTCTCTCTCTCTCGCTCTCGCAACATCTCTATGTGCGTGTGTTGGTTTCGCGTCTTCAGATATTAGCTGTTGGAAAGTTGGAGCTTCTTACGGACGATATGTTGCATAAAGCAACTCCGCACCAAACGCCGGTGTATATCAGCAAGTCGGTCTAAGGGCACGTATTCCAAAGTGTTCCAGAACATTTCTGTATTGTGTATTCACACATATAAACGATGTGTCTGTCTGCGACACTCTCACTTACACCAATGCGATCGGCACAGAAATACGATATGCAACATATTTATGTTAGCATTGAATTATGAGATGTATAAAATCAACTTGTTTGTATTTCATTTAAAGAAATTTGTGAGCATTTTGGAAAACTTTTTCTATTGGCTATTTTTTCTACATGCGAAATCTCAATGTATACTTTGCCACACAGTTATACTGTTTGTCTTTAATCTTCCATTTTGATAAACAACCATCTAATGAATTGGATCTTAAGAGCGAGCCACGCTTGGGGATGGGTCATTCAATTCTCGTTTGTGATTTTTAAAAATGATAAAAAAGCACCCAAATGCATTTTGGATGATGTAATAGATGGGTGGATCCGTCGACTTAAACAAGATTCTTTTATCTGCAGAAGATACTTCTTTTGACTGGCGAAACATAAGATGGTGTGAGATTCGGACGATGAATAATGCTGTCGAGAGAGGGTCAATGCTTGAAAAAAACAGTGTCAGCGATTGCAGTATAGCTTCAGATTATATGGAATCTGTTGAAAAAAGAATCTATTCTTTTGTTAAGCTTCTGTTGTTTTCGAATGGATAAGGATATTCTACAATTTTGAGCACAAACATCCCCCCCCCCCCCCCACCGAAGAAAAAAACAGTGGAAAATGGGAAAAACACGAACTTTTATAATCATCGCTCCTAACAAAGGGAATGATATAAATAAACAGAAGAACATTACACATAAAAATGGATGGAAAGAAGGAAGAAAATAATTTGGTGTCATAAATTTAATTTTGATTTATTTTTTAAGTTGGTTTTTATTTCACTACTGGAATATATATATACGAGGTTGGAGGGCAAGCGGGTTCTGGCTATGATCTGACTTGCGAACGTGACATTTTTTGTTCGCCTTATTTTATTTTCTCTGCAGAGTGTCACCTCGATTGCATACATTTATTTATTTGACTACGATAACTCGCAATGAAAAAAAGGCAATGAAAACAAATAAAACGGTGGACAATAAAACTTATTTTCCTGTGAAATTTAATTCTTTTTCCTTTCACACTTTAATTTCCATCTTTTCAAGACAGATTGCTGAAATATATTTCATTATTTTGCAGAATACCGATGAGACAAACATGAAGTTGAAATATGAAGGAGTTTTGTATGGCAATGCAAACACTAATTAAAGAATAAATGCGCGCCTCGGTGGACAGTTTGAACTTATTCTCCATGCTTTGCATTGTCTTCTGATGAAACGTACAATGATATTCTTGTCATACTTTTGCTTTGCACACAGTTTGTTTTGTAAGAATGCCGGAAAACAAGAAAAGGTAAATTAAATGACAAATGTTGCGTCACTTGACTGGCGCTTGAAGTGCTTGCCAAGCAAAAGATCGACTTCTTATTCTTCACTTTAGCTTAATATAAATAGAATTTATTCCATTGAACTGTTTTTACGCAATGCATTCAAGTACTACAGCTCTTTGTCTGCACCAAACTTACTTTCAAAGAGTGCTCAATATGCATGTTCAAATGCTCGAAAGTGAATTCATTTCAAACGTTTGTTATTTGTGTTTGGATGAAGTTTGAAGTAAGCGTCAACGAAAATGCTAAGAAGGAACAATGAAATATACTACACATTTGGCTGGAAAACTTCAGAATTTCAAAATTAAGTTTTGTACAAATTGTGTTAAGGCTAAAAGCTTTGCACAACTTTAGTCGCCACATATTTCTTTGTTGTAGAAATGACGGTCAATTTTGGGCCACGATGTTTGTTTTCTTTAAATCTCGAACCAAGTTGTAATTGATATCCTCGCCTAGTGCAAAATGCACAGTCAACGAATGGACACATCGAATGGTTGGAAATTCCATTAAAATTGTTGTTATTAAACTTTACCTTAATACGAGTCAGCAGCGTTCGAAAAAATATGTTCTTGGGCGAATATCACACGCGCAGTGAATAAATATAGCAGTTTTGTTGAAAGCTAACAACAAGTAGAGCGAAAAATAAAAATTGGTGTGACAAAAGGCACCGTTTTTGCTCAGCATAGTGCACATACTCTGCACACAAACACAAAAAATAAGGAATAATGAAAGTATTTGTGAATGTCACGAAATTACGTGTATTGCATAAAGTTTTCCCTACAGTGATGCTTGACCGGAAATATTTAATAAACATTTCTAAGGATATAGCGGTCCGAAAGCAAAAAAGCCAAATACGATTTCAATCAAGAATTCGGAACTATGTTTTAGTTTCAATCATTAGTTCTCATGACTTCCTTGTAAACTGTTGTGTCAGGAAATAAATCAATTATTTTTTCATTTCTATTTTCTACCTTTTCTTTTCTGTAGTGTCTACAATATACATTACAATAACTCATTGAATTCAATTTCGATCAAATGTCATTTTATTGAGGGTTCTACAATATCTTGTTTGAATTTTTTTTCGGGAAGTTCATAAAATCCCCTGGGAATACGGAATTTATTGTGTCGATTTGTATCGTTTCGCCCAAATGGTGTCAAAATAGCATTTTCTACGCCATTGGCTGAATTGTGAAATTACTTGAGCAAACGATACAAATTGCACTATTTTTCTTTTTTTCAGGCCAAAAACAATGGTTGAAATCTGAGGAAGCCCACTCAATTTACACCCCAGTTGATTTGAAGTACGGAGCCTTCGGCAAATGCACCATTTTCCAATTTCCAATCATATTTTCATCTTATCTGGCATTAACATTAGCTCATCTTTTTCGACTTTTCATCAAATTAAGATGCTTTCATCGAAATGATCTCATATTTGATTGAATGCGACGAAGTGAATGGAGTAAAGTCGGCGATTATTTGCTTTTGAAGCTTTTATGCTACCGAAAATAGGGAAGACCAACGAATGTCAATCATCATGCGCGTTAATCCGATTGCAAATACCTTTTGCCGACTTTAAATCCAACAAAGAACCGCCAAAAAGAAGCAGCCAATAATAACTAAACATTCAGTTAATGCTACGCTATTATAAGCAAAGAATGCATGCAAACGGCGCACAATAAGTCTTCCTGAAAATTTCATTTCATTTTTCCTATATGAATACGGCAACGAATGAAAAGATACCCATTTTTGTCTGGCGGCAAATTTATTTACATTGGGTTTATTTTAGCATTTACTGATTTTTATCAGATAAAATGTTGGCAAAACATCGGCAAAGTGTTGCGAGAGACAAAAGGGCGACTTTGCATGCACTTAACAACAACGCATTATCCGCATTTATTGAAAGAGTATGAGCCAAAATGCAATAACGCGAATAACGGAGGGTGCGTTGAATCGAGTGAGCCAATGAGAAGATACTGTTACATGTGTTGCAGAATTGCCGTTGCTGTTGTTGTTGTTGTTGTTGATGCCTAAGAAAATGAAATCAAGCGAAAACTCCCCTCATTCAAGATGTCTCTTCGAAGTACGCAAAAAGACACATACTTAACAAAGGCCATTTTCCATATCCCATATCGTTGTTGTAATATATCATTTTAAAAGCATGCATGTACCGGGTGTGTAAAAGTCAGTCTGTGTGTTTTTTTGCTTATGGTAAGCGTTGGCGGCGAAGTAGACAAATATCAAATTTATAATGGAACTGAACACATTAGATTAAACACGTTCGTCAAAAGTGGAGGAGCCGGCATTGTGTCGCGAATTTATAATGCACGTACCGCGCATAATTTTCCTTATTTTTTCTCTCTCCATACCCTTAATTCGAGTTTGTTTATCGTTTTTTGTGTATTTTTAATTGGTTTATGTCAAGAGATGGTTGCGTTACTGACAAACTTTTATGTATTAATGTTGTTGTTGTCAGCGCGAGTGTATGTGCATGAAATATGTAATATCATGAGCAAAAAATTGCCTAGCTTGCACAAGGAAAGCAACCCAACACATTTGTTTTGAGTCATGCAAAGAAAAGTTCACATGTAACAACTTGTTTTTACATTGAATTATACCGTTTGGAGATTTCTGACATTTATCCACTTATAAATCAACACTTGAGTGTACAAAGTGTTCACACTCAACGTTGTTGTCGTTTTATTTTTTTTTTTTTTTTAATGTTGTAAATATCAATGTATAAGCTTATATTTATTCACATACAATAGAATGAAGTTTTTTAAAGTCACCAACATTGCTATTTAGAATGATGAGATGCTACGATAATCGAATTAATGTTGCATTATCCAGCTTTTTACGCTCTTCTTCTACTTCACTTCCATTTAAGCTGATAGCTTTTTGTGATTTTTATTCAACTTAAATTGCATAAGAAAGGCAATTTCAATTAGATCTTAAAGTTTGCGAACTGTAAAGATTGCTGATTCGAATAACATCAAGCCTAGCAATGTGAAGAAGTTACTCGAATGTTGCAAACTGTGTGAAAGTAACGTAAGCAAAAGAAAAAAATCGCTTTTCGTTGATGAGTACGAAGTTAGTTTTCAGCAAAATATCGGGGGAAAAAGAATTAATTTATAGTTATTACCGAGCACTTGTCTTCTAACTATTAACAACGTTGAATATCAATTCACTGCTGCTGGCAGATTTATCGTACCAAAACTAAAATCAAATAGAATATTATACATGGTATTCGATATTTGATAGAGCCTTGAAGGCCCAAACTTAGAGGCGAAAAGTTTTGCCGCCTGATTTCAACTCATGCTTCGGAGGCACACGATAACTCATGTGTGTATGTGCGGTACTTATAAGCGAAACAGCTTGAGCAGCACCATAACCGACTAAAGTTTGCTTTGAGGGCTTTTCTGCCAGCTACTTTTTTAAATACATAATTAAGTTGGAGTGAGTTCAAGAACTACATGAATAAAAGTAGAATCGTTTCGGTGGGTGAAGTAGACGAGCAAATGTCGATATTGTTCAACATAAAAACGAAGAGAAAACGTGCAAACAACAAATAAAATGCACAGCCTCGGATTATGAGCCAGCCCATGGCAAATTTATTTAAAATGTTTGCGTGCAATAAAAGTACCTGTACATGAATTTCCGCAAAAGTTTCACGCAATTTTTATGCTATTCGTTTTTTTTTTAAATCGTTTCATTAAAACGACGCCAGAGCAGGTTGTCTTTAATGTGCTACTTTAATACCAAATATGAAGTATATATTTTGAGGAAAGTAAAGCTTAAACCAGTTGTGGCGAAGTTTGAAAACACACTCCGTTTATACAACTTGTACAGATTTTTTCAATAATATTTAGTTAACTTATATCTTAACTATTTAAGTGTTTGGTATCCATTTTTTTTCAAATAAAAAGTGTCTGGGCATAACAAGTTAATGAAAAATATATGTTGAGATTTTAGATGAAATCATGTTCATTCAACACTCATACAAAATATCAGTCATCAAGTTAGCCAAAATGTCCCAAATTGCCCGGTCATATCAAATGCATACAAAATATGAAAAAATTCGGACTCGCCTTTTCCGTTGCTAATATCATTTGCTCTTTAAAAAAAGTCAAAAATCTCGAAATTATCTCCTGGACGAAATAATTATTTCGTCTACTTCATAGGCGTTCACAAGAAAAGGTTCACATTTAAACGAGTGTTCATGCAGATAAAAATATTTTTTGGTTGTTTTTCAATGTGAAGTCGATAAAGCGTACTCAAACGACTAAACTTGTCGAGCAACAAGTTCATTTCATGTAATCGTCTAAGTGACAATCTCATTTTGATCAGTCATCTCTAGGGTTTTCTTCAATAAGAATTTGTGAATCACTACAAAGTCCTAGTCCGTGGTGGTTAAACTATTATGAAGAGAAACGACTGGATTTTCAGCTAAAATTTTCCAGTGTTATGTTAAGTGTTAGTTTGCTCTTCAATAAAAATGCAGGCGAAAACACTTGGTTTTCTACCTTTTCTGAGCAGCTGTATGTAGGCAAACTTCTGTTTATCGTCTAAAGCTGACCACTTTACTGCAGATGAACAGCAGACATTGGATTAAATTGACTTTTTCGGACCGACATGCATTCACGCGGAGCATGCACTTACTCCGGATTAAGTCCTTAAAAGTAAAGAAGTTTAGATTATAATAAGAATCTTCCACTTCTTTTCATTTGCTGTTGCTCGTTCCTCTCGCCAGAATATACAGAATCTGTGCCAAAAAGTGGCATTTGACCTACCCGTGTGCAAAAACGTGTCTGACTGAATGTAACTTCAAGTTGTCATCAGGCAAATATAACGGGCTAAGTGTGATTTAAGCTCATATTTGTTGGAAAAATAATCACTTTTAGCCCGTAGTCAGTCAAATGTTTAATATTTAACGCTTTTGACTCTAGCTACAGTTGAGTACAGCCATCAATTTCTCGGAGTAATTATAGTTAGCCAGTCAAAAATGTCTCAAAATAACCGACTGTCTTCACAGTCGACAAATTTGCACTCGGGTATAGACAGCACCGCAAAGTCCATGTTCACATCAACTTTCGTCCACTCAATTTCATGAAACGTTGCATATTTGACTAGCTTAGCCAACTGTGAAGAGCCCTTTCAATTTTTATAGCATCTCCAATATTTTCTCAGCATCCCATTTAATCCCATCGAGAAAATGTTTTGAATGTGTTAAAGACGTTCACTTTTTGGTTAGATCGAATTTATCCTATTGCAAAATGCTGCAGTAGCAAACTTTTCGGTGGCTGAGCCAATTTTGCGGAAACACAAACAATATCAATACAATGAATTTTAGTGTAGTTTAATACTTCATCATCAAATAAAGTGAAGGAACACATATTTAGGAAGGAAACGGAACCCCAGCAAAGAATGGCTGCGGGTTTCATATTTCGACACAATGTCTGCGTACAAAAAATAAACCATAAAAATTTACATAAAATTTACACAAATAAAAAGAGCTGTAACAAAAGATGAGAGGCGGTAGAAGCGTTAGAAGCGCCGTTCGAAAATCAAATTGCCAAATGCATCCGGTGTTTTTAATGCTATGAAGCTGGGGTGCATTTTCCTCAAGCCATTTTCAAGACCGTTTTGATGCGATGCGAGGCGGTTTCTAATTAAAAAAAAAAAAATCTGTTTCGGCTGGGAATAGGATGAGCGTCGTCAATTATATTTTATGTACAAACTCGGGGATGGGAATTCAGATGCGGTAAACTATTATTCATCACAATAATAAATAGATATCAGTGAATAATTTCGTAACAAAGGATTTCTATGAAAATGAGGTAACATGAATAGAGATGAAAGTCTGATTTGTATTATCTTTATCATTGTTTCGATTCAATGTTGCATGTTCACTCTATTATGGAATTACCTGGCTCGACAGTAAAAGTTTGATACTTTCAACTAGTAGATAAATACAATTTACATATGAATTGTGTTGATATTAGCTTTCCCATTTATTTATACACCCATGAAAATAATCTTGAATTTCATGGCATTCGGTTGTGTGAGTTGCTCCTCATACCACTTTCGATTGTTATCGATTTGTATTCGTGCGTGTACTTTTCCATTGTATCAATTTACTTATCTCGAGAAATGGCAGCAATTGTTGCCATAGGAAAAGCGACAACACCCGACAACCATCGCGAAAGATTGAGGCGAAGCCAAATACAAGTCAACACACGATAGAAAATATCAAAATAAAATCATAATAAATATGTATGAATGCGAGAGAGATAAAAACAATAACAATGATAATAAAAATTCCAATGAAAATATCGTTTGGATTAAGTCGATGTTTCACATGTCGCGATTATCATGGGCTACAATTCGAACGGTGTTCATATTTGCCATTGATATCCGTTTTGCTTAAAATTCTGGAATTTATGAGTTAGCGTCACCTTTGTCGCAGCTGCTGCTAAAATTTATCAGAAAAATTGAAAATGGAGACAAACTGAAGCAAAACAACGACAATTCGCTCTTTAGCTATAAAATAAATGTTAATCCACACTGCCGTGCATTGGGGTGCTATTTATGCGCGTTATATTAATGTTCTATCAACTACGCTGATCATTACACGTTTTGCAAATGGCACTGCACAAATAAAACACATCTATTCAGCATTCATGCGTTAAAAAAATACGTTTATTTTTATGCAATTTTCATAGTCGGTCGCGCCGTTTTTTTATGCCCATTCTCTTGAAAACGTGCTCTATCGTGACGTTACAATTTCAGGAAGATATTTACACACAACATCCATGCAAATTGCTAGAAATGTGTATTAATGTGCCACTTTCATGTGCTCGATTAAATGAGAATGTGCGCGTGTACCAGATAATTCGACACATCTCAACCGGAATATTGATAACACCAAAAGCTTTTCTTCTATTCGTTGCGACTTTTGACTAACATGATTTTGAAACTGAAGTAGCCGCGCAAGTATTCAAAGCGAACACAGTCCCACTTCAAAGATACGAAAATAAAACTTTTGATTGAAGATAATTTTTGCTGCTTAAAGGGACGACACAAAGCCGATTGATGTGTCTCTGAAAATGAGGATGATTTTTTTGCAACAAAGGTGATTGATATTTCCATGCTTGATTTGTTTACCGAAAAAACCAAATCATGCGCCCGAGAAACAGTTTGCGGAAAAAAATCTTTACGCCGAATACTCGCATCGCATTGCGAATGATATTGGAGCATCTGCTATCGCATACTTAACGCAATCCGCTCGTATGTGTTCGGTAACGCAGCATTGTTTCTCAGGGAAAGAAAATCGGAATAAATTAATTATCGGGTTCCAAAATAAAGTCATTGAATTCGAGGATTGTTTTCGAATTCTACGCAATCTAATGAGCGAATTGTTTGGAATCTCACATTTTTCGATGCTGCCCGAAAAAAAGGTTTTTCATATCAAAAAGAAGATGAATGATATTGGAACGCGTATTTATTTTTCGCCTTGAGTTAACGAGATCAAATTAAATTTGGCGCTGAAATGCCATAAATTTCACGAAAAAACAGCTACGAATGAAATCGATGCGAATAACAAAACCAAACAGGGAGATGTATTGGAAATTTAGCCGAAAGGTAAGTTTGTTTTCGACGATAAGTTCGCTGTAAATCAAATTGGGCAAGCCAAAGTCCCGGAATGGCTGCGCGTAACAAAGAACATTTGCTAATTAAAAAAAAGGAACATGAAACGAAAGAATCAACACAATATTGATACAATTCGGTTGAGTTTAAATTTGTAATTAAAAGCGGTCCATTTAAAATCAATAGCTGAACGATCGCGACGAAGAGAGGAATGTCGATTCGGGAGGGAGAGAACAAATCGATTTGAGCAGAAAACTGTAGCTAGCATCATCTTTCCTTTCGAAATGTGGACTGAGCACGAAAAAAAATTGCGCTGAAAATGCATTTCATGGTGAAATAAATTTCAAACCGAAAACAATACACACAAACAGAAAGCCGAAGATGTAAGCGAATTGGTCGGGAGCGAACCGGATCAAATGAAATTACTAGAGTTTTCGGTGCATGTGCTACTTACTGTTGTTGAAAACTTTAAATTAGCCATATGAGAAATGGTATGCTGCATAGGGCCAAAGCATTTAGCTGTATAAATTTAGTTTTCATGTTGAATTTAAACTTCGGTCTACGGTTTAGCTGCAATTCATTTCATCCCGATCGTCTTATTAAACGATTGCGGGAAAAAAAGCCCTGAAAAATTCAATGTGTGGCTACGGTTGAATATTGAAACACAATGCACAAAATAGTGGTAATCTTTAATAAATACATGGCTGCTGAAAACCCAATTATCAATTTTCATTCATCATTTTAAATTGCGCAGGTGAGCACGGGCAGAGTTATTGAAAGTCTCCAAATAAAACATATCACACGAAGTTTCAAAGCGTTGAATTCAATTTTGATGCACTGATTTCGATTTGTTTCAATGTGTGCGCATAGTTGTGAATTTCTCAATGAAATTCGTTTATTGATTGGACAATACAACACACAGCTCAGCACATCTGATGGTTTAAATTAAAAGATTATCCAATGTGCTTTCATGAAACATTAAAATGGAAAGTTGTACTTTACGCCAAGCCAATTGTTAAATGTGTCTGCAAAAACTTGTGGCAGAAATGCCATCGGATAGTGCAGCTTTGGACATCGTAAAAATTCATTTTGGAAACAAACTGAGAGCAACACCAAACATAAATTAGAGGATGCAGTATAATTAAATTCAAAAGACTGATTTCGAATGACAAACAAAATGTATCGTTATATGAAAATGTTCACTTCACTTCCATCGGACAAAGCGATTAAAATCAGAGCAAATTGATTTGAGTTATTTACAATGTGTTCATTCGACCGCTTTTTCGGCAAATTCACTAGGTGAAATGCGAACTGGTTATAAGATTTTCTGAAATTCGATTTGAATAAAGAAAAACGTCCAGTGAACAAAGTATGGAAACTCGTTCAATTCCATTGACAATCAGTTAAATCACACTTTTTTCCCCTCAATGTAAGCTTAGTTCAATGGAAGTTATGGACCAACTTGCGAATGTGAAGCCCGAAATGATATTGAATCCATTGTTGGCATTTTCGTAGGAAATTTCATTCGTTTTGTTGTATGAGACTTAGAAAACCTCTCGACCTAAGCTATAATCAAATATACTCGTAGTAAACACGACAAATTCTGAAATGCAAATGCTCAAGTCAGATTTGCACAAATTCGGAATGCAAAAAATTTAAAAAATGAATGAAATTGGAGATTGAAGAAGTACAGCACCCTTCCATGTTCTACACATGAAATCAACACATTTGCACAATTGGAAATGGCTGAACGTTTCTGTGTGCATTACTAATTGTAATTGAATTTGTTTTGTAATTCGATTTCCATTTGACCATTGATATGGAAAGCTAGATTCATAGCATGAACAGGAGATTCAAATTGCCACCTGAAATGGAGAACCGTATTATGTGATGGTAAATAATCGAATCAATGATTCGAATGG
Organism: Obolodiplosis robiniae; assembly: GCA_028476595.1. Taxonomy (NCBI): domain Eukaryota; kingdom Metazoa; phylum Arthropoda; class Insecta; order Diptera; family Cecidomyiidae; genus Obolodiplosis; species Obolodiplosis robiniae. Next base: position 23,519,887 of record CM052015.1, read on the forward strand.
ACTTGGTGCTGCATGCTTTAATGGACATAAGTTGGACTTCTATGTCACAGAACAAACAATTCACACCTTTTACTTTTTGTTCTATATTTTTTTCTTTTGCTCTTTTTTCTCTGTCTGTGTTTCATTCTATTTTTTTTATTTTCCTTTTTTAACTTTTTTTTTTCTTTTCAAAACCTTGAGATTTCGTCGAAAAACTTCGATCGAACTGCTAAAGTCTCAATTCAATTACAAAAACATGTCTCCTCATAAAAAAATGCGCATAAAAATGGCGTTGATAAAACAAAAAGATGGTGATAAATTTGAAATTCTAATGAAAGATTTGCGAATGTACGATTGCGGTTGGATTTATTGTAAATGCCAAAAGTGTAGGCAACTTGGAAAATGGAAAAATTTCGAATTGTTAAGAAAATTATGTGGAAAGTTTGTCGGGGTGTAGAAAAATCAAGCTAGAAAAAAAGATCGTTTGAATCTCATAATTTTTCGTTTTGCCTCATCATTGCTTCCGTTGGTCGACGATTTTCGAAATAAAATGAAATTAAATCATTAGAGCTACGCATTGCCTGGAGCATCCACCATTTTTTGGGGCTGTACATAAAATGCAATGAGACGTTGGGCGAAAATATGGTTCGTATGTAAACGGGGGCACCAGAGATAACAACTTTAGACATTGATTTACAAACTATAAGTAGTTTTCAGACCACTAGACGCATCACAGTGAAACCAAATCAACGAGCCATGGAATTGATGATTCCACGCAGAACATGGCAACGTGTACATTCAAATGCGATATTACTGTTACAATCACGTCGGTACAATTTCATTGCTGCCATTTGTCGTAGTCGCTTTTTTGTTCAGATGCTGTCTCTTCGTCTGAATTCAGTGGGAAAAACGTGTGTCTGTCGGCGAAGTTTGTTTCCAAGATGAAAATTTTGTGCATGCAATTAAGTTTGGGTTCAGCCCGTTGTCTTTATGCACACAGACGAAACAGACATGCACCGCACATAACAAGGAAAACGAGCAAAAGAAATCGGAAACTGAAATTGATGATACCAAAAACAAGTTGAAATGCAATTTGGTTTGCTATGAATTTTGTAGGAAATGCTCTCGGTGAAGCATCGTCGAACTACAAACGAATACATTAATTTTTAATTAAAGCACAAAATGTATTTTTGTGTTGCAACAGCAGCAGCATTGAAACAATGGAAAGGGATTTAGGGTTTTCATCAGAATAGTATCAACTTCGTTTGTCATATCAAATGTAGAGCTAATAGATAACAAAGATAGACGATGTTTTCTTCTTCACTAGACCTCAAGCTGCACACAATTCACTCTCGCTCAGTCTGTCTCGTTCCCACGCCCGCTTTTGCCGATGGATTAAAATTGAAACTAGTGAAAAATGTTCGCACGTTTGTAGCAACTCGACTGGATAAACCCATGGAAAATAATTGAATTTTCAATTTTAAATGTGCGAATTGGCGAAAAAAGTGAATCGCTCTGAATAAAATGAAATTCAAGCCGCATCTCTCGAAGGTAAAATATTTATCAATCACTTGATTAACGCTCGAATTTTAACGAACCCCAAAAAAATCATTAATCCCGTGAACAGGTTGAAATGGCATTCCATGGTGGAATCGGACTTTGGTAAATGTGTTCTACTGGAAAAATACATAAACCAGAAAATAAGATAACGAAATCCACTTGAAATTTATTCACAATATAATTTCGCGTAAATTAATTATGTTTGGACAATGAGCTGTTTATCGAATTTTGCCGCAGCAATTTTCACCGTTTCATTGTTCGAAACTTTAATTGCAAATGACAGAACGTATGAATGATTTTTTACATATAATTTCGTGTGCATCTCGACCACGTGCACTCTCATGCGCCGCAAACATTAATTAAATATTTACGATCGTAAGTTTAATAAATAAATAATCTCGGATATTTTGCATATTCTCGATTCGGCCACATTTTTTTCGGATCTGTTTTTTTTGGCTTTGCGAATTGTGTAAAAAGTGTACAAAGCTCATTGCATATTTGAAGCAAAACATTTGAACAATGCATTTCAAAAGTGAGCAAACGACTGCATTTTTATGCTGGTCACTCAGTTTTGTCTACCGCTTCACCGAGAATGAAAAGCAGCGCCGCCAAAAATCCATTGGCGCGAATAAGAAATGAAATAAATTTTTATTTGTTTCAATAAATTATTCGTGCTACTTGCGCTTTTTGAGCCTTTTGTTACGCCAAAACAAAAAAAAAAACACCTTTTTTTTCTCTCGGCGAATGCATGTGTTGCTCATACCCGTTGATAAAATAAAATTAACGTGAAAAATGAGAAATGGTATAGATGGTGTAGCCACTGGCGCACCAATTGTGTCAAATTAAAACCCATTCGCTGGAACAAATAGATATTGTGCGTGTACTTTCGCCTATTCACATAACTTTTTCATTCAGCCTATTGCATAAAATACGACTGTCGAATATTAATTTATTTATACAATAATTTTTTACTGCCGCATTCATGTTCGGGCTGACGATGAACAAAAAATCATGAATCGAAATCTAGAAAACAAATACGATTTTTCCATCGATAAATGAAAATTGAGAGCAAATTCCAAAAAACTCAACGACCACAGTTCTTAAATGGAAGAAAATAAATAAAAATTGTTATCAAAATTTAAATAATAAATTCGGTTGGCGCAATGCAAACGAGACCATTGTAATCTCTGTAGAAAAGGTAGCTGAAATCGAATGAATACAATTTTTTCCCGTGAAATAATGCCACGAACTGTGTGCCGTCCAAATAAAATGCGAAAAAAATCTTCATTCCGATAAATATGTGTGCACAAGTTTATTTATTCAGTTAAATGGAATGCAAATGAATAGTAGTGTGTGGTCGATACATTGGTCTGATATAACGCAACACCGATCTCTATTCCATGCAATGACCCACCACAAAATTCCCCATTCAATTGATATATATATATACATGTTCTGTGCACCATCGATTTCCATTTCACGTCACACATCGCCTCAAAATTTCGAATGCTATGGCATTTTTCGATGCATTTTCAGGGACAAAAAAAAACAAAAAAATTTACAAACAGAGCATTGGTTGCTGACTGGGTCCAATATTCCTGCCCGTATAATTCGTTTGAATATAAATTATTGCAAACATTTTGAAAATTCACCGGGAAATAACAATCGGAATGCATCAACACTGGCCAATGCAAACGCCATAAATAGTCGTGCCATGACAAAAGCAAATAAAATTCAATCATTGAAATGTGCACAAAGTGTTGTGCTGCGCATTCAAACGATTATCCAGATCGCTTTTCTCTCTCTCTCTCTCTCTCTCTCTCTCTCTCTCTCTCTCTCTCTCTCTCTCTCTATTTCTTTCAAATGTCTAATGAAAAAAGTGCCATTAGTGAGCATGCTGTTTTTTCGCCTAGAAAAATATTGTCATTTCATGTACCATTTAACCAGTGCAATTGAAAAGATACGATGTGAAACAAAGTGTGACTTTTTTCGGAATGAATGAACGGGACGGGAAATGGATTTCGAATGACTTAAATCATTGTAATTTTCAATGCAGCTTTTCCTCGCAGCTGCGTGCTGTTGATTTGTTCAGTGTTTTTCAAAGCGATTCGGCACGAAATCCATTCAAGCTTCAAAAATAAACAAAATATTTAATCTTCTCGATGGGAATGGCAGCGAATGGAGCTTAACACCACGCTCCACGAACGGAATTTAAATGCAAATTTGCACGAATCGCAAGTCGCTTTTTGCACATACTCGTTTGATTTAATCTACGATTTTAATTGAAATCTGTTGATACGATAGCATATGGACTTGATTTTGGGTGTGTCATGTACATGAAAAGACACACAGAAACGCGCTTTTTCCGCCAGCTCCATTGTATTTGCTAATTTTCGTAATTATTTTGTCCTGATTTTGAGATTTCCATCAAATGTTCGTCTTTGTATTTGCTAATGAAACCAATTATCTCAATTTTATGTCCAAATTAGGTTCGTGACTTTGAATCATATTATCACTTTCAGCTGAATAAGCGACAATAAAAATGGCTTATCCAATGTTTATTTTAGTCGCATGTCCAGCGAACATATAATTTTACAATATTCCTGATCAGAGCGACAAAAACGCCACATTTCTATTTCAAATTACTTCGGCGTCATTATTGTCACCTTTTACACATTTTAATTTATCTAAAACCATTATTTACTCAACAATTCTGAATATAATTAGACTTATTATTATAAAAGTGGACCAATCCTGTGATAAGGCGATTTGTTCATTTCACATTATATTTAATATTTCACGTAAGGTTTCTTGGATTCGCACAACGGATAGCCACAACAAAACGACGGTTCAGATGAAAAAAATGTTTTTACCTATCTTTTGCGCATGTTGAACATATGCAATGTATTTTTGATAAACATTCAACAGATTCGATGTCTCCGTACAAATGGATTCTTTTTTAATTTAATCCGATTATGTGTCACATGTTCGATGTACATTGTGCACTCGAAACACGAATATCAAATGTGATTTTCACATGCAAAGCGGATCAGCCTTTGAGTTTGTTGACTCTCACCAAATGTAAAACGTCCATTTGATTTCTAGAACATGCTTTTCGACGTTACGTCTATCGTTATCGGGATGAATACAAAGATTTATTCTGGAGATTTTTGTGTGATCACAAATGTCGGCATCTTTTTACGAGCTACGAATTGCTTATCATTTGAATTCAGTTTTGCTCCGATTTTTACGGATTTATTTGGCGAAGAAAAAACTATTCACATGTGAGTTCATCGATGAAATTGACGTAGTCAGTGGCTAAAGTTATATCTTTTGAGTCAGTTCGCGTATTGTTTCAGAATACAAAATTCCATGTAATGTGATCGAATCATATCTTTTAATTCAGAAAAAACTGCATTTCTTGCCTGAAGACAAATGATATTGCAAGCAATTGGTCCACAAAATTCCTATCGCTACAGAATTTAGCAGCTGCATTTGTGAATTTTAGTAATTGGTCTGCATCAATTCAATCTCAAGGTATTTATTAAGAGCGATTTCTTAAACATATTTTGTTGCGCATCATTTGAGTTTGGAGATTTACACATCTGGTTTGGACCATATATGATAATAAAGACATCAATCAGTATCAGTGCACGGATTATCTTCTCAAATATTTATTGCCGTTTGTTGAAAGATATGGTTTAATTTTATGCATATCACCTTTGGCTATTTCGGGAGGATAATATTAAAAAGTGATCGGCCAGCTGAATGCAAGACATCGGTAAATCCAATTTCGTCCAAATATAAATTCGGGGAAAAATATGGGGTTTGATGTTGTGTTGATTTGCCGCAAAAAAGTGAATTCGATGTGACGTTGATGTGAAAAAATGCCTGAAGTGCAACAAAATGTCTAGTCTCAAATATCAAGACTGCTTAATCAAACGGCTGTCAAAATGCTAAATGGGATATTTGATATAAATTGGATATTCCAGAATTCATTTTAACCAATTTTCAGTTCCGAGATTTGACTGCATTTTGTTTCTTTTTTTTTGCGAAAGGAAGTATGGAACAAAGCAAGATTTTTACGCTGAATTAGGTCAACAAAGCGGACCCTTACAATTTGCACAGGATTGTAAATTGATGCATCAAAAATGCTGTTGAAAAATTTGTGATTCCGACGAAAAATCTGTGCGAATATAAAAATCAAGGCGACCAAACGAACGTCAAGAAACTATATTTATTTACGAGCGTGTTGATTTGCTTGCTGTGGTTTTTATCATATCGATGGCAATGTAATTGAGTTGTTTTGTTGTCAAGTTATTTATCCACGCTGTTCGTTTTATCCTCGTTATTTCGATTTTAATGACTTTATTTTGTATGTCTTTGTTTCGATGGCCTTGATATGCCATACGCTTACATGTGGCGTACATTTCGTACCAATAAACAATGGTGTACGCATTCATTTTAATGATGTGCAGAGAAGATCACATTTCAGTACATTTCGTTCCTTAATGAAGACATTAAAAAATAAGAGAGAACCAACCAATTTGAGTGAGTTTGAGTTCGTTCGCTTCCTGCATGTTCTTGGTGAACGGATGTGAGTTGCGTGTTAACGTTTGCACACCATTATTTTGTTTCGCTGGTCGAAATCAAAACGAAAGACGCGACATATGATGATATGTGCTGTTGTTGTTGATGTGGACGGACGAAATGAAAAAAGGGAGCATCGAAATAAGAACGCACAGCACAGCCATCATCGTCACAAGGCATTAAATCGGAGAGAGGTAATGAAATAAAACCTCAATAAAGTAATAAATATGTAGAACAGTAGAAATGATTTGGTGAGTAGTATTTCTGGCGCTGAAGAACTGGACGCATTTGGTTTGGGCGCAGGTGTGACTTGAAATCATTATTGGTAATTTGTGTCTGTGGCTATTTTGTTTATTTCCTTTTTTTTATTTCATCTCATTTAGACGATGAAACTTCATGCACAATATATAATTATATGTAGCCCACTGCACGAATTACACTTCAGAACCCATAAAACAGTGTTTCTTTTATCTGTTTTGTTGCTCCTTTTCGTGCTAATCGAAATTACTTTAAAGGTGCATGGTATTTTTGGTAGACTTGTTCTGATATATTTATATTGCTTTTGATGGGTTCGAATTGGGATTTTTTTTCGAATGGCATTAATGTGATCCGACCATCCAAATTAGATGAATTGCCGATGAAATAATAGGGAAAAGATGGCATTATAGAGCCGGTGTGATAATCAGCAATAAATAGATCAAGACAAATGAAATTAACAATGGCCTTGGCGGCTTCACATTACGAGGTGTGACTTTAATCACCGCAGAATAGAAAATGCTTATTTGCAGCAATTTCATTTCGTTCAATTCCAATGGATGCAACAATAATCTATAGTGGCTTTATCATCATCATCATTTAGTGGTTAAATGAAAAACAAATTTATCAGCGCATATCATTTGTACTATTTATCGACCAATTTGATGTTCACTAAAAACTACGAACTAATTTGATTAATAGATTCATTTGTCTTTTATCGCATTTGAATTACAAAATTCCCAATTCCACCAAGTATGCAGCAGCAAATTGGAAAATTCTATGCCATCAATTATTTGTTTGGTATTCAAAGGTATTTTGTTTGGATTTAACAATGTTGTTGCTGATAACAAATGCAAAATGGCAAACTTTCGACAAATAACAAGATAAATTCAATTTCATACAATGTTTCGAAACATGTTCACAAAAATTATACTGTCGATTCGAATGTTCGAATTATGAGAAAAAGCACACATGAAAACACCAACTTTCCATTTGCCAAACAAATAATTTGCAATGAAAAAGCATTGGAGCACGACAATTCCATTCAAATACACCAACTACAAATAGTGAATTAATAAAATTATTATGTACTCATAAAAGGAAGAGAGAGAGAGAGAGAGAGAGAGAGAGAAGTAGAGGGAGAGTGGGCGGGACAAAAAAAAATTTACCCATATTCACCAAATGTATCCATTGCGAATTCAATGCTGGATCATACCGTAACAATATAAATTTGAACTTTATACAAATATGTAGTTGGCGAATCGATCACAAATAAACGAACAAAGGATTTGCTCGAATTTTATTCCAAATTGCGAATATTGTTTATTGGTATGCAAAAGCAAAAGGTACTGTTCAGGTCTGCAACGTTGCTGCACTACTATCGAATATCATCATTCTTTAATGAAAATTCCAAATTCAAATTTATGATTCGTAATATGCATTGAATACAACTGAAATCACAGTCATGCACAAGCGAATCTCTGTTTTACTTTTATTTGCTCTTGTTGCTATTTACGCTTTAATAATTCAATGAAAACCAAACAAAATGATGAAGCCAAATGTTGTTCACATTTCTGTTGACGTTAGTGGCTTTTCATTGTTGATTTTCAAGTAATGCTGCGGCTTCGCTTTTACTTTGATATTACAAAAGTGAAACCGCACGATACAATGCTCGAATATTACTAACCATTTTAGGCAAAAAAAAAAAAGTATCTTCCGTGGCATGCTTTCCAACTTGCAAATGAATATTAGCCGGGTGCAAGCAAAAAAAAAACCTCTGAACAAGTAATGTTATCGTATGAATTTTGCATCGGCAAGAAAATCAGGACCTGTTTCGAGCCGATGGCAGTAAAATGTGTCGCCGCAAAGGAAAACATATTCGTGTGTGCCTTTCTTTTATTCGAACAATATCGATAAAAAGGAATTGTTCGTTGAATTACGTATGCAATTCGTATTGAATGCGTAAATTCGGGTCACGTGCCGACTATTTGTACGAATTAATTGTTGCACGTACGGTACTTTTTGCTCGGCCATTTCTCCCTCGACTCGCATCCATTGTGTGAAACAAACAGATATGATTACCAATAAATAATTGAATACATTCCAATGAGAAATAGATTGTGAAATGAGCAAAGCTACTAAAAATTTTCCAATTTCGAGCTGCTGTTACTTTTTCTCTTTTGAAATAGTAGTTCAGTGTGTTTGGGGGATGGCGCATGAAATATTGAGAAGCGAACGCAGTGCACGCATTAAGTAAATATAATGCGAATGTAGTTATAATCAAAATTTACGCTGATTTCACAATGTACACGTAAAAACCATTATTTGGCTTATTTTGAAATGGGAACATTTTAATCTTGCACCACGCAACACAACGCTACGCAACGCAACTGAACGACCGACCAACTAACAAATCAGACAAAATGGCTGAATATTAAAATTTATTTTTGTTCGGCCACATGCGAAATGAATTTTTGGGTGTCATAAATGTTGCACACGACCAAAATTGCACACTTTATATCGCCCTGGTCTGATCGTAATGGAGACGGCTTTTTGCTCACTTGATGCACGAAATATGTGAATATTGATTCATTTCGCTGCTTTGGATTCATTCGAGCATACATATTGACATAAATCTTTAATAAACTAATTATTTTTAATGATGAAAATATAAAGCCAATTTTTCAATTACGCGACTCACTAAAATATGGGCTATTAAAATATTGGTCGTATCATTTTTAAAGGAGAAATAGAAATATTCCATCTGCCGAACAACAGTCTACAAAGTTCAACGACTTTCTCGATTTCTAGAACGTAAAATTTGGAATAGATTTTTTTTTGTTTATCTGCGAAAAACATCACTGAATCAGAGCGAGTTGGGCTCTCGTAAATCATAGCATTATCAGCAACACAATATGCAAAATAGAGCGTAAAACTATTCATGATTTTTTTTTCATACATGGTTTTGGCAATACAGTTTTACTTCGTTCTCTTTTGTCTAACTAAGAAGCACTTGCAACAATTCAAAAGCATGCTGAAAAACGCAAGTGATTTTGATACAGTTTCATGGCACAAACAAATTCAGAATCACTATTTCTTTGTTGTTTGTCTTCCTTTTGCCGGTTTCATGTTTACCTTTACGTTCGGAAAATTTACCGAAATTGGTTTGTTTGCTTTTGCCAACGGTGCATATAATCTCTTATCATTTTTGACGCAGAAAAAAAATAACAACAAGGACGAAAAAGAAATATTTTACATCCTCACACAGGAAAATTTATGATTTTCAGTGTTTTCAATTTGTATGCGGTTTTGTTGGTTCAAAATAAGTTTTATCAGGTATCCGACTTTATGCTATCATCCGGCGTAACAATAGCATAATCAATTGTTCCGCATTTTGAAATACCTTCGGGTCATACAAACTTTTCAATAAATTTTAATAGAGCAAAGTCAAAAAAGCGAATGAACTACGGAAGTTCGGACTCACAGTTAGAAAATGAAAAAGATGCGGCTTTCATTCAAGGTTGTCAACGATGTTTTAGGTCTTTCTTTTTTGGTCTAAACAACTTCTTACCGCTCTCATTCTAACACATTTCGAAAGGTAATGAAGATTCATTCGTTGCAGCTGCAACGTTATTCACTCAGAGATAATCGATATAAGGAAGTCTTGTAAGCATGAGATGTCAAAGTTCAATAAAACACCGGCAGACTGACCGCTCTTACAAAACAGCAGAAAATGCATTTCGATTCGAAATGAAAAGCAGGACGCAGAAGAGGACCGGCGTAACGCATCTGCATTTATAGAAGTAAATATTAATGGAAAAAGCGAGCAAAGGTTTCTATCAATGATACAAATGCTTTCCATTTGCCATTGAATTCAGCAGTTATTGAGTTTTCTTCATCAATTTGCATGTAATGTTCAGTAAATGTCTAGCTGATTCAAACATTACACTAAGCTCATTAAAATATGAAACTGTTAAGATCATTGAATGTGAAAGTCAGCATGCGGAAAGAGTATCGATCATCGAATCAGTGCCACACTCTGACGAGTTCAGTTCATCTGCACTCCGCAAAATAACTCACAAAGTTTTCAGCTTTTTCAAAAAAATAAGAGATATTCACTACAGTTGTGAAATTTTCTAGTGTTTTACCTCTCATTATGCATTCAACGTGATAAATATGCAATGCTATAGTTTAAGTTTGAGTTAGCAGATAGACAAGATCCTTGCGATTGGGTTTTTGCCGGGATTTTATTCAAAAAGCAAATCGAAACAATTCCTGTTCCAAGGCTCTAATTTAAATATCAGCAAAATATGCAAATGAATAAATAAACTTGTAATTCCAACTGAAATATTTATTTCGAGAATATTGCAAAAGATACAACGTCAGCTCGGATTGTTCAAGCTCATGTTTTCATAGTTGAAACAAGTTCCACATTTTCGGAATGCTTGAAGTCAAAATCAAAGAATACTTGGACTTGGATAATTGAAATTCGAAGTTTGCTTAATACATTATTTTGTATAAATTTGAAAATTCTTCTGTCATGCGATAAATTACGAAATTGGATTGATGCCTTCTTCTCTTGCCGCCTGAGAAGCAGCCGACATTTTTTTCTTGGTGAATGTAATTAATTTTAAAGGAAATATTCTGAAATTTCATCGAAAAAATGAAGGCGGTTCCACGAGCGACGCAAATACATGATGCGGTTTTAATATATTCAGCGTTGTTTTATTCAAAGCCATTTATTTTGGCATAAAAAAACGCCAATTTCAGAGAAGAGAAACAACGTTTCGTTTCATATATGTTTCGACGATCGTTGGGTTCACGCCTAAAACATGCTCATACATAAAAAGTGCAAGCCTTATGTCGCTTAGCGAAAATTTATTACCGAAAAACACATGACACGCGATGACATTATGGGCTGAATGAACAACAACAACAATCACAACAAATCGGACCGAAACACAAAAATCAGTTGGGAAAACTCTATTCTTTTCATGCTTTTATCATTATTTTCTCATTTGCGGGCGTTTCAAGTTCAATACAGTGCACATATGTCGACAACATTTCACTCCATGCCCAAATTGTATCTTTTCTGGCAGCGCACACACATATTATGGGTAGATGGAAGCAACAAAATTTATAATTAGAATCAGATTGAGTGAAAGAACCGACTGATATTAGCCCAATTCGCTTCGAAGATTTTATTCGCAATGTTTAAAGTTAAACTGTTTCATTTCGTAATATTTTGTTGGCATTTCAGTTAAATGGCAAGGCTTTTAATCACATTGTGATAGATTTGTGTTTTCAACGCTATTTTTGTTTGTGTGTCGGTTTTCGAAAGGGGGCGACGATATTAATCAAAACGAGTGTGAGAAATGAAGAGTCACGCCTTACGCCTTCTTTGCATTGTCGAAATGGTTGTGGCAACCGCAACACGACGAGAGAAGTAACACGACGGGAAAAAACTTAACAGACTGCAATAATACGAACACAAAGTAAAAATATAATAACATCTATCCAAAAACGAACCCAAAATTCGGATGAAAGTCGAAAAATCGACTAATAACACGCACCACGAAATGGCATTTGCCGAGAATGGTGCCGATTTGTAGTGCTAATGCGAAATCCTGCGCATATTTTGAAATTAGACATGGAGAAATGATTAAGGCAATCGCTAAAGCTAATAAATATTGGGGCCTTGCAATATGTCTTTGTTTTAACCTTGTATTTTTATTGTTTTGATTGTTCACTGCTCACGCAGCGAGACAGCTCCATGCAATCGGCTCTCTTTCGCTGGATCGGCAATCATTGTGCCGACAAAACTCATAAACGTGATGACAGCCGCTTCGCATCAACATGAACGCATCCATTATAATGGATGTGTAATCGCACCATATAATCTCACTATCGATTCATTTAAACTTTTCCGAGCATATCGAATGTTTTATTTGTCTGGTGAGTGGTTTCTGGGTGACATTCTCTATCAATCGATGTTTTCCTATTTAATGCGGCATTTTTCCATGATCGGCTTTGGTATTTATTGGATTCTCGTGCAACTTTTGTTTCTTTCTTCGAAATTATCATACGTTAGCGAAGCGCTTCGATCATCGGATTAAGAGTTATTTTTGTCGAACGATATGGGAGTTTCGTCGCAAAAATATATGCTGCAAGACGAAAAGCAAGAGAGCGTTTCACTAAGAAGTTAGTTGGGCTCTTTGAAGCTTCACTTTCACAAATTAAAGTTCAATTTGCTAGAATTGGAGCGATGGGGCGTTCATTCACCTTCCATAATTACACCGTTTTATTAAAGAGGCAAGAGTTGATTCCAGAATGCGCATGCAAACTCATCAGAATCAAGCATTTTGAATACAATTAAGCGTTATTTGCACGGCTCGCTCATCAGCGGCACAATTGGATTTATACATTTGACAACATGATGCTGAGAGAAGCACTTTTACTTCAAGTGTATCGCCTCGAATCAACTTGATTATATGCATTCGATTCGAGGTGAATATAAAATACCTGACATCTTTGCCGCAAATTATGCGCCTCGTATCATGTCGTATCGATCGTTTAGAAAACATATTTTTTCCGTTTATTTGCATCGATGCTTGTCATTGCCTTATTACATGTTCTTTATTATTGCAATCATCACGTTGGTGCGCTTCATGCCAACTTCGCAACTCCGTCTCTTACTTTTATATAAAAAAGGAGAATGAATTAAACATATTAAATATGCAATTCACACTTCGACGCCTGTTTCGTTTGTCTTCAGTTCGGCTTGTCTGGGAAGTGTTCGAAAGTGTGTTCATGTTATTACCGGTAGGTTTGTAAGTAAATTGAAACGGTGCGATGTGAAGCCAAGCGAAATGCGTCACACACACACACACACACACACACACACACACACACACACACTTCGCTGATGTCAATGAATGAAATCAACAAATCAAGATGAAAAAAAATATGTCGCATTTTTTCTTGCTGCTCGTGCTGCCGCCAGTTTTTGTCTCGATATCTCTTTTGAACCAATTTTTTCTGCGTTACATGAATATCACTTCATTAACCAGTCTTCGCATTTTTTTATTTTGATTTTTATTCATTTCTCTGGCTGTGTTTTCATCGACTTCAGCTTCTGTTGGTATAAGATATTGTGTGTTGGCACAACCATCCGAATGTCATTCGCGAGACCTGTAATGCTATCGACGTATATCTCAACTGAATCGGAATTGAGTGCATTTTACACCCACATAGCACGCATAATATTCAACATCCAACGCAATTATATTATTCCTTATCGCCGTTTCGCTATCAAGATAAAAGCGATTATTAAATCTTTTTTGTCGCTATGCGACAACGGCTTACACCCATTATGAGTCGCACAAGTTTTGCACGAAAAAAAATTGACAAAAAAATCGTTTCCCGCTTCAAAACTTTTAATTTGCATTGAATCTTTACATTACCAGAGAAAAAGACAACTTTGTAGCACGACGTTATAATTAATGATGACGACGCTTTGGATATTTTTTCAACTCTTTTTTTCTTGAATCTCTGCATGACCCAACATTTCATTTTCCTGATTTACTCCTACTGAAGTTGAATAAAATGCGATTCGTTAGCAAATTAATCAATGAAAAAATTGGTTTTCACTTCAACATAGATGAAGGAAGATTCATTAGCAAGCGGTAACTCGATTTGATTTCTTCGGTTGTCATCATTCAACGATACGAACGCGCATGACATGAGAATAAATCCGCTTTATACTCACCATTGATTTTGCCCTTTCAATTGAACAACCGAAACTCTCAATGCAAATGCAATGTTATTAGAATTTTTTTGAATTACTTCGCAGCTGAGTTTTTGGAAAAGAATAGCTATTTTTCGCCAATGCATCAAAAGAGAAAGAAAATTGGGTGCAGTGAAAAACACTTCAAATATATTTATTGAATGGCATTAATTTAGCAGTATCAATTCACTGGTGCAAGATGAACGTGATCGCACACAGATGGTGAAAGAAGGACGCGTGATAAAATGAATTCGTTTCATTGGATGAAATGTGCTGAATGCATTTATCAAAAGAGGAATTCATTCATTCTCAGAAGATCGCATCGATTGAACGTGAACACCAGTCAACGAAACCACAAATGAAATCAACGGAAGAGAATGACGCAGCTGATTTTCTACTGAACACACAATTTTTCCGCTCATATCTTGTTTGCGTTTACGGCGTCCAATTCGGTTCGTTCACAAACTCAATAATTTACCATGGAATGCTTCTGGCTACCAAAAGTTAAATAACTTTATTATCATGCGTTTTTGCTGCCTGAGACTCCCAACACCAAGTGTCTAGTTAATTTCATTTCAACTAATGGAATCGCCTGTGAAGTGTGAAATCAATGCTCGTTTTATTGTTTAATGCGCCTTCTCCGGACCAATTGTCTTTGTCGATGATAATTTGTATAATTTCAAGTTCCGGCATTCCGCTGGGAATCACTTTGAAGTAGACGCAAGATGGATATTCATTTCGCGCAATGTCTTATTCCACAAATTTCATCACTGTTGTAGTGCCTTTGCTAGATGGAAATATCGATTTATTTAATATCAGCTTCACATGTGACTTTCATGGATTACTAAATATAATTCACGTTGCCAGTTCTTCTGAATTATTTCCTATTTCCAGGAGTTTTCAAATGTTTCAATAATTGGATTTTTTTTTATTCTACCGACGCATTCCTTCGAATCAAAAGCCTGTGAATTTTGAATGAACCATGGCGGTATATTGAAATTTGTTCATCATTCTGCCTTGTTACGACATAATGAATTTGTAAATATCATTATTTTCACTTTATCGTATCTTTTTTCGTACTTTAATAACTAAAGTATTTAAAAGTTCAAAAAAGCATTTTCCGCACTATGAGTCAAACGTTTAATTCTAATTATAATTAATATTAAATCATATAATTGAAACTTTTTCTTCATTTTTAATTCAGTTTGGAATATGTCACTGTCTTCGATGCTCATTTATATTTGAATGCTTCAGAATGAAAGTACATCCTAATTCTGCTACACGTTAGGGTAATTGTCCAAATTTGGACCTACAACTTTGAGTGCTCCTAATTATGATCTAATACTCTATTTATATTTCGCAGTTGGGCCATAATTAGAGTGTAAGACCGAATCACAGTCAACTACGTTTATTAGCGACACTAAGACGCGTTGCTTCTAGAAGCGAACCAAATATTGTTACTGCGAGAAAGCGGTACAAATTTTTGTTGCAATCCCGGATTAAAAATCTGTGTGCAATATTTATTTGTTTCACTTAAAAAAAATGAAAATTGGTGCTGCTTCGATTAGATTTATTTTTGAGATTCACTTTTACTAGCAGTAGAATGGAGATTACTTTTATTCTAAGGCATTCATTTTTATTATTTAGTTAATGATTACACAAAATGTTGTATTACACAACTTATTTTGCATTCAAATACCTTTATTTTAGTCATATCAAAACACGAAAACATCCCATCATGGAGAAATCATTAATTCCAGAAAAAAGTTAACGCACAATGGAAACATAAAACTCATGATTTCAATAGCGTGTTCATCCCTTGGCAAACCTGTTGTCAGTGCTTCACATTGTTCATACTGCAAGATTTTTGAAGCCCTCAACATTTTTTGACAGTTCTAAATTATTTCTGGAAAAATCAGCATCGTATCGTTGTTCTTTTTAATCATTCCAAAAGCTATGCCAATATGGTCGATTGTTTGTACGAATCCACCTGCTTATCCACCCTCGACCTGCAAAGGTATTTTGTCATTGTGTTTCGTTGTTTTGCTTTTCAGTTCCTCAGAGAGATTTGCACTAACTACATGACCTTGATGTCCAAATGGAACTATGGGCATTATCATTAATATACTATTTTATTTCGAATAAAATGTTGTATTTCTATCTTTATTCTTTATATTCTTTCTATATTGGCACATACCAAAGATTTGTTTGGTTCGATGAATCTTATTCTCATAAATCCCATAATATTAGATTTACACCTCTGTGTAATAATAGTTGTAGTAAATAATAGTGTGATTGTAATATTTAATCCCTTCAATTTGTTGTTTGTATCCCAATATGCTTCTCATATTTAAGATGTCATCTAAATAAACGGACTGTGTTTCTCTTCGATTCGCCGTCGCTCAATATGTGGGCAATATGTGAATTTGTTTATCTCGTTGTGAAATTTACGACGACTCGAAACACGTTATAGATTCAAATAATTTTAAAGGTGAAATAGGAACATACAACAGATCGATGTGAGCACGTTTAATGGAATATACTTGCAGGTGGGCCGTTTAAAAAGCGACTTGACATTTATCGCATTTTTTCATCATTCGCTTCTTGTTTTCATCTTAGGTTTTTTAGTTTTTTTCGTATATTTTTAATAAAAGTTCCATAACTATCAATGCAGACAATCATTTGTTGTCGTCCTCCAATCCGTGGGCACTTCGAATGTTATCATAAATTTATCTCTAGCCCATTCTCATCGCATTTTATCGTTTACAAATCGTTGAAAATAGAAAATAGCTGCGTTTTCAATTTACGATCCACGGCCAAACGAAAACTGTCAATTTAATGCGAATTTTGCCCACTTAAACATGTTCAACAATTTAAATCTGGTCATCGTACAAATGGCAACGTTTTTCGAGTGACAAACTTGGTGAATTGTGCGCCGTAAAATATTTTAAAACGTAAATGATGGCCGTTAAAATGTACATATATTTGTAGTATGTTTTGCATTTGGATTATTTTTGGATTTTGTCCATTGTAAATCAGTCATTCGTTGTAGGCTTACATGTTGAATGAGAAAACTTGAACTTTATTTCTAATGATGCTCATTTTTATGTTGGTTCTTTCATATTTGTTTGAAATCCATTAAAGTTGTTGCTCCATCACAACATTTCTGTCAGACATTCTCGTGCATTGTTGATACTTTCCCGAACTCAAGCAAACATTTCTGATCACATCGTCAACTGAGATGACAATCGAAAATCATATTACAAGTTGTTGTTTACTTCTGGATTTGTCTATCACTGCAATATTGTTCATTTTTCTTAGTTGTGCAAGAATTGCACAAAATCACCTGCACAGCAAATAAAATGGCAGGTTTCTTGTAACTTTTAATGGTTTGTTTAGTGTTCTCTTTCGATGAATCTCCTGAGAATTCCGCACAGAGCCAAAGTTACATACACAATCTTCAGAGCAAGGAAAAAATGACTTGAAATTTCTTTCGGTATTTACGATGAAAGTGTTATAATAACAAATCGGAAATGCTGGAATGGTGAAGTTCTTTCATTCCAATTGAACTACATGGAAAGCACATTTTCCGAGTACAATTTTTCTCGATGCACTTTCCTTACCTCGTTTTGCCATTAACATGTTCATGTGTTGTGCACACGGGAGGTATCGTGGCATTGCTTCTGCGGATGATTTTGTCTTTCGGTTACATTGCGGAGGGGAATGAACAACAATAAATATCTTTATTTTCAATTTGTTTTGCCCATAAACTCAATGACTTGCATCAGCAGAGCGGAATGCGTTCATATTCCGGATTTGAAAGTCAAAAAATCAAATGGCAAAACAATTGCAACATATAAACTGCAAAAAATATTGCCTCATCGCATTTCGAGACAAGCGAAAACAAAAACTAAACAACAGCAAATGCAATCATGAAGTGAATAGAAATTGAGAAAAAGAATGAAATAAAATCAAATAATAAATTCGAAGAAATTCGTACACGAAATGATCAATTCTTAGGGAGAGAGAGAGAGAGAGAGAGGAGAGAGAGGTAAAGAGATGAAGAAAATAAGAGTTTAGTTGAATGCAATCGCAATAGAAAAGCGGATAGAGTTCATTTTGACAATTCGGCACAACCGAAACATCGTACTAGAATTTGATGAAAACATTCGCTGCCATTTAGATCGTTTTCCATGTGAGAAAACTTTATCAAGTGGTTGCTGCAAAATTTGCGCGTTCCATTTTAGTTTGACACGGACGGCTCTTCGATGATTCATCATTTCACGCACAAAACTGAAAGTTCATAAAAACTCCAATCAAGCATAAAAATGGTTTTTAATGGCATTTCCATCGTTCAAAATCCAATTGCAATTGTCTACCTTTAATACGGCAAATAAATATTCCACGTACATGCTTCGCTGTAAATATATGAGATCTTTATTGATTTTAGCTTTTTCATCGACTTATCAGCTTTTCTTGTCGCACTCATTTCATTCGGAACACCGCGCATGTAGTGCATAACACCGTAAAAGATGAAAAAGCTCTTGTATCGTCGCTGAAATTTCACATTGAAAACTAAGCATTTTCGTGAAGTTTGTCGTTTGATCTGCATCAATATATTAAATTCGAATGATTGAATTTGAATAATGCAGAGTAAGTTTCTTCTTCGCCTTTGAGCGATTTGTGGCTTAGAAGAATTTCTGCTTCGTCAAAATTGGCTCTGCCACATCCTTCTCCACATTCACATGTAATTCACCCAATTTTGATGCAACTCCATTTGCTAATGGTCAATGTCAGTACTAATCACACACATACTATCTCTATGTGGCAACCGAAGCACGGAAATAATATATGCAATGGAATATTGTTATTGTGTTGCAAAATTCTATGGCTTTAAAGCCCACAAACTCCAATGTGAATTTGTTTTGCTTTGTTTTGTGGATGCGGTTTACTACGTTCACCTTGTTGCAAACGAAAAATACTTTCTAGCATAATCAAGGATTCTGTTGCCAATGTATTCTGTCGGCTCATATTCGAATCGAATTTGCTTGAAATACCAGACGAATGCGGCCGCTTTTACGATTGACACTCTCGATAACAATGTTGCTCTTGGTAAAAGTTGGGGAATGACATACTATCGTCTGGAGAAGACGAAATAACCGTATCACAATTGGAGCCATTTAGTAATATTCACAGTGATGGCTTTGGATATGATGCACATGGGAACTATTGAATTTATTCATTCAACTATTCATATTGTTTTGCGCAATTCGGCACTCGTCGAGTGTGAATGTGTGTGTGCTCGGTGCAGTCTGAAATGGTACAAATGTCCATTCGCATACGATAATACATATAATTTTATGAATTTGCACCAGCGCGCGCGCACACACGCAATACAACCAAGCAATTTTGAGCATACAAATTGAAATGAATCCTTGAACAAAACTGGATAATGGCAAATAAAATGGGAAATACCATATTTCACATTTTGCATTAGATGAATCAATTCATGTTGCCCTTCAGCGCATCTACAAAGTCTTCGTGCAAAGAGAGTTTTGAAATAAGATTCAGTTTTTGTTAATGTCAGAGTCGGGTGACATAGAAAATTATTTTCATTTAATTTTCCAGGTCAAATACAAAGTTTCATTGACGTACTTAGCAAATATAGATACGAAAAAGACTCTCCTAAGCAATAACTTTTGATGTCTCAACTTTAATTTCCGAATAAATCGAGAGCAATTTTACAGGGGGGAAAGCATTTTGACGTAGCATCGTCGCTGCCGCTGACTATCCTATGTCCAGCTGTTCAAACTGGTATTCATTAACATTGATTATTATAGAGGGCCGACCCCCGTCGAAATTGCATTGCACAAAACTTAGCCTAAATACAAAACGATTATAATGGTAGTTTGCATCAAAGCCCAAATTCACCGGATTGAGTATTCATTCGAGCAAATGGATACGGTTATTACTGTCGAATATAGTTTTGAATCTAAAAATATTTTACTGTAGAATAAAAAAAGAAAGTTCACATTCACGATGGTCGGATCCGTTCCATTTAATGATATCATAGATGACATGAAACATTATTCTCGTTTTTATGAGGGATTTGCCCAAAGAAATCCGAAATTATGAACAATGCGACCGAGTAGAATTGAATCTGGCCACGTTTTTTTATGAGCTAAAAAAATTGTTTTTTCAACATAAAATGGTAAACATTATTATATTTGTGTCAAAATCGAAAAATCTCTTTGATGGATAGCAAAAACATAGCGCTAAATGCCCGAATTGCTGGACACAGTAGGAAAATTCAAGGCTTCATCAAAAATATTAAATGAACTAGAATTTACAATACCTTAATCTGAACAATATTTATTTTCATATTTTCAAATTGAATTCGAAATGTACCACAATGATTTAAAAATTGTTTAAAACTAAATTTGATCCAGAAGATGTGGAATTCTAAATTCAAATAAGTGGTACACTTAAGTGCACTTTGTATCTGTTCGATTTCGAGTAAAAACTAGGTTATACAATATATATTCATATGGGTTAATTCTTTCCAAACAAATTGGTTTATACGTTTTTTGCCCACGAACGACGAAGATTCTTATACGATGACAACCGAAGCACATAAAGTAACAGCTGAAATATTTGTGCCATCTGGCGAGGAAATTGCAAATTACAACCAGTACTGATGGTTGTAGTGGTATTTATTATAGTAAACTAAATCACGCAACTCAGTCCGCTGTCAAATTTCAACGATGTGAAAACGGTAAATTTTCCTTTTATTCAACTATAGAAATTACCAATACAAGCAGCAGAAATGACTATAATCCACAAATTCACCGCCAGTTGGCACAAATATTACAGCTGTCATTCTTTATGTGTGCAAAATGTGAAAAGTGCTTATAAAAAGCAAAAATGTTCCAACCGAACATAGGAACGAGATAGGTAAAATTCTGAGCTCTAGCGATCACAGCCATTTTCACAATAACGTAATCCATATGCAAAAACAAGTAACAGTTTATGTGCTTGGGGTTTTGCGGCATTTTAATGGAATATTTCAAAGTAACTATTTATTGGCCACATTTTCCCCTTTTTTTGGACTCAGTTCATAAAATATTTTTTAAAACGGCAATTGAATCTTTCGGTTTAATAGTGGAATATTCCATTGTTCAAGGTAGTTGCTGGTTTTTTCCCGGTACCTCGTACTATTTAGCTGTTTGAAACTTTAATAAACGGATTCTTTCAACCTCATGCACCAACGATCCTTATCTAAGGTTGAGTGAGTAAACCATTATTTGCTGTAACTAAAACAAAGATCCTTAGAAAATGGTTATTTTTTGTTGTTTGTAGTGGATGCTGTATTTTCATCGAAGAAAGTCTGGGCACGGACAGTGAAAAACCAGGGGGTGAATTTCTGAATTGGCATCAGCCACCTGGAACAAACAGCCAACATCACCCTTGCGATGTAATCCAACGTCACGGGAAAAGGAGGAGGAATGTCGTTTAAGATGGAAAAAACACGACGGATATTTATTATTGTATTTTTAATAAAAGATAAAAAGAGCAGCCATCTAATCATGTCGAACCGGAAAACTGGTAGCGAATGAAGTTCGTCGTAGTCAATTGTATTTTGCGCACAACGAAAACGATTCTTCGCGACTGAAGACACAACTACTCTGGATGGAAACGCACATTTTCCACATACCGACCAATGCATATTTCTTTTATTACATTTCATTTTCATTGGACACCGGTTACCCATTCGTTCTTCTCGCTCAGTTCCGTTACGTTTGAATGTTGCCCTTTGTCTATTGTGTATAATTTTATTAGCTACACGTGTTGTTTTTTATTCTTGTAAATGCGTACACAATACAAATACGTGGCAATGCGCCGCACAAATACGTGGGGATGATAGTAAATGGATGAAGGAAAACAACGACGACAAGAACGGTGCATGAGTCATCTGAAGTTGCTGGTATGAGAGTACGAGAAAAACAAAAACCACTGTCTGACTTAAGACTGAAATGTTTGGTTATATGCTATTTTAAGTGGAAGAGGGGCCTTTGATTCGGATCAGCTACACACACACACACAAAGCCATCCACCCAGACCCGGCAATGGAACGCATTCGCTTGCATATTGAAATAGCAAATGCGAAATGAAAATACAAGCAAGCAAAAATCAACCGAAAATGGCATTAGGGACGAAACAAATGTTACTGTAATAATGAAATGACAGAGAAAATAGCAAAATATGCAGCAGCCGGCTAGAGTATTACCAATGCTAACATTATGACCCCGAATACATGCGACTTATATTATTTTATTACCTTCATAAATTTTGCATTTGAAATTTATCTAAAGCTACCGTTATTACATTTCATTGGCACAAAAGGTAGTCCAACCAACAAACTACTTTTCCTGGGTGCCTCACATTCACATCGAAATCGTGAACGCAATAAACACGACAGAATTTCACTTCTCCAAATGCATTTCAATGTTTTTATGTGGCTGTATTTCTGATTCCGATGACCGGATTGTTTATGCTCAAAGAAAAATGGAGTTGGACTTTCATTAGTTGTAATGCCAAATATGGATAGCTTCCATTTTATTTGAAAATTAAGAGCGGCAGTTTTCTCTACGCAAGACAATTTGTCAGCACAAAGTAAGAAAAAAATCACATTTAATCAAAAAACACTTTACTTCAAATTAGACTTTACAAGTACCTCCTGAATTCGGGATAAAGAATTCAACGAGAATTATTTACTCAACTTTTTCCGGAAATATCGAAAAGCAACGAGTTTGTTTTTCTTGCCAAATTCACTTTGAACATGTTGTTCGATAAGTCAATGTAATCAATATAAAAGCTATAGCTATTTGTCTGTGCAACATTTTACTGTCGTCAAACGTTTTGTTGTGACTGAAAATTGAAGGAATCACCAATAAAGAAACTATCGTAATAAAACATACCAAAATTCGGAAAACAATGTTTGACGAATTCATGTGAAGATTTCAATAATATCGAAATATTGTAAATTTATTTAGAGCTGGACTTGAGTCGCCTTCCAAAACAAGTATTTCATATTCAATAATGAGAAAGGCATTTGAAACGACTCGACTCGGTTTAATAATGAGAGCAGTAATTTTCTTGTTGTTTAAATAAATGTGGCTCAACAACAGACGCTATAGATTCATAATAAATGTAAGAGTTTTGCGGTTAATAGTAAATGTTTCAATATAAAACTATCCAACAATTGCTGTCGAGTTGCATGAAGTCTCTTATAAAGAACTGATTGTTCGAATCAAGTGTTCAGTTGATTCAGATCCACCGTTATTTCTTCATCTAATTGCATTTGAAGGTTCCAAAAGGACAAATATGCCTGCACTTGTTTCGATCAAACGCGTGTTAATTTGGCTTTATGTGTGTCCAGCTCATGGAGCAGTCAGTAGAAAGGAAAGAACAGCGCACATCGTATCCGCTCTTGTAGTGTTCTTATCGATTGTGGGCGGTTTAGTGGGCTCTGTGCTATTTTTTGTAAAGTTTTTTGCAAATGATTTAGAGACATCCTTGTTTGCGCTCCTCCAAATTGCAGCCAGTTCTGCTGCAACTTATATATTCATATTTGCCTATCTCTTGAAAGAAAGAATCAAGGACGTTTTTGAAGGTTTAGACGAAGTTTATGAAGCACGTACGCAATCGTTTTGATTTATAATAAAATGAAAATAGTCATTATGAAAAGAAAAAATCTTGCGAATGAAAATTTATGGTTTTCTCTGTTTTTGAATTTAGATGCAACTACCGATTCGTTTCAATTTTTATTGAAAACGAACAATCAGTGCGAATTGTTTTGGAGCTTATTCTTAAGATTCAATGTAATTGCATGCTTCATGAGCATACCAGGTTTGAACATATGTTTTGTGTTTCTATCGAATATTTGAACATTTTCTTTCAACATTCCAGCGATGGCTGTTGCATCTGTATTGTTTTGTTACATGGTGAATGGCACTTTTGATGGAACATTCGTGTACCGACCGCTCAAATTGTGGTACGTTTTATTCAATCTACATTTTTCAAAAGCTTTAAGCGGTTGGAATTGGCAACAACAAATGCATTCGCTTTCTGTGTTTAAATGTCATATCCAAAAGTAATCCAATTTCAAATGTTTGATTCTGCTTAGCTTGCCCTGGAATCAACAAACTCCATTCGGATATGTTATCGAAATTTGTTTTGAAATCATGTGTGGCCAATCATACTTGCTCTTCAATGTGTCAATTCTCGTCTTTTTCATATCGATATGTTTGCATCACCAGACTTTTCATACAATATTTCAGCATTCACTCAAGAAATTGGATGAAAAGGAGCAAATTCAGAAACAAAAACAATTTCTATGCGATGTTGTTCACTTTCATATTACAATCAAAGCGTAAGTTTAACTAGAAATATCTAATAATCGCGAATTTTCTCCAATGAAATTATATTTTTATCATAATCTTGCAGTTGGTTTCGGAAGACTTCATTGGTATACAGTCCATTCATTTTAATGCAGCTAATATGCAACATGATGTACATGTCCTGCATCGTTTTCCAATTAGATCTGGTAGCCATTATCTCTTTCGCAATTGTGTTTTATTCTTTTTTGAATATATTATTTTAAAATTTCAGCAAAAAAAGCGAATTGACTTCAGCATTATTATTCTAGTAAATTCTATTTTCATAAGCGGCTCAAATCTGTTTCTATTCTGTTATTTTGGGAAATTGGCAACTGATAGTTTGAAATCAGTGGCCAATTGTTTGTACGAATCGAATTGGCAAAGCCTTGCAGTTAGTCCGCAAAAGTACTTTGTCCTCATGATTTCCAATGCACAGATATTATGCATTTATCGAGGATTCGGAATTGTTACGTTGGATTTGGAAACTTTCACCAAGGTATTTTCTAAAACCTCAAATAAAGATTTCGTATACTAACATTATCGTTTATTTTCATACGAATTTTAAAATGGTAGGTTATGAAAACCGTATACACCTTTTACATGGTGCTCCAAACTTTCACGATCCAACAATGATCGGACATCAGAACATGCGAAAGTAAAATCAAACGCTTCAACGTCTTGAAATAATTTTGAACACCACTGAAATAATTGTGGTGCTGCTAATTTGTTCAATTTAAATTAATTTGGTTTTTGAAATGTAAGCCTAAGATTTTGAACGATTTTTACAGTACGATAGTTGCAGCAAAACAGTTTAATTAAATGAATGCTTTAAATTATGCTGCATATATTTGCATTCATAAAAAAAATGTAACGTTCTCAATTTTGTTTGGCATTTCTACACACTTGCTTGAATAAAGCAGCTTTATTCTTATTAAATGTGTAATATTTACATAATCAATGGTTGATTCAATTCTAATATAGAAATAATTTTTTCTCCAATGAAAAAAATAAATCTTTATTTTGACAGAAAACAAAGTAATGAAATATATTATTTTGGTTCGCAGATGTATCTGTGTGAGGACGAAAAGAGCCACGGCAGCGACATAAAGCATATGATAAAATATTCAGTCAACATCGAAAGAGCTTCCTCGCGGTTTTCTTTGCAACAATGTAGGCCAATTTGTTGAAATAGATAATGATAATCACAAAATAAAATTACATGCCAATTTTCAAATCGATATTTCAATGTTTTACTTTGTGTTCTAATCGGTGAAGCAATGTATATCTTAGAAAATTGTTTTTAAATCAAATTATTATGTGTCCTTTGCGGCTCATTATCTATTCAAATTGTTACTCATTTGGCGACGTGACAAAATATAGTTTTCTGAATTGTGTCGAATTATAAAATGAGTGCAAAAGTGTGCCATAACAAAAAAAAAGCTGATGGAAATAATTGTGCCTGCATTAAAATAAGGTTTCATTACACAATGCTACAGAATTCGTACGCAAATTGTCTTTTGCTGATTTTTGGTTAGTATGGGGCCTCCCAATTCCGAAAAGTCCAAGACCTTGAAAATCTCATAGCCCGTTGCAGAGCTATGGCCCAAAATGTGAAAAAAGTCAATTTTTGCTACTTTTGTCCATATTTCGGGCCATAACTCAACAACCGTATGAGATACAACCAAGAGAATAGACCCATTTTGGAAAGGTTGGCAACCGTGGGCAAATTTTATGATTACAATTGGCAGGTATGAGGTCAAAAGTCCTCCTACTTGCAATCTAGCGATTGTCAATCAATTTTCCAAATGAAACGCCATTTGGATCGAGCTGTTTCAAAATTGGTGCACACATTTCAACCAAAATACACTATTTGAAGTGTCATCTTGATTTCTTCGATGATCGTTGTTTGGGGATGGCAAGCGATGAGCAAGGGGAGAGGTTTCATAAAGAAATTGCGGCTGCTCAACAACGTTTCAAAGGTCGCTCAACCGACAGAAAAATGCTCGCTGATTATAGTTGGCTTCTCCAAAATGACACAAAAGGCGAAAACACACAAAGGAAATATAAACTGAGAAATAGATTCAATTTATAAAGTTTCAAAATCAAAGTATAAACAAGAAAAACCTGGCTTTTGTCTTCAAATTCTGTACTACATTGCTTTTTTATGACTCTTATTAGGATGACACCTTTGACCTCATACCTGCCACAATCGTAATCTGACGGTGGTCTGTAGGGGCTTAATTTGCGCACGGTCACCACTTTTCCGAAATGGGTCTATTCTCTTGGTTATCTCATACGGTTGTTAAGTTATGCCCCGAAATATGGGCAAAAGTAGCAAAAATTGACTTATTTCACATTTCGGACCATAACTCTGCAACGGGCTATGAGATTTTCAAGGTCTTGGGCTTTTCGGAATTCTGAGACCCCATACTAACAAAAAAACAGCAACAGACAATTTGCGTATGAAAATAATCAAATTTTGTAGCATTGTGTATCAATCTCATGCGTCCATATTTGCATCAATGTTATGATTTGTGGTCATGATTTTGGTTCCAAGGCGCCTGCTTTCGTTTAATTATTGGAAATGATAAATTCCATATCAATGTAATTTAAAATTTATTTGGAAAACAATGCTCAAATAAATCTGCTCATTGATAAATATGTATTTGCGCAATGGCATATTATATATATTATGTGTTATTGTGTGAAAGTTTAAAGCTCATTTAATTGTAAATTGTATTTGTTTTAAAAATGTAACTCATTCGGAAAATGCAATGCCAGTGTTTGCAAACGTTTACTGGCACAGTCACGTTGCTTCTCACTTTTTACTTTTCCGCACACACCACTGTGTGTGGTAAAAGTATTGCGATCGGTCCAAAAAATTCAAAACGATCGGAATAAGTTTTCTATGCGTTTTGAACCTAGAAAAAACGATTGCAACCATTCCCGGAGCAATTTTTTGTCCGTGTGTGGTACGTTGTCCGTTGTACGTTGTCCGTTGTCCGTTGTACGTTGTACGTTGTACGTTGTACGCAAAAATTTGTTAACACGATAACTCAAAAAATTGCTATTAGAATTGATCAAAAATGTACACACACATTTGTCTTCATAAGGAATAGAAACCTATTAATTTTCAGCACAATCGGATAATTTTTTCGGGTAGCTCTAGTGGAGTGGAATCAAAAAATGGGTTGTTTTGTCAATATAATTACGAAAAATTTATATGGGGACTATGACTATTTCGCATTGTATCATTATGAAACTTTCAGAATATAATTTTTTTATGAAAACAATGAGGCATGCAAAATTTCAAGTCATTCCAATGAGATTCAGGACTACCTCCCATGTAACGTTTTCGATTTTCGGGGTCTTCTCGGGGTCGAAACGAAAAATTTGTATGGCAGCTATCTTAAGTTCACATTGTTTCCTATTGGAACTGTCAGAATATTATTTTCTATTCTTTTCAAGTCATTCTGATGAGATTTAAGACCAGCTCCCTCACAAAATTTTCAATTTTCGGGGTCAATATTCAAATCAATAAATTGGATGAAGTATTTGTGATTTTCTAATCTGTGTTTTTTCATCAGTTTGAATGCTCATGCTGTTACCGAAAGTTATACTGTTATACATAACATAAATGTAGAACCATATCTATCATTGGCATGAATTGCAAGTTCACATCAGAGTGAACTAATTCGTAATTGTTATTAGCAATTCAAAAATAGAGAACGTTGAAGTAAGAATTAGGAACTGAGATGTTTATTTGTTTTTATATTAAAATTGAAATTTAAATCACATGATGTGTAATGACTCGAAATTCGATCTCATTGTAATGACTTCAAATTTTCTGTAATTTATTCTCTAAGTTGCATGATGATTCAGTAAGAAATAAACATAAATCCAATACAAATGAGTAGCAATCAATGAAAAATGCGTAAGCCCGAACAATTTCGGGAAATGTGCGGAAAAGTTAGTTTTACGTACGTAAGACCATTTATTCGATATGATTTTGTCCGGCTTGTGCATATTTTTCATCAGATTCCGCAATGAAATTCAATTATAAAATCGATTATAATAATATCGGGGCATTCGATTGGGGCAGTGACAGCAGAGCACAGTGCTTATCAATAATAATTTTATTACCGTGAATCGGAGAGCATCTGAATTATATCAAAATGAATAAATGCGATAAAACGAAAGCAGCAGCGATTCACAATAGATGCAGATATTGCACAGGAAGACCGGTGCATAATTTATGCTCTTTATTTAATAAACATTTAGTAACATATTATTTAATGTGCGTGTGTGTGTTTATTTGTCGTACATCTCCTTTGTTCTGCGGTCATTAAACAAATGAGGTACGCCCGCCCGTGACTGCTCCATTATAATGGTTCAACTGCAATAGATGGATGCATTTATGCATATTGTAAACACAATCAAATCGTTTAAGTGGCGCATGGATCATTTGAACAATAAAATACCACAACATCGTCTTTGTGTGACTTGAATTCTAATTAAGAGATTGAGACAAATGTCGAGGGCCTACAGCATGTTGCGAAATTCATAGTTATTTATCAATGTTGGCAACAAGATATTGCAATTACACCGGCGTTACACGGCCTGTAATCAACAATGTTCCATATTTGATTTCAGGTGATAACTTGACATTGCAGATAAACATTAATTAATGCATCGGATATTTACGGCAACGAATATTTGTCGGCTTCCAATCAATTGCTGGGGTCTTTTTGCATTTATCGCAATATTGATCAGCTGAAGTGTGAGACAACGCAGTCGAAACAAAAATGTTGAAACAAATTCAATCGCATTGAGTTCATAAATCAAATCGGTGTAAATGCATATTCAGTTCATTTTGAATGGGACGAGTCATATGTTTGCGTTATATTTGAAATTCAATGATATAAACCACAAGCTAATTATTGCAATTAAATATATAAGATACTTGAGTGAGCGTTCGTCAACATTGCACAACCCTTGTATGATTACATTTTAATCAAATCACGGCAAATAAATGATAGCAATGAATTTACGTATGACTTATGAGCAATATCTTTTGTTCATTTCGCACGGCACATAAATAACTCTGCGGTAATTTAATCACAACCATACTGGAATCCCTTTTTTGACTTCATGCTCTACAAAATCAACCATTCATCGCATTAGAATCACATTCTAATAGAAGATTTCAGAAGAAAACAGTGTGATGTCCAACGTAAATGTAGTTGCTTATCAAAATTGCTTGACATTCACGTTGCATATCACACTTTTCCCTTCTGAAATCTTCAATTAAAACTGCTCTCACAATAACTTACGTTTCCAAAGCATACCGGATTTTCTTTTTTTCCCTCGGAATTGTGAAATAAAATGAATTGCATACGGAATTTTGATCCTTTGGATATCATTCAATTAGATATCAGATTTTTTTTTGCATTTTCAGCATTCTTGGACAAATGCAGGTTGCGTTTAATTAAATTTGTATTAGAAAAAGTATTTGCCGTTGTGAGGTCTATCTGATCCTCTAATTGAAAACTGATTCTTGGAAGACTTAAATTCAATATGAATTTTTATTTCAATTTTCCGACGTGCATTGAAAACAAAGGCCAGAAATTCAGGGAATTATTAAAACACATCGGTAAACAACTTGAGGGGAAGGGAGTTGGAAATTCGCCATTTGAAGCACAAATTGCCATATTATCACGATCGAAAAAGCAATTCGAATGCATTGCATTTTATGCTTTTTTCCGTAAAGTTGCTTATCACAGAAAATCGCTTTGATTCAATATATTAGGAGTACAAATTGAAAACCGCGCATTCGTTACTAACTTCATATATATCATAGATGTCATTATTTTGACTTTGACAGCTATTGTATCTTAAAGAGGATAAAAAAATACATTGAAGACGATCTGTCAAACTTATCATTCAGTTGAATACACAAGTTTATTATTGCGTTGAAAATGTCGAGCTACGTGCCTACAAAACAGCATTTGCGGGAAGTTTTACTTTATTGGTTTAATCTGAAGAAAAATGCTTCCGAGAGTCATCGTTTGTTATGCGAAGCATATCCAGAATTTGCGCGGTTCAAAAGTGGTGATTTTGATGTGGAAGACAAAGAGCGTCCAGGCCAAGTGAAAAAGTTTGAAGACGAGGAGTTGGAAGCATTACTCGATGAAGACTCGTGTCAAACGCAAGAAAAACTTGCAAAATCATTGGGAGTGACACAACAATCCATCTCCTATCGTTTAAAAGCCATGGGAATGGTTCAAAAACAAGGAAATTGGGTGCCATACGAATTGAAGCCGATAGACATCGAACGCCGTTTTTTCACTTGTGAACAGCTGCTTCAAAGGCAAAAACGGAAGGGTTTTTTGCATCGTATTGTGACTGGTGATGAAAAGTGGATTCATTACGATAATCCGAAGCGAAAAAAATCGTATGGTTACCCCGGCCACGCATCAACATCGACGCCAAAGCCGAACATTCATGGCTCGAAGCTAATGCTGTGTATTTGGTGGGATCAGCTCGGCGTGATCTATTATGAGTTGTTGAAACCAAACGAAACCATCACAGGAGCATTGTACCGAACTCAATTGATGCGTTTGAGCCGAGCACTGAAGGAAAAACGGTCGGAAACGGTCGCAAGACACGATAAAGTTATTTTGCAACATGACAACGCTCGGCCACATGTTGCTCAGGTCGTTAAAACCTACTTGGAAACGCTTCGATGGGAAGTCCTACCCCACCCGCCGTATAGCCCAGACATTGCCCCTTCCGATTACCACCTCTTCCGATCAATGACACATGGCCTGGCTGAACAGCATTTCCATTCTTGCGAGGAATGCAAAAAATGGGTCGATTCATGGATAGCCGAAAAAAGCACAGATTTCTTTCGACGCGGAATCCGTAATTTGCCAGAAAGATGGGAAAAAGTTGTGGCTAGCGATGGACAATACTTTGAATAATCGATTTGAACCATAAATATCGAAATTTTGAAAAAAAAAATGCGCGGTTTTCAATTTGTACTCCCAATACGTTTTTATGCATATCTTTCAAAACATCCAAACTGTAAATGTTGCATTCACTGAAGATTTTTTAACTTAAAAACAATTCATATCGAACTATTGCTAATTGAAGGGTTTTTACTGAAATGCTTTTTCAAATATTTTATTAAATGAAACAATTCTGCTCGAAAATACTTTCATGACTGGTGGTTTTCAGTGCATTTTTGCAGAGGCATAAATTTAAATGATGAGACTTAAAACTCTCGGAATATTGTTGAGTATATTTGTTTGTTTTTCTTCTCCTTTCTTATCTGTACATTCACTTTAAGCATTGTTAATACTTTCGAGATGAATTCTTGAGATTCCGTGCTCAAAAATGGTTATTCATCTGAGGAAAAATTTCAAACTGGAACGAAAAATATAGAGTCAAAGACAAGTAAAATAGAAAAAGTTTATCAGCACTTTATCGAGGATAGGAACTGAGTAATCAACGCACAAAGCGGAGCATTGAAGGCAAAACTTCCGGAAAAAAGAATATTTTCTTGCCGAAGAATAGCGCGAAATTATGCGAGAAACCATGCAGCTGATAGACGCGCGCTTACAAGATGGAAATCAAATGAAATATATTTCACTTATATTCTTCCGCCGTGCCAGGCTATTTGGAATATGGTTTCGCAAAAGCTATGTTAAGGAGCCACATGGTAAAAGCGCGCATATTTCGTGAAAGAATTTCATTTTGCAAAAATTTGCACCGAAAATTGTTTTCTACTGCAGACTGTGATTTATTTTTTGTTTCTACACGGAAAAGTTTATTCAAGCATTCGAAATGTTCATTCAACATATTTTACACTTGAAATGGAATATTTTCGCTTCGTCTAATACTTACTCAAAATTAATACTCGACATTAAGCATAAATATTGTTGAAAGGTCGAAAGAGTGTAACTCGCACGGAGTTCATTGCTAAGATGCCAATGTGAAAATTTGATTCACATCATTTTAAAAGATAGGTTTTGGACTTTCAAGAGAATCTAATCTGCCATTACAGTTACAGCCGAGATTCGGAAATTCGAAAATGACATTGGATTCTGCATAGAAAAGGATGGAGTTTAAGATTTGAATTCACCGCTGCTGAATAAACATTCACCCATATTTCCCTTCAGCACAGTTAATTTGTATATGAATTCTGTGGTTCCACCCATTTTCAACCAATAGACAATGCTGCTCCAATCGAGTGGATATTGACAGAAACAATGATTGACAGCTCCACCGTACCGATTTCACAATGAGAACTTCACATTGAATCCTCATCGTCTAATGTTTTTGGAGTGCCTAAAATTTTCGAACATATGCACTTAACCAATCAAATTAAATTGAACATTCATCGAATTTTGCTCCCCATTAACATTCGATCGATCAGATGCTTGCTCCATCCATTTGGCTGACAGCTTAACATTTAGAAGGCAAAAAAAAAAATCTGTTGGAATAATTTACTTTAAGAACCATGGCACGCTCACGATGCGATTTCATCACGCTTAGATTCGATATCGATAATTTGAGCACTTCAATACCGAAGAGGGGGTGAGGTTAGTGAGTGAAAATGAGAGATTCTGATGTTTAAAGATGCTCTAATTTAATTGAACTGCCTTAATTGAAATTTCAAGAATTTTATTTTACTGTAAATGCTTCAAACTAATAGCATGAAATTGTGAGAAGCGCAAAAATTTCGTTTGGAAAAAGGGATATGCGAGCGATTTGGTAATCGTGAAATGGAATGTTATTCGCAGTATTTTGACGTCAATATTCGGCATTTTCATTCCTTTTAAGCGGCTACAAGTAATTCCTTAGCATGCACGCTTTGCACCACTTTCGCCAATTTATTCACTGCTTCCGATCTCGAACCACGCAACTTTTGCACATAAATAAAAAGAAGCAGCGTCGATTGATTTAGCAGCGCCAGAAATGACCTAATGCGGATAAATAAATTCTGAATGTGGGAGAGAGAGAGAGAGAAAGTCACATATAACCCAAATTGAAATGGTAAACAGATTGTTCGGGTTTATCCAATTGAGATCTCTGCGTCGTATACGAGCACAAGCTTCAATTCACTACTTTCAGTTACAGTGATGTCATTGTGTGTCTCTTTTTTTCATGCAATCATCGTTCTTCCAACTGAAGTCGACACTCGAGCTCGTTACGTTCGCTCTCGCAATGTAATCAAACTAAGTAAGTTAAACACTTTATTTATCATATTTATTCTTATTTTATGTGCATTTAAATGTGGATTTCGTTGGCTTTTCGTCCTTTTTGGCGGTGTCTTTCGTTTGTTTTCTCTCCTATTGTTTTTTGTATTTTCATTGCTGTGCAATTTTTCTTCGGTTTTGCCGAGATTTCAGACGTTCCGAATGTGCCTGGTTTTGGTGTGCTGTCACTGTGTCATTCATGAAATTCAGTTAGCAAATATGTATAAGATTATCAATTTCAATTTGCTGTTTCACCATAACTTTTGTGTGAGACCGAATGTACATGCATTGGCTGGCTGCATCCGGCTGACTTGCGTTGAGCACGCATTCACCAAAATGGGGATCGTCTAAGTTGGTTTCAGAGCTTTGCATAATGCACGCTATCGGAGTGGATTTGTCTAAATCATCATGGTTTGGTTTTGCAAGTTTTGATGATATTCATTGAATTTATTGTTTATTTGTGCGTCCCATGAAATGTCTGTCGGTCATTGTTCACATAAAATTGACAGTTTATTGAACTAACCGAAAGGGAATTGGCCGACCACAACAAACAAGTAAATATTTGCCATTTTCCTGCCAAACACACCGATATGCAATGCAGACAACTGGCGAATAAATGAAAATTGGCTATTGTTTCAATCACGCAATCCGTTTCATTATCATTCACGCCGTATTTGTGTAAGAATTGAATTTCATTGTATTTTATATTCACCATTCAATCCCAAAGCATTGGTATCAATCAAAAAAATAGAAATAGTGAAGAAAAAATACATTTGAAACGGATTTGTGTGAAACGAAAGCATCAGCAACATTGGATTGCTGCTTTTTACCTCGGAGAAACTTCACCGTCGCTACGAATTATGAGTGTGTATGCTTTGAATTTGCAGCAACCCAGCTGTCGTCACTGTTCGATGAATGGAATTTGTGATTCGTGTACAGTTTCCAATGTTCAATCGCTTTTCCCTGCAATAAATTTTCAGTTGTGGCAGAGAAATCGCGTTTCATTGGAATAAAATCCATCTCATTGGAGGCAACAGAATTTATATTATCGGTTATAATTATCGCCTGGGAAAATTATTCGGCCAATAAATATTCAATAAATTAAAATCGAGTTAATCAGACCGATTTTGAATTGGTTTTATCGGTCACATTATAATTCAATAAGAAAATGCAGACCGCTTAATTGATTCACATAAAAGAAGACCCAGCCGAATATTTATGCCATGGATAAATATGAAAATTTTGCAATGCATTCGATTCCAATTCGGTCGTCGAATTCGATAGAATATATTTGGACCGAAAAAAGCTAACGAAATGAGTCGAATCGAAGAAACTTCAAAATCGATTTAAAATGAAGCCATTGAATTTGAATACAAATGATGATGAGACTAGAATAGCAAGTTTTGAATTGAGTTCATTTCTTCCACTTTGCGCATAATTCCCAACAAGTTTCCATTCAAAACTAGATGTTTGTATTTCAAGTTAACAGAAACATTTGCAATTAGGTTCTTCATCTGTGGGCGCTTTTATCGAATGAGCATCGAAGTCAGGTTTGCCCGAAATAATACGTTTGATGAGGCTTTTGTTTTAAATGTCCCGATTCATTCGATGCAAAGTTTTCCATTAAGTTTGATTTGGTGCGTTTCAATCGATCAGCTCCGATTCGTCTTGCCACTTTCAGCAGTGTCATCATAGCCGAAATTACACATTCAATGGATGCTTCGAACTCACCAAACGAATTCCAACCTAATTCAATCACACACAGCGTGCATTTGAAAAGACATTTCCCAAGTTTTAATTTAGACATTTCCACTAATTTTCTATCTCATTAGAAGTTTTCAATAGTCGCAATTTTATGTTTACGAATTACGAATGAAACGCAACTTTGGAGATGTCAAATCAAATTACCAGCTTTTAATTCGAAATTCCATTTTCCATTCACTTCGATTCTCTATCCATTTTCGTCAATATGTGAAGAACTATTATCGTTAATTAGTCAACAAATTTATTATGAAATGTTTTATGTCGAAATTGATAGGTTCTAATTATGAATGCAGTGATTTTTGATATCGATTTCTATAGAAATCAATATTTCCCAATCTCTTTTCATCTCTATTTCACTCTTCATTACTATCAATCATTTTCTTTCTCTTTCTCCTTCTCTATTGCTAATAGTTTTTTATTTTTAAAATTTATTGCATCTGCTTTATTGACACTCATCAAAATGTAATCATGCTAGTTTTAATGACAATATTAGTCGCAGTAATCAATCATAATTTGGTTGCAAATCCAAATGCAATTTTATGTTTTAGTTCATTTCGTATAAATAGTGCAAAAACTGCGCATAAGATTGAAAACATGTAAATAATTTCATCCCTTTTTCCGCTGCCAGATATCATTTTTTGCCATCGATAATTTGAATTGATTGAAATTCCAAATCCATTGTTTCAAGCTGAATTAGAGGCTTTCATATCGAAAGGAATGAATGCAGTAATTTCATGCGGAGTGATGTCACCAACAAGAAGTGTATTATAAATCATGTTTGAAATTTCCAAAAAGTACATACTTCGTCTAGCCGAACAAGTTTATCATTTTCTCCAAAACATATTTTTTTATAAAAATTGAACGACTTTATCCCAACTAAACTCGTTCTGAAAACTCTCTAATTTGTGATGTAAGAACTCTTTTGCTCTGAATGAAATTGCATGAAATCAACACAAAAATGCGATGCAATTTATCAAATCGAAGTGAGATGGGAAATGATGCAAGAAATGAAATGTGTATTATTCATTACGGCCGTTTGAAAATAAAGATAAGGTCGACGTGTGAAAATGAAGCGTTCGAGATCTGGAATAAATTTAAATACGATTTTATCTGGAACATATTTTCCATTTTATTCGTAGCAACTTTATTAACTCTACAATATATTTATCATCAGCCATTTATCTTAGATTCCAAGTGATTCGAGCTCACACACACACACGCTCAGCGGAAACAAAATGGAACAACGTTAATGAGAGAATTAGAAGTTAAGAGACGACCAAAAACCATTAGAAGTAGACGAAATGCTTTCCTTGCGTAGATGCTTATCGTGCGAGAGAATGACAAAAAGGCGCATAGTAACAACTTGAATTTGATTACATTTTTACATTTTAACTGACAATGACAATGATTTAAATTCTGCACTTTTGTTACAAAACGAGAGAAAAGCGGCATGGCTCATAAATTAGTTTGGCGAAGCGAAGAAAACCGCACCACTCAACGAATATGTTGAAACACTTTACAAAAAAAATGCCCGAGAAACAAATAGAAAATGAATTAAAATAAAATGAGAATGTCATTTGAATATTCACCAGCCCACTGATGCACAGAAGACACTCTACAATTGTGATGAGTTGCGGCACAATTCATGGCCGAGTTCATTTTATACATTTTTATATTAGGTTTATATTCGTTTTGACATTTTAAAGGCATCCAAACAAAACTGGCCAATTGCCAGTTCTAATGACCATAAAATTTCAACGTTCAATTTGTATTTGGATGAGAACGAAAGACAAAGAAAAAACGAATTAAAATGTTTTCGATAGCACACCATAAATGTCAAGTGAACATTTATATAACTGGAACGTGTTGGGTAAATGTAGAATATGTGTGCCGCTCTCGAAATGTGTATCAGAAATCAGTTGAATGATTCATTTTGAATGTTTAATTTATTGTTGATGACACTCAATAAAATAACAAAACCGAACAAAAGGCATAATTAGAATGCAAAGAAACCACAGAATAGGTGGAGTTAATCGAAAAGAGCACACCATGACACGGAATCCAACCGACCTGCTTCATTAAAAAATGTGTTCATTTCTCGTGTCATTCTTCGGTGTAGAATGTGCGCTGTCTTTCCATTATATTCATGACGTTGAGCGCGTTCAACCGATTTGCTGTCATATATTGTTTCAAGCTGATAGCTGGAATCCAATTAATAAACCGACTTGTGGGCATTTTTTCCGCTCGATTCTCTCAATTACAATGCAACAACTTTGGTAATAACTGTCGAATTTTGAAGTCATGTGTAATCGGACCGTGATTACAACAAAAACGTCCAATTTTCAATATATCGTCCAACACCATACGGACAATATTCGAATAAAGAAATTCTCACTCGCGCTACATCATAAACTGTATTTATTATTCGTGTTTATCGCCGCTTGAAGTTTATCGAATCGTTACAAATGTCTTTAATTCCATTATAATTCATATTCGTGCCATTCTTTCGAGGCGACGCCGGGTGCGGAATCGAAACGAATCAAGCGCCCATAGTTTCTTCGCTCAAATTCAAGATTTGCTCCATATTTGATATAAAAATCGTGCACGGAACCAAACGAACCGAACCGCACACATAATTATCAAGAAGTTTTGATTTTTCATAAGCACGCACACGTAATGAAGTAATCATACATGTTTTTGGGAATGAACAGAACGCGACAGCATGCATCGACACGAAAAGTGTGTGAGAAATAGAAACTTGAATCGCCTTGGGTGCATTGAAACATCGAACAAATATGGGCCAATTCATTTGGCTTACGCGCATAAAATTACCATCTTCAGACAATATTTAGATGTATCTTCTCGGTGCTCGTCTCCGTTTTTTGTATCTCACTCCGATTCATTTACAACAACCATAATGACATCATAATTCATAATTTTTTGTTTGTGTGTGTGTGTGTGCTCATTGCATCCGTTGGTCTCCGAAGCCGAGACAATCGAATGCATGTGAAGATAGCAACTGATCAGAATACGATAACAAAACTCCATTACAAGCCATTTTCCACAAAATTATTTCATTCATTTCTCCCTCTCTTCGGCTCGATTTGTAAGCTTCGCTTAATTTTCTCTTGTTATTAGATTATTGTCATCTATCTCACAGATACGGGTTTTTATTAATAGCCACACTGGGCACATTTAGATAATGGTTGTGATTCTCTTTTTTTTCACTGGCGTTTGTCGTCATCGTCGTCGTCGTTCGCATTTTTTATGTAGAGAAGTTGGTTGGGTTACGTTTTTTATGGTGAAGATTTTTCAAACTTTCATCAGAAAATCGACTACAAAATGGGATATTAACAATCTTTAAAACACATGTTCCATTTTTATCGAACTCAGTTGCACCTCACATGTTCGGAATGATTTCGGGTGCTACCAAAAATGATCCGATTCCAAACAGTTGTTGTGAATGAACATGGATTCCGATGGATTTCGTTGACACGCTCTTTCGAAACCTTGAACTTTGCATGTTTCAAAAGCCAGCAGCCGACAATATCTCTTCTACTCGCCGCTTGTTTTACATAACAATTTTCGCTGAGTCAACCGGCACCGGCGCAAAGATCATTGGTATTGCGTATTGAAACGCAATCCAGACATTAATTAATTAATTGTTACATTTGGCTTAATATCAATTTTCAACGGTATCAACTTAATCGATTTATTTATTGCGATGTTGCGCTTCGAATTGCAATTACAACCATCGACAGCAAATGGTGCGTAATGATGTGGCTCATGCAGACATTGTAATCACTCAATCAACTAGAAACCCAATTAAAATCGACTAGAAATTCTCAGCGGACGGCTGACGATGTTGAGCAAATGAAACAATGTTAATTGGGCATTTCATTGTGGCGCGTCACTATGTGCAAGTGCCGCGTCACTGCGCTCAAACAATGCCAATTGCCATTCTTCAAGACATTTTCATGTTCGTTCACTTTGTTGCAGCAAATTCACTTAACATTGTTTAATCCGTGTTTTGATATTTGCCATCGTGCCATGCAAAACAAATTCATTCGACGATAGAGTTGCTTTTGTTTACGAAAATGCTCGACTACTGTGGAAAATTGAAAAAGGCCCAGCCTTTTGTGAGCTTGAAATCTTTGTTGAATAGAACAGCAAAGAATTACATGCACAATGTTAATTTCACTTCAACGAGTTCAATGGCGATTCGTTCAGCCAATTCCATTGTATGTAGTTTTTCACTCGCTCGAAAGAAAATTGAATTCCCGTCGTTGCTTTAATGATTAAAACTGAAAAGAAAACCTGTTTTTTAGTCGAACTCGACTCAAAGACTTTGTTAGTGAAGTTTTGCTTTGCATCGAAGAGTTCTCGGTCATGTCAAGCTATCCGATTATTTTTCTTTTTGTTGAGACAAAGACTCGGGCGAATCTTCATTTCGTACCTTCCTCTTTGCATTGAACCCTTGCTATTTTCCGAGTATCGCGAGATTCAAAGTACGCTTTGTGCAAATGACTTCGGCCCCTGTTTACCGTTTCAGTCTCAACTTTTTTTTCTTTGCTCCTTTTCGCCAATCTCCTTATAAGATATTCGAAAAAAAAAGCTTCATCTTAATTTTTATTCCGTTTGCTCCC
Organism: Obolodiplosis robiniae; assembly: GCA_028476595.1. Taxonomy (NCBI): domain Eukaryota; kingdom Metazoa; phylum Arthropoda; class Insecta; order Diptera; family Cecidomyiidae; genus Obolodiplosis; species Obolodiplosis robiniae. Next base: position 23,560,169 of record CM052015.1, read on the forward strand.
ATTTTCTGCAGGAGTCATCAATTTTTTGCTCCTACGAATTAACGTTTTGTTTTTGTTCACTCGCCACGCGCGTTCGAAGATCAAACAAACCGAAAACACTGCACAAATGTTGGGAAACCTCTTCGACCATTGCAAACCAAACAAAATACACGTCGGGAAAAAAAATAATTAAAATTAAAACGCTTGCAAATCGGTGCGCGCGAATAAGAATATGAAAAACCATCAAAATTGCGCGCACGCGATAACAATGAACACAGAATGTATTTCCTCGAGCATGAGTTAATTGATTTTCGTTTTGAAATGAAATACGGAACATTGCTTGTGATAACTGTGCAACGCGTTGTTTTTTCTTGCTTGTCTGCTTGCACCGCAAACTTTCTCTATCTTTATCTAGCCGTCGTGGAGTTTGCACCCGCTCACTTTGTGTTTACACATCAACACGTTCCCAATGCGAAATCCATGAAGCGATAAGCCATAAAAATAATGTCGAAATATTAATGAAACTAATAGAATTAAAGTGAGAGAGAATAAAGGAACAAATTGCTGTTGATGAAGACGATTGTTTGGAGGACGTGGCTGAAAGGTGTGCAACTGCAAAGCGAAACAAGTAGATGTTTAATCACATTTCGTTCATTATAACCGGTATTATCGGATTACATCGAGGGAATGAATACATTTAACTGAAATAAGCCGCAAAAAAATGACAAGCATTTGTTTAACGAGCAAAATTTCTCGCTGGCGCACCATCGCGCGCCAAGCCATTTAACTGCTAAGTAAAATGTGGATCCATTTTTTCTACAATGAAAGTTTAGGTGAGTTTAATTGCTGCGAATAACACGCGGATGCACCTGAAATGCATTTTCAATTTAGGGCACGAAGGGAGAAAGAAAAAGCATTTCCGAAGAAAGATTTATGTTTTGAACATGCTCAAAACTGAACGAAAAACAAAAACATTTTACTGCAGAGCGAGCGGTACTTTTATTGTTCGAGTTTGGTTTGTTGTTATTATTTTCCGTGTGCATCGGAAGATATTGGTGCGATAAATTACAAGATTAGATCGTTTGTTAACATGAATAGTGGGCACCATGTGCGTCTAATGTTATAGATTCACATTCAAGTTCATCAGATGTACGAAAAAGAAAACAATAATCATCCGTTTTTTGTGATGCGCCACCGTAGCGCTTTGTATGACATTTGTTTCTGTTGACCGCAGTGCTTTTTTGTGCGCGCATCGATTTCATTCATTTGGCATTCGCTCAACAAATAACAAATGATTTAGATTCCATAGGCAATCAGAGAGAGGCTCAGATGAAATAACATTGAAAATTGGACGGCAGCATGCAGCGCGTAATGAATAAAAAGTGCACTTGTATGCCAACATTTGTGTGGCAGTTGTAATTGCACTAGTCGAAATACAAATCAACCAAACAAAAACATCCAACGCTTTAATGATAACTAAATTGTGAACTAGAATTGGCGATAGTTACATTGGTGAACCATACCGGTTGATTCTGGGCACGTAATATCCATTGCATTCGCCAGCCAGAGCGCATACACACACAATGAATGCAATGCATCAAGGGTGGAAAAAATGAGCGCGCGAGCGTGCGAAAGACTTAAAAAACATGCCAAATGAAAAATGTACAAGTACATCCGTGCCGAATGAATGGCGCAATGGCACCAACCAAACCAGCATTAAAATGAAATTGAAATCATCGAAAATTGAAACGCAGCGCTACACAATTGTAACTCATTCGACTGAATGGGATATTGTTTTCATACGTGCCCTTTTTGTTTGCTTTCCATCTTTTGCAACCGAATCACATTGAGATTCAAATCGCGTTCACCCGCTCGTTTTTCTTTTTCATGTCATGTATCGTTGGAATATATGAGTTGTTTTCACTAATATTCTAGCTTTTTATTGCTAAATGGACAATACAAAGATTTTCGCCATTTCCAATTACAACCTTCGTTCAGAGGAAAAAAAACGATCCATCGTTGAGAATTCAAAAAAAGATGAGATTAGCATTAAGCCTTCCAGCGATTTTAAAAATTGAATTCGCCGTGTTTCGATTCAATGCGATAAAAAGTTGATGGAAGCCATTGAAATTCAGGAAAAACGATACGAACGGACTCTCGCAATATACAAATGGAATATGCAGCCGTAAAGTAATGTAATGTAAATGACATATTTCGCTTGAAACAGATTTTCACATGCAAATGATGTCTGTAGATTGTCATTTGTTTTCATGATGTCAGCAATCAAATTATACAAGAAAAAATGGTGAAAATTTTCCCGAATTTTGAAAATACACCAAACAACATTTTTCGAACACATGTTCAACTTGCTGGAATTTTCATTAAATTACAATTCGGAATTTATATGCTTGCGTTTTGACGTTCACGATAGTGTTCTGAGCGAAAATGTTGTCAAATAACATGAACTTCAATTGCGACCAGCAACAGCAACAACAAAGAAAAATATGAAAACAATAACGATGATTTCTTGCTGTGCTGTAACTTCATTAGTGCAGTGTACGGTGAGCTGCTTTTAATCCATTTCCCTGAAGCGCTGTTTGGCTTACCAGCAACATCGTTGCATAAAGCGTGTGTCTTTCGGTATGATCCGATGAACTTTTTCCACATTTGTCAGCAAAAATGTCGAAAATTCACTTGACACAAACGATTTTTTCCCATAAAATTGAGCTTTTCAGGGAAAACTTTTGACGGGCACAAAGAATATGGATTTTTGTTATACGCGGCGAATGCTCGTGCATTGATGACGAAGACCGAAACTAAAAGGTTTTCAAAAATATGTACCATGAAAAAATGTGATATAGCCCCATCACCATCATTTATTCATAGTTTTCTTCGATATTTCACTGAATTTCGTTTATTTTCCAGCCTTTGAGTTGAAATGTGCCATGGAAAATTGCTGCCATCCACAAAGTGATGAATTTAAGACAGCAATTTTTGTCAATGTCACACACATCCAACAGAAACGACCACATATTATTTAACTCGACATCCATACGGCTTCGCACATATTCTTCATCATTATGGCCCCTTTTACACTTTAGCCACGTTCCAAATGCACATGCAAAAAATATGTGAAAAAAATGCTTTGATGGAAAATATTGAATGAAATTCTCATCGAGAATAATAACATTGCACAAGCAAAATCTATTTAATTTTCTCATTACTTGTTCAGTGTATAATTAATCAAAAATGTGGATTCAATGTGTTTCGTGATACATCTTTTTCCTTTCAAAAAAACTATATTTATGAAACCACATGTAATTGTCCATTTTCCGACGGCATTTTGGCAACACAATTGTCTGAAATCTCAAATCATCGTCATATTTCAAAAATCCCATGAACAAAACGAATTATTTGAATACATGTGAGCATTATCGATATTGACATCTGTATGAACTTTATTGAGATGTTAAAAAATACAGAATTCGGTACAAATAAAACCTCTTCTCAAAAATATTTATATTGTTTCAATGAATGGCCAGTTGGTTGCAATGAAAACGGATATTTTGCGTTGAAAAATGACGAATGGGAAAAGAACGAGAGAGAGAGAGAGAGAGAGAGAGAGAGAGAGAGTGCAAAAAGCCAAAAACCATAAATAAAAACATCATCATGAAGAAGCTGTTGACGGCCTAAGAAACCAATGCATGTCAATAACAGAACGAATCATCGTTCGGTTTCGTATCCAGCTGTGTGACTACAAAACAGTTGCCATTCGTTGGCACCAATGTACATTTTTTTCGGCTCCTTTTCATGTCGATTGACATTTTTGTTTCTCGGTTCGATTTCTGTTTTGTCGGATTTTGATTGGTAATATATCAAACGTTGATTTCTTAGTATCCCTGCAGAGAAAATATGTATGAATAAATCGCCGATGGAATCAAACTAATAATAACCGTTTTTCGTCTATTGACCCGTTTTTCGCCACAATTTTCGTGAGGATGGGTCTTTGACTCGGCACGATTGCGAGAAAACCATCCATTGACGCCATTTTCTTATGCGAAATTCTAATTTTTATCCCACAAACTAAAATCACCACCACTATTCCACAAACATTGTATTCTATGGCAAATTTGAACATGCTAAAAGTGTTCGAGCAGCCTTTTGTGGAGCAGGTTTCATCTTATGAAATGTTCGAATAATTAGTTTCTAAAATAAACTATAAAACTCAGACTTTATTTCCGCTCGTAAACGGCTACGTGAAATGAGTTGAGGCAAAGTTTAGTTTTGGTGAGCAGTAATTTTGGAATGGATTAGTTTTTATTTGAAAACTTCCAGATATCGCCATTTCGGACGCCCAAATAAATCAAACCAGAATATGCGAATGTGAATCAGTAATAGAATGAATGTCGACGAATTTTCAGTGTGGCAGCGAACAACTCTATTTGAAAATGAGGCTTCTGTATCAACACCTGAAGTGCAAAGCTATTCGTTTTACGTTTTTCCAATCAATTTCACCCTTTCATTCAAATCTCAAGCTTGCCAGCATCAATAAAAATGTGAAACAGCTATGAATGAACTATAAACCAAGGAGTGAAGTTCCATCTGAGGAATTCCCTCGCTGCCGGTCGAATGATTTGTCTGAAATGACTCATCAATGCTGTGAATGGTCAAAATGCTCCAAAATACAAGCAACAACCTTTTGCGATCTCAATCCTTTTCCTTTCGAATGGTTCTGTTCATTCCGACTTGGATTTGTTGTATACTCATTATGCCGATGCAGAGAATTCAAATTGTGAATTTAGAACATTCCGGAACCGAAATTCACAGCTCGGATATTATTAGCTGTCGTCAAAATGCAAAATTCTCCAAGAATTGTCCTCACGGAGCACATAAAATGCGAACCAATCACACAGATCACATTCAATTTTGCGTCTAATGGAATCTAAATAAATAATTAGAATGAAGAAGTAGGGCGTGCGTGCCCAAATAATGAATTCTATGGAGTAAATAAGATCCGAGATGAGAAAGTAGAGAGAAAAATGTGAGCTTAACAGTGTCACAAACAAAAGTGAACCTCAGAGACTCAACGAAAATTGAGCTGAAGACATCGGCAGTGAATAACTGGCTTTACTTAATCCAAGGCTTATACATGAATTTTACAACAATGCATTCGGTCTCGAAACGTGCATGCACGTTGACAGCGACAGACAACCGCAATTGGAATAATGATTTCGAGGACAAACAAAAACATGTATACTGAATGTGTATTTATTGTCATACTTCATTAAAACCGTATTATTGCTTTTGTGAATTGAGAATTGTCATCGGCAACACACAGCAGCCGAAAGAAACGGATACGCATTCCAAAACATATGCTATGTCGTGCAAGCAAACTTCAATTACACCAATCACAACGATTCGATGTTTGTGTGTATACTCAATATTAATACACTCTCAATCTCTTGTGATGCGACAAGAAGAGATCGACAAGAGCAGAATTACAAACAAAAACAACGGATTAATGTCGCTCTTTTTCTTCTTTTTTTTTATTGGCATACCGAATACAATGGCATTGATATATGCGATGTAGTTCTTTGACGGTTGTCTCATAGAAGGTGCTGGGTATCGCATTCGATTGAAGCGAAACCTGCCAGATGGAGTGAAAAAAAAAAAAAAATATCGAAAAATTTGGCATTGTGATTTTGATTCCTTGTAGAATAGAGATTATTTATCTATTGCCATGCATGAAATAGATAGGTTTTAGCAATGAACGTGTATATGATTGTGCCTATTCCATTTTTGCACAAAAGCACCTTTGTCAATGGATCCAACAAAATGAAAATGGAATGTCAAACGAAACAGCGTATTGAATTCACGTTCAAATGAATTTCATCAGCTATTCCATGAATTTATTGAGGCGAAACAAATGTTATCAATCGAGCATCGAACAATTGTGCCAAAAACGAATACCAAAAAAAGACTGCCGCATTTTATAGACTAGATTTCACATGTTCACGATTCACTACCTCATTTCACAGCTAATAGAAGATCAATATCTGTTTTGGCGCGTATTTAAAAAATAAATTAAATACTGTCATTGTTAACGCCGATGTGAGATAAAATGCACTCAAAGGCCAAGAATCAGTTTTGTGTCAGTATTTTAAAACTGTTTATACTGCTGGTATTTGCTATTCAACGACACTTGAATTCTCACATCGGCAGGAAATATGTGAAAAACACTCCACAAAAGAGTCTATTTCCTCAAATACAATCTGTTTCAAATCGTTAAAATTCAATCGATGTTGTATCTTGAAAAATTTGATGTCGTCGAAATGAAACAGAAATGTGCATCATTTCGCATTGCATTTGCTTCTTATATATTGTAGTAAATAGTTCACATAAAAAAAACATCATTTGAAGTTTCAAAAGAGTCTGAAGAGACGATAAAATTGAATATATTCATTATTTTATGTTTTATTGAAACAAAAATCCTTTTTGTACGAACAATTGTATGCAAAGAGTTCTCTCAAGTTGATTTAAATTAATGCAAATTGATCCTTTAGAACGAAACAAAGTTTCATAATTTCTATTAACAATCTGTCGTTAACAATATAACGGGCTATTTATGTAATAGACTCTTACGCCTGAAGATCCATCTGAAGTGTCCAATTAACGATATCAGACACTTGTTCGGTCGTCGTTGCATTCAAAATTAATAAATAGAGTGAGCTCCTTTATTCAACTTGAATTGTAAGAAAAGCACTTTGATTCTATTTCCCATATTGAAAGAACACACTTTTCTTGGTCGTCATCGATAAGTCATAAGAATCAACGTTAAAATAATCCTTCTGTGTAAAGTTTTCGCATTGTAAAATAATTAAGCCATGCCATAAAAACGATAAAGTGTCCTTCAATTCAGCGAAAATGCAAAATAGAGCGCACGGATGATGCGGAGAACGGAGATGTGCAACGTTCGATGCTCACCATGCAATCAGTTGGTTGTTCGAGCAAATTATACAATCAAAACGAATTCGAAACTGTTCATCATGCAGATTATGTTCGTAGAACAATAGAAAACTGCAACTAAGACAACGATTTTGTGACAATCAACGGAGGCGAAAAAAGCATCTGGATAAAACTATTTGCAATATTGTCTTTGCGAACGCGTTATAGTTATTTTCCGTTTTTATCGAGCCCCACGTTTCTGGTTTGATCGCCCGACTCGATGAGCACTGAAAGCACATCCTATCTGATTTGCATTCTATCTATTTCAATGCGTGGGTTGTGCTCGTGCTGGCTTTTTTGCACTTTGCAATTCAACTTATTATAATAATCGACAGTTTTACAAAGGAGTGTTCGCTTTTTTGTTGTGTTTCGAGTCGATGCCACTCCTGATTACAGCGTACGGAGTATCTGGAGTATTGAATGTGCACATTGAAAATTCCAAACCTTAATTGATCGCTTTATCATCATCGCAACAAAATTGCGACGAGCTGTGAGCAGTACACTTCTTGAGCGAGCGTCACAGCATGACGTAAGCTTTAGATGCTCACATTGAGTTCCATTACATCCACTTGAAACTAACACGAAAGAAATTTAAAACAATTTCTCAATAAATGTTGTTCATAGTAACGGATTGCGTGCGATCCCCAAGCAACGCCAAAACCAAATGGCTTGGTTGAAAAACGAACAGCCCACTTTGCGCGCTCAATTCAGTTGCAAAAAGATTGCATAAAATAAAGATTATTTGTGAACTCGCAACTTTTGAAAATGCGAAGCTCATTTTATATACCGCGAACGGTTTTGTTTTCATCGGTTGGATTTCACCGATTTTTTTTCTTCAAACTGATTTTTTCATTAAACTCTTTTTTGTGCATGATGATGTGGACAAAGAGAGCGTAGAAAAAATCTACCGACTAAAAAATTGTCGACGATAAAGCAGCAGCTGAGTAAGGATCAGTGAAATGTAAATGAAAACAAAGGTATTTTTCGTGTGTCAACGCAGGCACTGAGAAAAACAGCGTAGTAGTCGTCGCATCACCACCGTTGCTGCAGATAAATACCGTTCAAACGGCTCATTTTTTATCGTTGCCGTTGGTTTTAGTAAATGCTGCATTTGGCCTGAATATTGCTATTTTTCCATCTCTTCTCCTTCTTCAACAACTCAAAACTCTGCTCATTTGTCGCTATAACTCACATTCGTCTGCCTTTGTTGCTTTACTTTATTTCGCATTTAAAATGCTTTTTCTGTTTGCCGGACCTTACATTTGTATGCTTTTTCTCTCGATTTCACTTTACAATGTGTCATCTGCCATGTAATACTTTTTGGGTTCTCTTATTCAACAAATTATAACAACAGTTCCAACTGAAAATAATAATGAACAAAGATTACATTCTATTTGCATGGGCAATATTTTCTACCCAAAAGAAATGTGGCTCACACAATCGAACGTAAATGAAGAAAATACAATTGGAATGAGAGACATTTTAACGAGAAGGCCAACCAATTTGCAATGCATGAATTACTCATTATTGAGACTCTGTTTTCCCTCTTCTTTTCCACTTATACGGCCGTTCCTTGGGTGATTAGGTTTATTTGCATGCTGCATAAGAAAACCCATCGCCCGTATAATTTGCCACAGTTTTTTTTTCGTGGGGACATTTTAAGATTTGGTTAAAATACAATTTACTATAGATAAAAACTCGTTTTGTTAAGTTGTTTTTTCGCCTTCGGCCACACAGACCTTAAATCCCACTAACAGCACATTCAAAACAGCAAAAGGAAAAATTGAGTGTGAACTTCAAACAATTGTGTCATTTCAAATGTTACGTAAGTATTTTCATGCAACATGTGTCACATTTAACATTCCAATGCTCTTTTCCGCCGTCACTACGAAATTTATGCATGTTTTGTATTTACAATAGAAAATAATTCATTTGAATTTCAATAAATAGTTGTATTTTAATTCCATTTCAGAGACATTTGAAAGCGCAAGCAAATCGAATGCCGTTTCCGTCGAGACACAAAACGATCGTCTTTTGCGCTTTTCAATCCATTCATGGACTCGTTCGTTTGAAAAGTATGTTCATTCAGTGACAACCGGTACAAATCAATTAGCTGTGTGTGTCTGAGCGGATGATCGGTTTTTCACTTATGATTTTCGAAGGGTGCAATGGAATCGATTCAAGAACCAGGCAAATGACAACAAGGAAGAATGTGACGAATTTGGGTTACAATCTACTGTCACATTCAACTTACACAATGTGCGTGTTGCGAATGCGTGTGGGCCTGCTGCATTTTCTATTCGTTGCAATACAAATGGTCATCAGCTGGCTCTATTCATTACGTAAATCGATGTCAATTCAATCAAAATGTCTTTCATAAAGCTTGTGGTGAAATGTTTCCTCCTCCTGTTGTTCTCTTGCAACCATTCGCCTTCTTCTGATGGTTTTCTTATAACTCTCTTTTCATGAATGCATCTTTAGATGGCTGTCATTTCATGTGTGCATTCAATGATCTTCTTTTTTGAATGCACAACTTTCGAATACTGTTCATTTCATTCGACTGACGTCCCTAGTAAATTTCATTCTATCACGGAATCGATATCGAAAGCAACTGTTGGTCCGATCGACATGGCTAAACCCATGTAAGATGTTGTATTATTAATTTATTTGTGTAATTCGTGTGTTAATTCAACATTTACACCTCAAATCGGAACAAAGCCGAAGAAATTCATTCATCCAAGTTTCGCATCATAGTGGATTATTGTGTTGCCGTAGACGGACTACATCTGCATCTAAGAAAATTGAATAGTGGTTTTGTTATTTGTTCATCTATCACACACAATGCTAAGGCAAAAGCATCAAATACCGCAACTTGAAATCAATACATTCGTTGCTAGGTGTCTATGCGTTAGTCGTCGCTTCGACTCGACAGAGAGAAAAAAGACATCACTCGAAAGGTGAAATTACGTACGAGCCAATGCTGTCGTCTGGACTGTATAATTGATTTTGGCGATGATTCAACGGCTCATTGAACGTGATTGACTGTAATTGTCGTGCAATCTGAAGGTGACAAACAATTTCGATGGTTTTGTAGCCAAATAATCACATTATATTGCTGCTTGCAATCACATTCAAATAGAGACTGGCTGTGCAGATGATGAATGACAGTCCAAATGAAAATAGGTGTTTAGAACGTAAAGCGAAACAGCTACAGCAAAAAATTGAAACACTCATCGGCAATAACATGCAGTTTTCGATTTGCAAACAAACATACAGCAAACAACAAAATCGGGATTATTGATTTTTGGGCAATTCAATTTCAATGCAACAAAAACCGCTTTTGTGTGCTTAACATTAAAGACTCCTTTCGGACGGCTTTTGTGAGCTGCGCTTTGTTGGGGTTTTTGGTTTTTGGTTTTCATTGTTTGAAACTGTTTTGTATTCACTGATGACAAATTGACACAATTGCATACATTCGCCAAATGAATAAAAATTGTGTTTAACAACAACAACAACAACAACAACAACAAAAACAACGAAACATGAAATAAATGGAGATATTTGACCGAAATTGGAAAAAAAGCAGCCGACGGAAAGGAAACGATTGAATTGAACGCTTGTGCTATTTGTTCATATGGTTCAAATGACAAAATATATAAATGGAAAAGTACACTCGATGCGAACATGTAAATTTGGTGACAATAACACAAACTCCATACGAAAATGAAATTGAAAGAATCCAGAAGAGAGAAAAAAGGAACAATTTCGATTGTGAAGTGAGTCGGACAGATTGGGAATGTGCGGAAAAGAAAGGAGAACAGAACGAGAATGAGGCGTATAGAGACGGAGAGATGCAAATAGAGAGAGAGAGAGGGAGAGAGAGAGAGAGAGAGAGACACATGAATTTATGAATGTGAACAAAATCTCGATCGCTATCCTTTCGCAGAGGAAATTCATTATCAATTTAAAAATTTGCCATCAGCATTTTCGGTGAGTTTACAGAGTGAATCGATTGAGAATCATTGAATGTTGAATCGATTCTCTCTTGCGCTTCATGTTTTGCGAATGGTTTGCATTCATTTTTATTTTCGGGTCTATGTGGAAACGTATTTTACCATTTCAAACCGTTATATTGCCGAAAGAGTAGCTGGATTTTGATGTTTTTCATTTTCTTTTTCGTAAATTATATGAGAGCTATGTGAATGTAATCCGAAGCAGATGTGTTCCGGTGTCCGTTTATCGAAACATTCAATGCACTTTGAGCACACAAAGCCGGCCAAGTGCATATCGTGTTGTTGTGCGTGTAAATACGTCGATATTTCGGCTTTTGCACTGTATTATTCATGCTTTGAATATGGTTTAGAAGTATGCATTCAATTGAAAACCACTAGTGAATAATTCGAAATGTTCGGACACAAATTTGTTGTCTTCCTCTCTATTTCGCTCGCTCTCTCTTTGCCTTGCGTGAATTGATATGCATTTCGCTTGTTATTTTATTTATTTATCGAGTTGTTTACCGATGTTTTTCTAATGTTTCGGTCGGTTAATGCAAACAAACATACATACACACAATTCACCAGTCCTTTTTGAAAAGGCGAGATGGTAAATCGATACGATTTTGAATTTGATACGCTATTTGGTATGTTGTGCGTGCCGGAACGATTTACACAGATACCATCGTCTAATGCATGCATGATATAAATTGGTTCGTTAGATAAACTAAGCGAATTCAAAAAGGAAATAAGTCACACAAAACCATTTTTACGTTCAACGAATTTTCGGACCAATGCGAATCGAATTCGATATAGTTCAAAAAAGAAAGAGCAATCGAGAGAGAGAGAAGCATTGTCTGATCACAAATTGATAAAAATCCAACATAAATGCACTTACCCATTCGAAATTGAGTGTCCGACATTCAGCAATAATTTATATTCCGATTGCAAGCTGACGCATTTACAATGTATTCGAAAGCAGTTGAAATTTTATCATTATTTCACTTGGTCCAAAAATAAATGTCGTGCTATGAGTGTCATTTAAGTCCAGCACGCAATTCGTGTATTGGATAATCGTCCGAATGATCCGCTTTCTCATTTGATCCGCATCCATCGACATTAAATTATTGATTGAAATGAATTGAAAACATTGTATTTAATGCAGTAAATTGCATCGACTCGCTTCAATCATATTAATGATGATTTAATTAAAAGCACATTTAACTAGACTACAACTACATCGAAATGGCCGTTCAACGCGGCCACATTTCATTTATCCAGTTCATTTCAATTCTTGTGCATCGATGCATCCATCGATCGGTGCATTACAATCGTTTAATTGAGCTCATCGACTCAAATTATTGGGAATTAGACGCAATTAAGAGGATGATTTGTTTTAACTGGCTATATTGAATGGATTGCAACGTCTCAAATGAAAACAATTCACTTTGATTAATTAAAGGCCAATGCTTTTATTTCATGAATTTCCATAGATTTGTAGAAGAAATTGTGGGTTTTTATACAAATAATCGTTGCTTGCATTTAGTAAACTAACAAAGTGTCCAGCATCGAATTCTGGAAAAGAATGAGTGAATTTTCGTCGAATTGTAGATCCGAATCTTAATTTATTATACAAAGATTGAAAAAGATATCTTTTGATGATGTCAACGATTGCATGATTGATTTAATACAAAATATTAAATGCTGACTCACGAAATAGCACCCAAAATGCTGCAATGGAAAAGACCATTGAACATTTCTAATCATGTTTCATCAGCGATAATGTCACAAATCAATGGATCATTCATATTTCAGGCAACTGCAGACAAATGCTTAACATCGTAACATTTCTATTCAATTGAAGCAATAAAAATTTTATATACGGCAGATTTTAAGGTATTCACATTCAAAAGGCGATCGCTTATGCTAAGAAGAATCCTTTACAAAATGGAAGAAAATTGGATAGAGGAAGAGAGAATCTGCTCTGTCCGATTTATCGAATGATTTCTACTGGCTAAAAAACCAACACACGATCGAAATGAAAGAATGGAAAGAATGAGTCCATCATGTCGACACGGTTGTTGTCTAACAGCCCAAAATGAACAATGTATCAAACAACAATGTAGCTGAAAATATTGAGCTGCGCTCTCGGTGGCATAGTTCCGACAAATCTTTTGTTTGCTAATTTGTTTTTGACGCTGCACAACAAGGGAAGAGGGAAGGGAAGCTACAAATCAACGCAACCATTATTCATCCCGCTTCGCTTTAAAATATTCCATCAAAATTGAATGAAAACAGAAATGAAAACATCAATTTTTGTCAAGAATACCAATTTTAATTCGCCATTGAATGTATGTACAATCAATTCAATCTTTTGATGTGCTGATACGGGTTGAAAAAATGCATGCCGAGCGAAACAATAGACAGAAATAACAAATTTATTCGAGAATGTGATGTTCTTCTCAGTCAAACAAAACGAAAGAATTTCTCGTCACAGATATTCATTGAGTCCTTCGATGAATTCTCAAAAGGATTTTCTTTTTATCCATAATCATAAGCGTGATGCAGGGACCTGCATGTCGCAAGTCTCGTCGATTATCTCTTCGAATCAATTTTTCTTTTCTGATCTGTCATTAATCTTGTGGAAGAATGCAAGCGCATGAAAAAAACGATTCACCTGCAATCAATGTGAGCAGCCGAATGGTCGAAAGGCCACCGTCCATCCATGTCATCGTCAATCCGATTCACGATTTATTCATTTTTAAATGCTACATTACAAATATTATGTCAAGTGCATTTTGATGCATTTCGATTCTGTTTCTTTTTCATACTCCCTTTTGTATTAAGATTCGTTCGACATTTTTCATAATGAATCGAATCGCATTTGTCATTTTTGTCGTTTCGATTGCAGCTCAGTTAAATACTTGACATCAATCTGTTTCATTTCATTTTGCGGCAATTTTTATGAAATCGTGCATTGAGATGGATTTGGATGATGCGCTTCTTGAGAAGTAGAATTTATGTGAATTTAATTTAAAACATTTAACGTAATACACTTGTTAGATCGTTTCTTTCCAGCGGAAATGTCCTTTTTGGATGTACCAATCCAATTCAACTCGATCTCCATCCAACAAATCAATTTTTTTTTTTCCATCATTTCAAACATTACTTTCGTCGACTGTCAACGCAACAAAATTGTTTTTAATTCTTGAATCCATATTTAGTGCCAGACATCGTTGAGAATATCTTAAAGGAAATCGTATATAGCATTATACTCAGCAGATGGTTTCGGTCACAAGCACTTTCGATACAGAAGATTTATTATATAACCGCTTTCATTGAAATGACAAATCCAATATAAGACAAACTAGTCCGTTTGGAGTGGTGCTGCTTATATTTCAGCAGATTATTGGGTTCAAGTAGTTTGTAACATATTTAAACGCTGCCACATATCCTAATTATGCGTGATTATGAAGAAAGTTTCATATTTCCTTCGCATTTTTCAAGAAACCATTTTCTTAAAATTGAATTTTGTCTGGAGATTATGATGAAGAATGAATGAAAATGAAAGCTGTTTTCGAATATTTCAAGGAAAATAAACAGTACGATGTTGGTGAAAGTTTACACGAATGGTATGACGATCAAACATGAATATCCTTCAAACTTTGCTCGTATTCTTCCACCACGTCTACGTGTACTCTCTTTCTCAAACTTTTAAACTGTTGAACATCAAAGTCGTGTTTTTTTTGAGTTCAAGCCAACAGAATTTGCTTTCTTGGCAACAGCAGCCGATATTTACTGAAGATGGTGCACACTTTTATTGAATTGTGTTTTGGTGTAAGAGAAATGCGATTCGATTAAGTTACAATTCTCATTTAATCTACAAAGTTCGAGTTTAACATATTTGCTGAATATTTTGAACCAATATTCATTTTGATGGCTGTTCATTCCTTTGGGAGCAAATCCTCAGCATCTCACTCAATCGAAGTTTGCCCACAGAATTTTACGTCATTTTTGAATCGGTGTCAAAAGCTTGAACAGAGCAAGTGAAACAATTGCATCAGAGCATTTGATCCTCGAGATGGATCGATAAAATATTCAGACCACATGGCTATTTTCTGTAGAATATTTTACAGTTGAGCTCAGATCAGAAACACCACTGTACGTTTGTGTATGAATTAACTTTGCTTCTTTTGCAGTTCATGTTGCTTTTTCAAAAAAGAACCTTTTTTGTACGGAACTTAATTCCCACTTTCATTCCCATGCACACATATAGTCCATACCCTGCCATAGCTTGCTTCAATCTTGAATATTTCCTCTCATAAAGTAGGTCAAAGAGAACATCTAATCGAACCAGTTTCATGAAGTAGTAAAATATAATAGAGTAAATTGTTCCACCTTGTATTCTTTATAACTGGCTCAAGAATTGTTTAATCAATTTTCATTTATTCTATCAAATTTCATGCTTTAATATTTGATGAAATATACACCTAATAATCAAATAAGAGTTTGCCAAATTGTAGGAGAATTG
Source organism: Obolodiplosis robiniae (assembly GCA_028476595.1). Taxonomy (NCBI): domain Eukaryota; kingdom Metazoa; phylum Arthropoda; class Insecta; order Diptera; family Cecidomyiidae; genus Obolodiplosis; species Obolodiplosis robiniae. The sequence continues at coordinate 23,575,676 of CM052015.1, forward strand.
TTTGCCATTTTATCACCGGTTCTGGAACCTTGTTCCTGTTTAAACTCATTTGTTTCGTCTTTTTGTCCTTTACACCGGTACTCAGAGAGAATTTATCAGATATTTTTTTTTTACTGTCGCTGAATTCAAATACCCGATAAATTCTCTGTGTGTTGCCAGGTTCAAAGTCCTCTGATTACAGGTGAATAAACCTGCACTCATGTGAAATTTCGAATCGATCTATACGAATAACTGATTCAGTAGAAGAGCTAAACACTGAACAGTCGTAGCCAGTGAAGAGGTCGTCAAACCATTATGCCAGTAAAATAGACTAACCAGGGAGTTCATATAAGAGGTGCATAGTATTTAATCATCTCCACACTTTATCAAATCATTAAACTCGACTATCCCATAGATGGACAAAATAAGCGCATCAAGCAAATGGAGGCCATTCCAGCAGCATACCAAAAATCATCCAGCCAAGCACATATTGAACGTTAAACAAACGAAGTCATACTTACCATACTATCGAGAGAATAATTATTCGAGTTCACGGGTATGTTTTTAAACACAAACACCGATGGTCGACAAATACACGCTGACACAATCAAATTCATGAGACAATTGCTCACGAATGCACCGAACATTCTACATTAAATGCGATCAATTCCATTGTCATTGATCGAAATCCTGTCGACGAAGGATTTGCTTGTACAATGTACAGTGTACATGGGTAAAATATAAACAAAACCATTTCAACAATGCAAACAAACATCGACATTTTGCATGCTGTTCAAACATAATGTAGACCACATGGGTACCCAAACATTCGTCCTCGCGCAGACCTATCTAATCATATCATACAATTTCACCGTTCAGTTTGTTTTCCTTGCCATGTACACAAAGCACTATGGTGAGCGTCCTTAATTTTGCATGTAAATGTGTTGTCACTAATCAAATATTGCATTCAAATCGTTCTATCGCAGAAATCGGATTGAATCACAATTTGTCGACTGCGGAACAAAATCGGTGACGATTTAAGGGAATTCAAACGGATTCGAGTAACAGGGAATGCGAATGATTGATGTTTGATGTTTGACAGTGGACTTTTAGGAAAGATGCTTAACGGAATTTTCATTTTATTTCTCTTTGAGTAATGAAGAGCAAAAAGCACAAATAAATTCACGAAACTTCATTTTAGATGGTTTATTCAACCTTTCAGACTCATTGATCATATCCGAACTATGTTTTTTTCGCATTCGAACTCAAACCTCTTCATCGGTTGAAAACGTATTTCGAAAAATTTAATCCCCTGGAAAAAACGCGTTATTTGAAAAATTTACTGAAATTCAGATAAAATTCGACAGCTTGAATTATGTTTTCAATTTAAATAAACCAGGGACATAAACGCGTTGATCGCCGACACTACGTTTTTATTAATAGGTGTTTCGGAAAGTTCGGTCCGTTTTTTGTGTTTTTTACGCATTTATTTAAATAAAAAATGAATGAATTCAATAATCAAAGTATTTGCCATCGTTAGCTAGGACTTTTTCCCATTTTTTTGGCAATTCATGGATTCCGTCCCAGTACCACTTCTCATCTTTTGAGGCTAACCACCCATCAAGCCAATTTTTCACTGCTTCGTACGAAGTGAAGTGTTGTTCGGAAAGTCCGTACTGCATCGATCGGAATAAGTAGTATTCTGATGGAGCAAGGTCTGGTGAATACGGCGCGTGGGGTAGTACGTCCCATTTGATGTTTTCCAAATAGTTTTTCACCGGTTGTGCAATATGAGGCCGAGCATTGTCATGAAGCAAAATCACTTTGTGTGTTCGATCACCCCATTCTGGTCGTTTTCGCTTCAATGCTTAGTTCAATTTGATTAATTGTTGTCGGTAGCGATCAGCAGTAATCGTTTCACCAGGTTTTAGTAACTCATAATACACAGGTCCTCTCTGATCCCACCAAATGCACAGCAAAGTCTTCTTCCCATGAATATTGCGTACTGGTTGTGATGTTGATGGTTGGCCTGGGTCTACCCATGATTTTTTGCGCTTGGGATTGTCGAAATAGATCCACTTTTCATCGCCAGTAACAATTCGATGCAAAAAAGACTTTAATTTGAACCGATCAAGCAAAATTTCGCAGATGGTTTTTCGTCTTTCGATGTCTCTTTCTTTCAATTGATAAGGCACCAATTTTCCTTCTTTTTGGATCTTTCCCAATGCATGTAAACGTTCAGAAACGGTGGATTGGGAAACTTCCAATGTTTCTGCCAATTGTTTCAATGTTTGAGTTGAGTCTTCATCCAATAATGCTTGCAATTCTGCATCTTCAAACTTTTTTGGCCGTCCCGATCGTTTTCTGTCTTCAACATCAGAATCACCTTGTTTGAAGCGCCGATACCATTCTCTGCATGACTTATCGGTTGGAGCTATTTTACCATAAACTTCCACAATATTTCTATGTGCTTCAGATGCACTTTTACCACCATTAAAATAGAATAATAAAACTTCGCGCAAATGCTTTTTATCTGGTTTGTTTTTTGCCATTTTTGTTAGAAAAACAAAGTTTGTTACTGTACGAAATGTAAACTTCTCTTGACTGATTATTGTTGACAGATGTCTAACCTTCTTAATACAACAACATTCCGCCATCATTTTAATAACTATATAGCTACTGGATCCATCTATTGAAAACGGACCGAACTTTCCGAAACACTTATTACATGAACAGCAAACACTTTTTATCATTTATATTTGTTCTTACGCCTGCACTGCTTGCTTATGTGAAACTATAATTGCACCTATTTCAAATATATTGATTCTTAGGCATCACATCTTCCTGTGTAAATTTCACTGTCATCATTAATGTTATAGTGAAATGAACACAATCGAAAATTATAATTCGCCGCGTTCGTTCGTAATAATACCATGACTCTGATGCATCAAATTGGTCTACGGAAGCCTCACTGCAGACATTTTAATTACACCGCGATTATCGCCGTCTTAAAATCATTTCAAATATTGTTATAGCTGCTGTAATTAGTTTAACACTCGTTAAAGCAACATCAAAGATAAATATATATTTGAATTTCTCAAATTAGAGCTCACTTAAAATTGCCCATGAATCAGTAGAATTTCCGGAAATGCTCGAAAAAATGAAATGAAAGTCAAATATCTTACGCAAAATCTATAAACTAGGAACAAGGAAATGTCGCAATTTATTGTAATGTTAAAGCAAACGGAACATCTCCATAATAATGCACACAACCCGCCGAACAAAGTTATAATGGCTGCAGTACGCCAGAACAATTGCTGGTGGGCATTTAAATGTGATGGTAACGGTGGAAATGAAGAAAAGTTGCTAATGGAATGCAGCCGTTTTAAAGGTGATTCCGCGTACAGATCGTTAATATGAACCGTAAATGTGCTGACGAAAACAACAAAAACAGCAATAACCATTTTAGGAATGTTTTCATATTGAGACTTAAATACGAAATAGGCGAATTTTATCCATGTGCTCCGGCAAGGTGGCTTCAATGTGTACAGCGAAAGATAAAACACGTGCTCATAATTTTCTTTAAACGATGAGTTGACATTAAATCGACCTTTACCTCGGTAGAGAAAGAGAGAGAGAGAAAGAGCTCGGCTGCTCCGAACTATCACAACGCATGCCACAATCCTATTTGCAAACAAAATGTTGTATATATTTAGTGCGTTATTTTGCTCTTCTTCCCTCGAAACGTGCTTAATGCTAATGATAATTACAACCACTTAAAATTATATTCAGTTGCTTCGTTGATTATTACAACGGATTCCCAACGAACTGATCTATTTTACCCGAAAACTTTTCTCAAGATTGTAACCAATGGCACTTTTTGCTATGAGGTATGAGTTGTGATGCCGGACGACCTTCATATGTGTCGTGCGGGCTTGAATAATGGGCCATGCAGCATGGCCCATGCTCATCTACGTGATCCAAAATCGATCCGCACGGAAATGAGTTCTCGTTAAATACTGTTTAATTTTCGGTATCATATTGGTGGAAATGTGTTTTGTGATTTGGGTCAAGCTCAAAAATGCCTCTGAAGGCGTCTCCCTCAAATTTATTTTCAATTACTGATGCGGTTCACTTGATGAGAACACAAGGCATGTTCAGTGTTGTGTTAGGTACTCTTGTTGTCCTTTGTCTATGCAAATGGAAGATAACGCCCTCAAATGAGCACTTTTCACACAAATGATGACACTTCACAAGTGTTTTCTTCTGCACACGATCAAGATGACATTTCTAAAAGTTCCATAGCGAAATTTTCGAGCGAAAAAATTAAATCTGAAGTTTGAAACTCTTTTTTCAGCACTTACTATTTTTTTCATTTTTTTCGGAAAATATTAACTTTTTGGATTGTTCTCGTGGTTTTAAGTGAGTTATTGTGTTTGCGTATGACACGACATATTTTCTACCGCAAAACTTTCATTCCTCATGGGTATTTCACATTTCATTTATTAAAATTGCCATTAAAATGGAGTCGTTAAATCGTTTGAAAATACCATTAAGTAGTGGTTAGTTCGTTTGTGAGATGTTGCCGCTCACAAAAACACATCTCGTCTGATTTATTTGCAAAAACGGGATTCAATTCACGTATTCACTATTCTAAAAATGAACATTTTATGTTCCATGAATGAGTTTGAATTTTGACCAAAAAACACTTTCGGATCGCAAAACCTTTTACTTTGCGCTGGCACTTTGTGTAACCTCAAAATTGCATTTATATAAAGATCTTTATATGCGAAATGTTTGAAAGCTATTGCCAAATTTAATCATTTTGAGGAGCTCTGATGAACGTAAACTGAATGCAATCAACTCTTCGATTAGCTGGCTGACGAAAACCCATTCAATGCATATGCCACTCAAATATACAACGCATCCACTTTCTAAATGAACTTAATAACTTAACTAATTAGCAACATTGCTAAACGACTCTCTCTAAGTTTTTATGGCAATTGCTACTACTTTTCTAGTTTATTTCCTGGCCACTCACTTTACTTTCAATAAAATTCGCACTCGCGCGTCGCTTAGCAATTTCCAGAAGAGGATAAAAAAAAACGTGCAGAACTGAAAAACTACTGTTTAGCATAACATATTTACTGCAACCAAAATGCCGCAAGATTTCTCTTAATTGGATTCGAACACACGTTCTAAGCGGCATTTCATGATAATAATTAATGACACCCAGAATTACTTGAAATTTTTCGGCAAAACGTGCTTCGCAGTAGCATCTAACACAGTCACACCCCACACTTTGCTGCATACTCATCGCGCGACTAAATTCCCTGTCAGGAGGAGTTTTCTGCACTTTATCTCGCTGAAAATGAAGACGGACGCCGCAAGGATAAGTAAGTACATTCAAAAGAGTTGTCAGATGATCAACAATGTACTTTGCCCAAGAGTGCTATCAAAAACACACAGTCGCGATGAGGTCAACAAAATGAAAGACGTGGCCCTGTCATGAAGCGTCAAATCAAAGTTAAATTGAAAAATATGAATTGTTCGTGCGTAGCTTCATTCAATTGAGCGATTTGTTTTCTAGAGTCTAAGATGGTTTTGTCTTATTTATTTCCCCATTACATTGTTATTCGCCGAGCATTCGCGACTCAAGCAGTTCAAAAATCCATATTGAAGATATATTGTCAGCGACACCGTTCGATGTTGAAACGCACACGTCAAACATTAGACGAGAAGTTTGCAAAACTTTTTGCCACTTACTAATGTGGCTGCTGTTAATAATGATGATGACGGCTGTTAGACAGCATAAAAAGCACTTTAAATGGATGCCATCAAAACTCACTGCGATCCAATTCGTGCAAGTGTTGCTACTAATTTCAAAACTTTTCAATATATTTGCAACGCTTCAAAAATACGATGCAGTTATTGTTAAATTTTCCTGCGGTATTTGGAATGCAAGCAAATGAAGTGTATGTTCGTAAGAGATTCATTTTATGAACGAAATGCATCCGTCTTTGTTGTATTCAGCAACATGGCGCACATATTTTGAGTGACTCCAAAAATTTGGAACATCGAAAATACGATTAACGCGGTGCGAAAACACTTGAAATCATTGTCGGTTCACCCGACATCCCTCAGATTTCCTTTTGAATGTCGGATAAACCCAGTATTTGGCGATGACATGTGAAACTGTTTACGAAAAATTACTTATCACTTAATGACAGAGAAATACCAAGACTGACTTAATGAAATAGCACGTTGATTCAAACCATATTTGTATTTATTTTGTATTATAGCATTCGTATTTTCCATTTAGTAATTCGTTTTGGCATCATCACATCACAATTGTGATATTTGCTTGTTTCAACAACATAATCTCTTTTCAAAATGTGTTGAAAATTGAAGAGACGTATTTCATTGCCATCTCTAGTCGGTAAATTAGCACTTGTGCACAAAGAGATTTGTTTGCAGTTTGCGAGCGAAATTTTTACCCAAGCTGTTGCTTCAACTTGTCGTGTCATAATGTAAGCTTAAGAGCATTTCCAACTTTCGACTATCAATCTGGATAATTTAATGTGCACTACGGTGAAGATAAAGTGATGAGCATATGTTGAATTTCGCAAGTTTTAATGTGCGTTGCACAAGTGCGCTCAGGTAGCTTCAGCCTCATTGCAAAGCACACATTTGAGTGACACAAACCATTTTCGAATACACAGCAATTATGGTGGCAGACGGTGCTTTACGCGACAACTTTTCAATCGATTTTGGATCGATTCCAGGAGATTGCTTTGAAAGTTTGTCATTTGGTTATCTTGAAATTGATCGGCGGCACTCTGCCGCATCCGAAGGGTTATCAAATCGGATTGACCGGGTGCTAAAGGTTAAATTCGATCTCACTTAAAGCAGGTAGTGTCATTTATCGCTTGCCAAATGACGCAATCCGAGTAGAGAGACACACAAAATTAGTTTAATTAGTAAATGGGCATCCCGTTGCGTGACTGAAACGAACAGCATGTCGATTGCCTTGCATTACTTAAAAAAAGGGATGAATCAATTCAAATTCAAATTAGGATGAATCAATTACGAATAAAATTTTGTAAAAGAAGATGAAACAGAGAAGAAACCGCTTTAAATTGATCAACAATCGAGTTCGATTCGAACAGATGATGACCTGCCGAGAGTGTCGTAAATTAAGTGGTTAAATTCTATCAGGCCATCACAATAGAAAAGTAATCATTACTCATGATTATCGCTCTTTTTCTGGAATACCAAAAAAATAAGCCGTCTAAAACAGGCAGAAATATTTTTTTAATTTGAATCGGATCGATTCGAATGACAAAGGACATTAGAAAAGAAGTATCATTGCGTTAACATACGCGCAACAATGGCAACAACCAATCAAATGGAATGAGAAAAAAGCCGAAGACGAGTTAGAAGAAACGTGCCGACGAAATGATAAAATACAAAGAACACTAACAAATCCTTTGTCGCCCGTAAAAGTGAAAATAGTGTGCACGGCTCACAGCAAGTTGGTTACATTTGACTTTTTTTCGTTTCGTCGGTAGCGATCAAACGATACTCAACGACTTTTTCCACTCCTTCGATCTATTTATTGTAAAGCTGTTGTTCATCGACGTGAGAAACTCAACCATCATCGCACATTCGTAAGCCAAACACAGTTAAAATGGTGTGGAATAGAGTGAATAAAAAAACAATCCGAAGAGAGTACATAGAAGCCGCTACTTTCATCCGGATGAACAATAAAACTCAAAACAACCAGAAAATTATCGGTTTTTTTCTCTTTTATCGAATGTGTTAACCGACTCAGAAGAAAACGGCATTATATCTTTTGTATTGTGTATACTTAAACATCTTTGAAATACATTTTTCGTTGTTTATATTTTCTCGAGTTTTTTTTCTCAATTTGTGTGTGTGTGTATGTGTGTTTCTTCCGTATTGCTATTCAGATGCATTTTTCTAGTCCGAATTTGCAACATTGTATAGAAATTCTATATTAATAGAACGATGCTTTGAAAATTGCACTATTCTCTTGGCTATTGTTTTTAGTTGGTGGAACCATTGCATCGCATTCGATATGCATTCTTTTCATGAATCACGTTCGAAAACAAACAAGAAGCTGAAAGGTATAAAAATGTTGTCCATTGAAAACATCTTTCTGCAATTTAATCACTTTTTTCTCGTCTCACCAATTTCGGAATGAAACGGAAATGTTTTGGTCCTTGTTCCCATGATGTCTAAGCGAAACACGTGCAACACCAATAAATAAGTGCAGAAGCAAGTGCGCAACTGTTTGTTTAAGAATTGAATATTTGAAAGAAGCATCAATTGGGCAGTGGATTATCAGCGACATAAAAGACAAAAATGATGCATTGCTTTAATTATTATTACCCGTAATTTTCCGTTCACATAACATACATCACCATGGGATACACACGTATCGATGATTTGCGCGCAGCAAATAATGAATAAACAATTCAAACGCCCATTCCATTCAAATTGACTAACCTTTCAACACATCGAATCGGTTGCTGGATTTCCGCACAAACACACACACCCGCACATGCTAATTCCAAACGCACTTCGATGATTCAGCACTTTGCGCCCACATTTTTTTGCAACGGTATGCATTTCGGAATTTATGATTTAATGGCCACAAATGCACATTACACCAATTAACAAACAAAACTTTTACTGCATTAAAACAGCATGCATGCATCTCTTTCTCGGCGTTGTTTTGCGCTGCATATTAGTTTTGTTATGAAATATTGAAATCCTGAGCAAGTGTTTATATAATTTTTAATTTCGTTTCAAGCACGATAAAAAAAAGAGAGCGAGAGAGAGAGAGAGGGAGAGAGAGAGGGAGAGAGAGAGCGAGTGCGCGCGAGTTGAAAATGCGACACTGGATCCTGCTGCTTTTCACTGTTTAATTTGCCTGTAGTCTGTTAATGTTGGCATGGTTCCGCTGTGGTACTTCGTTTTTTTGTTGTCTTAAGTCCAACAAAAGAGCACACACAAAACACAGATGCTCAAAACTAGATGGTATGCCATTTGGAATTTGTATTCAGATTGCATGCCATTTCATTCATTTTTTTTCGATTTGAATTTGTGCACATATAGAAACGTTAAGGCTAATGAGACGTCAAACTTCGTACATCTAGTTTGACATCTCATCTGACTTATTTATTGTATTTTATATAAATATACAAATTCTAAACGAAAAAAAATTAATCAAATAGCATGCATATGAATATACGTTATGAATACACATGCCATCTATTTTTGAGTTGTTTTTTTTTTTGTGTGTGCCTTGTTTTTTTTTTCCTTTTTTTCTCTCGCTCTCATTTTCATCGCCGTTCATTTTTTTTCCGCTCTGTCAGCGGATGGAAATTGGCGATGTGAAAAACTTTATTGGCACCCACAAGTGTCGTTTCATGTCTGCGATGCAACATCAATAATGATGCGGCGCGCATTCGTCAAACAAACGACATGCGAACAAATATTCTAGATTAATGCAAATTGTTTCGTCGAGCAAGTCTAGAAGTACAAGATACATACAATTTTTAGGCATCTTTCGCTCGCGCGGAATTCAATATCCTGTAGCAACTCGAATTCTGTGAAAACGGAAAGATTAGGCGTAACGGCATCATTCCAAGTGCATCTCATTAGATAAATATGTTGAATTTCCGAATAAACATTTATGGTAACGTGCGAAAATAATTATACTATTTACATTTTCAGATTGACATGAACATAAAAATGGCCAGACACCTGAACAAGTGCATTGAGTGGATAATTCCGGGTCTGTCTAAAACATCCATCAGCCCGCGGGGAAAACAACTTGAGCAGATCAATCAAACAATCCTCCGTCGTAAATGCACTCTCGCTCTTTCAAAGTTAACATCTCTAGTGGATAAATATTGGACCGGACCTTCTCAGACATTTCCCTCGAAATTTGCGAAAACAAAATGTTATTTAAATGGCAAAATACAAATGTATTTTCTATGTTTTTCTTCCGATTTAGACGTTTGAACGCAATGAACAACACATTCGAGACGACTCAAAAGATAAACAATTCAAGCATTTTTCAGTATTGTTCGGATCATGGACGGCAGATCATAATTTCAACAATAAAGTGAGCAGAGCAACCAAAAGAACTGCGAATAGAGATTTTTTCAGTTAGCGTATTTTATCGGGCATGCGTGTTTCACTTTGCTCTATTTGCTTATATTTAGTAAAATGGATTCTACTGAAAAAGGTCGCAGAGTTTTCGATTCCAGAAAATAATTGTACTTTTTTTCGAAAGTATTTAATTACCGAACGATTTGCAACCGTTTTTACTATGATTTAAATGCATCGTCGATTTTTTTCCGAAGAAGAATACACAAATTTAATGCAATATAAACACAACTCGTTCTGCTTTAATTATGCATTTCGGAATTTTTCATGGTAGATGCATGGTTTTTTTTTGTCAATTATCAACAATTACTGAGTTGGCAATACGAGCAACTTTTATTATGAAAATTATGTTCCGGTTTCATCACATGATTTCGATGCACTGAACTAAACTAAAGCGACAACTCGTTTTTGTTACCTTTGTTAACTTAAACCACACCTTTTATGCAATCACAATGTTTTGTGCAAATTTATTGATTTACTTGCATTTAGGGCATCCATTCCCGTCATTGAAAACTATTCGCCATTCGGTAATCATGTGATTGATAAATTTGTTCAACATTGATTGGCACTTTGATGAACACCATCGCTGAAAATGCCATTAAAATTCGATAAAATGTTTAACGTGTAACTTTTGCATATTCAATAAAATCTATCGACTAAAATTACCATTTACGTTCAAAACTTGGTCGATTGAAAGCATTAACTCGTGCACAGTCAATAATCCGATGCAAAATATGATGCAATGGCAAATTAATCCGAATAATTAAAACAAACCAACGTTTTGTATATAAAATAGCTAAAAAGCGATTCGATGTAGCGCGTTGAAAGGCAAAAAATTGATAGTTGAGCGTTAGTTATTTATTATTGGGTAACCCTTCGATTTAGATGGTGAATGCTACGAAAGCCAAAATCAGAAGAGCAAATATTTCATCCGTTGTTGAATACTATTCTGAAATTGATTCGATATTTATTTCTCAGAATCATTTATATGACGGGTACAATTGATGTAAAATATTGGATCGATTTTACATTGAAACGATAAAGCTGCGGTCCATTGGCGATGAATAGTTGTGGCGATGTTTCTATATGAGCAGCGGATTGATGGTTGGTTCTGTTTGGGCTGATGCCATTATTGCATGACATCTTGCACAGTGACGCCGCTAAAAGAATAGAGCATTAAACATCATCAATCATCATCAAATCGGTAAAATGTCGAAAATATCGGGGATGAGTTGAGCAAATAACGAGCCAAAATCCGACTGGAGCCACACAGATCACATTCATGCATTCGCTAAATGTACTGCTTAAATTCATTTGATCGAAAGTTAAAATGTCTTTCCCGAACTGTTCTATTTTTTCTCGATTGATTTTCAACGCAAACGAGAAATCAATATGTGAGTTTTGCATTTCATTTCAATTTCGATGCGAATAATGGTTTGATTCTATTTTGGTATACATTAATGAGTTGCAAAACGATTCAATCGAAACAAAATGACGATTCGAATGGATCGAATGGTTCAAAGGTTTGTGTATGAAAGGGGCATTGAGCTCGAGGGACAAATACACATTTCACATCGAATTCAGTGTATGTAATAATATATTGCAAAAATTGGCTGATGCTTTGTAAGACTTTGATGTGTGATATTTTCACACTGTGAAGTAAATAATTAAATCCGGTCTGAATTGCGGCATTCAACGAATGGCACAATCAATAATAAGCGATTTGGTGTGGGAAATGGGTCGATATTATTGAAAATTTTCGTTTGCTGAAGGAGGAATGTTAATAATAGTTTCAGCGATGGGTGCAAATCAATTTACAATCGAACGCAAAATGTATGTCTCATCGAAAGTGTGAGGCGTCCGCCTCCATAAAATCAGCCGCAAATAAATTTAATGTTTCACATTTGTTGTGTTCGGCAGGAATGATGATTAAAACCGCATTTTATTGGTTTTGGCTCATAATAAAGCGACTAACCAAACTTTGACCGTGTGCAGAACTAAGCGCGGGCGGCTGCAGGCGCTTTCGATTTTAATTGTCTGAACGTGTCCTGCCTCTGTGTTCCTCCGTTTCGTTCACTCTCAATATTGATACATAATTAATTCGTTTGAAATATAAATTCGTTGAATGCGGCACAGAAAATGAGTTATGTTTCAATAGACCAGCATTTAATGAGTTTTTTTTTCTGGTTCGGCTATTTTCTCTCTGACACATTGAATTGACATTGAACACGTTTTTTATTTATTTGAGAAAGAACTCATGCAATTTTATACATATTTCAATTGTCTGCCCCGGATTATTCGTTCCAAATTCATTAGGTACCTGTACAAGTAGCTGAAAATAACAAGTTTTTCAATAATTTTCGTACGTTCTGTGTGTCGCTGACAAAATAGGCCCGGGAGAACCGCTAAAAATTACGATATTATTTCGGTTTTGGATAATCGCGAAGCAACACATATTATATACTAAATAGTTGTACGGGTTTTCCGGTCAAAATATATAAATATGTGTATGTTTTTGTGTGCGCCTAATTAATTGCCGGCTAACAAAAACCATTGGTGGCTTTGAATCGATTTCGTTCTCATTGATATCGGTTTGAATTTTTGTTTTTCTTTTGTGCTTTCATAGGGGCCATTTCATCCACAGAATCAACCATCACATTCCATCTCCGAAATTGGTTTATCGTGAAATTTATTCGGTCGCTTATTTCAAAATTGTATCATATTTGATGTTTGTTTTGTTGTCATTGTGATTGCGATTTCATCGAAACGGAGCTTCAATATACCCCAGGCCTTCATTCATGTGCATTGAGTGGGTGTGAATTTCTATATTCTATCGATCAAATTGTATAAAGAAATCGTATTCTTTTTCACATGGTGCAAATGTTCGATTGTCCAGAATTAGTGCGTCAATTTAATTGTCTATATTTTCTATTCATACGATTAATCGCCCATTTTCGATTAGAAAAAAAAAGACCCCAAAAAAACAACATCAGCTTTCGTGCCACGTCAATTTGTATTTTTGTTGCGTTCAGAAACAACAAATAAAAAAACCCAAACATAGACGCATCAAATTAATACCATTTACACACTCAATTTTACGCAGTCTCGTGTATTTATCGCGGCCGTGTTTCTTCTCGTATTTCAAATTTTCAGTGTTTCATGTTCAAGAGATATAAAAAACGCGCTCAAATCCACACCAAAACCCACGCAATCGAAACACTTTCTCACACCAAATTCAATTGAAATCGAGTCATCCGAAGAGCATAAATTTTATGCGTTGAGCACGTGTGAAACCGTACAAATGAGCAACGATGAAACTCCATACAAAGCCGATAACAATGAACTTTCGCAGCGCATGATAGCAAATGGGTGCTATCAATTATCAAATGCTTTGCGCGCACAGTCGTTTTTTGACTAGCTTTCCACTAATTTCGAAATTACGTTTGCTGCACGAAATCGTAAATGTTTCAGTATGAAAAGCGCACACACACAAATCAGTAGTCGCGATGCCATTTGAAATTGATCGAACGAGAGAGAAAGAAAAAAAAAGGCACGGCTGCTCGTGAAAATGTAAACAATGTTCGTCGCATACATTACCGATTATGTCGACATTTGTATATTTTCACGGCTTTACCGGATTTTTGTCACGCATAATTTATTTCAAAACGAATTTGCAAACCCTTTTTGGCCATAAATAAAATCTGTTCGGCTATCTGACTGTCAGTGGCATTGACGGTATGACGATCGCTTAGCGAAACACAGCCGTGAAAAAAAACCAGCTAAAAATTCGAATTTATCAAAATACCCGAAGAGATAACATTGAATTGCACAAATGGCCATTTATATATTTTACCGTTCACGTGCACACGACACTCATTCCGAATGACAGCAACAAAAAATTGCCGCACTCACCAGTAAACATCTATGCTTTCGAATCAAATGCATTATTGCGCGGAAATTTCGCTCAATAAATAAAAGAAGATAAATTTACAGCTGCTCAGAGTTCAGTGTTAAGGGATCAACCGCAGTAAATAGTCACATTCTTTTGCACTGTATTACGCCATGCGACACTATCTAAATCTATTTTTTTTCTGGCCTCTTCACAAGTTGCTTTCGCTGCACCGCGACTCGAACTGCTCATTTGACCGGGTGCAAGTGAGTCTTGCATAAATAGCGGAAAGCAAAATTTGCATTTATTGTGGTGACCACTGCATTCAACTTGAGCATTAACATCATTTGCTCGGCATTCACGCGGTCAATAATTCGCCGAATAGTCGTTTTTTTTGAGAATTTGCGATGCATAACATTGATATTCGAGTCCTTTTTTGGAGAACGACACTTAAAATTGCGAGACAATCATGGTTCATATTGAAATTAATTTTTAGGTTAATCTTATAATTTCGTTTGAAAAAATTGAAGTTTTGAGAAGTGAACACACTAGATCATTTGGTTTTGGTGATGATGATGGTCGGAGAATTAGCATGCATAAAACTTTTGGTTTGGCATTTTACTCATAGACTATAAAAAATGCACAGCCACATCGTTGTAATACCAGACATATAATCCAATAAATTTCAAGTTGAGGGAAAAACTGTCCGATTTTTCTTCCCAAGTTTAATTCATTGACAGAATCACGTTGATAACACTAACGCGGTTATTTCTTTTTTTTTAATATTATTCTGAAATTCGAATACCCATTTGCAATCTATCTCATTGTTTTGTTTCCATTTTTTTGCTATAGCTTTGTTCTGTCGAATCATACAGCACAATCGCGAAAAATATATAAAATTACGTAAATGATAATCTTGAATTCATCGTTGGCAAAAGAGTTTGGACACTCTCGATGTCTGGAATGAAATGTGTTTGTAAATGACGCGAAAAATGTATCAATTGAGACTTATGGTGCATTTTGAATGGATTCGTTGTTACTGTCTACCGAATTCGTTTTGAAAACGCAAATTGATGTGCATTGTCAAGAAGCTAAATAGGTTTGGTTTTTGATGATCCTTTTGTTAGAAAACTCACATTCACCCCCGGATTTTTGGTTGCCATTAAGTTTCTTAAATGCACCTATATTAGATTTCCGATTCCGTCATATGTTGTGATGCGGCGCAAAAAATGAAAACGAGGGAACGGAAAACAAGTGAATGCCTTGACGAACGGTAGTGAAAAAATGACACTCTCTTGCTCTCTCTCTCTCTCTCTCTCTCTCTCTCTCTTTCTCTCTCTCTCTCTCTCTCTATCTATCTATCTCTTGACAAGTGTAGTACCAAACGCCAGTCGCATCGAATGCATCGTGCAGAGAGTAAAAAAGGGGTTCTCCGAATTGTTATGATTACACATTAGGTATTTGTTATTGTTGTTTTTCTTTCATCTCGTTGGAAGCAGGGGCGCGCCGAAAATAAATTGAAAAAAAGCGGAATGAAATTAGATTCGTTTCGTTTGCACAGAGAGAACGAACTGTACAGTGAAAATCAAATGTTTCGGTTTGTAAATATGATTGCAGCGCATTTTTCATGCGTTCGAGTATTCTCTTTCATGCCGCATTTGATGCATACATAGTTAATTATTTAATTTAAATTCATAATGCGATCAGATTAATCTAGGAAGAAATGTTGTACTGAAGAATCGCCTCATTGGAGGGTTTTGTTTCGTAAAAATGTGCTGCGATAAACAAGTATTCTTATTTGATGCAACACTTAATTGCTCGCCCTTTAGATTGATTTATTGCTTTTAATTTATAATTAAAATCACGAAACAAATTCAAATAAAAAGTGAAAGCCATAAAACGTTACGGAATGAATAAAATGGTTTCTTCGGATGGAATTGAAGTTTATTTTCCAGGAAGAATGTGCTTCTTCAGTTGGCTTGATAAGATTCTTTCAACGTGCACTTACAACATGCACACACACGAAAAACATAGTAGTTTCACAAATACCTTTTATCGGATGCATTTGGATTCGCGAATCGCTGTTTTGTTAGTCTGCAAAATTCATATTTTCTTTTCATTCGACGCCTATTCAATTTTCACGTTTGTTACTATGCGGTGTGGAAAATTAACATTTTGAAAACCCATTCGTTCTCTCTAGAGATATCGAATTCGTGCGCTGTGCACACACACATCTTCGTATTTTGTATTCAAATTTCGAACATTATTGAATAGCGAATGCGGAATTCAGGCATTTCTTATTCATGGCATAAATCTATTGGGCGATTTGTGAATTGGGTTTAAAAACGTCTATTATTATGGAAATTGGTAGTGGTCGAATAGAGATGAATGCAGCACGCATGAGAATAGCTCGCTGCAATCCACTGTTGTGCTCGTAACAACATACTACAATTGAGCCCGTTGGGACATCGAAACAATGGAATCGCAAACAACAACACAGAGACGTTCGCTCGCCGCCACCACCATCACAATTGAAAAGAAACATGCGAATCAACACACAAGTGAATTGGAATTGGAATTGCGTATATCCAGAAGCATTTTACGGGGGAAAAGCTGTAAATCGCACTATTCAAGGATAACGTCATAATTTGTATTTCGTGCAACTACAAGCAAAATCAACAATGTACAAGATCAAGTTTTGTATTGAAAATGGCTTTTTATATACATGAAATTGGATTTTCGACACACAAGAAATGCCGTGCACAAACATTAAAAAATGAATTTGGGTGAGAGTAAGTTGACTTTCAACTCGTTCGAGTTTTTCGCATCCAATGCGATATAGTTCGAGCGATATCAATGATTTTTGTCACTCAAATGAAATCCATTGAATTGAATCCTTTCAATCAAACTGAATCAACTTGGATTTATTCGTTTTTTGAGCTAAGATGTGTTGACACTTATCATAAAATCAGCATTATTTTACATTAGAACTGACAGAATTGTTGTTAGTGACAATTCGTTACCTCCCAAAATCAACACCCGCAACAATCTATCAGAAACATTTCGGTGAAATCAAATTATAGACGCCATTTCGTTAGCACAATTTTATGTGAGTTCAGTGAAAAGAAAGTGACGTGATAAATGCAGGGAAGATATGTTTTATACACTAAATAACGACTCGACTTGGAGTTTCCATTAACATGACGAATAATTGCTATTTTCGTAAGTAGTGGAATCCGTTGACCCCTCCGCTTGAAAAGAGAAATGAGGATAATTTGTTTCTGTAGAAATTTGTAATTTACATTAAAACAAAGACGGCAAAAAATAAAATAACGAAACCATTAGAAATAATCATTTGCTATCGCAGCGTGAAACAATAAAACTGAAATATTTGTTGTCTATTTTTTACTCTCTCTCTCTCTCTCTCTCTCTCTCTATCCAAAAGAAATGTCTTTATTGCATGTGTTGCGAACGCTTGAGTGCGTTAGTTAAGCCATTTCATTGGATAGAATTTAATTTGATCAACAAGCGATCGCACATCGTATTTATAAAAATAATTAAGACATTTACTTGCGTGCATTGTTTTTATTTGAGACGGCTTGTCCTTTTTCAGGGTGATAATTTCATTTAATTGCTTAATTTCTGTCGGCATTGCTTCGCCAAAAACGCACGACAATCGAACAAAAAAAATAGTTCAATTTTTTTCATTCATCCCATTTGCTGGCGCATTTAACACGATCGCTTCTACAAAAAAAAAAAAAAAACATAATGACTTCATTAGAAATATAAAAAGCGCTTGTTTTTCGAGGATCAAAACGATAACAATCTAGAAATCGAGCAAACCTATGATTAATTCATTTCGTATTCTCGATGGGATATGTCACTGTAATTCCGCTTACATGATTGTTGCCAGAGAATTCACTCGAGCCGAATAAAAAGTATGTTACACACATTACAAACAAATTCATTCAATGTGTTTGATTAAATGAAAATATGTTTTTTATAATATAAAATTCGTTTTACGAACTGACCGGTTGAAAGCGTTCGTGTTTGCGTGGATGAAAACACTCGATCAAAACGGACGATAGTATAATGAAATCGTTGGTGCTGCCGTCGCCGTCGCTATCGACGTCGCCACGGCGCAACCATGTGTAAACTTTAAATTGCGTTGAAGTGACCGACCGGCTGCCCGAAACGCACACTTCTAAAATAAACATTTGCCACAGCAATGACGAACAATATGAAGCAAATTGTCTACCCCAAACTATACACCATTTTATCTGCTTTATATGAAATTCATTTTAATTTGACTTTATGCCTTTTTTACTTTCGGCCAACCGATGCAGATTACATTTATCCATGCTGTAGTTAAATATGTAAATCACTAGCAAAGGGTTGAATTGAATGCGGTTATCCTCATGTAGAAGGATTTTACGCTTTTATTACAATAGCACGGTCATTTTGAATGGCATTCATTTTATTTGAAATTTTTCTGAACAAAAATAAAACTGAATGGCAAGCATTTCATTTTGTCCTATTTGAAGTTTATCTGAAGTCGGATTCAGATTTTCAGCAGAAAAATGTTGAATTTGCCCAATTATTTGGATTTGAGCGCACTAAACGAAATCATGCAAAGCACTTCATGCAATTGAAATATATATTTCGGTTGAATCTAGATTTAGAACGGCAAATAAAATGTTGGAATTTTTGGATACGATCTTTTAATCAACACTCAAACCCAATTGTTTCTTATTTCGGATCATTTCCCAATCAATTAGCCGCTTTTACTCATTAAAATAACAGAATCAACATATTTTTGAACATTTTAGCCTTAAATTTCATTGGTTAGAGCAACACCCGTTGAATAGCTGTTTTCAACAATCTTCATCAGATTATTTGAGTCGTTATTCCCCAAGAAAATATATGCCGATGATAAAATGCCAGTAGGCAGTGTTGATTATGATATGTGGCGCATTTCTTAAGCCTTCAAATCGGTGCCGCGCTAACGGCAAACTCGAAAATATCCCAAAATTTATATGCTTGTTGAAAAGTCAATAATTTTTTGTTATTTTTTAATTTCTTTTTGGATTCTCATATTTCATTTTCGTGCATCATTTCGTTGACGGAAATGAGCAAAATGTCTTCACGAGAATCGATATACCAAATGAGAACATCTGAACATTCACACCCAATTTTTTTCCTCGAACAAGTCAATTTATCTTGATAATTTCTAGCATTTGAAACAATGTGGCCGCTGTAAATGGAAGTTTTGGTTGTATCCCAAATGGCAAGCATACTGTCGAAAAAGTAAATGTTACCATTTCATTCGAATTGAATGGAAATTTGAAATGATTTGTTGCCATGAGAGTTACGAAAACAATTTCTTTCTGTCATTTTTTGGTTTGAACAGTTCAAAAGATAAAGTCGCCGTTCAGAATACTTATTCTCAAATCCTGTTCCAAATAGTGGATTACAATAGCCAAATTGAAAACCATTTTAGTTTAACATTTTTACCGAAAATGTGTATTTATAATCAAATATTTTAAATAAATTGATTAAAAATGACGAGCCTTTTATATTTTGCCTGGTGGGGACAAATAATTTTCCATCTGACCATTTCGTACAATTGTTCATCGTTTCAATAAGAAAAAAAACGTATAAAATTGCATTTAAATGCTTTGAACAGAGCAAAACGACAAAAATCCAGTGAATGTCCCAATTTTTTCAATACTTCAGCTAAATGGAAATATCTCAAATTGAGTGTGATTCTGTAGTAAACTATCGGCTATTTCAGGCAGTGTCATATTTTGTCAGTTGGTTTCCAGAAGGCGATATTATCTGTGCATATTCGGTGTTTGCCGTTTGCCGGAAGGGAATATTGGAATATTTGTGTTTAACCTCATGTTCACGATTTTGTCACTGTTCATTTGAGCGAATAGTCAATCTTTCACAGATCATGTTTCGTCAAGTTGCACGAGACTCTGTTGCTGGCGTCTCTGTTCGTTTGCACATTTGTTTTCCGTAGAACATTTTTCTTTTCCGTATTTTTCATATGTATTTGTGGTAAAAATGATAAATGCGCTCGCTACATCTCCCAACACTTTATGGCATTTTTCTCCATGTTTCGCTCGGAAAAATGCTTGAGTTTTTAAATGAGTGTTTTTCCCAACTCTTAAACTATATATTCACCGTTCGTTGCTCTACTTTTCCCGAGTATCCAATTATCAACTAGTTTATGGATGGTTCTGTTGTCTATTCACGACAAAATTTTATGTTTCCGCAATTTTGTAGAGTCTTGTTTATAGTTCTTTTTTTCTCGATGTTGTTTTTTTCACGTGTGAGGAGGAAACTACTTCCATTTTGTCCGTGTACTGAACAAAAAAACTATCGACCGAACGAATTAATTACGGCATTTTTCTTATTCACTCTTTTGCCATTTCGTTTTTGTCGAGATGTTTGTTGACAACAGATTGTTAGCTGCAGATGATTGGATTTAAATTACATAATTAATGACACACTCATGTTGTTCGGAATCCCAATTTCGAATGCTCGATATGAGAATACGAGATATTTCGGTGCTTGACAACTTCATTTACCAACCCAAATTAATTACCCAAATTAATTACAGATGTTTTCACTTTCGGAGCAATTTTGGCCGATTTTCTCGAAATCTTACGTACATTGTTGTTGGTAATCGGTTCTATTTTCGATAATAGACGGTATTTAAATTATATTTATTCGATTTTCCAAATGAATTGACGTCTTTGATCAAGATACTGATTAATTGCGTCGGAAGAAAACCAATTCGATTTGAATAGTCCTCGACGAGAAAAAGACCTCGCACTTGCGTTAATTAACAACCGTTTTTTCTCTCCATGTCTTTTCGAAAGCAATGAACGAATTGAACTGTAAGAGAAAAAAAGCCAATTAGGATTTTGCAATGCATTTGCTTTAATGGCGAGATATGCAATGACTTCAATCAGTTTATAGTTCCATTCGGATTGGTTAAATAAAATCCGTTGCCAAACAGGTCAAACAAGACGACAGTGGCTCTATTAAGCGCTCCTAAAAGTTATCGTCCATAAAAGAACTCAATCCAAGTCATTAGACAATAAAAATAGTAGTGTGTTTGTGTTGGCTGTTATTCCGGTCTTTGATTGCAAATTCCTCAATATTGGCTTTTATGATGACGGTAATTTGATTTTACGATTGTCCTTTGTGTGTGTTAGTGTGTGTAATTTTTTTGATCTGTCGCTGTTGCGGCTGTTGCTGCATATCGACAACAAATCGAGTGTATGTCAAAGTACTTCAGTAGTTGTCTATAAGTGTGCAGTGCGCGTGTTCAATGTACAATCTAATTTAGCTAATGCATCAAACAACAATATCGACAGTCGGAATGGAGACAGCCATTTGATACGCTTGAGCGAACAAATATGAAGGTTTTTATTACTATTATTTTGCACACCAGAATGGTTTTGATGTGGTGCTACTTGTGAATGAGCAGCCGCAAAACTAATAATATTCTTAACCGCTGCACATCGAAGCGCAATGCTTGCACATCTTTTCTTTTCAGTAAGATTCGCCTGTGTTTTATGTGAAAGTTGAAGAATGGCTCTTTGTTGTTCGGCAGAAGAAAAAACTCCTCATGAATAAAGAAAAATCATTATGTTCGCACAAAACCGCAAGAATACGCAAAAAACAAAATGTGAGGCGGCACGGTTCAAAGGCCAGAGCCAAGCCGATTTGTGCTTAGATCAGCGCATCGACGTCTTCAATTCGATTGCATGTAAATGAAATATGTCAACCGAATTACGCATCCAGTTTAATAAGCGAGAAATGAACGTAGATAAAAACATACGACAGTGAGTACGAGCAAGCACGATCGACTGGCGCACTGAAACTAATAGCACTCTAATTCAATTATTACAACCATTTTATTGTGGTTCGGCATGGCTTCTCCACATGTTGGCGTTCATAGTTTTTTTTCGGTTGTGCGTTTGTCATAAATGTTGTTTATGATTTTATGATGGCGTGACTGATGCTTTAACTACACAAACGATCATGATGAAGACTAATTAAATTTGTAATTTACTGCTTATTTGGTCGACTAATGCAGCTGAATGGCGGCAGTGTAAAAAAGTGCGTTTGATGCGTTTTTTTTCCTCAATCGAAACAAAATTTTCCAGGGCGTTTGCCCGGACTGTTTCCATTATGGAGTTAAATTAAAAACGAATGCGCTTGCTATTTGTCGCCCCTTTTTTTCGTTCATCTGCATTTATCGCAAATGCAGAAACAGACACATTTCCTATAAACAATCCATCACATATTGTTTCGATTTGTTTGCAATGCTTTCAATTAATCCAACGATGCTTTCGAACTAAACTACGAATCACCATCTCGTAACATTTTATCAATTGGAGAAAAGAGATTTTCGGCAAATTGAAACGCAAGAAAATACAATAGGAACATTCCATTTGGTTAGGATCATTATTGCCGAATTCCACTCATGAATTCATCGACGGTGAATCGTGTGATTCGCGATTGGAAAATTAAACGCTGGTTTGTTTTGCAAATGACTTTTATCTTTGAGTCATTAATCCAAATCAAGCGATTCCTTGCAAATATTCAAGATATTTTATTCGCATCTTCGATGCAGATACCGGCTTTGGGAACGATGAAAATACTTCTAAATGCAGCGCCGAAAAGAGGAGAGATGCGAAATGAAAGCGTTTGTTCATTTTGCACGATGGTTTGCACCTTTGGTTTGAATGTTAGCGTAAGCGTTGTAGCGTTAAATTCCATGCATTGGCAGTCTTTCAGACAAGATAACAATTCAAATAAAACCAACCACAATCGAAGAAACCTACAAGCAAACGAAGAATGCAGAGAGATTGTTTGCGAATTTCGATCAAAGGCTGGCAATAATAAATCCTTCACGTTTCGAATGGTGTAAAAGCAAGCAAAACGCCGTTTCAATAAATTAAAAGGAAAAAAAAACCATTCAGGAAGGTGAATACACAGTGACAATGGCTGGAAGAACAAATGAAATTCTTACATTTTCTGCTGGTTTAAAAACGACACGGCTCTTTTCATTAGATTGTCCCTCACTTATTTCGGAATTGCCGTAGAATTCCATTTCGGGTTATACTTAAATCCTGATATGTTTCATTTATTGTGTGCATTTCGGCTCTTAAGCTCTCGGTTTCTTCAGTTGTTGGCTTCGCTCAATTTTCAGCATCGTGAACAAAGCATGTCTTATTTTCGTACATGATTTGCTGACTTCTTTTTCAATCGACCGACGCACAAAATATGGTTTAATTAACCGTTGCCAAAGTTTTAATTGGCCAAATAATTCTGAGCGCACATTCATGCTGCAGACTCCAACCATACGATTTCATTAGGGAAATAGCTGTTATTATGAATTGTAGACATTCAATGTATGCAGTGAGTATGGTGAATTTTTGCAAATTAAAATATTTTCCGGCGCACATGTCACCAATATTAAATCGACCGCGACATATAATATGCAGAAGCTATGCAAATTGGGCGTCGAAACAGAAAATTCTCTAGCTATTTTTGGAGCAATCTTCGCATGAAATGCAGACGCGTCCAATCAGAATCACCGAAACGGATGAAGGGATGTCGCGGAGAAAAAGAGAATGGATTTCACATATTTTTTTTTTTTTTCAGCTACGAATATGCAATCTGTCGATGGTGATACTTCGAGCGAGAATATCTGCAATTGCAATCACCCGAAGATTCATTATGATAATGAGGCACTCATTGTTAAAAATAGCGTTCATATTTTTGTTCGAGTCGAAGATGCCGACTACAGATTTTCGATTGAAACATAAGATGTAATTTCAATAAATGGTTATTATTCACAAAAAAATGCAAACGATTGTGAGGGAAACGATAAACATTTTCTAAAAGCCATCAAATAAAGAAAAATCATTACGAATGGATAGTAAATATCTTCGAAAAAAATGAGAAACCAAACAAAAAATGGTGCTGTAAGAATTCAAGAGAGTAATTACAGTCGAACAGACATCGAAAAAACGGCACGCTGCGCTGTAATGGTAGACGATGTGTGTAGCAAGACGATCACATAAAGTCATCATGAAATCGAAACATGCAGCAGCTGCTAATAAATATATATTATTTTGCTTTCTCCTCCGCCTTCTGTCCTTCTGCTTCCATCATTTTTCGATCGAACTGCCAATATACTTGGATTTCGTTCCGTTTTTTACTTTTGTTTTAGAATAATAACACTATTTTCACGAATAAAAGAGCAACGAAAACGGCGATCGCGCGCAAGGAAATTCTGGAATTTTCGACTCGAATACAGCTCACTGAAATGCAGTGAATAGATTTATGAACAATGAAGGAACAAATGGGAAGCCTGAGGGCATGGCACATGATAAAACAAATTAAAGACACACGCAAACCGAATTCGAAATGGTCAAAAATCCATTTCTTCTACAGTTGTACAACACTTGAACAGTACTTTCTTGCTCTTTTTACTTTGTAGCGCTTTGCACGATATATTGTTATTGTATCAGAGCTCATTCCAAAACGATTTCGGACAGATTGCGCTTTTTATGAGCCGTATTTTTGGTTGTTCTTGGCTCGAAGGAAATGTATTAGTTTGTAATAAAAATTCAATACAATCGGGCCGGGTGAAGTTGTTTTTATCTCCATACATTCGACACAGACGTTCCGCCACATTTCAATTTTTAATAATGAATTGAATAATAAAATAAAAAATTAATTCCATAACGAAAGATGGAGATCACCGAATATATGGTTTTTGGTCAAATCGGATTGGCTTCGGGGCAACGACAATCGCAATTCGTTTGCCGACATTTTTACCAATTTTATGAGGTTATGACTTAATAAAATCAGATATTTATTGGCAATACCAGCATTTCCAGTGAACAGTGTTTCGCATATACGATTGAATTGTAACGGCATGGTGTGGCTTCATCTTTATTTCACTAGTCGTTCATACCAAAATAGAAAGAAAAAAATGGTAAATATTATATAATGGCACTGAATTACTTTCTTTGCGAACATGAATGTATTATTTTGTATTATTCTTATTAGAATTAAAACACAAGCCGTTTGTATCCGTTGAGATTGTATATAATTTGAATCAAATTAAGTTAGACGGTGTCAACACCCGAGTACCGTGCAGCCGGATTGACGCGGCAGCTAATCACATTGACACTTAATGACATCCCTGGATTTTTGAGGATGAAACAAAATAATGTTTTGCTTGAAAATAAAACTCTCAAAGAAAGTATTTCCCAATTGATGGAAAATGCCCAAAAGGTCAATCAATTTGAATTTAGTAAATGAATGATCGAAAATGGGCGAGAGGCAAATTCGAAATCGATATTGTGTCTGGCATTAATTCTCACCAGAGAGCACCTTGAAATGCTGTACAAAGATGTTTGCGAATTCAATTTTTTTGCTCGTGTGTCTGCTGAAACAAAGCCATGTTTTCCCATGAATCGTGTGTGTATATTGTGAAAAGAAAGTCGTAAAATTCAACGACAACAGCAAACTGAACATGTAAATGCGTGCGATCAATATCAATGCTCACGATGTATCTCTCTCTCTTAATTCGATTTAAGTAAATCTCCAGCCGTTTATCTGTGAGTTGGTATCAACAATGCAATGATTTCGTTCTGAAGGCTCGTTTTGTTGTTGATTTTTCTCCGTTTGCACGGTACAAAATATAAATTTGGCATCGAAATGTTTCGAGCGCGAACATCTGATACGGTCTCGTGCCGCTTTAACGGTATGCACTTAATGCATTCTAATTTGATAAACACGATGTCTGAATGCACGACGATAGCGATCGTTGCTGATGACATTGTACCTAGACCTCGAACACGACAACCCGACGGAAAATTACATAAGATCCGATTCTCTCGGCGACATGCAAAATCTCAAAAATAAAATCCAATACAAATTACATAATTTATTTGGTTGGATGAGTGCAAACTGCTGTTCGTTACTGTAAACATCGTGCGATAATGTGCTGATGCAAAATCCATGCACACAACTTTCGAAGCAGTTGTTTACTGTTGAACAACATTATTCCAGGTGGAAAAGCGCTTTACCGAATGCTTAATTTTGAGGACCTTTTTCACTATATTTTTTTCCCCTCGATTTGTATTGAAGTTTTCATTTAAGCAGCAGAAATTGACGTTTTTTTCTTATTACTCGGAAAAATTGAATGAATATTGTGCCAAAATGAACCGAGAAATGAATGTGAAGGGGGAACATTGTGATTAGCATGCTACTTTGGACAGCGTCACCGTATGTATTGCTGTAGCGAGCCGAATAATGAATAACTAAATCAAAATTCAAAGCCTTGAATATAATATTCACACGGATAAGAGCCCCCTAATACGTTGCTAGCTTGACACATTCAACATTTTATTTTGGCACTTGCCAACACGAGCTCTGCAAATGATGCATGAGAGGAGATACCAGAGTGAATGAGGAAAAAAAAAGTATAAACGACTAAAAACCATCATTTACCGTTGGCAAAGCCCCGTTGGGAAATCATATGTTGTATGCTGCGTTTATGCATTTTCATTTTGTGAGTATATGCTGTTCCCAATCATCCATCCTTCCTTGTTTGTCTCATCCACACTCTCGTGTTGTATTGAGTGCTATTTTTTTGGTTCGGTCGAATCCCACACAATGCAGTATGCAGTGGTCTCAAGTGACTTGCGAGAACTTTTTCCCATTCTATCAATACGTCAATTGCATGAACTCTGAGTGTATATATCTCTTCGTATCGCATTCAGTATCTTGATGGTTGATCTTCGTCCCATCTGATATATTCTTGAATGTCAAAATATTTTCTGGGCGATGGAACATTTGCTTCTCGCCGACAAGGGATAAAAACGGAAAAAGTAGCTCATCGATGTTTGTCAGTTAGTAGGGAAATCGGTTATTTTCATATGAATCAAATGATATTTACGGTTATTCTGAAAATAAGATATTTCATCGTACGTTCGATTCACGCAAAACTCTTCGAGTTCACTAAAAACACACCGCTCAAAAAATGGGATTCCGCAAAAAAGTTCATATCGTATAACCCAAAGGTTACTCAAGCTATATCTTCCCTTTTTTACATCCAACATTGGCTTGCATGTTTGACTGCGGCCGGAGTTTTTTCGGCATCGCATAAAATTCTTTGTTTATTTCTATAAAGCAAATTACTCGATTTCCAGACGTTTATCTTTTTTTTTCTTGGCGTTGGTAATACCGGATCGTGTGGCAGGGAGTTATAAAAAAAGGTCCTCATGTAAATCTGTATCATCGCCATTCGTAGCGTCTATATTTGTTCGGGACTCGTATTTAATATTCTCATAAATTACTTTATGGCTCGCGTTACCTTTTTCTCATTTTCATTTCTTTGTTTCCCTTGTTAGTTTTGATTATGGCTTTTATGCTTGTGTGTCGGATGGATAGTGGTGTTGTGTTGTTGAAATGTCCCATTTTCACAGCCATATTAAATGCACTATAATCCGGTTGTTGATGTGAATGGGCGGTTATTCGGTTGGGTCGATGAATGTGCGTGTTGCGTTCGGTAAGTGGAAAAAGTTTTACGTTTTGCAAAAGTTCGGAGGTGTTTTTGGTGGTGCAGGCGATACATAATTGCAACAACAACAGGGAAAATGGCTTAGCGGAAAAAAGCAGGGCAACAAAAGTGTAATAGGCATTGCATGTAATTGTGCTCGGTGGAAAAAAATATAAAATGTATGTTGAAACTAACCGTTCGAGATCCGTGGATACTTTTCTCATTTTCGCCGTAATGCCAAAAAGATCCGAGTTATTTGCTCGGATTTTGTTTTCATTTCGGCGTTTTTTTTATTTGTGCATTCAAACACATTTGTTTCCTATTCATATCACTTTTTCACCAACAACAATCGCAAACATATCCGCAGAACATTAGTTTTTCATTGGAATTTTCTCAATTTTTTCCCTTCTTTTTGCTCCAGCAAAAGGTAAAAATCTGTTGAAATGGAACGAACGAAAAAAAATCATTTTTGCATCTCAAAAGTGTAGGTTAAACCGAACATTTTGAGTACGAACCAACAAGATTTGTTTTGCATTTGTTTGTGCTGGCCACCGACAGCATATTTTCTGGATTCAATTTTACGCTTGACTTTTTTCACCAGTGGTTTCGTTGTTAGCTCTTTTCGGCTGAGAAAACGAATTGCATGCAGAATTATTGGGAGAACAAATTGAAAACCGCGCATTTTTTTCAAAATTTCGATCTTTATTATGGAAAAATGGTTACAAATTGATTATTCAAAGTATTGTCCATCGCTAGCCACAACTTTTTCCCATCTTTCTGGCAAATTACGGATTCCGCGTCGAAAGAAATCTGTGCTTTTTTCGGCTATCCATGAATCGACCCATTTTTTACATTCCTCGTAAGAATGGAAATGCTGTTCAGCCAGGCCATGTGTCATTGATCGGAAGAGGTGGTAATCGGAAGGGGCAATGTCTGGGCTATACGGCGGGTGGGGTAGGACTTCCCATCGAAGCGTTTCCAAGTAGGTTTTAACGACCTGAGCAACATGTGGCCGAGCGTTGTCATGTTGCAAAATAACTTTATCGTGTCTTGCGACCGTTTCCGACCGTTTTTCCTTCAGTGCTCGGCTCAAACGCATCAATTGAGTTCGGTACAATGCTCCTGTGATGGTTTCGTTTGGTTTCAACAACTCATAATAGATCACGCCGAGCTGATCCCACCAAATACACAGCATTAGCTTCGAGTCATGAATGTTCGGCTTTGGCGTCGATGTTGATGCGTGGCCGGGGTAACCATACGATTTTTTTCGCTTCGGATTATCGTAATGAATCCACTTTTCATCACCAGTCACAATACGATGCAAAAAACCCTTCCGTTTTTGCCTTTGAAGCAGCTGTTCACAAGTGAAAAAACGGCGTTCGATGTCTCTCGGCTTCAATTCGTATGGCACCCAAATTCCTTGCTTTTGAACCATTCCCATGGCTTTTAAACGATAGGAGATGGATTGTTGTGTCACTCCCAATGATTTTGCAAGTTCTTCTTGCGTTTGACACGAGTCTTCATCGATTAATTCTTCCAACTCCTCGTCTTCAAACTTTTTCACTTGGCCTGGACGCTCTTTGTCTTCCACATCAAAATCACCACTTTTGAACCGCGCAAACCACTCCTGGCACGTTCTAATCGACGGAGCATATTCTGGATATGCTTCGCATAACAAACGATGACTCTCGGAAGCATTTTTC
Organism: Obolodiplosis robiniae; assembly: GCA_028476595.1. NCBI lineage: Eukaryota > Metazoa > Arthropoda > Insecta > Diptera > Cecidomyiidae > Obolodiplosis > Obolodiplosis robiniae. Next base: position 23,605,056 of record CM052015.1, read on the forward strand.
TTCAGATTAAACCAATAAAGTAAAACTTCCCGCAAATGCTGTTTTGTAGGCACGTAGCTCGACATTTTCAACGCAATAATAAACTTGTGTATTCAACTGAATGATAAGTTTGACAGATCGTTTTCAATGTATTTTTTTATCCTCTTTAAGATACAATAGCTGTCAAAGTCAAAATAATGACATCTATGATAGATATGAAGTTAGTAACGAATGCGCGGTTTTCAATTTGTTCTCCCAATAGTTCATGCAACTAAAATAAGAAACAACATTCGACAATGAAAAATCATGGGGATTTAATCAAACTAGAACTTTCTCATTTTTTTTGCAGCTTTGATTGAAATTTGGCTGAAACTTAGCTCACATAAATTGAAAAAAAGAAAATATTTCAGAGAAGGGCCGGCATTCTCAATTATTCAGTGATATTTTCGGTCAAAATGGACCAAAAATTAAAAGTTAAAAAGTTTTTTGCATTCAAAATCAACATTTTTGGTATGGTCGAGAGTTCGACCGAATGTGAAATCCTACGAAAATAAATGAAAGTGTCGATATTAACTCATAAACAGGCTTTAATATTGCCAATTCTCAAATTTGTACCAGCCAATTAAATCGAATGTATGTGCAAAATATTACCTTTTTGAGGATATCATGTCTAGAACAAGTTTCACCTCAGTTTCGATCCACATATATTCCATATTTATAATATAGACATTTCCAGTGGAGAGATGAATGATTTGCTTGTTTAGGAGCCACATTCAAAATGATATAATCAGCTGTGGTTTTTGCATGATCAAGAGGATGTAGTTATTCCTTGGGCTATTATTTTTGCTATCGCATGGTGATAGAATCTCGTAGTCAATAACAATAAGAGTCATTGTATGGAACAATGATTCTATTTCATGGCCACTTGTAATCGAAATAAACTAAAGATAATTTATTCCATCGAAATGGCAAATTGTATATAATAAAAATTGTGGGGTGAAATGATAAAAACCGACCATTATCTGCGTTTATCATTAATCATGTATCGGATAGTAAGGATCCGTTGCATTTGCGAAGAAGCCAATGCTCATTCGCATTCAATATTTCCGGCCCATAAATCGAACATACATGGTTGAGATGATTTTGCCGTTGGCGATTGCCGATTTTATGCCATCGGTGATTTGGTTTTTGATTTGCTCGGGCAATTATTATGTAACTCACACATTTCCATCGATCATAAAGGAACCGCACGTCATTCGAAATCGAAGTGGGTAAAGACAAAAGCAGAATAATAATCGAAAAATCAATTCGCCTTTTTGCTCCTTTGCGCAACGAATACACAAATAGTTGAGTCGAGTGAACGGTAGTTTTGTGTATTAAGAGGGCAAAATTTCTGTCAATGACACATTCAATTTACGGCTTTCTGTTACATACATCATAATCCATTGAGCCCCGAATTCGAGCGGGAAAATGTCAAAATGAAAAATGTTTCACGTATCGAAAGAATTGGCAAGCAAATCATTCACACAATCGAGCAATTGATTTCAATATTTTGCTGCGATGGGCAGCCTCGAGCTAGAGAGAATGGTTGAATGTGTATGAGAATCATCGTTTCAAAGTTAATTATCCAGTGGCCATTTGGAGTATCATAGCAGAGATTAGTTCAACTTCAATTCACTTTATCAATTCCGATCGGGGGCAAAAAATGGCCGAGAAATCAATGGACATTAAAGCATGTCTCTTTATTGACTATTCTCGACATCAACATCGCATTTTGTTGAAAACAGATAAATCATCGAACATCATCATAGTACCTCTTGGCTGCAAACGTACGTTGTCTCCTCCAATATTGAGTTGGTCTCTTCGCAATTCGTTTCCATTGGAGAATGCGAATGATAGTTGAAAATGCTTGATTAAACAACTAAAGCTCATGAAGTAATAGCAAAAGTTGACTTGAGAAAAAATGGCATTACCTCTTTTTGTGTGTCCAAATGGGAAAATCCGCATGGTAAATCGAAAATTGAATCCATAATCATCAAAAGCGTATGTGACATTGGAAGAAAACGAATGTCACTCGATAGACATGGATTCGAAACGTATTAAGGCAAAGTTCATAGGAAGAGGCTACACGTACGCACCAGCGATAAGCACAAAAAAGGGACACGATTCTACATAAATGTCAATTGAAATGTTATGCAAACATGTTGAATGATAGGCAATGAGCGATGAGTATGTTCATTTCTCGTGACATTTCATATCGTCTCTTTTGTCATGCATATCTAGTTCACAATTTACCGAACGCAAGTCGGACAACTTTAACCGAACGCAAGTCAACCAGTGAATGAGCATTTTTTTCCTCCAGTCATTTTAATATACTCATAATTTCATCGGCAAAATGATTCAGTTTCATTTTGTTTGCATACAGAAAGCATTTGGTAATTCTAAAATCCTGTTCCACGAATGAAGTGGTTACAATCAGGGGAAAAATGGCTGAAATGGGAAAAAGCAATATTGAAATGAAGACAAGTGTAGTTATTTCGACACGGGCTCTCGTCGGTATCCTTGGAAAATAGCTCGGACGCACACACTCACACACAGGCCGATATTTATGGATGGAGAAAGTCTTTGATAGAGACCACTCACCGATTTTGATCCAAAATAACTTCAATGTCCACTGAACGACCGAATACTGCGAGCGCACATACTCACCTCTTGGGATAAGTTGTTTGATGAAATTTATGACCATGCTGACGCGCTGAAGTTTATTCGCTAAATTTATTTGATTTGATTTTAATTTAATATGTTTGCCGCCTGCAGATCTTGTTATCCTTTGTTGATGGAATTTACCTTTGTGAATTTTGGAGTTGGAATCAGTGAAAGTGAAAGGATGAACGATAGAGTGAGAGGAGGAATGGGAGATAGATTGCGGGAGGTTCATATCGTTGGCCAAAACCTAGTTGAACCGTTGAATATTAACCGAAGCATGAAAAGTGTGTTTGAGCATGAAATCTCGGTTAAAAATAAATGCGATCATGTTACACACCATATAAATGGATTGAAAAAAGCTAATATTTACAAGGATTCAGCATGTGTTGCATTGATTCCAACAAAAATTGAAAAGAAAATCGAATGTTTCCGTCGTATACGAGAGAGTTAGAGAAAGAGAGAGAGAGAGATCGAGAGAGAAAGAAAATAAACCGAAGAAACCCTTTGTGCACATCAGCCTCAAACCAAACATGGCCGATATTTACATGGAATCTCAATATTTGTATACATTTGGCTGACGAATTCGTGCGGGAAAAGTGAAAAATCGTAATAAAGTGGCAGATGAAAACTTCATAGTGAAGCGATATTATGCGAGCACACCTTTTTTTATTTAATATTTGCTGACGGAATAAGGACAAATTGTCCAATAAAACTGTTCTGCCATGCATGTAAATGGAAATGGGCCATTAGGATTGTACAACATCTCAAACCGAATACCACTATCCACATACACGCTCACCAAATAGACGGAAATCGAATATAAATATATAAATTTTGCGAACGATATTGGCAATGGTTATGGTTCTCTGGGATAACCGAAACAAGAAGAAAAGGTAAAATGGCATTGACAATTCAAGCCTTATGTTTCTATCTGATGGCGCACAGTATGGATGGCTCAAGTGTGCTATTCCATTCACAATTTATGCTGATTGCATCGTTGACCTAGAATACATTCTCGAGAAACTACACCTCCAGGCAAAAACTAATACACAACTGCCATCGATGATGTTGGTGGTGGTGCCACTATTCGAAAGGGAAAACACGTGTGAAATGGCAATTGTCCAACTCACTCTCGTATACATTTCCATTTGTGCGAAAATTAATGGCGAAATATTGAATTTCCATGAGTCTTCGAATGCAATGAAACGACATGTAGTCGTGTCAACAAAAAAATTCTTGTACAAAACAGAAACGAGTGATTTATGCAAGGAATGAACGCGAATGTCAAACTAGATAGACATCAATAATCGTTCATGTAGTTTTTGGGATGTGCGTAATATAATTTTGTGTGCGAATGTGGCTCTCGAGCATTTGGCAAAATGTTGCGTGCACAACGGTTGCAATAACACTAATAGATGCTTTTATGTGTTGGCATCGATATATCTTTCGATGAGGTTGTGCGTGTCGTTGCGGTATATCTCCATCTCTCCTATGAAAAGTAAAGATAAACGAAACGGAAGTTTGCAGCATACTCGAATGGAAATGAAAGTATTTTCGGGTACATTTATGTTGGGCGCGTTCCTTTAATGGCCACACACACAAAGAAATACAGCCAATATAAACGAACAATATCATTGAAATTATCTCTCGCTTCTACGTATCGTATCGATTTCAAATGGTTATTAGCTATTTTGTTTCCGCAGGGAGATCATATCGCATATATGCTCCGATCATTGGCATCCATGACCATAGATAGTTTGAGTGCCGCTACCGCAAATTGCTATCACGCCTTTGAGATAGTTCGGCAAACAAAGCGCGGTTAAATGAGGCCATGAAATCGAGCGCGCAAAAGAATCAAATGCTAAAAATGGAGATGGCTCAACTTAATTCAAATAGTAAATCAGCTTTGGGGCTGCACACAGCCACAAGAAGAGAATGTAGGACATGGCCATTGATACTAAAATCGATAAAGAAACAAAAAAAAAAAAAAAAAAATGTGAGAGAGAGAGAGAAAGTGAGAAAACATTCTCAACTTTATCTATTCGATTTGTGATCGTTTTTTCGTGGGTTCAGATGGTGCGACAACGTCGATAAGTATTGTCATAGGGGGTGTTAGTTCGAAAGAAAATTTTCAGCACCATTTCCTTCGATTCCCTTTAAATGTTGATAATCACAGTACAAATAGATGAAAAAATACAAGCGTCTACTAATGGTTTTCTTTTTGTTTTCAAACACCATCATCGAGATTTATCTGGTTGCTTGGTGTGATTTCATACGTCGTATTTCTTGTGCACTGTATTCAATGATCGTTGAGCCAAACACCGTATCTTTTCTTTGCTCCGCCAAATTCTTCACCACATTCGTTTTTGCGATGGAAAATTTTCTGGAGCAAGAACGACCGAGAAACGAATGAATGAACCAACAAAACGGGAAAATCCACGGTTTTGTTATCTAGTTTATCTATGTCAAAGTTATATATTCGACGAGAAAACCAAAAAGAAGTGAATTGAAATAAATGCCGAAATGCAATCGAAAACGGTTTTTGCTGTGGCAGTGTGCGCAATTCATTTCCAGTGATATGTGGACTTGATTAAAGATGTGGCATGGAAATGGTCGCTTGTGCCAAGCAAATAAATTTCATTTTTCGTATTCTCCAAAAAGATTGTGGTTTTGTGTGTTTGTGCGGAAAATAGTGCGAGAGGGTGAGCGAGCGACAGTGTGTAAATGAAAAGGAAATGCAGCCAAATGATAAAAATATCTCAACACTTGTCGAAAGGAAATGGTGGCTTTTCTGGTCGACGAAAACTAACCATAAGAAGAATTTGTTTCAAAAGCCATGTGAAGTATATGTTATAAAGCAGACAAGCACTTTCGATGTATACTATCCAGACTTCATCTTGCTATATTAATTCTATTGTTCTACAAGCAGTGCGGAGTAGGTACTTGAACCAAGATGCACAACCACAATGAGCTGATTTTATGATATTTTCATATAAATCACGCACATGGAACCATTTATCCCTTGAAATCAAGAATCAATTTCGCTTTCGATACACTTGAATATAATTTGGAGTGAAAATCCAAAGCACTGAGTTGGAACACTTATTGGGATCATGCGGGAGAATGTAATTTTCATCACCACATTGGTCACATATTGAGTTTATACTTGGGCAGTTGTTGTTGCTGCTGCTGATTTTGCTTATGTAAAATCAAGAACGATGCATGGGCTGCACGCTGGCGATTCCATTTATGTATTCATGTTTTGGTACGGACATTGTGCTTGTGAGATATACTAGCGCTTCATTTGTTTTATCTCGAACACTTGGCCAAACACATCGAGGATGTGTGATGGAATGGAATGGAATAAAGTAAATTTGGCGCATTATTGATATTGATATGGGATAAACTGAACGAAATTGACATCCACGAGAACCGTTTTCCAGTAGATATGTCAACAAATGTGACCAAAATTCAATTGCTTCGCACACATGAGGTCCATCGTCGGTGGCTTTGAAGCATACCGAAATGATAATAAAAGGCCCTTTCGTCCGTCGAAAAGTTAGTAAAAAAAACCGGGCGAAACGGTTAAACTCTAGTTTAACACTCATTACAACCCATTCATCTTCTTCTACTTTTACCATGCAAACTGCTAAGATGTTATTTTCAACTTTTTCGTTTCGGCACCATCTTTCGGCACATTTATGTGCGGCTTTTATATCAAAAACACTTCGTTTTGGGCCATTTGCTCATAATGTCGAGATCATTTATACAAGTTAGAAATGGTTATTTGTAATGATACCCGCTTCTGTCTCAGTCTTCCTTGCGCGCATCCAGAAAATGTCCAGGAAATTGAATGAATGGATTCACTCTTCAGCAACTCAATATTTGCTTTAAGTTCCTCGGCCATTATGTGGTTTCGGAGAGATGAACGCGTGAATGCATCGCCTGATATCGTCATATAATTTATTCACTGTGAAATTATATGTTGTGTAGGCCCATTTTTATGATTTCCTCTTGACAATGAGGCTTTTCCAAGTGGCTCGTGGCTGTAACAAATGAGTCAAATTTCTTGTCAAGCATGTTGAATGATGATAACAAACACAACATCATGTTTGAAATACTTCAGCGCACACGAGAATATGGGAAGATATTTTGAAATGATGCGGTCATCATGATGACCTTTGTCCAAATTTTCATTGGTTTGTCATTACATTGATTAATATTGTCAGAATGCCGTTAGTGCTTTATTATTATTGCAATTGTAAGTCCAATGTTCAAGTCTAAGATTGAAACTAATAAATCAATTTCGATGGGTTTCAGCATATTGGTACGAAATGGTGCAGCTGAATTTACAAATCGAATATTATCATTTAATATTTTGGTTCATTTTATGCAACGATTCAAATATCAGCTGCAATTTCATATCCAAAGTAGCAGTAATTACAATTGTTCAATGAACCAAAGCTAATCGCTTTTGTTGATACGCAAATAGCTCAAGATGTTGATTGCGATAAAACGTGGATATCCTACGAAATTAACTAAGCCATAATTTAAATTAATAATTTTAGTGGTGCATGAAATTATTCATCGATCCAAAAGCACTTTGGATTATTTGAAGCGATGAACGCTCGATTTTGCAAAGCGATGCGAGATACATCCAACGAAATAATATTGATAGCTCTCTATTGTTGTTGAGTTTAATGCAATATTAAATTCAATGATTAGAATTGTAAAAAATATCAGCAATTTGCATCCAAAATCGGTTTATATTCGGCTTAACTCGGTTTAAGAGCTTGAAGAACGATTTCAAATTTCGATCATGTTGTTCATTTCACTACGTGCCGCTCATATGCATTTTGTCGATATCTAGGTGGCGCTTGAAACTAGCTGGACAAATAGCTCGAATTCGCTATCAACCATTCAATAAAATCCCAAAAATATATTTTAAAACTTAAATTGCGCTGATTATATTCAATCATCCTATCAACGTTCCAGCTTGACTCGAATAACAAAACTACGAAATATTTAAATGGATTGGATCGATATCAAGCATAGTGCAAACAATTTGTTGCTCGTTCGATATTACTGCAAGTCAATCATGTTCAAATTAAACTTTCTACCTTTTTCAAGCACATTACGTACATTTAGATTTCATTTCGTGCCTAAATTAAATTTGAAACAAGTTATATTGACCTAAATGAATTCCTTGGAAAAGCGTAAGTTGATGCGAACAGATCGATATTTTGGGAATAACCCATTTACTATCATTGTGTCTATTTTTCATTCGAATATCTTCCTCAAAAAGCATCTGTAAAAAAATTGAATGTACTTTTCTCAAAATAATGACAATTTTTTGGAAAATTGGATCACCGATTTTCGTAACGAAATTTGGAGATATCGTTTTCCGTACACTAAAATTGTCACGAATACAATTAAAAATGAGTTTCTTCCAAAGTGCTGTTTGAGGCGCAGCATTAAATGGGTTAAACAGCGATGAAAATACCGTAGCAAATATTTAAATGAATTATTTCTCGTTTAATTGAATTGAATCACACACATGTTCTGATAAACTCGTTACACTCTGACTTCTATTCCAAGATATTGAATCGATGTCTTTTTTTTCTCTAAATTTACCATTTTCACAATGTTTAATAGATTGGTTTTGTTAAAGATCAGAGATATTCAACATGGGAACATGCACAATGTTTGCCCTTCAGACAATGTTAGCATTCATGCAAACACATAATCGTTTTCCATCACAATACAATCCATTTTGCCTGGATCGGCTTCTTAGCATACACACAATGCGAACAGCATAAGGCATTCTCCTGTTACTATTATTATCATAATCATTCTCCATTGTAGTAAAATGGTTTTCAATATGACGTTCGAGTGAAATGTCCATAGCACAAAAGTTTGGCACACTAACAATGGCATGCGTTCAGCTCAAGTGTTTGGAATAAGTTGCATCCATTTTGACAAAATATTGATATAACCAAAAGGGTGAATTAGTTTTGGATCAGCAGCATCGGCATTGAGGAAATTGGAAAATTCAATTTGCAAAAGTGCATTTATCATTATTTGACACGTCAAACTAAATCTTAATTAAAAATGGGCTTTCAATTAAACGTCCAAGTGAAAATGTCGGTGACATGTCCCTGCAGGCACATTTAAATTGTGGATTGAAATTTATTCAATGTCAGCCGATTTGTACGTGTTCTTTTAAAAAGAAGTTTACTTTTGATGGTTAATGTTCAATTATGGACTAATTAGTCGAATTTGCTACGTTCAGAATAAAATGTGAAATTGTTTTAATTGGAGTGTGGATTATGCATTGCGAAGACCAAAGAGGAAGGAGGTGGACGTTCAACATTCAATTTCACGAAAACTTTTGCCGTAAATCACGCCAACGTGTTTTCCTTACGACATTCATCCAACAAATATTAAGTGTTCAACTGAATAAATAAAAATGGAAAAAAAATGCAATGTACGTGCATCCGTGCTGAAATATCGATAAATAATTATATATTCGATGCAACAGGAATTATGGGCGCATTCACTAAACAGAAATTCTTGCTGAAAAAGAGAAATGAGACTCGATCAAAATTGTGATTTATTTATGAAACCGAGTATTCCAATTATTTGAGCTGTTCGCCAATTGAAAGCCTTGGCTAAAAATATTGGCTTATTCTTGAAATTTTGTATGACGCTCGAAATTGAATAAACATCAGTCGTTAACACATATTTCGCGGGCATCCAACGAGTCTGCATTTCAAGAATGAACACAAATTATCATTTTCCCCTGTTGTTATTTAATTTTAGATTGCGAAAAGAAACGAAAAACAAATTGCTCACACCAAATATTTCATACAAATTGCAATGTAATTTAATGGTGCGATTTTTTTTTTCTCTCTTTCTCTCCGTCCTTGTAATTATACACAACGGTGTTCTGATAGTCCCACTGACTCCGCCAGCGCTCATCTCTCATTGCACTTGGCAATTTTGCGCTATTTGACGCAACGCAAATGGCAAGTATGAAGATGTTTGTATCGGTGGTGTGGAGCGCCAAAGTAAACCGATTGTAATTTCGTTTATTTTTGCACGTATTCTGTTTCTCTCGATTTCAATAAAATTTTATGTATTTGACTTGAGTCTGTGTTTAATGCCATTTTTACGTGGATGCCGGTGTAATTCATCGATTGAATTCAATCCGAATGGCGGGATTGTTTTTAATAAATGGTGGTGGATCGCTATTTTGTACAGTGTGGGAGTGTGGAAATGCAGCAAAAGTGTAATTACGACGAACCAAACAGACAATTCCATATTCCCACAAAAGCGGCATAGTGATTTTTTCAGCGCTGTGCCACATTTTTCCGCCGATATTCATCTGCAATGTACCATTCATTTTCGATGGCAAGTGAAAACAACCCGAGAGAGAGATCAATTGATATTTATTTTTTTACATCAAATAACATACAATAATATTCACACATTTTCGCGCTTTTCAATTAAATGTTCTCGCTACAATCAAATTCCAACAAAGGATGAATATGAATTCAGTGCCAGTGCAAGGCATGATTGGGCCGTGCAAAAAACACATGCCATTCGCAAGTACATTGGAACGGCAAGAGAATAAATAATCGAACGCTTCGGGTCATAGCTTTTGGTTTATTGAAATTAATATGTTTCTTGTGGATAAAGCGATATGCACGATAGTTGGCAAACAATTGGCTGGATTTCATTTGCTTTTATAGTTGGTTCTTTGAATCCACAGCAAACAATATTGGCACATTAATTTCCAAAGAAACAGAATTTAAATGGCTTATTGTATCATTTTCAAGGTTCACATTTTATTTGACCGAATCAATTTTTTTAACAAAAAAGAACTGTCTGGAAAATGACTTTAAATCGCATTCATGAGAATTTCAAATGATTAATTTACAAAATTTGATAATCTCTCAATCGATCATTATGCAAATGCCATCGGGTCAGCATTCACTCTGTACACATTGTTCTTGCAATCACAAACGAATTCAATACATTCAATATTATGTTTGCTTATTTATAAAATTTTGTGATTGAATTTCTTACTCAAATGCCTGCATCAACCCAAACATATGTGTCTATTTACCATCTATTAAAATGCAAAACACAAGAAAAATGAAAACTATGCAAGACTGTTAATGGGTCAGAGGTTGCGAACGAATGCAGAACACACATGCCACGCTTGGCATTCGGGTTTCATTGAAACAATGAGCCAAGCGAAAAAGAGAGATTATGTGTGAACAAATCGCAATAAATCTTATTAACATCTTCTTTTTGTTCGCACCGAACACTCCAGCACATCATCCATGCCGACTGCAAAAAGAAAAGAGTCGATCCAAAGAGAAACCCACCTATGTTCGATTGATATATTGAGTCTTTATTAGCAATAAATATCGACACTTGGCCCATAAATCAACACAACCATTCATAATGATATTTATGTCCCGTTTCAGTTTCGACTCTCAACATGTATACAAATATATTCTTTGGCACATGAAAACGGCGTCAGCACCAAAAATAAGAAATCATGTGAAAGAACACGAATGTATCAATGTTCTTTGACGATGTATGTGTTATTCTTTGCTTTAACGATTCAAATCAAACAGAAAACTCGCATAATGTATGGATCTTTTAATTGAATATTGGTGTAAAAAATGAAAGAATGTGGTTTATCAACGATTTGTCGCTTTGTTTTCAAGGTAAAATTTGAACTTCATTTGAGCATATAGCTTCCTTCAAGATATTCAATAATTTCAATTAGTGAAACTATGACTGCGCTTAGCCACACATTTGCAAAAATATTTATATTTTGTATTATATTTAAAAAAAAAATTAACAGTTGTTGACTACATTTTAAAAACATTTCATGAGAAAATATTTAAATCGAATTCGTTCGCATTTGATTGCAAATTTTGAAATGTATTAAGTTGACAGTGCTCTCTAAATAAAAGCATTTGCTTTTAGCAACATCCAATTTTCCAATTTTCATCAAATATCATTTGATAATACATTGAATTGAAAAAATACATTATAATAACTTTGGCAACACACTCTCTTGCGCTCCTTCGCAACAGCTCGGGTTAGCTTCATGTAACAAAAGGTGACACTTTGATATCTAACACATCTTCGTCGCTACATGTGAAGCCGAACAAAGCTATCGCATGCCGTAGCAAACGTCATTCACGGCAAATACATGGCATAGAGTGAAAACAAGAACAATGTAAGCTTCAACCAGAGATTCACATAATGTACCGTTAATTTTTGTCGTCATTATGAAACAACGACTAGCGCTCCGATATTTGTCGAAAAATCAAATAGAAGGAGCATGAAGTCTTAAACATCTGATGATTGAAATATAATTTAAATCAAACTCTAATTTATTTGCTAGAGAAGTTGCAATGCTCACCTTTAAAAATATTTGCAATGAACATGGAAACAGTTTAAGTCCAGTGAAATAAGCGGGCTATTGGGAACGTGCGATGATTAAAATCAAAAATTTCCGAGACTCTGGTGGATATTCAAACCATATTCGAGTAGCTACTATTGTAACAAAGTAACAATTGAAAAATGGACAACATAGAGAAGCGAATAAGCAGTTAACATATGAATTGAACATGATTATATCGAAGTCTAACTGTAAAATGTAAATATTGTTGAACCATTGACAAAGCTATTTTGTTATTTGAATGTGTTATTTTGAATGTGCAAACTCGTCTCTCCATCTCACTGATAGATAAGGATGAAACAATATAAAATGTCAAAAATATCATACATGCTGGCAAAGCCAAAATAAGTATTTTCGGGGGAAGTAGTGCGAATATTGTACCGCTATTGACATCAGCCACCAACTCGAAAATCCTATTGAATTATGTAAATCAATTCGGGCTACAGCTATTGTTCTAACACGAAATGTCAATGGTAAATTCACTTACTCAAATATTTTTAAATGAATAAAAATAGCTTGGGCGAATAAAGCATTGAAAATTGTATATCTTTGTTGATATTTTTGTAGATACTTTTCAACTCGATTGAGCTCAATACTTTCCTTGATTGATTGGAAAAGTGAATTGAAATTATCACAAATAGCGCCAAGGTAGAGACAGCAGGAAACCAAATAAGATGCAATCGATATCACAATCCTACAATATACGAAGGCCATGTTGAACTGAATGGCCAAAAGCAAATGCCATCCCCGCACAGTTTGTGTGTCAAATGGAACGCAAATTGAGAATGGTAATAGCCAGGATGATGTGTTTTAGTTTCCAATAAGCATGCAATAAATGGAATAAAAAACGGCGACCACAAACATTCCTCGATCAATGATGTAAAACGAGAATAATATTCTTAGAAATTTTCTAGCGTTCTTCTCGGCGTTCCAGTGAATATCAGACATTTCAGCACCTCGAGCCGTTTAAATATACATACACGAAACAAAGTCAATTCGAGCAACGATAAAAACCAATTGAAATTTGAAAAAGGGGAGATTCGAATTGCAATTGGGATAAACATACCTTTATCGATTGTTTCTAGTTGTTTAATCAGTAACGTCTTGATTTTTTTCATCTCCGCATCTCTCTCCGAGAGAAACATTCCCCCACTTGGAAGGCCTGATTAAAAGGAAAAAATTCATACAATCATGTTTCAATATTTTGAAAAATTCAATAGTTTTTTCATTTCCGAATTTTCTGCATGATAAGACTTCATCAACTAATGTGGATCGGATCAACGATTATTTCCTTATGTTATTTCGTCTGATTTTATATACACTTACCAGCGACAATAATTAACGATGGATCGATAATAATATCAAATTGTGGAAAATATTTAGGTACAAAGGCTGCACTAGCTAATTCTATAATAAGACAACTAATTTAATTGTAGTAAGTGCCAGCAGATGTAGCAAACTTATATGTGTCCTCGGTTAGATGATCAGATTGAATCCATAGATTAGCCAAATTACCATTGTTTTTTCAAGCCCTTTAAATTTTTTAGTTGACATTATTTTCAATTTGAAATTGATGAATATTTTCGTCTAGAATCTTATCTTAAATGGCGGTCTGAATTTATTTTAATTCAAATTTTATTTGATTCAAATCATATCACAACAACAACAACAACAACAACAACAAGCATTTATAGACCATTAATGCCTTTCAGCGTCTGGTCTTTTTTGTGAAACAAAATGCCTCATATACCCCTAACAATACCTCTCCACAAACCCCGATCGAGAGCCAAGTTTTGAGTTTCATCACACCATTCATATCCCCTCGCATTCAAATCACATATAACCGAATCAAAATAACGTCTACGTGGTCTACCCCTACCTCTCGGCCCATCAGCTTCGGCGAACAGAATCCGTTTCGGTAATCGCTCTTCTCCCATGCGTTTAACATGACCAAAACATCTCAGTCTGGATTTTCTTGCTTCCTCTGATACCGAATCTACGTTTAAATCCCCCCGAATCGTCTCATTTCGGATTCTGTTTTCCCACTGATCACGGCGCGAGACTCCCGAAACCATTCTCAACACTTTCATATCAGACACTTCTAAATCATGAATCAAATTCTCAGAATCAACCCAGCTCTCGCTACCATATAGAATAGTTGGTCTGAAGATTGACCCGTGAATCAACATCTTTGTCTCTGTACTCAATTCACGTTTATTGAAAACGTGTGATCTAAGTTGGGCTACTACTTTATTTCCATTAACCCTACGCTGTTCAAACTCTTTATTAAACTTGCCATTTTCCGAAAAGATGCAACCCAAATATTTGAATTGGGAAACTTGTTCCAACAAGTTGCCATTCAAAGTGCAATGAATTGGCTTTCGAGTTTTCCCCACATGCATAACTTGAGTTTTTGTATCGCTTATGGTCATTCCGAAGTTCGTACAAGCCTCTTCCAAATCTTTGATACTATTTTGCAGCTCCCGTTCAGAATTGCCGAACAGTACCAGATCATCTGCGTAAGCGAGTGCAGAGATAATATTGCCCCCCAAAGCTACTCTACCCCTTAAATTGGCTGATTTGATCAGCTTGTCCATATAAATAATGAATAGAAGTGGCGAAATTGTACAGCCCTGTCGCAGACCATTACGTACTTCAAACCATTCACTCAAATCTCCATCCACTCTTACTGCTGCTTTACTGTTTGCGTACAAACTTTTTATCGCGTTGAGAAGATAACCATTCACATCATATTCGGCCAAGACGGACCACAACTTAGATCTGGGAATGCAGTCATATGCTTTCTGCAAATCCACGAAACAGAAGTACAGTTCCCTATTTCTTTCAAGGAATTTCTCCATTAGTTGTCTCATGCAAAAAATTTGATCTTGACAGCCGCGCATAGGGCGGAAACCCAATTGATTTTCATCCAAGAGCGATTCGACAATAGCTCTTGTTTTCTTTTCCAAAATTGCACTATATACTTTACCGACAACGCTCAGCAGAGAAATTCCTCGATAGTTGTTGCAGTCTCTATTACTGCCTTTCTTATGAAGTGGCGAAATGACTGCGCCACCCCATTCTTCATAAACAAATAATATCAGGAAGTTTATTGATAGTGAATCGCAATGGAAATATAATGATGATGAAATTTTGCTAAAAAATTCAAACTTCTAATCATAACAGTACACAGTATGCAATACAAAACAACAACAAATGTTTCTGCGATGGCTCAATTTCAATAATCTTGGGTCTATTTTAGTATATCAAACGAGAAATTATTTAGTAGGATCGATATCAAATGAAATGAAGCCTCGATTATTGCAATTATGTCATTGCAGAAAAATTGGTTATTGTTCCGTTTTCGATGCCAATGTAATGTTATTATAAGTAGTTTGAATAATTCAATAAAATTCCATCGTCATTATGTTCCCATTTATGTACAATCTGATTTGAGTAAGATAAGACCGACAGTTAAGATATGATTCTAGACGTGAATAATCTTCTGCAAAAACTTACCTTTGAATGAAATTGAAAAATTAACTTATTTCGTTACACGTAAATCAGGTCCTTGCAGATTTTATTTCTATCTTGCCCTTCGGAATATACAAAATATTCATGTAATTGTCATTGCTATCAATGTTGAATAATTTCATTGGTGAACTAAACAATAGATGTGTCAGGGTGTCATTAATATGAAATGATCCCGTACTGACATCAATAACAGTAATGCGACTTACATATCTTCTGCATGAGCAGGAAATTACTTGCGTTTTATGATCGAATATTTTAAATATTTGAATTTCATGAGAAATTTGCTTATTTTGCGGCAAAAAACATATTAATCGAATTATGTAAATATAGTCCCGAGTTTTTTCTCTCGACACGTGCTCCCCTCAAATCATTTTTTCTGAAAACGATGAATTCATTGAAAAATATTTTGTAATGTACATATGCACAGTCGATAGA
This sequence comes from Obolodiplosis robiniae, assembly GCA_028476595.1. NCBI lineage: Eukaryota > Metazoa > Arthropoda > Insecta > Diptera > Cecidomyiidae > Obolodiplosis > Obolodiplosis robiniae. The sequence goes on from CM052015.1 coordinate 23,621,200, forward strand.
AAATGTTCGGCGAAGAAAGCTCGAGCCCTAAATAAGCGGCATAAGTTGAAAGTAAATTCTGGTAAATGAAATACTGAACTAGTTTCTGCACCAAATTTTCTTGCCAAGCTTCGAATTCTCAGTGGCATTTAAACTAGTCGCTGAGAATATTCCGAGATCTTGTGCACATCTTTATTTATTACGTCAAATATAAATAAATATTACGTAAATACCAGCATTCTATATATGGATGGCTATGACGGAGAAGAGAGAAATTCTGAATATTCGAAACAAATGCATTGCCTTTTAATATGTTTACTTGGGCGCCCAGCTTTTGCGTCAATTCTCATGATTTGTTACACAATTTTTGTTGTTGTCCTATTCACAAGAACATTTTCGCACATTTTTATTCATCGTTTTCGCCCAAAACCGGAATACATAAAAATTCACGCAGCTTTAATTTACGGCGCGAGACGGCAATTGCAAGTTCCAAAGAGTACCAAGTAATACGGGGCACATTTATTTTTCGTGTATGAAATACTGAAATTTATAGCGGTAGATTCATGTGAGACAATGAAGTACGTGACATTAGCATATCCAAGTGCATCATATATTCACGTGTTTTATTTGTGTGTCCCTTTTTTTCTCGTTTTTCCTGAGAAAAACTGTCACAAGCTTTGTTATGCAAACAATAATAATTTTGAGCGCACACAAAGAACATTGTATATGAATTATAGTAAATAGAAAGTAATTGTAATGTTTCAAACGCAAGTGAAAAACAAACGAACAATATTGGATGGCAAGTTCACGTACCATGAGCAATGAGAGCACCCTTAAGCAAGCATCCATCACATTGTCCGAATATGAAATGGTCGGTTCTCGCATTTTCGGTTTTCTTCAAGTAAAATAGAATTCCATTCGGGAAAATTCCGAATGCGGCACAGAGAATGCGCTTGTATAGAGCGTTTCGCTTTAGATGGAATGCATGTTCATTGTTTGTGTCAACGTAAGTAGCCGAGTCGTGTTCAAAATGCTCTTTTCCTTTTTGGTCGCACTTGGAGTGAGCAAATGATGGCGCTTCCAATGGTTTTTCCGTGTTCTCATCTCTTATGCGACAGGAGTAGCACTTTTCAAATCACCAAAAAGTACACTTCAATGTGCAAAACGGATGGAAATAAAAATAATGAAAACCAAGAGGAAAAAATCTGCTGCATGTTTTTTTTTTTGTCTGTCACTAGCCTGTTTGTATAATACAACAATAAATAAAAATATCAAAATACATATATATGGAATGTGTGTGTGCGCGCGGGTGCACATCTGAGAACACACAACATCGTTTCATTCAGTGGAGATATTCATGCGGCAACCAAAGCTTAGCAACTGACGAAGGAAATAAAATTTCAAAATCGTATAAAATTTACAACAGCCATACAACTGTGGTGGCGGTTGCTCACATGCACACACGGTCGCTCTTTTGCCCGCCACACTTTTGAGTGCGGAATGCTTTATGGTAAATTTTCATTTGCAATACTTGGCATCGTGTGTGTTTCGGTTTTCGTAGCCGATTGTGGCTACGCCGCCGCTGTTGCCGTCGCCACCACCGACGCTTTCAGCAGGAAACTTTACTATATATGGAGTTAATATACCGAAAAACATCAAATAAAAAGGCCATTATTGTAAATCATTCCTGTTTTCTATTTTTTCTCTCTGCTTTTTTCTGCAGCCTCGCCTCGTTGGATCGTGGCTTATAAAAATTTCCACATATATTCCTTGTTGTTGTTGCTGAAGAGTTTGGTTTTCCTTCTGGTTGGTATATTTGTACAAATAGAACGTGTACGTGTTCATTTCCAAGTGAATTTCATCATATGAGACATTGCTTAATATTTCCAATGCTTTGGCAATCTTCATAATTCATGCACAAACTTTGCCTGAGCCAAACCTGAAATAACTATGCCCTTTCAATGCACCCGATTTAAACACGGACGATTTTCGTTCACCCCTTCAAACATGTTTTGTATCGAAAATGTGATTTGTAATCGGTTACATTTTGGAATGTTTCACCGAATGCTGCATCGTTTATCGATTGAATTAAGATAATCAATTTAAAAGTAAAATGCTGGACAAATGAATCATGCAATGCAATGCCACACATTCGATGAATCTTGACAATTCTCTAATTGCTAGCAAATCTCACAAATGTGCATTGTGTTGAGTGTCTAGCATTTTGGAATTTTGTTACTGCAACCTTATTATTTCCGTTAAATTCCATAAAGGTGAGTGCATATTTTTGAAATCAACTTTGCTACAGTTGATGCGAACGGAACATTGAAACAATCTGCATGATGAGCAAATTCTTTATTCATTCCACCATATGAAGCCATTCTCAACTAACACACATTTCACTCGGTATACATTTCTCTCGGATGGAATTTACGACTAATACATAAATATGAAAAGCTGAAATGAAAACCGACCTTCGTGCACGTACAAAGAATTTACAGTTCATATTCAAAGTGACGATGTGTTTGGAATGGATCAGCACACATTTCTATATATGTGTTCATATAAGGAAACCACTAGGTCATTAGTGCGAAGCATACGAAGTTATGAGCGCACTTTTCGTTAGCAATAGAGAAACTCGTCGGTTGGTGTGGTCGACGTCAAAATCTCTCATAAAATTATGATGCTCCGCATGCTAAAGATTCCAGGGAGAGAGAGCGAATAAAAAGGCGAACATTATAAATTTTGAGCTTGTCTACATATGTGTGAAGCAGGTGAGCTGTTAGTTCAAACGATAACACCGCTTAAGAGCATTAAATATCCATCGAATGCATTTTCATGATTGCTTACTACTTTGGATAATTTAAAACCACAAAATTGTTGCTTCGTGCCAATATCACGTACGAAATTAAGTTATTACCTCAAAGACGAAAGCACGATACGAAAATACAATACGAGCAAGAGCTCTCCATCTTTCTCACCCGCTCTCACTCGATATGATTACTGCTGTTTGCGAATATTCAATTTTCACAAATGTATTGATTGAGACCTCCAATCATACAGAAGAGAGAAACAAAAAATTGATGAGTATCTCGCTTTAAAAAAATAAAGAAATAAAACGAATAAATTCACTGGAAAAAATTAGGGTTGGCAAAAAACGATCATGCAATAACTAATAACTTCATACACTTGAAATATGTAATGTACGCACGCGAAACAAACGAAGCCGGAGAAAAAACCCGGTCCAATTCAATCCAATCAGTATGGTATTCACTTAGGCCGAGACCGAAACCAAATTACTTACTTATTTTTGCCATCGCGCAGATGCACAAAAAAGGAATCGATGAAAATAAAAAGGAAAACAGCAATATCGTTTAATCATCTGTCTTGTATCTTTGATTAGCTTCGGAAAGTCGTGTTCTCCATATAAAACTGAATACGGTGCAATAAATTCGCCATGAGAAGCAAACAAAGAAAGAGACAGAGAAAAAACAAAGGGAAATCATCGAAATGAGATACGATTATCGTACATTGGCTGTCGACTCAGAGCTTTCTTACGTGTTTGTTATTTTATGTATTTTATGAAATCGCTCTAATAACAAGTTTTCGTATTTTTTTCCTTCGTATGACTCTCCTCTCACTTATCGCATTTGCAAAACTATAGATGAACTTAGAACCTGAACAGATCAAGTGGCTGTTTATCATGACTCGGCATGAAATGCATTACACAAATTCTTTTTCCTTCTCGCAAAGATCCAGTTGTTGTTTATGAACTTCGGCCAAAGCCAATCGATTTCCTCAATGTGATCATTCACTTCTGATATCATTGCAAATAAATTGTCAAAAGTATGTCAACATGCACAAATTGCTTCTGTTTGGAATGCCAGACGAACACATCGAACGGTAAAAGTGACAAAGTTCCATCCGGAACAAACGAAAAAATAAAATGTCAACAATAAAAAATGTCATCAATTTAACGATTGTTTTTTTTCGCAAACGGAAAACAAGCAAACAAAAGAAAATCACAATGGAAATTGCCATTTTGCCCCGAATTGAAAGCATGTGTGCGGGGAAGATACTGCACCGTACGGATCTCTGAAGAAGTCAATAATGCTGCATGATATTTTGCTCAATCTAATCTAATTCTACTCGTGAAAAATTGTCTGAGTAATTTTCATTTTTTTTTTTCGCCATCACTTCCCTCACAGAAGAGAGATTATGGATTTCTCCGGTGCTGTTTCTAATACAATGAAACGAAAACAAAGGCATCGCTTCATTACCGCTGCTTATGTTTATGATGAAAAATTATTATGAGATGTGTGCGAGGCTGCCATAAATATTTGGGATTTACGAAGGTACTTGATGCTCATGCAAGTGAACGAGAGATTCCTGAAGTACGCCTACGTGTCTCAATAAAAATCCATATTTTATCTTTGCAAACTTTTAATAAGTGTGTGTGTTGGTAGGTCTCTGGACATACCACGATTGCTCATTGCTGGTGCGTATGATTTTGGGGTGAGAAAATTCGGATTTTTATCTCGAAGGTAATAAGCATGAATGATACTTGCTTATTTTGGACATTTTCCGGATCATACACATCGAAAAAGAGATTATTGCATGCCTTTTTTTTCTAAACCATAAAAAAATACTTATCGATACACGTTTTGTATTGAGCATCATAATGATTCGTTTTGGATGAGATATAAGATTTGATGTGACAAACACCAAATAAACAAGTTTGGACGAATAAATTAGTAGCACGTGTTAATTGGATTTTAACAACTTTCCACTTCTTGCGTCGTCGTCCCTTCTCCCATTTTATTTGCATAAGTTCTACCATAATCCGTAGCATATCAGTTTCTCCATTTTTATGTATATTTTTAATTCGGTTTTCTTGGAAAATTATAATGTACTTGTAAAATTGTTCAATCACTCTATTCGTATCGAGGGTGTTTTATTTACACTTTTGTCTGTTCAATGAGCACAAACTTACTTCAAATTGGGTGCACAAGTCGATCGGAAATATTGAATTGAAAAGAATACTTATGCAAATATCCGAAAATCCGATGGAAACTTCAACATTTTTCCGAGAAGTAAACAGCATAATATCACAGGAAATGTTATGCCCAAGTCTTGTTCTGTAATTGACCACCGCCAGTCGATTTCTCAGAGGAACACGGAAAACTTTGGGCGAATAAAAACCAACTTGTTCAAATGTACAGTGTTTGTGGCTCAGGAAATAGAGGAAGAGAGAGAGAGAGAGAGACGCATACACACAGCATATTTGCATATGAATAAAGTAGAGTGACACAAAAAAAGAACGAACTGGAAAATCAAGGAAAAAAATATGCGACTAAGAAATGTCTGGGAAAAACTTTTGGTCGAAATACACGATGAGAATGTAAGCAGCCGTATACAATGCCATAAGCACATTTTACGGATGTTTCATCTCCAATTTTATGACGATTTTCTTCGCCAAAAAACTCACATAAAATATTCGAAAACTTTGATATGTATTGCGAACCAACATCGATATGTGGCGGCGGTTTCATCCACCAAATATATGAAAAATGGGAATGAAAACCGTTGATGTATGAAATTAGAAAATATTACCAAAAATTAGAAAACATTCGTTCGTTTACGTTTATTTACAGCCCGAATCGAAGGAGAGAGAGAGAGAGGGAAAAGGCTATGTTCAAAATGTGTTTAAGCAACAAGAGCTGCGATTGGATTTTTTGAATGGAAAATGGCGATGTTAATGGGAACCTTTGAGACAGCAGCTCAACGGTTGATATGTTGAGAATACTTCATGCGAGTAAAAATCCGTTGACGGCAAGATGTTTTGGCGGAAAGACCGAACGAAGCATGTTCAATAGACCGTAGATTGGCATGTGTTGTTGTGAAGAAGAGCATTATGCATTGACAACAACAATACCAAACAAACAGCGAATCAACAAAAAAAAAAGCAAATCGCTTCGCAAAAGATTGTAAGCGGCGAAGCAAATATACTTGATGAGGATCTGCTACATTCCTCCAGAGCTTCAATCTGTGCGCAAATGTGAAATTTCGCATGACAAAAATCAAATTTGAAATAAACTTTATTTGACGACTTTCTTGTTGGCGTGGAAAATCGTTGCGAAACAACATCGAAAAGTGGTTATGGCACAATGATAACAACAACAACAACAACAACAAAAACTTTATGCAAAACGACAGCAACAGATTTTTCCAGTCTTTGGGGTATTTTTTCTTCCGACTCGATATCGAGGTCGCCTTCAAGTATGATTTCGCCATTTATTGAGCACCGCTTAGTTCGTCTTTATTGATATTTATGCACTGTTTATGTTGACATTAATGCACGTGCAAGCAATTCCTATCGAATGCCATCAAATGGAAACTATATAATATCCAATCAGGACACTATGCGATAGCATGACATAATTTGTCTCTGTTCAATGAAACTAATGGAAAGAATGCGTTGTCAAAACTAATCAATTTTTTTTTGCTTTGATTTTGAGTAGATCGGAGCATTCGTTTCGAAAAGCAATCGGAAAATGCAATGCCACTCGATAATACCGAGTCGATACTGGCAGAGAAATTCTCAATAGATTTCAAAAACTCACAAAAAATAATCGAAGTTTTCTGCATTCGGAGAAATGACTAATAATTGAGTCGGAGATTAAGTCAGTTTTGTTCCATTTTATTTGAAAAATGCATTCACATTTCTTGTTTCGTTGCTTATTTCGATGGAGGAAATTTGATTTTATTTCTTTGCAAAATGAATAAAATCTTTAAAAAGCAAAGTTCTTCTCTAGAAAACAAAGATTTTGATCGATTTGGGAAGAAATGCCGAAAGATTTGACTCGATTTTTTTTTTATACATTTTTTTTTATTCGAAACACGAAATCGTTTTACTTGTTCTAAATTTTTGCGATGAAAAATGCAGAAAAAAACCGCCGGCATAAAACCTTGGAAAATAATCTTCAAATTCATTTTCAGCTGAATAGCGCTTACCTGCTGCTACCGAGCGTCTCATTTTCATTTTTTTAAAGTCTTTGTGTGCATTTTTTTTCATATTTGCTCACTTTTTGTTTTATGATCTTGCTTTTAATCTGAGTCCTTATCGATAAAGTTAAATTAAGTTATTTTCTTTCGTGCTATTTTCTTCGTTCGTCCAAATTCACTTGTATGCTCCTGCGTATCGTCGGAATAGAAAAGTTTTAAGCGATAAATTCGGTTTTTTTCTTACTTAACTGTTCAGCTATGCGACAGTGACAACAAATGCGAGGAGCAACTAGCAAAAATTGGCACTGGCACGGGTGAAGGTGCTATGTGCCATTTCGTTTACGATAATGAAAATAAAGCTGCAAGTGTCTCAATGCTTTTGAACTTAACGCTAAAACGAACACCAATTTAATTCATTTTTTTCGTTCGTTCGTTCACGTTAAAGTCAGCCGCTGTTTTGCATGCATTACGTTAATTTCGAGGTGAGCGACAACGGAGACGAGAGTCTAGACTTTATCAAAACACATCCCGGCCACTTAAGCTAGTTGGAATTTCCGCTGCAGGAAAAATGCCACGTAAATTAAATTAATTGGAAATTATTTTATGACTCTTTGATTAAGATTTGTTAAAAGTTCTGTGAGTCAGACAAAAAAAGCAAAGAAAAAACGGAAACCACTTAATTGTTGCTGCTGTTTGGCATCAACATCTGATAAATTATCGCTTCTGAATTTAATGAATTGTAAATTAAAATTGCAATGAGAAATCATATGTAATTGAGTGCTTGTGTGAGCGTTTTATTCGTTTCACCATTACTTATTTTCCATTAAATCGAAATGGAAATCGAACTCGCAATTATTCCGCTTAATGAGTCAAATCGAATTAGACAAATCTTTGACTTAATCTGGCTGATTTATGTATGAGCGTCAGCAACAAATAAGAATGTGGCGCAGACAAAGTTTATGTGAGAAATCGGCAAAACAGAAGCAAAACAAGTATTTGACAGCATAAAAGGAGCCGAACAATCAAAGATGATACAGTGAATTTGCCACCGTCTCGACAGCATTCACTTACACATCAGCAAAAGCGGAGCGGCTAAGAAAGAGCCAGATCAAGACAATAACAACCACAACAACAAAATCGACGAAAGAAATTAACGGTGCGAAGTGAACGCTGAACCGGCCAATTCTCTTACAATATCTCTGTATTCATGTTGTTGCACTCTCTCAGGCATTTTCATTCCTTTCAGCATGTTCTTTGCATGAATGCAATTCTGAGTTATGAAGGCAGCAATAAATGTATGTTTTTGTCACGAGCGCTAGCGTATATTTGACTGTAGAACGAAGAATGAAGTGAGCACAACAAATAAAAGAGAGAAACAGAAAGAAAACGTTAAAAACTTAATTAAGACATTAAAGCAAAATTGTTTGGAGAAATAAACAGTGGAGTCATGTGTGCGCCGCCGCGCTGTGCATGAATTTCTCGAAGCAAATCCAGCATGAAAATAGCAGTCGCTCTACAGCGAAACGTATCCGCGCCAACTGATACCGAACGCCCGGCCCGGCTCGATCCAGCCAAACCAGCAAATGGAACAAAGAGCACAAAACAATATTTATTTATTAACAAGCGCAAAATGATTATGATGATTATACCGCCGTAGAGAATCTCACATCTTAATTTAGTTGGCAGAATGGGCGAACAGTTGTTGGTGTGCTGGCCAATTTCGAAATGAATAACACAAGAAGAAAAATGAAAGAGAAAAATGTGAAATAAGTGGATGAGCACATAATTTTCGAGTGCTTCACAATCTTCCTCAACAGCGCACCGAATAAAACGGACCAATAGAACTGGAATTGCCGTGCACGAAGTTCAAAAATATTGAAAAGTATAAGGAAAAAATGCACTACAAAAGAAAAAGGTTTTTTTTCTTCCAGTGAGATTGCGACCGAGCTATTCACAGTTTCTTTGGCGGGATGCGGTTTACAAAGCCCTTTTTTTATTGTTCATGCTTTGGATTGCTGTTATTCCGTCATAAGCATTCATATTTTTTTTTTCTGTAAATGCGATGCACCTTTCATCAGCAACAATAAAGAATGCGCATATTGAAAAATCCAAAATTCGCATACACGGAGATACCGCGTCGCATTGGCAAATGCTCGAAAGTAGATGAGTTGCTGGCTCGTAGGAAAAAAAATAGACTTGATTAAGTTGAAATCGTTGATCACTGATCAATCAATTTCAAAGAAAATCTGATCAACGATCAGTTACCGCTGCTAATGCGCTCAAATTGTTAAGCAGAATGTATCAATTTGAAGTGGTGAGCAAAACTTATTGTCCACACCGATTTGATTTCGAATGCGATCGAAATGGTGAGTGTAAAGTGGCCCGAGGAAATCAGTGAACAAAGAATCGACAATTCACGTTGAAATACCATTCGAAAAAGTACTTGTGCAGCGCGAAAACGAATGAAATGTCGCAGCAATTCGTCTTATTCGTTTCTCTCATATCGTATTGCCTTCTTGAGCCGCCGCATCGCCTTTCATTCGTACAATTCTTTTGTTGAAAACCGTACGGCGATGCGGATTTTGCATAAAATGACGTGCTCGTGCATACTCACAATCGAATTGACCATATTTTAGTAATTATACACACATTAACATGGATTAGTCAGACTCAACAATGCGGCAAGAAATATGGTTAATATATCCCCTTAGAGCTGCGAATAAAAGAATTTCGACTGAAAAATTATGACTTCAACCAGCCGCGCAGTAAAAAAGATAACGCACCATTTCACATTGTATTATTCGGTTCGGAGAAATTTATTGTGCGGATAAAACCTCATTACATCAAAGCTTATGAACATGAAAAATTAAAGACGATACACGTTTAAAATAATAATGTATCGATGTATAGGGGAAAAGGATTCAAGCAAAACCACAAAGCAAAAAACCGCATCGCATACAGTCAATTGTTTTTTGCATATAAAATCGTATATAATAACAATCACAAATGCCTTTGAAATCAAATAAATAGCCGCAATAATTCGAATTACATTCTCGAATACTTCTTTCAATGGCCGCTTCTTGTGAAATGCCCCCCAATAAAAGAATGCCTTTCATTCAATTCTGTTAAGCGTTACGCGTTTAATCATTTTATTGTTTCGAATTTTCTTTTCGTCAAAGCTTCTCTCCTCGGGCTTAATTGCCGAGAGAGCTCAAGAGCTCCGCTAAGTGCAACAAAACAATGAAAAATATTCATTTTTTTTAAACCAATATCTCTCGCCTACGTGCCCTCACTTTCAACGGGCACACAAAAAATATTATTCCGAGAACCAAACCAAGCAATCACATTCTTCAACTCATTTCTGAAGGATGATTAACGCTTTGCTATGAAAAAAATTAATCATTCTATGATTTTAATTACTTTTTAGTCATTCATTTCACGCGCCAACCACACGCAACATTCTGTACTGAATGGAGATTTGCGGTCGTTTCTTAGCAATTGATCATTCTTAATAATGAAAAAATGGAGCCGAAATTGAATTGCTTAAGCTACACTTGAACAGATTGAAATTGCCGGTTTTTGAAGTAGCAAAGTTGTGCATTCATAATCGACGTGACTTGTAGAATCTTCTTCATCACTTGTAATTTGTGACCCGAAATTATATTTTTTTGTTGAGACAACGAAGTGCTTTTCAATTTTACGTGGAGTAACATTGGGCTTGCAACATTATGTGAAAGAAGTAAAAATCTCGACACCAATTTAGTAAAATGGAATCATCTACATTTTAACCATTTCAAGCAAATGAAAATTGCATTTCAAGCCATTGAAACGACACCGTTATTCAACATTCGTCGACGAGTTGCTCTTGTCAATCACATTGATATGATAAAATTGTGATAATAATGCGTGATATTTTCTTTGTAGAAAAATTAAAAGTCTTATTTTCCATAATTAGGGCACTTCGTGACTACAATTTCCATTTAATTTATGTTATTATTTATTTTTTGTGGTTTTCAAAAGCAAATACGTTGAAGCAAATATCGTATGAATAAATATTTCTCATAAAACTTGCATGGAAAAATCGATGGAATAATTTTCCGACTGAACTGAAAATTGAACGGTCAAATAATAAACTTGTTGAACGGTCGTAATTACAATTGAAAAGATAATTTAAAACGCTAACATGGTCTATTTTATTAAGTCACTTTTCGATCGCAACGCTGTATTATTATTATACTTGGACTTGTACAATTATATTCTTTGGATTCGCTTGAGCCGCAGATGGAGTCGCTGTATGCATGGTTATTTTATTAACTCGTTTGTGAACTGTGAAAGGGTATAATTTAAATACGGTCTCGACGTGTGCTAATGATAGGCTCCAGAATCTGTTGCGATTGTTTCTTTTCTCCTACTCTTGGTTCCACAATGCGATTGGTGTTCAAACAATGGTGTCCATTTTGAAGCTTCTGTTGGTTTGAACTGGGCAAAATTGTTAGTTTCCATTGTTCGATTTATTGGTTCGCTTTATTCATTTATTATTTACACGCTGATTCATTGAACATCCTGTTGAGATATGTGAACCATTACAAATCAATTCGACAGTTCGGTGCTTTTTTCTTCGTTCAATCAGAAGGTGTAATTTTACGATTGCCGTTCACGTTGAAGCGAATACGTGTCAAAGGAATTTCATCGAACTTCCTATGCGTTAATTTCATTGGTCGTGCACAAATTGTTATTATTTTCGACACCGAACGGATTGATATTGGTGTTCGGCACCAATTAAATGAGTATCGCTTGAGGAGAACGACTCTTTAACGGCTACTTTAGTTTATTAAAACCATTTTCAAACCGGTAATGATGATGATGATTGACTATTATCTGTAGTTGTAATGCTTATTGGCACCATTTACTCGCACACATTTTACGATGTGTTATGCCGAAAATTGTGTAAAAATGCTGTAAAATAGAATTGCTCTTCTCATTAGCTCTTTGCGCTCGCACACACACAATTGCTTTTGATGATGTGTCATAAAAATTAAACGTGCTCCATCTACGGCCGTTGAATCGATTCGAGAAGAATTATTGAAGCCATTAGAACGCTCGATTACCGGCAAAAGATAGAAACAAAAGAGCATATTCGAAAAAGAAAAAGTCGAATAAGGTCATTTCTCCATCGTAAGCCGGGTTTCATTCACAATGATATTCACTTTGAGAATACATTAATTGCGATTGATTTTCGAACGTGGCTGAACTGTTCGCCCCGATATCAAATCGAAATGAAGGCAGCACCGAGCTGATCATTTCCTTTGATAGGTAGCAGCAGCAGTTCGTGACTTAGAGATTCAAAACGATCGATAAACCCACCGAATGCTACGAAAATTATTTCCATTTTACAGTTTGAGCATTGAGTCTCTTAAATTGAACGAATATTGGAATTCGATTTGTAGTTGAGAATTGCGCGTTGCGCGTTCCTTTGCATCATTTCCATGGGCAATGATATCATGATTATGACGATGTTATAATTAAACAATGCGCAAAATGAACGTTAACTTCATAGAGCATATTTGCCAACGGATCATGAGATAATTATACAGTTTTGTTCTTGGTACTGAAAAACGAAACCATCCTCTCTATAAATTATAACTGGAATGGAAGAAGAAGAAGAAAAAAGAAAGACTGCATCACTTTGAACTGCGAAAAATGTCGGCATCAATTACCGCTCTTATCCCATGCCTGAATTCCGCTCCTCTAGCTATTGTACGCGTATGCAGCCAGAAAAGAACATACGTCGGTGTGGCGAAGTGCAGGCGAAACGATACACCCATCGCAGGAGAAAAAAAAACACAACGAAAAACAAAGGCGCATTCAGTGAATAAATAAAGAAATTATCACACATTTTAATCTCTTTTATGTTTTCACTTTTGTTTTGTTGTTCCGTGAGCTCTTCTGATGTCAAAAGCACACAGGAACAGCCCATCTGGTGCGAATATCAAACACACACACACACACACACGCACAACTCGCTCTTTCGCTCTTTTCATTGCATTTGAATTCAACAAAATATCATGCAATTCATCTTCATTTCATAAAATTTCTCACTCATTCATTTGCCATTTCAGTCGAGCGCGCACTCCAGTGCGAGCATGATTGTGTGGTGGCGTGGTGTGCGGCGATCAAACGAATGTAGCACATTGTGTATGATATCGAATCTTGTGCGTCGATTCATTAAAATGTTTCATGAAAATTAGTGGCGCCAATTAAAAAGCATCGGTCGTTTCGCTAAAAGTGCAATGTTTGATATCCAGTAGAATCGTTCATGACCGAACTGCCTTGCGCAGAGCCGTGTTCGAAATGTTCGCGATGCAACGTAATAAAGATGAAACCTTTGTTGACTCCAACAAGCTGCTCGCATGATAATCACTAAAAAGCATCGTATTTCCAAATGCAGCAATTTCACAACAATGTTCAAGTTCTCGTGCGCAGGCCCGCTCCAACGATGATTATGTAGAATATTTGAGAGAACCGTTGACTTGATTGAATTTTATTGGAACGTCCCGATTTTTCGATATCTCTGAATATGCATCAGCCAATTCCAAATGCGCAGCGCAGGCCAACGAAGAAATCATTTCTTGTTGCCATGTGCCTTGGCTTAATTGATGCAGGGTGGTCAGATTTCTACTGAATCATTTCAGCGATAAGGAAAACTATGTAAATTGCCCGCGCACAGGATCATCTAGCTGATTATGGCAATCAGGTTTACGGAATGAGTACTTAATTTTCTACTGTGAAACCGATTACATGATTATTGGAATGAAATGACCGTAGCCAATTGATTGTAGTTATGCCGGTTTTTTTATGTTGCCAATCGCATTTTCTGAATATTTAAGTGTAATGAGACAAAAATTGAATAAAACGACAAGACATGGGGACAAAGCATTCAATTGTTTCGCATGTGTTTTCTTGGTGCGTTTTTGGTTAACACCAGAAGTGGTAAAGATGAAAAGAATCCACATGGTTGCTGGCTGAGGTTCAAGAGTAGGCGCTGCTCAAAGAGAAAATCACCGCAATGAATCGTTTATCTGAATTCACTGGAAATCCCAGTTGGAAATGTATCTTCGACAAAAATTGTATTTCATTTCAACTAGAAACTCAACACTGTATAATGAGATGCATTGGATACGGAACATTGACTGAAGCTCATGTGAATTTCACATATTTTGTGAATGAGAAAGAAAAATATTACTTGAAAAACATATTTACTAAACACTTTTGCAGTGTGCAGAGCGTTTTCAATCTCGTTGATCGCCCGCTGACTCGATAATTTGAAACAAAACGTAAATGAGAATATAGGACATATGTTTCAAGCCCATCCGGTGTGTATAATTGCATTTTCGCAAAAAAAAAAAAAAAAATCACATGCAGTGAGTAGCGAAAAAAGGAAAAATGTTCGATGTACAAAAAAAACAAAAAACAAATAAAGAAAAGGAAACAAGAATCAAGAACAATGACTAAAACGCATAATGATCCGCCCAAAAAATATATCGAAAACTCATTCCAGCGTTAAAAATCGATTGTGATGTGTTACAATCTCAACTCATCATCCAATTTCCATTAATAATGTTACGAACTATCGCTCAAAACATAATTAAGTTGTAACAATCGTCCGAGCACAGTGCAGAACCGCTCTTTTGCTCATAATTCAGATGGGTTTTTGTGTATCGAGACTGCCTGTGTTTCTCTCTCTCTCTTTCTTCGTCTTTGTCGTGTTTCTATTCCCTTGCCTCACTTGCAAGTTTATATTTTGTCTATGCCACAGTTTGCCTGTTGCGTTTTTTTAAACATTTAACTAATAAAGATATCACGAAGAACACGTTTCTGCCATTCATACAATAGACGCGCTGGTGCAGGTAGTATTTATCGACTGAAACATGCAGACGGACAAAATGCCGAACCGCATATTCAAATCAATTGGAAATATTACAAATTATTTATATCAGAATATTTGTCTCGGCTACTTCGAATTCAGTTCACTTTGATGGGAGCGTTTGTGTGTGTGCTTGGGCGAGCGTTGCACGATGACAGGTCGAACAACGTCGCTTGTGTTGTCTACGTGTTT
Source organism: Obolodiplosis robiniae (assembly GCA_028476595.1). Taxonomy (NCBI): domain Eukaryota; kingdom Metazoa; phylum Arthropoda; class Insecta; order Diptera; family Cecidomyiidae; genus Obolodiplosis; species Obolodiplosis robiniae. Next base: position 23,636,300 of record CM052015.1, read on the forward strand.
TTTGTCGTCGGCATCAGCATCGGCATCGTTCCGACCAAACAACGGCAATCGAAAGGTCGAATTCAACGCGTCGAAGGAACAAATTCACATTTGTGGCCCGAGATAGTCTCTAAGTTTCTTTATTATCTATTTTATATTTCATTAGATTTGTATTGTCTACGATGATCATCGTTTTGAACACTCAACAGATTTACAACAAACACACACACACACACTAAATATTGTTGAGTGCTTGTTTCTTTTGTTACTTTGTGCTCAATAAATGCCATAAGGTCATACCGCACAACGTAATTACATGATCTTTTTTTCTCTTCATCGTGCTTTGATTCTTTTTTCGAGCGCATTCTTCATTCAATATGAGAGATTCCTTGGAGCTGACTCTCTTCACTCAAAACGTTTATCTTGAAATTGTGCGCTTGTTTCTTGTGAGTGGCCCAACATCATAAGGTACACACACAGAGAGAGAGAGAGAGAGAGAGAGAGAGAGAGACATACACACGCCATATGGGTTATGTGCGGTTGAGTTGAACAAAAGAACTGATGAAAGATCATGATGAAGCAGACGCGCGACGAGACCGAATCTCCTTTCGATCCGGTAAAAGTATCTTTCAACGGAATTTTCACTTCTTTTTACGCTTTTGTAACTTGCATTTATTCGTCCATAATTCAAATTGAGCCTTCGTTTGATGGGTCTACTGTCGAAATAGAAACATCTTGAACTCTCTCTCAACAAGGGATTCAACCATAGTCTGTGCAATTTTGTAATATTTTATTGAAATTTTTCTCGCTTTTACATACAATCGTTCTTTTTTTAATCTAATCTTCATGAGCTGTTGACAGTACTTGAGCAATTTTCTTCAACAACGCAAAAAGAGAATTTCACTGAAAATCATACATTCTTTCTGGTCGCAAATTCATGTCGCTTCGGTTCATTAATCTCGAATTACTCTGTAAATATGCATCATACTCGGCGAAATATTCCAAAAGCACTTCAACATTCGAACTTGATTAATCGACCGACAAACTTATGCTGTCGTCATAAAATTCGAAATGCATAAACGTCAATTGAAAATAATTCACTTTTAATTGATATTCTTTATGATATGAAAAAGATGCGAAACTCAACACGCCAGTTCGCAATATCGGATGAAAATGAGGTGCGAAATATGGTTATGAAATGTCTCAAAATCCGACACTTTTGAACAATCTAGACTGCGGCAAAGTTTATTGTATCTTATTTCAAGCACTGATTTTTCATCGCAGTAACTTTCTGCAGTATTGATTGTCTGTTTTATGCTTGACATCACTTCTTCATGCATTCCAGTCTCTTGAAGTTGAATTAATACCGAAATCATTCACATTTTGTGAACTTGCCAAAATGTATGCCATCATACAGATATCTGTGAGAAAATGTTCCGTTCGCCCAACTTGAATGAAGTTGTGACACAGAAAAGGTGCATTTTTTTACCAGTGACTGCATCCTCTATCGACAAAGACGATTGCATTTAAAATCAATTCACCATCTATTCGATGGAAATTTTTGTTAGGTTCAAAGTGACTGCAATAAGAGATTTTTTGCATAAATCGATTTTATCCCAACCAATCATGACACTATTTTAATAAAATGAAATATTCCGCATAAATTTAATCATGTATTGGCAAAGACTCAAAAATCCACCAAAGAAATACCAAACCGTATACATTTTGAGATATTATGAGCAAGTTATGAATTTTTCATATAAACATTCTTTCGTTCCTCGCCCACTTCCCATTTTGGCATACGTATTCAACGATGCGTAGAATATTCTACTAGTTATCGCTATAGAAACATCACATCGGATATTGATATGGACCTTCAATGATTCCGAATTTATTATTATATAATTCATCCTGTTTCGACATGTTTTCAATTTACTTACAGATAGATTGATTTTACTTCGACTCATTTTTTTCATTTCCTATAATTATTTATATTTTCCTGCAGATGTAAGATTCGAATCATGCCGTAGCATTTATTTCGAGGGAACATATATCTTATTTTCTGATGAAAATCTGTTTCACCAACAGAATAATGAGAAAAAATATTCGCATTTTCGATAAGAAAATGATGTAGGGTATTCAATTTAATCATTTTAATTACAGGTTTTTTATGATATAAATATTGTATGCTCGTTCTAATCTTTTTATAATACTTCGTTGCATTATCCCATTATAGCCTGCTGTTTCATTTTCACGAAAATCAATCTGTCAAAAGTCACAGACTTAAAATCAATTTATTTACATTCTGAATAAATGCAAAGCAGTTTTGAAATGCTCTTACGTGTGTAAGTAAAGTGAAAGGTTTGAAAATAAATACATTTCTTAAACTTTCACGCAAAATTATCTTTTTTCCCCTTCAATGAGTCAAATCTCTCATTCTTGATCATGCATTTTTCTCTTGTTTGAGTCATCATTTGTGAGTCGCAATATGAATTACAAGGTCATTTAAAGGTAGCAACGAATTCATTAAGCCAAAAAAAGATTCTCATGCAAGAATGAGTGTCTATGTAAACTTCGGTCTGGTTGATTTATTCAATGTTTAGTCGATGGTTAAACAACTGATTCAAATGTAAACACACAACTTTTTTTCCCCATTACGTTTGCGCGTATTGAAAAAAAGGAAAGTGCCAAGAAATGAAGTGAATCGACGTATATCACGCTGAAAAAGCGTGTACAGATGCTCGATTAATATCACCGTCGGGTGAAGTCACTTGGATCAGCTTCGGTGTATATTTATCAGACGGTCGTTGCGTGTATTGTTCGAAAGTAATTGAAAAATATTTGTTCGGCCCTTGCTGAAATGAAATTCATGAGTAAAGATAACAAAATGACATTTTCGCATGGTCTAAAAAAGCTGTTTGTTTCATACATTGTTTGCTCGCACACGAAAAAAAACCGCACACCAAGAGAATGAGAGTTCAATCAGCCAATCTATGAACAAAATGCGGAGAATGAATGAGGCGGCGAAGCGAACTTTGTATTTTTGTCTTGAATTTAGCCCTTTTTTGTTTTGATAGCCAAAAGAAGCAGCCGTAATCGAGCTAATGTAAAAGAAATTGAAAGGATCTGCCATGCAAATACACACACTCACACAAAAACTTCAGTTCAAATAAATTTTGGTGAATGCGATTCCACTCTTCCGATATCATTTGGGCATTCTCTATCGCCGCGAAACCGTAATATTACGTTTGTCGTCACAACAATGCTGCTCTTGAGACACTGTCATGTTATCTTCGTTCACAAAAATGTTTTCACATAATCAAACGCGCGGGAGCTCCGAAATGAAATACCAACATGTACAAAGCAAACACAGCAGCAGCAGCAGCGACACCAAATTCCCAGCTCCGGAACCGCATCGAACAAAAAAAAAACGTGAAAGAATACAAAATGAAAATGAAGAACGAGAAGTAAATTTTGTTTAGATAGCAACAGCTTGTGTTGGAGCATACACTGCACACTCACTGCCATCGCATTCAAATTGGCAATAATTCAGATGGTTAGATGTGTTTCGGAATCGTGTTTTCTGAGGCGAAAACAAAAGAACGTTAAACGGAATACAATAAAACCTAACAAAAACACAACGCACATAAATTTAACAAAATGTTTCTTATCAATTTAACCCTGTCACCATATTTCCCTTGTTCCATCTCTTGCTGTTTGGTTGCTGCTTTGGCTCTCTCTCTCTCTCTCTCTCTCTCTCTCTCTCTCTCTCTTCATTGGCCATGTGAGAAAGGAACCCAAAATTTTAAGCAACATACAATCCCAAAAAAACACGGAGCTATTAATCGATTTTCCTCAGCATTCGGCCACGCAGACCCATAATCACTAGGATCTGGCATAAGTTTTAGTCGACTCATTTCGGCTCGATCTCTCTCCCTCCGCTCACTTTCGCCATCAGAGTGCGTGCTACCGTTTTTAAGCAGTCACATTGCATTTCCACCATTCTTATCGCTCAAAAAATAAATTCGAATGCGCACAGCAGAAAAAAAACGCATTCACTTTTTATTTTTAGCATTTTTTTGTTGCTCGCGTCCGCTCTGGTTTTTTTTTCTCTTGAATCTTTTGTTCTAATTATTGCGCTTGTTTGTAGTTTTGTTGAATGTCGCCCAATTGGATTGCGCATAGCAGTGACTGAGTATAATATTTATGGCGCATTTTTACCCATAAACAAGACTCACATTTTCTATTTGCGACTGACCTTTGAGTTTATCGCCCAATACTTTGTGTCTTCGTAAACCTTTTGCTAATTGGTTTTGCTTGGATTTTATTGTTATGCAGAAATTATGATGGTCCCTGCGGTTGATTCAACCAAATATAATCCACAAACTGGATCCTGGAGATTCAGCCGCTCGAATGTTCAGCAGGCAAAAAAATTTGAATAAATATAAATTGTCAAGTCTCGGGAAAATGGTCTATTCTATTTTTCGAAATAGGCTTATGTCCTTTCCGATGATCACGCATTTCTGCAAAATACACATAGCACATAAAATTGCTCAAAAATATGGTATATGTGTGAGCGCAAGTGGCTAATGGCTAGTGATCAAAAATTGCCAATGAACCTCAGTGAAATGTCTGACTAATGTTCAACTAAATTCTCTCCAGATCCCGCTTAAATATATTGTACAGTCAAATTGCAAATGAATGAAAGTCGACTTTAGTTCGCCAGGGTGGAAACTTATTTTTTTTAATGAACAAAATGAAGAGGCATTTATTTTCCGCTTGATTATTTGCGATTTTGTTTGGTTATTTACGTTGCAACAAATTGTTGTCCATTTTTTTAGTCTGCATTGTCTTAACTCCTTTTGCAGATAATGCGTCTTCTTTTTCCTGCAGCAAGCAAATCCATTTTAAATGTTGCACTACTTTCGTTTCGACTATTTTTTTCTCCATGTATTCAGATGTGCTGGTTATCTGGTTTCCAGTTTCATTATTTTGCTTGAAAAGTTTGTGCAAATGATACGAAAGACACACAATGAATCTGTTGCAACAACAAAAGTACCAATGCTAAATGGTTTGTCTGTTGTTCGTATGGAAATTGGAAGCAACTCATGGAATTAAACAGAAACTGTTGAGGTTCGGAAAAAGTGGAGATGAAAATATTTTCGCCTTAGTACTAAAGTTGGAGCATTCGATGTAAACAGCAGCAAGCATCGTAGATTTTCGTGCCATTCATCAATTGCAATATGTGCTGAAAAGGGTTTCGTTGGGTTTTTACAGCTCTGAGATTGACATTAGACACAAAAACGTACAAGCCAAATAAGTGGATTTAATTATTTTGGAGTGCTCTCTATACGCCATTGTTTATATAACTTTGCATGTTGTCTGCTGTAGTGCGAATCCTGTATGATTGATGACGTAGATTACCTTTCAACAACAGCGACTGTTGTGCCATTGCATTCGCCTGCTAATTTCCTCTTCGTAATAAGAATATTAACACATTAAAATATCATTTCGATTTTAATACATATACTTCAATTTCATACACAGAATAAAACGTTTGTGAATCCATCGAACAAAATTCGAAAAGGTAAACTGGATTTCGGCTTTTGCATGAGCAAACCTACTAATTCATAGCAACGACAATTTGCCAAACTAACAAAACTAACGTAACTAAATTAAAGTGAATAGTTTCGCAAAACTTTAATTACCATTTTCATGTAGCCGAATGATGGCGGCTTTTCATCGCATGCTTTTTTTGGTGTAGAAAAACTATTTTTACGTACAAAAATGTTCCCTCTTCGTTCCAGGTTACTTGATAATTTTGTGGGCCAATGCTGGCCGCATGACGTACACAAACTCTGTGCCAACCTCAGCAGGTTAGTTGTGACGGTTTTATTTGTTTATTGCTTTATTAATAGCGAGTTACTGTTTCCCCATTTACGAAAGGTATACCAATTACACATTTTAATCAGCACCGGCTTTTTCGAACAGACACATTTTGGATACTTTTTATTTGTACGAATGCGACAAACCAATCTCAATTCGAGTTGTGTATTTATTTTGTAGATTAAAACAATTCCAAATAGTAGAGCAAGCTAACGCACGGAAAATCAAGTGTACAAACTAAGGAATACCGAGTTTTTGCGACATTGTATATTACTTGGAATTTTGGAATGTTTATTATTATCACAAATCACTCATGCATTCACTAATCTAAAATTCAATTGATGAAGTTTTAAATGGGCATCTAGAGTCAGTTTGCAGAATGTTTGTTATTTGAACGTTTTGCTACAAAAAATGTCTGTAAACAAATCTCGAATGTTGTATGAACTCCAAACAGCTAATGCAAGACTCCGAAGTTCTTTTCATTTTCTCAAATTTTCCAAAAATCATATCGAATTAAATGATTTCTCTTAAAACTGTAGAAATTTTTTTATCATTTTTGTATTCAAACTTTTGGTTACGGATAAATTCACTCTTCAGCAAGCTTCTCACAATTCGTATTAGCACCACGCAATTTTTTCGTATTAACGTTGATGCATTATTATAGAATCGATTGAATTTTGACGGTATTAAATTAAATAAACTTTTTGATATTGGAAGCTGGTCGTATGGTCAAACAGTTTGCAAGCGAAAACTCATAATGAAAATGTTTCACCGTCGTTGCAGCACCGAAAAGTGCGAGCGAGGGGCGACGCCTTTGAATGGTGCACGTAATTTGTTGCATTTTGTTCTAATCGAATATATGTTGCGGACACGCAGCATGCACATTTTTCGACCACCTAGCCAATGAAATAGTGTACACTGCCGAGCACACAGCCATTCCACCCTCCGCAAAACTAAATAATAAACGATCTAATGGCAATTTTCTTGTCCGTAAATACATCCAAATCATTAATATTAGATGAAGTTCAACTAAAATGTGTTCATTTTTGGCAACAGCTAAGCGCTGTACACTTTTCGGTGAATAGAGATGAACGGTGAAAGTGAGGAGCAAAGACTTGGACGAAAAACAGAAGGATCAAACCCATTTTGCCATCTAATTTTGTTCAACATGAAACTTTGCCGTACTCGCTATTATATCAATGACTGGAATAATGACTGAAATTTCGTTAATGGTTGCATCATGATAAATTCATTGCGCTCAAGTGAAGCTTCCAAAAAGTACATCAAAAATCCTCACATAATGAATATTAATTTGATCAGAAAGGACTGAATTATAACTGATATGTAATCTTTTCAACGCAATTACACGCACCGTACGTGCGATGAATATCTGGCGAGTGTCGAAAACCATTAAAATTCAACACAATTCCGGGACAATCATTTTTTTTATAGAAAATCATTTCCATCCAAGGACTTCATTAAAATGCGCAAAAAAATATTATTTTATCGCGTAATTTGGTGTCTATTCAGCGTTTTTTGCTGGCCATTGCCAGTAATTACGGAAACTTGTGCGCGATAAATGAATCAAATTGAATAACAGTAAAGTGCATTATAAACCTGTCAATCCAAATATGAAGCGCTTAACAATAGATGGATTTTAGAAAAAAAGAAGCAGTACACTTGTGGCGTGTATGTGAAATGCACATTTTCCATCGATGTACTGCCATAGTTTGGGGTGAATGATATGCGAACAATAGCACAAAATTTAGCGCTGTCAATTAAATCAAATCTCATTGTGATTCCAATTGTTTTGTTATTTTTATTTCCGATAGAATACGGAATCAAAGCAGCCGTTAATCATATTATTTTAGTCTGAATAAGAACCGCTTAAAATGTCACAATCACACTCTTCTCTTCATTTCATTCTGAACATTATTTAAACTGCGCAGAGGATAAAACGTTTTTTCCTGCAAAAATACAGCCATTTGTGAAATCGAAACAGAAAAACACTTCTATATCTCCGTGTATTTCAGGATTTCGAAAAAAAAAATATTTGCTCAAAAGCAAACAAAATTCGGAATCAAGCAGGCGATCAGGCGAAAAAAGAAATAAACACACTCAAATCCCCTATTTTTATACATAAATTCGGAAAGTAAACTGATTTTTTCGATATTCATACCGATTCCGGAAAAAAAGATATTAAAAAGGGAGCTAATTTATTGCTATTTATTCCAATATAAACTCAACAATTGATTCTTTTCGAGCAGGAATGATGTCATATGTGCCTAAAAATAACTGCAAACGGATAAATCCGCATTTATTTAGAAGTTTGATTTAGTGAATTCGTGATTTTTGTGAGGAGGAATCAATCGAAGATTTTTTTTCTAAGCCACAGTAAAACTTAAATTAGATTGATTTTACGTTTGAATTACATATTTACGTGCCGAAATTCAATTTTTAGTGCCAAATATCAAAGCAGCGACTCATCTCTTTGAAGCGTCAAACCATCAGAACTTTTCATGTGGCTGCATGTTTTGGACTTGTCTGGAGTGAGATTGCTTTGTTTAATGGGACAAAGTGGTACTTGGTGTGTGTCTTATTGTGTGCGTCATACAAACCGGTGTGCAATGGCAATTTCATTGAGCCAAACCGTTTTGCTTTCCCTATACGTGCGGCTTCTTCTTCTTCGTCGTCGTCGTCGCCGTTATTTATTGTAGTTTAAATGAAATATAGGCTGTACAAGCCGAGCGAAAGCAAGTGTCAGCTACATAATGCGGTGAATGGTTGGTTTGTTGAGTGCGTAGAACGAAAAATGAGGCACGTACTCACACATACACATATATATACACACGCAATATAATCGAGTCTTGGTTGAAAATAAATTACGATTGCATTTATGGTGCGCGTGCATGAACGGCATTTCATTTCACCCTTCATATAACACGTTGAAGAACAGAATAACGTGAAGAGAGTGAGAGACAGAAAAAGCCGTAAAAAGAGTGTGAGTGAAATATGGTGGCATATCATCTGTGAAGCGAACATATTCTAAAATTTATATGCGAACACGGCGGTGGTCGTTGCGTAGATGTCAAAATGAAAAAGGAGTATGAAAGGAGAATGGTGAAAAAAATTGCGTTCGGCAATGAAACGGCATTGTAAGACCTTCCCTGTTGTAGTGCTATTGAAATGTCGACAGTGCTGCGTTTTTCGGCAGTGCCACATTCTCATTTCGAATTAGGTGCAGCCTTTCAACCATTTAATTGGTATTGCACAAATAAATTCATATTCGCACTCTCTGCACAACGGCTCTCATGTCGAATCCAATCGCAACAACAATGACACAATGAGACCAAAAAATTGGCTAACATAAAAATTAGACGCACACATACGCATGTGATGCGATAATCGAATTTCCCATTTAAAAACGAAGCCACTTTTGCTTTCGCCATGGGATTCTCTGCATATGTCAGATTTAAATGCTGTGTATGAATGATGCGCTGATGCTGATTGGGTTAATATTCATCGACAGCAATGCAGTGCCATCTTGCTCTCTATTCGATTATACATTATTCATATCAATCGATGGGAACGCAATTCAATCATTTCACAACGAGCAACTGATTTTTAGACTCCTGCAAATCCCATTGAATCTGGTCTCAGCGCTAACGGTAACCGAAATGCAGATGATAAAAATGCAAAATACAGAAAAAAAACCGAGTTAAATAAATCGAATCCGGAATTGAAGTGACAGAGGGAAAGAGAGAAAGACAGAGATATAAATAAAGAGAGCGTCAAACTGTAAAAAAAAGAAAGCTCTTGAAATTCGTAATCCCAAATTTTAAATTAAAATGTGTAAAAGTGCCGCAACACTTCGCTCACTTTGTCATCTGCCATACGCTACGATCGATTACACTTTATCCTCGTTAATGCCAATGCTTTGCAATCGCTTTGACATGTATGCACACAAACACACACGTAGCAAAAATTGTCACAGCACTAGAGGAGGAGAAATGAGATGAAAAAAAAAACGCCCGGGCTACTGATAGCAATCAATATGTGCACACTGCATAGTGTATGCGTATCACTCGCATATCAAAGTGTTCGATGCACTTGAACATTTGCATTTTAATAAAATGCATTTGTTATTATGTAGAATTTTGTATTTATTCCACGTTTTGATATGGATGGCGACCCTTTTATTGGTGGTTCAGCTTGACTGTGAGTGTGTAAGCCCATACATCAAAGATTAAAAAAAATGTATGCATCGCCACCATGATGCCATCATCGTCGGTCTTCCAGTGTTAGGAAAAGAGAGAATAAGTTGACCGCTGTCGCTCATAATGACGAATGTGGGTAACTGCGCCGAGCTGCACTCTTTTCAAATGCATTTATTGCATAACAACTCAAACGTCAGATTAAAAACATAACAATAACAGCAACCGAATAGGACTTTCGAAATACGCTAGCACATGCACGCTGTTACAACAATAGAAGAAGATTATGAACCATATGGCCACGATTAAATTGTTACAAATGCGCGCATTTACTTTTCGAGTTATACGCACACAATCGATCTCTCACTCTCTCGTTCGCGCGCTTGCTTGCGTGAAATAAAAAAGGAGCGATACGAGAATAAAAAGAGAGCACACAACAAAAACTAATAATGTTAGAAAATTAAACGCGTCGAATCGGAACGAAAATGCTTGACGATGGTGTTCCATTTCAATAGCATTCATCTGTATCGAGCATTCAATAATCATTTCAATGTTTTCTGAATAATTCAGTACCAATAATAAATCGCATTATGATCGCACGTTAAAGAGACCACCATCATTGTGGTGCAATTCGAATTTCATTTCGCCGGCAAGCATCCGAAACCCATTCGAAACGTATAAATAGCGAGTTTTAATGGGGCCGAAGTCAAGCAGAAACTCACGAGAGCGTAAGCAGGAACGCTGAAGAGTTAGGCGAAACAGTGCAAAAGTCATAAAATAAACAAAATAATCCATTAACTTTTTGAAATGGCATTTTGAAAAATTATGAAGTTTCAATTCTGGAGTTTGACATACTTAGAAGAAACACAGAGAATGAAAAAAACAAAACCAAACATCCTGATCGCATCTAAAATGCAAGCATTAAAACGTTTCTGCGAGGGTATTTCAATTTCAAATGAAAAAAATTCCATTTTGAATGACAAAATGTCTCATGTTTTCACAATACATTCCATTTCATTCGACGTGTGCGAGTGCGTCGAAATGAAATATATTGAATTTGTGTGAGCGCCCGAACGAACACACATCTGCCGTCAAAAGTAAATATTTGCCAATTATATTTTACATCAAACGGCTTAAGGTTCATCATTTCTATTCATTTATTATCTTCGGTTGCGTGTGTGTTGTCCCCTACTCTCATACCGACATAACCATTCGATGTCTGTTTAGAAGCGGAAACAATAGGTTTTATACTTTTATTATTATCGATATTTTATTGGGAATTGTCTGTGTCTATGTGTCAAACGACTCGTGCATCGATGTTTGAAATTTTGCTTCGAGCAACAAAGAACACGGTGTTATTTCCTCTGGCATGGCGATGGCATATAGGAAGTAGGAACCATTAGGTATCTCACACATTCAACGAATACGCACCGCCAACTCTATATTTTGATTCAGGCATTTGCTTTGAATCTATCGATACTGACTGTTGTCAAGGTGAAGGCATATCCGAATTTAATAATGAAGATTTTCGTGTGTTGAACAAAATTTCAGCATGCGAACATCATAATTCATTGGTTAAAAGAAATTTATGAAGCCGAAGGCTTGAAATGGCCACTGTATCAGCCAACAAATTATGGATCACATTTTATGAACTCTCTTCCTATCTCCTGGCTACTCGCTTTCTGTCGGCAATGCCACGAAGTGTGCAAAGAACAAGAATTTTGTCATAATTTTCAAAACATAACCGTAAATATTATGGATGAGTTGCGTTTAAATACTCTTGTCGAACGCCAGTCAAGCGTCAATATATATTCATTTTTGGTGGTCACATATTTAAACTGAAGCTGAGTTGTTGGTGCAAAATGTCGCTTTAAATTCTCGGTGCTGATGCTTTTGTACCTCATTGAGTGAGAGAGAGAGAGAGAGAGAGCGAGCGAGCGCGAATGAAAGTCTGTCTGCATATAAATGAAGCATTTTTGATTTAACAAACGCAACGAGGATCAACGAGAAATTGTGTTTCGTTGCACTGACATAGCTCCATGTAATTATAGTTTGAAGCACTGTAATTTTGCATGAAGTGATGATGAGCGATGGTGAGTATCGGCGAGAGAGTGAGAGAGCCGGGGAGATTCGTGTGACGACGGGCTCAGTCGCGCATAAGTAATGGATATGTTGTTCATACGTAAGAATACATTAAACGTAATACAATAATTGGCTGGGTTTGTGTGTACCGCTACTCGCATCGTTCATCGATTGACAGTTCAGCCCAAATCTATCGTGCATGCACGCAAAACCGTTGCCAAAACAAAATAATTGAGTTCGTGATTTATGAATAATTTAGTAGGATCTTCATTTTTATTTTTGTTTCGGCCGTTTTATATTTGAACTGGTAACGAAACTAAAATGTCGCATCGCGCGAGGCAAAGCAAAGCAAATTGAGTCAAACACCAGAGACAATGTCGGAAAGACCCTAAAGCGTAGTTTTCCCTTTTTCCTACAAAATTATAATATGAATTTCTATTCGCATCCTGAACAACAAAATTAACTGGCATTATTTTGGTAACAGCAATATTCAGCATGAACACGATAAACTAACTCGCAAAAACCCAACGCATTCGCTCACTGATAGGGCCAAACTCGGACCGACGAGTCAAACAAAAAATTGTACCGAGATTTAAAATAAAATGTCGCAATCAAAACGAATGGAAAAGCAGGAGTCTTGTGCACTAGTTTATGTGTTGGGCGGTGTGTTTTGAACCGTTCTTTTTTCCATTGCGTCTCGATTTTCCGTTAATCGAAATAATAAATTGTCTCGTGTTTTCATGCTGAACATTTGCTTTTGAATAATTTACCAGTGATTTAAGAATTTAAATGCCATTTACAAAGGATGTTTAATAAAGACTGTTTTTTTGTTTTGTTGTCCTTCCTTCTTTCGTTCCACGTTTTTTCCCATTCTTGTTGATCTTTCGCAGCCTTGTTTGAATACTCCCTTTTTCGTTTCCAATTTTGTTTTTTTTCTCTCCATCAAATATTTATGATGGGCTTTTTCATTCTCCATGCATGACAGATTGTACTTGAACTAAATGATAGTTTCCATCGAAATGATTTCATCCCTAAATTTTTGATTACCGTCGTAAACGTGCGCATCGAAAGCTGATAACTGGGAAAAGGGATCGAAATACAAACACCGTCACACAGCTGTAGGTATTGCATTTCCAGCCCCGAAACACACACTCGCGAATGGTGTGCTGTCGTTGCTATTGCCAATATTGGGGTCCAGTACGAATTTAATCCGATTGCCCCATACATTTGCTCTTTATATATCATTCATGATTCAGTTTATTTCACCAATCTGCTCCGAAGATCTACTTAATTGAAGTTGAAACGAAATTTATTTCCAAGTGCCAAATTGGTTCTATCAATGATAAACTACTTTCTCTCTTTATCTTTGCTTTCGGTGTGCATTACCGGTCGGCGTCTAGTTTGCAAAGGTGAAATGGAAATGTCATGAGATTACAGAGCGACGAGATGAATTGAATTGATACGGTGGAGACAATTGGTAGAATAAACATCTGGTTCAAAAGATCAAGTCAAGCAGTCGGTTTTTTGTGTGATTAGAGCTATTTAATCGGATCAACGATGGAAATTCTATTACACACGCTGTGTTAAAGTCGATTAATGGAAATATTGGTCAAAGTAATCTAAACCCGAATCGTAAATAAAATCCGATGGAAATCATAGAATTTTACTCTTTGATTGCAAATATACGCATTCAGTGCGTTCATTCAACGAATGTTAGACGAGACTGGTCACTTCGCTCCCCATAGCGATAGAATCGAAGCATTCAGACGCACACGACAACAGAATGCATTGTTGTTATTCTGACAATCGATTTTATTTGACCAGTTTTCGGAGCCTCGTCGTTTCAGCTGCAGCAACGTTTTTACGGCGGCGAATTTTCTAATTGTGCTTGTATCTTATTTCCCCTAATTTGGCATTCAATAAAATTATGTGAATGCGTATCTGCCGAGACAAAGCCGCGCGCACAGCTTCAATATGGACACACCATTAGAGTACTTATTTGTCTCTTATCGTCGTTCTATTCTCATCATCGTTGACATACACGGCAAAACATTGCTCGAAACACGATTATTAACGATGTGATCAAATAAAGTTTCTAAACAGCAACAGCAAATAGTAGATAATACGGAAATAAAAAATGTAAAATGTGAAATGCGAACGCAATATGTTTCATGTGATATATATATCTCTCTGTCTCTCTCGTTGATTTTGCGTTGTTTTATTACGAATAGCTTTATTTGGGATTTCATTATCCATCGAAGCAGATACACATTCGTCTAGCTCGAACGGTTGCCGTTGCATATTTTTAGTGATAGGCCATCACACTTTAAAACCGATTATCGAGATTACTGGCGCGGCTTTAATTTTCGAACAAAACCGGTGCCGAATTTTCCACTTATATTAAAATCGGAACTTAAAGGGGTTTTTCTTTGGCCATTGCCGCTTCTTGTTTTCCCATATTTTCGATTAAGCCACATTCATTGCTTGACGATGCTCAATTTATAAGAATTTATTTTGGGACTGCGATTTTTATTTTGGTGTATCGTGTGCACATTGTTTGGTGCGATGGTGGACGTGTCGTACGATTGCTTTATTAAGCATAAAACATCAGTGGCTCAATAAATTTTCGTATGAATTAAGATTTGGTGCGTGAATTTTCAACAATTCAATGCTTACATGCACGACTGAACTGCGAATGTTTCTATCTTAAATTTGGTCGGACAACGTCTGCGTCACTTGAACATTCGTTAAGAGTGCGCGCGCCCGCGACTGCGGTTAAAAGTGTTAATTTAAACATAAAATTTACAAGTCGATTCACTCTTTATTCACTGTCGATTCCATCCAAAATGTTCAAGCGTTTTTCATGCGAAAATAAACATTATTTGCGCGAGACAGCATCAGACCGATTTTCCCACTTACGGCCACCATTTGCCAATGTTCCCAGTTTAACTTTGTGGCTCAACATTGAAGCGAGTTTGAGACAAAACACAGAAGTGCATGCATTTCACTTTAATGCGTGGTAAGTGTTCGAAAGGGCCAAGCCGAGGGAAAATTTGTGCGATGATTTTGTGTTTGTTTGTGTTTTTCTTTGCACTTACCATTGTCATCAGCATTCAAAATTGCGCAAATTTTGTTGTTGTTTGGTCTTAGTGTATCGTTGAATTGATCGAATCCAGTGACTCTGGCAAATGCTTTTCGTTGATAGACTCTTAAAAATTCTGCCACAGCACTTTCAGCACAACACATTTTTAATGGATGTACTTAAAATCATGTTATGAGTTGTGAATCATTGGCGTAATGTCAAATTTCCAACGGATTTAATGTGCTAAGTAGGGTCCCTTTCGCTTCGCTCCAGTACATAGATAAACAACGCCAGCTCGAACGCTGATGCAAATGAATTATGTAAGTTCTGCTTCTTTGGCCCGCTCTTCTTTTTTTTAGTGTTTATGCTTGCAGTTTCTTACCAATTCTTCACGTGTTTTATTTTTGGTGTGTGCTCACAAACATTTTTGTGGTCAAAAATGAAAGAGGAAGAGAAAAGAAAACGGTACGCCGTTCATCTGCTGGCAAGGTGTTTTGCTTTTTAATTCCATCAGTATCATAATCATTATACCGGTATTAATAAATTATGTTATCCTTCGCCGTAATTCAAGCTAATCGTCGAGCTAAATGGAAACCTTTTGCTGATGAGGCTACTTCAAAATCAAACCGTTGATCGTTTTAAGTGGATTTGCTCCATCCAAACGGGTTAGAGAATATGCTTGAAATCATTTCCTCGGGCAAAAAAATTTGTTTTACGAAGGATATTGCCAATAAACATTGCCATTACTTTCGAGCAATCCATAATCCATTGGAAATGTGTAATTCACCATTGCTCAAGTGCTGAAAACGAACAAATTTACGTGAAATAAAATCCAATTTAAAGTCGTCGAATGTCGGTTGAACGTGTCGACTACATCGGAACAACACGAGCGTCATGCAGCCAACCCAAATCAATACATAATGCAGGCGCATTATTATTAATAATCCCTAATAATAATGACTTTATCTTTTGGAATTGGGCATTATTCCATCTTCTTTTTTTCCATTTCGTCTAGATTCATTCCCCACTTTTCATTTTTTCAAGATGAACCAATTCTTTTTAAATGCTTTATGAAAATATGGTTTAAATGATGATTCTCGTTCGTCATAAACGAAATACATCTAGGCAAATCAAATGAATTGAATTGAATAGCAAGGAGACGTGCGCATTGTAAGAGTAACCATAAGACGAAAAAAAAAACATTCAAACGAACATAATCCGATAAATGTACAACAAGTCCACTTTTTTCCTCTCTGTATCTGTTCGACGTGCTACTTCACTCCTTCTGTAAATTAGTCGTAACCTGATCTTTGTGCACCAAACCATCCATAATACCCCACATTTCAATGCCCCTCTTCTCTCATTTTCTCTCTCTCTCTCTCTCTCTCTCTCTCTCTCTCTCTCTTTTTACATTTTGTAATAATAGCATCAGCCGAGTATTTTTTCAGTCTTCGTTTCAATGCTCTGTAACTGCTGGCAAAAATGTATCACCAACATCACGGAATGGAATTTGAAGAAACGAAAAATATCTTGAGAAAAAAAAAATAAATAAAATTTACTAATCATACGCATTATCCTTGGGCATGAAATGTTCGCAAATGACGGTAACATGTTGTCATTCACACTACGGCTGATTTCTCTTTACCTTTTCAGTCGGACGGTAAATGCGAACGAAGCGAAATGATGCAAAACAAGAAATGCACACAAAAAATTGGATTATGGAACGAAATCGGGAAATTCAATGTCGAAATTAGATAGAATTCAATGAAATCGATACGAACGACGACAAGAAAAAGATACTTTAGTCAATGTTTCATTAAAATGGTTTTCACAGTAAAAGCATGATAATGCATTTACGAGTACAATTCGAATGCGAAGAATCGAATGTTGCCACAAAAGAATTACACTCTTTCTTCAGACCAGCCACAATCAAAGACTCAACGCTGAAAAGAGTATCTCTCTTGTGAATTTCTCAATAAAAACAAGTCCATCTTAACATGTTTATTTAAACGAGAATGATGAGCGCTCTGTTTTTGTTCCGTATGCTGTGCTGTGCTGTGTTTTTTTATTTTATTTTATTTTTTTGTTGAATTTTGAAAAATCATCCGTAGCGTATTCGGGTGTTTTGGTTGGGCTGTCGTTTTTGTTTCATCATTGCCATTGTTCGTTCATCTCATCGTCGTCGTCTCATGTGATGCACAAGAAAAATGAGCACAACCAAATTAAAACGGTTCGACAGTGCGCACCGACTGAACGAACACTGATATATGATATAGAGACGGCGTGTGTGTGAGTGTGCCGAAAACACCATGCACCCGAAGTCGTCCAAAGGCAAAAGACGAAACGAAGCGCATGAAAGGAAGACACCGAGAATTAGAAAAATGAACAAAATGAAAAGCAGCAGAGAAAATGTCTTAATTTATCGTATGCTTCTTGGTTGCGCCTAAAGAGACACACCATTGTCTCTCGAGCAGTTTGTATATTGGCTGGAAAAGGACGGGGAGCGGGGTGTCGCTGTGTGTTGGTGAACAGAAAACGATTTATGCCTCGAATCACATCGTTAATGAATTATGTAATGTCTCACAGTGTCTTGCATTATGCCATGTGCACGAATGATTTTAGCGAGGTTTTAATGCTATTTAGCCACTAGAATGATAATGATGAACATGAACGTGATGCAGCAGCAGCAGCGGCACCCCTCCAAGACTCAGGCGCGCGCTCATCACATCTCTCTGTCTCTGACTTCTCAGAATGAAATTTAAATTTATTCTTGCTAAATCAATTTGTTCAGTACGAAGTGACGACGGAAGTATAAATCTTTGTGAACGTTTCAACGTTCTAATGAAAAATTCACACAAGATTTTTCATAGCGATCGGTTTGGCGAAAATTAGATTTTTTATATGTAAAAAATGGTGCAGAATGCGTCAAGCTGAAAGTGGAATCTGTGCGTACATAAAAGAAGCGACCGGGAAAAAGAATATTCTTGAAATATTCTGTATGCAATCAATGTGTGTTAAGAGAGCCCATTTTCATAAGTCTCGCTAAAAAATGGATGAACACACATAAACAAACAAACATGTGTGTATGTCGAAGCTAATGCAAACATCTCGAAAGATTCGATCCATGGCCCCCGCAGTAAACACACGCACGCACGCACACACTGAGCACATGGATGTGTTTTGGTGTGATTTGGTCGGTTCCAATACAAACCGTCCCACTTTAGCATGTTCATCACATCATTCACTTCCGAAACCCACCCGAAAAAAAATTATAACATTTTACTTTCGTTGGATATTTTTTTGCCGCGTTTTATGCGCAATGAATGAAACAAATCGACTGGATGAACGGAACGAGTGAACAAGCAGTTCGAGAAAATGTGTGTTATTGTAACACATAAATATCATGTTACGCCGTTTTTGTGTATTTTAGAAGTGCATACCAGTTCCATGTTCACATTCATATATATTTCAGTTCAATTGCTTCAGTTCATCAATGCGAGCGCTTCGATGGTGTGAACAGGGCCGAGATGGATTCCAACTTGGACGATATGGGGAAAAAACAAAGCCCATATACACGAACTTGTCAGAAATGAATGTGGAGAATGAGTTCATGTGAAAATGGCAAAGTATCATTGATGTGCGAAGCAGAAAAAAAAAATATATGTTAAAATAACAGCAAATAAAAGTTGAAAGAGCTTTGATATGCAGACAACATAAAAATATTGCACTGTGATTTAAAATCGATGCGGAGCAAACAAAAAGACAGTGAAACCGCTTGTCACATTGAGTGAATGAATCGATTGTGCAACGCATCGAAATTCGGATAGAAAAAGAGCAAGTAAAATCCAAACAGCCTTTCATTTAATAATGTAAAGCATGAATATTGTGCGACGCAGCGCTTTGTTCGTCGTTTTTCATCAGTCCATTTTTTTAACAAGTTTCATAAAATGTCACTTTTATGACAAGTCAAGCGAATTCATTTCATGTTATTTCGTCGTTCGTTTTTTTTTAAATGTGGACTTTGTCAATGGTGTGACACTGGCCACTGTTTGCTGTTGGGCTGTCGAAAATGAATTTTACGTGCACTGAAATACATGTTGAATGAATCGTTTCAATTTTATAATGGTTCGAACATTTACAATAAAATATCTGCAGAATGGCGGTGACGTCAAAGAACGTTGATAGTAGCCGATCGATATAATTAAATTAATTGGATTTGTTATTTCGCTACTTGTGATATTCATTTCCGTATTATAACGAATATTTCATTAAAATACTCGCGTCAGCTCAATATCAGGTGCAAAAATCCTTCCACGTTTTAAAGAACTTTTTCTATTTTTGCAATGAAACTATTTTCTTCAGGTTTTTCACAAAATGGTGCATTTTTTCTTCGCTTTGGCCGAGCATATCAGACACAGCACAACTGCGGCACGGTATGAAAATGGACGTGAACGCGCTGAACTAGGCGATAATACAAATAATAGGACGTGCAGAGTGCATAGCTTCTCGTTTTGCAATTCCGACGTGTTGTTCACACTAATTTACTTGTGCAAGTTTTTCGCCGTCTGCCTTCAATAGGATTGCTCGAAGTTTCTCTCGTTTGTACAAAGAAAAAACAAAAAAAGTTTTATTCAAAAATCCATTGCGCCCTTTTACGAGTGCTGTAATTATCTTGTTCGTTGCCATTTTTATTTATTTTAATAGTCATTACTACATTTGTTATGTTCTGTTGGGTTTGCACTTTTCTTCAGCTCATTTTTTTCAGCTCTCGTGTTATATTATTGTTATGTTGCCCGCCAGTCATTCGTTCATACAAAAATTTCGTGCACGAACAGGAATTTCAATGTTCTTTAGCGTGAATTTATGAAGTTTCCGATAGTTAGTAGAGTTGTGGACGAGTCAATAATATCCTTAGCTGACGCTCTCGATCTACTTTGTCGCCTTTGTTCTTCCGTTCTTTCTCTTCACCATTCGTCTTTCTGTAAGTGGTTCACCATGCGATAATATAGTGAATACCTGGCGGCACAATACAATCGCATATACATTCTAAATGGTTGGTTAAAGTGATGATTGATTTCAGTTATTGCTGCAATTTTACGACAGTTTTTTATGATCTGCAAATATGCCATGTGATCATAAAACCTAGACGAAATCGCTGAAATTGAATTTGTCGGTGCGATGTAACAAAAAATTTCTCATAAATAAATCTTCGCTCGCTAATTTTAAAAGTATGCGAATGAACAAATGGAAAGTATGCAGACAAATTGACACTTTTAAAAACCAAATCGATGAATCGCAATGAAATTTTTTTTGGATTTTAGAAAAAACTTTTATATTGCGATTCATAAAATGTCTGAAGTGGAGATAGAAAAAGTCCGAATACAGAAAAAATGGTTTGAAATTTGCACTTAAACAGATATCAGACGGCATCGCCTATTTTTTGGCATTGTTCATTCCACAAATGCATTTTATAATAAATACAGCGAAATTGATCCTGAAAGAATACAAGGGAAAAGTGTTAAAACACTACCTCAAGAGCCTGTTCGGCGAATAATCGTTGCGCAGCCACATTTCACTCACCGCAACGGATTTTCACTCACGATTTGATGCAGAGTCTGACAAAATTGCTCAATTGTATTGGCTGCGAAGCGGAGGGGAAATGCTGCATGCACACACGAATGGAGTGCCGGCTTTATTGCTACGCACCAGAGACGGATAATGTGCAACAGACAAATATAGCAAGCAGCGCAACAGCAGCAGCTTCGAATAGCAAGGTAATCCAATGCAGTGTGTGTTCAAAGGGATTCAGCTAGCTAATTGACGAATGCAACTGTCGCAACGTACGTATTCGGCATCCGCAAACTAGTTTCACAGTGCGCCATCACGTTCGTTCCGTCGTTGGGTGTTTTTCGAGTAGTCCGCGTGTAATGGCGTACAGCCGAATCGACAAATTTTACACCGAATACGATACCACACCGATTATGCTTTCTGTTTTGCAGACGGATGCTATGGCTTTAGTGATTTTCGTAACGTTGCCCAAAGAGGACGCATTTAATGTCTATTTCACGTGTGTGTTTGAACTCGTTCAAGAACTTCGCGCCCACTGGCAATATACGAATGACAAATGAAAAATACAGGATAACAAACGGCCGATTCGAATAACGGCGTGAATTACGAAAAATCGGCAAATCCGCAAGAACGAAGTGACAGTGAAAACATTATCAAAAATAAACAAACAAACGAAACAGATAGTCATATTAACGAATTGAAGAGAAGAAGAAGGAAAAAAAACAGTAACAGAACTGCCCAATCAGAAATTTTGATTAGTGTGGATTTTATTTATGAAATCGTGCGTGATGAATTTGAAAATTAGTTCGATTTATGGGTGTTCTTTTGCAGAACAAAATCAGTTTCAGTTATTTATGATTATGATTTAGTTGTGCTCGGTTGTGCCGTGTTGCCATCCATAGCCGTTGAATGAAATGAAATGAAAAAAAAAATCGAAAGAGAGAAACTGAAGTGTATTTTGCAATCCAACCGAAACTACTGAAGCAAAAATCGAAGGGAAAAATCGCAACAATATCAACATTATAGCGACGAATTGCACGGATCAAATCACGCAACACTGCAAATATTTTTGTGTTTATTTATTAAATTTTTGCCTTTGATTTATTTATTTGTGTGTCTTGTGTTGCATTCTCTGCTCGCGCCGCTCTCTATCGAAGGCATAGACTCGCACTTGAATATTCTTACGTTATCCGAGAGGAATTCATTGTTTTGTTCATTTTTTCCCATTCTGCAAATATCGAATGGACTGAGAAGAGAGATATTACAAAGTACATCTAAGAGCCAATATCCATTCAATACAATCACGGCAAAGAGCTCGCGCGCTTCAAATTGTTTTTTTTTCTTTTTTACTTTTCGTTGTAACGTTCTCGTTTTGTTTTTGTGATTTCGATGGAAGAAAAATAGCCGAAAGTGAGTGAAGTTATTTTTTAATTTACTGAAAAGCAAAACAAAAATAAAACAAGTAACGAAAGCGAACACAATTTTGTCATGCTTTCGGTTGTTCGAGAATTGTAAGTGAATTGAAAAAATAAAACAGTTGAACAACGTTCAGGTGCTCGGCAAGTTTTATTGAACCAACAGCAAAGTGAATGAAACCCCATTGAAACGATTAGTTGAGAAATAAAATCATTTGAAATTTTTATCTATCGTTTTAATTTTTATTTGTGTGCCTCTATCTATGCCCGCGCTGGATTACGTTCATCAGTTCATCATTTTTCAGTTGGAAAGTTGATCTCTCGAAATAATTTTTTTGCTTTATGCCTACGATTTGAAAATTTGATTGGCCTCATAAAATTGGAAACGAAGAAAGAATAAAAAGGTTAAATTTTTATTTGATTTTTTAATTGGGAGATAAAAATTTTAAAACACCCAAATTTGGTATTGTGTGAACATAAAATCCCATCGATTTCAACAAGACAAACAGTGAAATACCAAATAAACCATCAACAACGTCATAGTGTTTTTGAAATGTAAGTGGACTCATTGAAATTTATGTTATTCTTTGGTTAGTGCATGCCGTTAGTGAATTTTGTAGTCGTGTTGTGATATTTAATTTTGTTTATAAAATTTATTTGTGTTGGATCATTTAAATGTATGGCCACTGTGTGGTTGGCCAACGCAGCAAACCGATCGAAAAAGCAGCAAGTGCAATTTATTAAATAAATATTGTTCATTTAAATGCGAATAGCGAATCGGCATGAAAATGCAGACTGTGAATATAATGCGAATATAAATAATAACCGATTTGTTTTTTCGATCGAATGCGAAAATATGAAAACTTGTGGAACACAGTCAGTGGCATTTTTGATCTACATCTACAATCTCTATTTAAATGGTTGGTTTTTATTTTTCGTTTGTTCGGTTGTCATTGACGAGGCGGCGGCACGATGCAACGCAGTGCTTTATGCCTCCAGATTCAGAGCATTCCAGAATATAACCAACCGGCAGCAACAACACAAATATTCATTATTACGTTTCATTTTTCATTGTGTGTATTTCGATTGAATCGGTGAATGTTCGATTTTATGTCGGCCTATCGCTTCGATCATTTATTAAATAAATAAATGCTCTGTTTAACCGAAACGAGAGAATAAAAAAGAATGCTCCCATAAAATATTATTCATGAAAATAATGAATCAATCGCGATACCTGGAGTGTTCGGAGCGCTATTTAAAGCGTTTAAAACACGCTCCGTGCTTCGAACGAAAACCGCATAGAACAATGGGGCTTTTCAAGCGATTTAATTATCATCTAAAACAAACTGGCTGCGTTGCTGCGAAATTTCCCATTTCTTTTTACTCCATTCGAATGCTTTCGGTTATATAATGTTGCGAAAGTCTGGAAACGAAAATTGTAGACGCGCATTTCAAATGCTGCATATTTAAAAAAGTATATTTTTTTCTAGTATTTGATGTGTGATTCGGTGCGAGAGAGAGTGAATTCTGTGCCGCTGTGTGATGGTAGCCGTGAATATATTTCAATGCCCTGCATGAAATTCGGCATTTCGTCCATATTCAAGTATCCCGCTGACACAGTTTCAGTATTTGCAAAAGCAACATTTATTCGAAGGCTACGCAATTTAATCAAACAACCCCATTTCTAATGCACGAAGCGCACACAAAAATACTATCTATCTTTGCGCTCGTTAAAATGATGCGTTCATTTTTGGGCGCTGAAATGATAAAATGCCATCAATATTGCTGCGTGCAATAAAAATCACAGCCAGTGTTTATCCCACGACGAAGACAAGTGAACAATATATTCATTGCACGCAATCACACAGACAGCCCAAACGAATCGCTCGGGCTCAACGATCTCTCGCCCAGTTCTAATGTATTTTGCATGCGATCCGCGCTAAAAACCCGAAAAAAAATATATTCCAATAAAATGTTTGAGATTTCATAAATCGTACACGAGCGCCTCTTAAATTGAGCAATATTTTCCAACGTGATGTTTCGTTGCCACGTAAAACTATGACGATATCAAACTGTGTCTTAATTCCGTTTAATTTCAGTCGATTCGATGTTTGTTACTGTGCCGTGTCGAGTGTGTGTTTGTGCGTTTCGGGAAAAAACTTTTACCCCAAACACGCGGCTTCGTTACTAAGTAAAAGAGCTGATTTCGTTCATTAGCGTTCAGTTTGCAGAAAAGTCATAACGACAGCTATTTTCTAAATCCCCATTATTTTCAACACTGTTTTAATTTACATATTTGATTTCATTGGAAAATTGTGAATTTTCAACACCATTACCGCACTCATACACGCGCCAACTGCTTCCTCACGCATCGCACAAGACTGAACAAAGAAAATTGATCTATTTTGCTGACACCGAGATACGGTAATCTATACATTTACACAATTTACAGCTGTTTACATGTATTTACCGATGAAAATCGAAGCTAATGAAAATATTACATGTGGGACTAATTACGAATTATTAAATAATTTGGCTGAGTGTGTAAAAATGTTGCTATGCAAACAATGCTTGAACTTTAGCATTTTCTCTGTCGTCTTCAGCAAGGAATCACATGAAATTTATTTCGTCGGCAAAGTTTCAAAACTTTGCTCCGATAATGCTGAGTAGATGGTTGAGTTTCGCGCTATTATTCCGTTGAATCTCTTTTATTTTTGAATATTGTGGGCCCGCGTATGTGTCGTTCTCCCCTCATTTTCGATGCATGCATACTTTTTTGTTTCAAGTCGTTTCGTTTTAATTAATCAGCCATTGTTGCCAATGTTTGTCTTAACTTCACGAAAAATAATCATTCTTAATTAAATGTAATTCGATGTTGGTTGTTACACAACGGCAATGAGCATGCTGTCGAAGTTAAGAAAGGAAAGAGGGAAACTGGGACACACGCACATACATAAAATTCGCCTGCTCACAAATTAGAGCCGAGAATCCGATGCGGTAATGAATTTTAATTAAAACGTTTCAACGATCTCAGATTATTATTTGAGACAAGAGCGAAAACCAAAGCGAATTTCGTTGAGATAGAGAGAGGAATTATGACACGTGGACCACAGCGAAATCGTCATTTACTGAATGGTTAGCAATTTTCGTTGGTTGCAAACAATTTTCGAAATCGAACGGGCAAATTCGAAGACACACTGTCACCGCGGTCATTCAAGGCTTTTCCAAAGAAGAACAAAACCTACATTTCACCTAGGAAATGAGACCATAAAAATCCAATGAAATGCCTTACATTTTTTGCACTAAAAAGAACTAAATTGGCAAATAGTTTTGCTTTCATTTCGAAATTTTTAAGGCGTTTTTTCTTTAAATGGTTAATCGAAACCAATAAAACGCGACAAAATGTTGAAAGACATATAAAATAGTAAAGTCATTACTTTTTTTAGTGAGTTTCATTTGATGATATTGAATTGAAAAAAAGGGAGAGAGCTTCATCGATTCATTCCTAATGAAATCGAATTCATTGTATCGAAATGGGAATAATCAAGAAATAACGAAACAAAAGCCAAGCGAGAGAATGAAAGAATTAAGAATCGAACGGCCAAAATCATTTCAAAATCGATGAAAAATCTGGAATGCGATGCATGCAATTAAATTTCAAGCATTGCTAGCCCACTCGAAGTGGTTGACGTTGGCACAAAAACGGACTCGAACTGTTTAAATTGATATTGTGCGGTTTTATCGCCCAGTAAAACGATTGAACATTGAACGAAGCTGGAAAAATATTATCAGTTTTTGCCGGTTGCGCGTTGTTGTTTGCATTCGAAATTAAAAGACGAGAAAAAACGGCCAAATGTGCTGAGCGCTCAAAATACACGTTAAAAAGAAACAAATTAACTGCGGTTGTCTTTGCTCGTTGAGAGATTTTATTCGTTATCCGAAGTGCTTTTGCTGCCGTTTTTTCTTTATCATAATCAATGCTCTGACCGTTTCAAGATGCGTTTTTTTAAGATTCGTTTCTTCGTTTTCACTGTACATCTTTTTTAAAGATGTTTTCCATCTCATTCTCAGTTCACAAACAATTAAACACGCCAAAAAAAGCAATGAAGCTGAAAGAAATGTGTATATGAAACGGCGCACCACTAGTTCTGGTACTTGAATCGCGTGCGACGTTTTCCATTTCTTTACCATCTCTTGACTTCTTCTCACTCGCTCAAGCTGAATATTTATTTTCAACGTGCTTCCATTTGTTTGGTTTTGTTTCGATGCTCTGTGCTGTTCGCGCTGATGAATCAGACAGTCAAAGTTCTTTCGACTAATGAGCTGACACTGTCAAAATCAATGCCTGCCTAGCCATCTCGTAGAGTCAGCCGAGGTGAACGCGCATTACAAGATACTAATCAAGTGCTATCTCTTTTGCGCGCGCCAACTGAAAAAAAATGCTGTTGTGCATTCACATTAATTCGCCTCTCAGTTACGCTGCTGCTGCTGCTGCATGGTGCGATGTTGATTGTCTTCAGTTATGTTCTTTTACACGTATTTCGTTGGTGCTGGACGCATAGCACCGATCTGTCGCTTTGGAAAATTAAATTGATATTTATATGATTCGTTTTGTTCTTCCATTTTTGCTCTCTCGCTTTGTTTATTTATTTACATTTTACCTGTGTGCATGAGGGTTCTCTCTTTTCTCATTCTATGCATGTTTTTTTTGCTGGACTGAACGTTCTCTTCATCTCTCAATTACAGCACGAATGGTAAATATACACCATGGCAATTGCATTCATTTCTTACTTCATTATTGTTTTTGTTTTTGCTGCATTTGATCTCTTTGATGCCCAACGAGACGACGGCAAAAAAACACCAACAAAAAGAGAAAATCCTAAAAGAACAAAAACAAAAAATGCAGAGATTTTAGGGGAAAAAATCTGTTTGGATGCTTGTAAATTTGTTTTGTTCGCCTATTTCAACATCGAATCCATGCTTATCGCATAATAAGTTACACGTAATTGCTTTAAAGTCTGTGTTTGTCGAGAATTGTGTTGAGCTTTATCTTATTTTGCCTTTTCGGTGTTCAAATGATTGACATTGCACCATTTTTTGTTATTTTCTGTGTCTCCTTTTTAAATTGATATCGGGCCATTAATGTGATACATCAAAGATATCGAGCGTTCATTGAGTTGTAAAATGAACAGTGAAAAAGTGCCAAATGTACAATTTCGAGACAGAAAAAGGAAAAAAAACATGAATTATACAAAAAGAACTTGAATTTGGCATTTTAATGAAGTCAGTGCAAAGGAGATACGGTTCACATTCGAAGAGGAATCGTTGTAGATGTAGAAAATCGATAGCATCGGTCAAACGAAGTCAATTGCTTACAAGGTCGTCATCGTCGCACTGCCGAGATTCCATCAGGTAGATTTTAAATTGACTGATCACCAAAATTCATCAAAAAGGCAAATGTTCAAATTGTTTACTACAAAAAAAAAAAATAACAATAAGAAGCATAATGCCAAGCGATAAAGTCGGCAATAAAAGCGAGAACATCGTAATCAGAAAGGAATAGACGATTTGTTAGAACATTTAAGTGACGGAGACAAGTGCACATAGCCGATTACATTGTGTTCGGCGGAGAATATCAAGTGTGAATATTAATATTCCAATCGTCGTATGCGATGCCCCGGCGAGATGGCCCATTAGAAAATGTATCGCATCGGCATAAGTGGCTGCGATGCACACAAACAGCAGCTCTTTATCTTCAGCCAACGTTTTATATGTTTATCAAATAAGTGAGAGCGTTAAACGTGAACGAAAACGATATGCGACCATCCTTTTTCGAAGGTAAAAACCGACCGAATTCGATAAGAGCCATTTGATTCAAAGTGCCTCGCGGTAAGCAAAGTATCAAGCAGTTAAACCGCATATTCATTAAATATTCTCGCTGATGGGCTGTCTTAACATTCGGTTGCAACACATTTTCTTTGCTTGTCGGTGATAAAACAACGCTTTACCTAACCAGCAAGCGGGGACAAAAGCCAGAATCAGCTAAAATCTAATGTTAAAACAAAATAAAGTGATAAAATATGGGCGAAAGAGAGAGGCAGCGAGCGAAAAGGGTTCGTTTTCATTAAATGTCATTTTCTAAGTTGGTGTAATGGGTGACGGCGATCGAGGTGCGCCACTCCAATTTCACTGAAACAGCAACAACATGAAAATTTATTTGACTGAATGTTGGAATCGATTAAAAGATCTTCGTCTTGTTTTTCGACTTAAATGAAAACGAAAAATTAAAAAAAAAAAAAAAAAAATCAGGTAAAAAAAAATGTGTTCGATCCAAAGTTGAAGCGGCCCGCAAGCCATACACCATTAAATTCCCTTTTCCACTCGCATACTGATAGAAGGCAAACAAATTTATAATACCGAGAAAACAAAATGACAGAGTGAAATGGAGGAAGTGAGAGAGCGAGTGAGCGGTCAAAGAGGAAAAGGTGCGCAAGAGTACGGGCGACGATATGGTTTATTGAGTGAAGCAACAAAACGAACCAACCATCGAAACTTTAAAATCCCAAACGTATTCAATTATTTATTTAACATTAAGACATTTCTCCTTGTCTTCATCTTTTGGCTCTCCATCTCTTCTTTCGGTCGATTCACTCAGCCGCTGTTTTAGGGTATTTGGTGCGCTTTGTTTTAAGGCCCATCAAACAGCGAACGATGTGCCGAACGCATTTCGAAAAGAAACATACAATATAATAAATTAAGAGATCGTTTTCGTCGGTGCCTCGGCTATCTTTAAAAACCAAGCTGATTGCTTATACAAACACATGCACTACACAATCGACATCAAAACTCCGACACTCTTCTTCGGCACACACATACACAATCCAACAACAGATATGAAGAGAATTTTATCTTTCTAATTGTTCTAAAATGGCGTACGCGTCGAAATTTGTAAGACATACACACACAAACAGTGTTGATGCCTTGTGATTCGTTGTGTGTTGTGTTGGCTGAAGTTGAAATTGCCGATAATTGGAAGCACGAGAAGACGCTCTCGATACTGATTAAATAATAATCAAAGAAACTGGCTACAGAAATGGTGCATCAACAGGCAGGAAATCGTTGGTGAATAAGAAACATCGAAATGTTGTTGTATGTCATTATTTTGTTTAAAAACAAAACCAACCATTTCCGCAATTCCTCCATCCCAATGACCAAATGTTCAAACGGAAACATTTTCCATTTTGTGCATAAATTAACAAAAATGCTCGGCTGTCAAATAATTGGACCGTGCTAGTTGTGATTTACTTTTCACAGCTTCTTTCCAAACGAAATAAAAATAGTTCACATTGATCGAATATCCACAAACTAAACACAAATTTTATGAATTCTGAAGTCATTAAATTGGTGTTTGTCATAAATATTCGGTTTCACATGTTCTGTCAACAGCCAATTCACACTGCACCTTTCGTGTTCATTTCATCGTATGCATCGGCGAAATCCGAGTGAACAACATGCATAATTTACAACGCTACATGATGGCAAATGTACAAGCTATCCATTTGCATGTCAAATGAAATCGATATGAAGCGATCGGATCGGAATGGAATGGAATGTTTCACTCAATTCGCTCATTTGAAGTGAGCATATAAAATATTCAGTGAGCAAATGCCAAAATGCTACAAAAGCCTCACAAAATTCACAACGATGTAATAAATTTCAGTTTGTCATCATCTACAAAGCTCATTGCTTAGTATAACACCCAAAACAACAATGCCATTAAAATATGCAGCAGCATGTTTTTAGTTGCTGCTGCCGTTGCTGAAATCAAAGTAAATTTTTTCTTTGCCACATCACGTTTTTCCTTTTTGCATTTTTAGAACGAATTTTGATTTTCTTTCGAAAATTTGTTCGAAATTAGAGTGAATGTGTGTTTATCGATGACAAACGATAGACCTTTAGCAAACAAAAACCATTTGTTTGACGTGTTTTGAAGCGTCCCGTTTCATGTTTCAACGCCAACATCAACACCAATCTCATTTTGAGTTGAAAATCACATTTTTATATTTGTTTGTCATGATTATTTGTTAAATTAGAACATTATCAAAGAATGACGGTTTTGAACAAAAGTCACATTGTTGACACACACACAAAACAAAAAGAATCGTCCGAATTTCTGTTATGAAAAAAAAACAAGAGCTACTGAATAGAGCGATCAATGGATGAACACATAATGGCTTCACATCACACAAGCACAATCCATTCAGTGATATGTCGTTTCTGCTTTTTCATGACGGTGTGCAGTTCAAGTGTTGGTTATGATTTCAGAGAAGTAGGAAACAAAAACGCAGTTAGAGAAAATAAAATAAATTGACGACAAATGGATCGAGAGAAGTAAATTGCAACATCTCCAGAAGAACGGTGGCAGCGGCGATGAGATTCTGTGGCGGCAACCATCAATAGCTTACAAAGTTTTAAGGGAGAAAACGAAATGATTGAATAAAAAAAGAGGAACACAAACGACGAGAAACCGGTCTGCACTGCAAAACTTGGCATTTTTTCCCTATATTCACACATTCAATAAATAACAAATAAATATTGAATGTAATTCCTTTTTGTTTCCATTTCGGTTTGAATATACTCTTGCGCAAAAATGAATCAGAATCGAAGAGGCAAAGCGAATCGAGATCACCGAAGAAGCAAAACGAAGAAAGCATATTGCAGAAATGTGGCTGTGAATGGGAACAAAATTGCTGTGTAAAGCTAAATATGAAATAAGAAAGTGGAAAAGATGAAACCGTGGCGATAATCGGACGACGTTATGGAACTTCCAATGTTTGATGATGGCTGTTATGGCGAAGCTATCAGAACTAGCGAATAAATAATAAACGAATCGAATTCCGATAAATAATCATCTGATTTCGCCTTGTCTCTGATGTTCCACAAAAATTCTATTAAATCCATAGCCACTTCGGCCATTCCGTTAAGATTGCTTGCTTGCGATGACACTGACTCTCCGGTTGGCACCGTTAACTACACCAAATCGATGCATAAATAATAAACATGAATTGGAGCATGCCATGAGATTTCAACATGCGATTTCATAAACCGAAACGTAATTATTAAATGTTATTGTTTGGCGAAAATCAAAAGTGATGGCGCGCACTAACGATATTGTTCCAGCCAAATCGATTGTGCACTATCTCGGTACGCATAAAAAAAACTATCGAACTCTCAAAGTCACAATACTATCGGAAAAATCTCATTTTTGCTGTGCACAGCAACTTCGAATTTGTCGAACGGCTACCAGAATGGGACGGTTCGTTTAATGTTTGCCGAATATGAAAACCAATGTTCCATTGAGAAGTGAATTGTGTATTCTCATTGTCGCCTATGCCACAATTACTTACTGGGTGCGGGTGCGGTGTATTTTGTTTGTGCCTTTCGGCACTTTGCGCTCCCATCGGTCCGCACAATGATTTTCACAATGCCATAGACCAAATACAAATTGATGACAAATACAATAATTTAGCGGTCGAATCGATCGGCCAGCATCATCGGCATGCTGTTTTTATCTGGGGTCTCTTGCAGCAATTTTCGAATATCATCAGTTTTTTTAGTCCTCATAACGCGCGGCATTTGGTCAAAATCAAAGAGGACACAAATATCTAATCTTTCCTAATATTACAATCGATTCGCACACCAGGCGGCGCAAACACAATGACATCAAACTAAAAAGGACGAATTGTTTCGTTACAAAGGCCAAACAACATGAAAAATGGTTTTCATACACATTTTTTCTCCGCATCCAGGCTTTGAATTCATCGAAAGGCGACCGTATTATTCCATTGATGAAATGACTTTACAGTCGAAAAATGCGCGAACAAAACGCGTGTTGAAAACCAAAACTGGTTCAATGAATCCATTCATTTATCGGCTTTCTTTAAGTGCGATTTTTCACTGATTTATCCTTTAAATGTGTGAATAAGAATTGCTTATGTGTGTATGTGCCGACGAGATTTATCGCTTTTGTTTGAAAATAGTATTTCATTTTGTCATCGTTTATCTCGATTGAACTGTGTGCTTCTTCTTCTGTGACTTTCGTCTTTGGCGAAGCGCTTGCTCATCGAAAGCCAACTAGCTCAAATGAATCTATGGAACGATGAATACAACAACAACAACAACAAAATCTATGCAAAACGAAACCACCAAAATGGCAATCAATACTCTTAAGTATGACGATGACAACATTCACACAATGGTGCTATCATCAAAAAATGAATTGCGAAAAATTTCCCATTTTAAATCGTATTTTCGGTTTCTCTCTAGTTTTTTGGCGTCTAGCAAAACAGTAGAAAATCCTGCGCGTAATTCACAGCTCTTTTGCTGATTTAATTTTTTTTCATCCGGACGCATTTGAAGCTGGATCACTTTTTCGCTCCATCGTTTTCGCGTCTCTATTCACACCAGCTTTTGTGCGATGGCTGAAAAGAAAAGTTTATTCTTTTCGCATGTTGGCCATAGCGAATCGCATTCACATTTTGCCGATGCCGTCGTCTTTACAACTCTGACAATATAAAAGCGACTTATTCGGCAACGCAACACCCATTCCGCGCAAATAACCATTTCCGTTGAGATACATTTGGTATCAATGGAGAAAATGCTTCGATTTTCCCTTGATGTTACTACCATATTTGCGAATGGTCTTCCCTCGTAACGCGCATTCGATTTCGTTTCATGTCTTCTGCCTTCCGTAGCTTCTATACTCTGCATTGTTCATATTGATGTATATTTGGTGGTGCTGTTGTTGTTCCTGCTATTCGGTATTCTAATTTCCATCGATACGAAAGCGTGTAAGATTCTCATCGATTTTTTTCGATCGAACCGGATATTTATTCTTTTTTTAGCTTGGATTTTCTTCTTCACGCACTCCCTTTTCTTATTCTCTGTGCTTTTGCGATTGTGCCTTCGGCATCCGCGACGGCTCAGCGAACAAAAAAAACGTAGATCCAAATATAAGTGCCGAATATAGTCAGAAGTGCTCAATATGATAAAAAAAAGCCGAATCGCATAGAGAACCAGCCTCATTGAACTGGAAATAATAATAATAATTTTTAAGAGGTGTTGGTGCGTATACATCCGTTTGAGTGTTGGCAGTTCTGTGCGAATTTATTTTATATGCGCATTCAAATTTGTATATGCTATTTCGCCTTCTCACATCACTATGCTATGGTTTCGCCTCTCATTTTTAGACACCCGAACATTTGGCTTGAAATGAGTACACAAAACCAAATGCAAAGAAAATCCAACCAAAAAAAAAATATGTGCCATCATGAGCAAAAAGACAAACAGAATGGAAAGGATCAATTCAGAAAGAGAAAGAGAGGGAGAATTTGAAGACGAAATAAAAATTACGACAAAATGTTCATGTTAACGCATTGTTATCGAACACCATTCATATGCTAAACTGCGATGTGCTGCCATTGCGTCAAACAAAGCAACCAACAATGAGCCGTTCTGTTCAAGTAATTGTCATTGTTAGTTCTTATGGCTGTTTAATGGATGCATATCGTAAATGTATTGTTTAGTTAAACGACTTTTTCCACTCTCTCTCTCTCTCTCTCTCTCTCTCTGTCTCTCTGCCCATCTTCGTGTTGGCCCTCTACGGCGTTCGTCTTCGGCTATGCTTCGATCTTTCGTCATCTTTGGCAAATTTTTTCCAATATCTCCTATTGTGAAGGCACCTCTTGTTCTAAGGACAAGTGACTCGGGGCGAAAGGAAACAATAACAATAGGCCAAGTGGAAACGGAATGAGCGGATTAGAGGGAATAACAAGTACAAAAATGCATGACACAGCAAAACTCCAAAACTGAAACGCATTTTGAAAGTGTGAACGCAGATTTTTCCACTGAAATTGACACATTTAATGGTAGCTAGAAAAAGGGTCGAATGCCAAATGCATGCGGCGGCGACCACGGTGAAAACGAACCGATAACCAAACGCAAAATGCATTGGTCAATGCCAAATTTAATTGAATTCTCCATTGAAATGCAATGAGCATTGCGAATGGCTATGCTGGAAATCCAACAAATGATTGCACAGGTTAACCAAATGCAATTGCATTCATCCATCGAATACCTGTCCAGCACAAATGCTGGTTTTTCGGAATTTTCCGCTTATGCATTCTGGCATCAAGAAAAGAGGCCGCTTTGAACAATGAACTGGAAAAAAAACCTTCACATCACTGGATATCTCTCAGTTTCAATTATCATTTTGCTTGGTTTTAGGTAAATTAGTTTCGGACCACGTGAAGCGTCTGGCTTTCCAATTCATTTGGCCTTTGTTTGTGGAAAAATCTGAAAATCACTGGCCACAAACAACAAAGTAGCCGAATGGCAATTTTTCACTGCAACTTCATATCAACGCTGATAAACTGAAAAAAAGGAATTTACCATAAATTTTCAATGCCTGGACCATTTAACCAAACCACTTACACACGCATTTTCCATGCGTCGAACCCAAACCGCATCGTATCAGACTAATTATAATGACGTTATGTATGCAATAACGATATAATGTTTGGGCTGGCATTTGCTGCACATCAATAAATTAAAAACGCACGCATATTAAACATGAACACCAGCTGAATCGAGCAACGAACAAAAAATGGGCTTCGCGATAAGAATTTTTAATTTCAAGACACACCAAACGCACGCTTTAGACAGGCCAAGCAAGAGTGGCAAGATAAAAAGAGCCATTCAAGCCAAGTCTCAGTTCGTTATTCGTAGTTGTAGAGTATTTGAGCATTTCTTTCATTTTCGTTGCATTGAATGTGTTAGCTGTCGTTAATTGATGCTAAGCATTCGGTTCGGTTGCTCGGCAATATTTAAAAGCGACAGCTTATCGCATTTCGATTTCATTTAGACGAACACGAGCGCTTCGCGAGAGTGCGATAAGCCGGCTACGCCAGGCGAGAGAGTGGTTTTTTGTGGTTGGTTTGGACAATTTATTGCTGATGCTGGTGGAAATGTATTTTTCGACTTGAATTATGGTGATTAGGCGATGGTTCAAGTGCTGATGAGATAGTCAATGTTGAGGTTAGAGAACTTGCCTGCCATAGAGACGAAAATATTCCGTCAAGGTTGTGACACAAACACACACATACAGCGACCGAAAACCTGAAGGCGAAAACAAATGTGTGACATACAAATGTAAAATTACGCCAATAAATTTTCAAATGACAAATGAATGCATTAATAAACCGACCGAACAACAGCGAATTAATAACAGAGCGAGCGAAAGAGAGGTAGGAAGAGAGAGTGCAGAATGGAGCTCTGAAATTTCATTGATTCTAATCTGACAGTTGGAAAATTATTGCAAAAGAAACAAATTAATTTTCGAGAGAGATAAAATTCGACTTTAGTTGCTTTATTTCATTCCGATTTGTGCGATTGCCGTTCGTTCAACTGCCACTTTCTTGCATTCCGCCAGCCATGCAATTCGATAGTTTCATCGAACTAATTTACATTCGAATGCGCGCACAGTCGCTCTGTACTCTCTTCTATGCACTCCGCGCATTGTTTTCCCTTCTGGATTCTGTAGAAATGGCAGAAACCAAGACATAAATTAACAACACACCGAAACGCATTCACTGCCATCGCGCACACAACAGAAAGAGAACAAGCCAAAGAACCGAGCAAACCAAAGACGAACAAAAAATATTGCGCTTGATAAAAAAAGATATACACGATCATCAATTCATTCTTCATCTTTGCTTGGAAAATATCGCGTTGCATATCCATTGCGCATTGCATGCTCTCATATATGATGGATAATGAAGAAATGTTGGCAACCGAATGCCATACAATGAACATTAGTTAAAGTCAATGTAAATGCTTTCGAAAATTATTAGAATATTGTCTAATAGCTGTTTCGGTAATATGATACAGCTCCAGGATCGATGCGAACGAATGGCACAGAGCTTCGCCATATGAAATTGACTAAAAATAAACCCACATTATTTGCTGCGATTGATGCATTCTAATGTGGTTTTTCGCTTAAATCTCTTGAATTAGATGCGGGCCCATAATTTCACATGTCGGCGATACGCATAGAAAACGATAGATACATACATATCGAATTTTATGCAGCGTTGCTTTCGTCCTATGGCAATTTTTCAAATGTGTCACTTTTGACTTGTGCGAGAGTACCGCAGCCAAAACAATGCCACCGTTGCAACTGAAGCGTAAGAAAGTAAATGATCAGCGCACTCACATTAGCCCGATTCATTTTGCCTCTCTGCCGTGGCAGGCAAAGTCTTCACCGTGTTTCTTCGATGCGGGGGGGAAATACACTACACTTTATAACAATTTGAATACATTGACAAATTGCTGCCATTTTCACATCTAAATTGAACGCTTTCGCTCCTTTCAACTCAATAAATTATTATAATTGTCATTGTTGTTATGCGACAAAGTGGATCATTATTTGAACACGTGTATTTTGCCTATGCCGAACAATGCCAATTTTCGGCTGCAACCGGATCTACTTGATTTTAGGTTTTGAAGGATGCGAAGGAAAAAACAAAGACAGGTTTTGCGCAACATGACTTCTTATGATGACGTGAATTGAAAATAAATAAATTTTGACTGCAATGTTTACTATCTCGATCCACATTTTGGCTTCACGCAAAATGAGCAAACATCGTCAAGGTATCCGATTTGAAAAGAACCACATCGAACCCATGCGAAACTCATTTCATTAAATCTCATGCTGAAAATCCCAACAAGTCGCACACACTTCGTTTCTTAGGTGCCAAAATCGCGTAACTTTTCCATACGACGCTTCCTTAAGAAGTAAATCAAGCTAATTTCACATAATCTTCTGAATTTATACGCAACAATTTTTATCTTTCGCTCTTTTGCCCCCCGCACACATTTTCTTTCGGCGGAACGGTAATTTCACTTATTCATCTTCTCAGAGCGCGCACAATTTTTCCACGACAATTTCCTTCTGTATCGCATGTGAAAGCACTGGACCGAAATGGAGCGAGAATGGGAAACAGTGAGGCAGTGCCAAACGAGTACTTTCGATGGTGAGCGGATTTTTATTATTGTTTTCTATTCGGCGCCACGCTCTCACCGATTTGAAGATAAAATGTTATATTACAAATAATTTCGGTACGCTTTTGCGCTATCACACGGTTTCTTGGAGGGAAAAAATATGGTCACACAAAAACTGAATGAAAATATAAATAAGGAGATAAAGGGAATGCGTTAAGAACTTTGATAATACGTAAAATCGTTGTCATTTCACACAGCAGGATATAAATATTTCAGAACGTTGATTTGTTCACCTGAAGTAAAGAAACTTCAAATGTTATTGTCACCCAGTGACAATTCAGCCGAATCAAATGGATTTAGGTGTCGCGCATTCGCTGTATTTCTTCCGCTTTTGCCATACTTTTTTCGGCTGAGCTCAATGGTTTTGTCAGATTTCGACTTTCCAAATCGATGTACTGATGTGAAATAATTGCGTTCGAGATCCAAGCAATCGAGTAAAGGACTCGACACAGATGACGAGCAAAGAAGGTAAAAAAAAGAAAACAATTTTAATGATTCTTCATTTGTTACATCTGCGAGGCAGCAAAAAATCGCTGGCTCTTTGTGAGAAGGCCCAATTTGTTTACTTGAGATTTAGAATTTTCGAATGACAGGCGACAACATTTCAACATTTTACTTGTCAAATTCAGGCAAACGCCAATCCCAGCAGAAACGTTATACACATTTCATTCCAGTATTCGGTGGTTTTTTCTTCATTCCACCATTTTTCGAATATGAGCGTCTTTGCTCACAATTCAATGCAAATCCAGGCTTTCATTTATCACCTAACAAACGCAAAAAATATATCCGCATTGCAATACACAATCGACATGCATCGATTCATCTTTCAGAAATTTCGACTGACATTTGAAACCTGAAATAAAGAGCTGAAAAACACACCCTGAAATCGCATCTTCGCAATTTGTTTTTTTTTTTTTGTTCATCCATTTGCAAAATTCTCTGTAAAATGTTGACTTGCTGCATATCAATCGACGATGCGAACGTCCCAGAAAGATGTTTTTTTCCCGCTGTTTTTCTCAATTTTGACTGTAGAGTACGTAGAAACAATCTATTTTTATGCAAGCAATGTCGACTAATAAAATAAAATTCTCCGAAGGATTCTTGCCTTTCGCTTTTGCAGCGGTAACGGCGGTGGATGCAACGCCTGTGTTCATTTCGCGAGAGTTCGTTTGAGCGAATCACAAAAATAATCAATCAAAATGGTATACGCAGTTGTTTGCGTTGCGATTCATTTATCGCGTTTTTATTGTATGCTTCTCGTGTTTTGTACATTTAGCCATGCTTATGGTTTTTGACTTGAAATGTGCCAGGAGATCGAAAGAGAGTGAGAGAGAGGATATTTGTTGTGTGCATTCGCAAGCCACCCAAAACCACCAAAAACATCGGCAATAATGTGGCATTCTCGTGATGCGATACGATTTGCGGTAAGCAACGCAACATACCAATGCCTAGCATTTCATTTTTTACGACAACCGAATGCGGAAATCTTTGGGGAATCGACTAAATTTAAGTAAATATTCGCTTCGCATTTTTCGACTTGAATTTCTTTCCGTCGTCTCGTCTTTTTCCGCCACACACAAATGAACTCGAATGCGATAATAAAAAAATAATCCGAACGAAACAATAAACATTTGTTATTCGATTTGTATCGGTGGCATTTGAGGAGATGAATAACGAACAAACGATTGATGTTGCAAAAGGAAAAGTTTCATTTGTTTCGGAATAGAATATCTGCGAGCTGACTGTTTTATAATGGCTGGTCTTAAAAAGGAGTCTGGCAATCATGTGCCACACAAATGCAATACGCACATTTCGAATCACGCACATATGCTATTCCTATGCCATAATGGTTTTTGCTATTAGACAAAGATAGAAGCACGCAACGAGCGCCCGATAAGTGCACATTATTTCTTGGGGAAAATCGAAGTAGATTTGTAGTAATGCGATCTACAGCACCAGGCACAATAACACCGAATTTTTGTTTTAAAATGAATGCGCTCGTTCAACCGATAAATTGACGAAAGTGCTTCGGCATCAGGATATTAAAAAGAATGCACTGATGATTCGAATAATGATTTGATTGTGAGAGCGTTAGACAATAAGCAAGCTGGCTTGTGGAGAACAACCCTCAAAATGGAACGCAAACAGAACACGTCGCCATAGTAATAGATGGATGGAACGCGTGAACGTACGCAACGCTCTCCAAACACTCAATTTCGCATTTAGTTTGAACAAGAGATTGCAGCTTGTCTATGTAAACACACTCACGCTCATCCAAACTACTGCTTTCGAATTAGTTCGAAGAAAAGGAGGTTTTTAACGAATGTAAATAAAAATAAAAATGTCATTTTATTGTTGAGGAATTCAAACAGTTGAGAATTAACAAAGTGAATTGCACGGAATTCTTAATAAATAATCCAAATCGATAAAATAAACAACACAATTGAACCGAATCTTGATTTTGTCCAACGTGAGTCACTTAACAGATTACACAACAACTAGAATCACGCGCACCATCCAATCACAAAGCCAATTTGGATGTTTAAGAAAAATGAAGTCGGAATTTTCGTTTTTCTGGAATATCATTTATTTACTTTTCTTGTCAATCACAATTACAATTTGAGAGATTGGCTGGCGGCATGGAAAATTTCTATTTATAGAAATAGGAATTGTATCTCATGGAATGGCACATATTTTTGCGGCATGAGCATGACGTTTGTCTTGGCATCAATGGTACGTGCACAAAATCAAGAATAATTCATAATGAAATGATGAATATGATGAGACAGAAGACATTCAAGGAATGTTCTCATTCGCAAATGGAAATTCACAGCATTAATTTTATTTGAAAATACATAAGTATTATTTGGTTGAGGGAAAGCGCAAACAGAAAAGCCATGAATCTCGATATTATCCGATTTATTATTGCAACCGCAAATATGCAAACCATTTACATGGAGGCCGCTCAAACTCAGCGGTGAAAAAAGATTAGATTTCCACCATGAAATATGAAAATTGAATTTTGCTTCTGAATTTTGTTTTAGTGGTCTTGTGATTAAAATCATTCATCATCCGTTTCATGTTTGTGGTCACCGGTCGGGATTGAGGCTGGGCCGCTACCGTTCGTTCGTGTATTTCATTTGTCGAAATTGTAATTAGGCTAATACATGTATATGTGGAATGGTTTATCGGTATTTTTCATCGTGTCATTTGAAATGTTGCTAACATAAATTTATGAATAGGCAAATTTCATCCATCAAAATGCGATATTCATATTTGCTGAGCATGTTTGAAATTTGCCGTATGAAAAACATGATCGTGATTTGATTAAATTCGTCCATCTGGTGCCATGGTCGACATCTTTCATTTTGCATATGTCCCGGAGAACAACGACATTTATGAATTAATGTAATAGCACTAAATCATCAACATTGTCAATGCGAAGAATGACAGGGCGCCTGGTTCGTAGCGAGAAGGTGTTAAATCTAAATTCTAAAATAATGAATATAAAAAACAACGCAGAAAGTAGGAAAAGCGATAAAAACACTTTTAAATTCACCATTCAACCGCATAGAAAAGGAAAACCAAACCGCAAAACATCTTTGTGGATGCGCACGGATGTGTGCATGCATTTCGAGCAGAACGAGCGCACAGACAATAAAATAAATATACATTATCAATGCATAAACATTGTAGACAATCTTTTGGCTTTGCTCGGAACGTATGGTCGACGGTTGGTGATGGGTAGCACATGCGGTGCAATCATGTTGCATACACACAGACACACAAATCAAGCATTTTTATCCGATAATTCGGATTCTTCTCACGCATCGCTGAGCACACGTTTTTGCCATATATACTCTTCTGAGTATTCCGCATGAACAAAATCACGAAACTCAACCGAAAAAGTAGCAAAATCGACAGAGGATGAACAGGAAGACGAAGGAATACATTGCATGCTCAATACTCAAAGCAAAAAAATATACACACACACACAACAAACGAAGCAGAATCCACAAAAAAAAATATAAACAAATGTTTGCAATCGAAACCTTGGCGGCTGCATGAGATTTATACATATTTTACGGCCAAAGCCAGATAGAGACAGATAAATGGAAATCTATACATAAATTTCTATTATTTTGCGTTTAGCGTTTGCTTGACTATGTGCGTGAGCACACATTTGTCTGTGCATTTAGATGTGGTC
Source organism: Obolodiplosis robiniae (assembly GCA_028476595.1). NCBI lineage: Eukaryota > Metazoa > Arthropoda > Insecta > Diptera > Cecidomyiidae > Obolodiplosis > Obolodiplosis robiniae. Next base: position 23,677,853 of record CM052015.1, read on the forward strand.
ATGGCAACTCCATCGCCTCCTCTCTATCTCTCACACTTACCATCCACTCAACAGATACACACAATCATGTTGTTTCCGATATAAAATTGGCAATGGCATTGTTATGTTGTGTAATCGAATTTAGTGTAACATTGGCAACGAACAAGCCGCATTGCTTCGACGTTGTCTTTTCCTTCTCTCAGGGCAACATCCAAAAGTGCCGCAATAAAACGTTGAACACAATTCTCCTGCCGATCTGGGCGAACAAATGGCATTTCTAGATCGGATTTTATTTGCCGATCCACATTTGCTTTGCCATGAGCGTATATTGTGCGTCTGGAAAATGAATCATATCGAAATTGGCACCATATTACCCGTATAATAATAATAAAATAGGCATGTTTGATTCAAGCCGAAGTCAAATGAAAAATACAAAGAAAATCTCTATATTTGGCATTATGTGGCATTACATAAATTGTGGATTTTCGTTACTCGAATCTACATTTCCAATGGATTTTGCTATGGCTTCTAACTCAATATTCGCTTCTGGTAGGCCGTACCATGGACATTTTGAAGCAAAGGTGCACGATATTCACCATCACTTGATCGAATATTGAATGTTCAGCATCCGAATAGCCACAAATTCACAAAATTACACAAAGAATATATGCCGATGCGATAATATCAATCCATATTTTAATCTTTTGATTACTATGCCGACCAAGAATGGAATTACATGGTCGAATAATAATACACGGCCTTTGCCCTCATTTTAATTTGTTTCCTTCATATTTTTCAGGGAATTGGATATGAATCAACTGTCATATTAACTTTGCTGTGATTTTGACGTTGCGCCATTTCAAATTAAATAAATAGAAGCATAAATCCGAATATATTCGGTACACGTGTGCCATTGGTATCGATATCACGTAAGGTACACCATCCGAAGAATACGTGTGATTTCAGATGAAATGAAATTCCGTATATATATTAGCTAGCAAGTGGAAATTGTTATTAACAGTTCACCTTGGTCATATTAATTTCGAATTCGTATTTCTTATGAATTTGAACTTTGATTCATCCCCAAATCCATATTCATAATTCGTCATTTGCCCCGACTTTCGATTTTCCCAAATTGAATCAAAGTATCGGTTGGGAATGCGTCTGTGTGTTTTGACACACTCTCTTATATATTACCGAAGATTGCTTTTTGATTAAATCACAGTCTTGAAATGTGTCAAGCTGTAAAATAGAATACATTTTTATAGAAATACCAACATTTCATTTCGATAGCTGCATTAATATTGTTTCTTCCATCGTGTTCCGATTTCAACTTGAAAGCCACCAACAGAGAGGTTTCATTAAAATATGCATAGCTTTTCAAAACGAAGTTCCCATCGAAAATTAATGTTGCAATCCTGTGCGAAAATCACTCGAGTCAAAAGTGACAGAAAGAAATACAAATATTTTCACTAGCTGTTGTTTGTGCCACACGCGTTCGGCTCGAATGCGAAACGATTTGGAAATAGTCAGACAAGAATGCAAACGAGAGTATAACACGAGGCACTGGCAATGAATGGGAGAATGAGAAAAGGAGAGAAAGAGTTGAAAGGATGAGGGCTAGAATGGGAGAGAGTTGAGAGCCCGAGAGAGAGAGAGAGAGACCTGTCTCGAAAGCGAAAGAAACTAAGCAAATATTTTCCAAAGAACTCGAATAATAATCGTATACAATGGAAAACATAAACATAAACTAGAAACGGAGTTCCGTCTGAAACGGATTGAAAGGAGTGCACGATTGCGATTGGATTTGGAATTGCCATGTGAAAAAGTTGAAAAGTTTAAGAGCCGATATATACAAGATAAATATGTGTATTAATATTGAAAACATTGCTATCGACAAGGTTCTTTACTTTGCGCGCATTTTTCTCTCTCTCTCTCTCTTTATGGCTTTGCATGTGGAATATGACATGAGCAGGGACACACCTTCAGATGTTTCTCAATGTGTAAAATACGTGACGAACTCGATAATGTTCCGCTTCTCTTTGAATGTTCGTCGATTTGATTGTGTTTGCTTTCCATCTCGATACACACAAACATACACACATTGAGCGGCTCAATTTGAGCCTATGGAATGCGAAAAGAGAATGAGCGAAAAGTATCCCGTTTAGCATTTTCACCGTGGAAATGCTAAACGAACGAAGAGCGCAGAGAAAGAGAAAAACGAGGATCCATTATATATTAAAATTCTATACAATACGAAATGCAAACAAACAAACAATCAAACAGAAATAATAATCCAAAGCCAACAAAAACAAAGAAAACCATCAAACTTAACGAGGACGAAGCGAACAAAACTTAAACATCCGATGCGAATGTGTCGGCACCATAAAAAATTTATATATGCAATATATGCTGTTTGGTTTTTATCGAACATTTCTGGTCTGGGAATAGATATATGCTTTAATCTGTTGGCCGGAAGATTGATTGCAACGTAATGCGATTTCAAAATGCGGCCGATACCGCTTGACCGCCTAGCAAGTTTATGTAAATAGAAAGACAATTGGTGCAAACAAACAGATATTTCGAATGTCTCTTCCTCGTGGTTTTAGCTTAGAGCTCATTAACAAAATCATTAGCCTAATGACACATGTTCGATTTTTCTCTCTTACGTTCGCATAGATTTATGTTCGGTACTCGGATCAGTGAACTTTGTTATCAGATCGGTTTATGTTTGAAGGAGTGAACAGCGATTTCACACTTCAAGCTCAATAAAATGTTGATTGCTTGATGGCAAATAATGCGTCACTCGTCGATGTTCGTTTGGTGCAATAATAACTTTGTAGATTTGTTCGGCATTTTGTTGTTCGATTTGAGCTCCCATACTTTTTATCTGTTTGCTTTCGTTAACGGCGACAACGACAACGATGACGAATGAAATATATTTGCTAAGCCTGAATCAATAGAAAATAGGAACGCAGGCGAACATTGCGTGAATAACTTTATCAAAGTTTGTCCAAGAAAATTAAAGTAAATATTGAGTGTGCATGCGTATTGTGCCGTTTGGAATGAATGTTCAGGTTCAGTCAAAGTCGGAAGACATAGTCCAATATGGTTCAACGACCAGAATAGCGTAAACCGTTTCAATTGCATTCGATGTTCGAATTCGTGCGACATTGTTAAAAGTGTAGAGAGTATTTACAAAAACATGATTACAATATTTGTCTCTTATCGACGCCCGCTTCTCACACACAGCACAAATTTTGTTCATTTTGTCACATTGAATATTTGATAAATGGTGTTTGCACGCGAGACGTCGAGATAATGTAAGACATTCTTTTTGTGCCTCCGCTCGCCCGCTCGTCGAACAATTCCATTTTTCCCGTGCTGTCAATTGAATGCATTCATTATTTATCGAGGACAAACAAACGCAAAACACTCGACTGCATATTTTTATTTGTTCTTGTTTTATTTTGTGCAAACAATTTAAATATGATGATTATTTCGATGTGTCATCGCGTCAGAGCGGATGAGAGGTAAACAAATGAATTCTCCATTCTTGTTGCCATTTCATCATTGTGAATACATTGTATGATCAGCAACTCGTTATCATGGTATTTCTTTAACCAGGTCTAGCATAAGCCATAAGCGAATGGCAGCCACCGAGATCGATAGAGAGCGTACGAGCTGAGCACCTTTCGAAAAATAAAAACCATTTCGACTTCTCTTGATTTTCCTTTTTTCCATTTTTCGCATTTCGAACATAGTCACGGACATTGCAACCGAATGTTGTCGCATATCTATTTGTCCAATTATTTTTATTATATTTTAACGAGACTCTCGGAAACACCGAAACGAAACGCATTGCCAGCAACAGCATACACATTAGAAATGCATATGAAATAGCAATGGCATTCGGTCGGATGCACTCGAAGTACACAAAAGCGACTGCAGACCACGATAACGATGAAGATTGGCTATTTGCGTTTCCATTGCATACACACAATTGTCCACACTGCATTGCATTCCAATCGGATTTTGTGTGTTTGCCTCTCTTTCTCTCAATGTATAGACAACTTTGTCTATTTTATTCATTACCTCATTGTGTATGCGATGCACGTTATATCACGGAAAATGAGTGTACTCTTTGTGCGAGCACACCGATTTCAAATGACAAAAACGCGTAAAAATCAACGAGCCCTGGACAATTACGCATGCATTGGCACGAGAATAACATGAACAAAACATGCACGTGAATTGAACGGATCATCCTTCGTCGTTTTTTCCACTCCCTCTCTCTCTCTCTCTTTCACCATATTCTTGTCTATGTCGCGAATGCATTGCTTTTGAACTGAATAAATTAAATTGAGGAATATTGGAAAGAAATTCATTGGATTGTGGCTTTGTATTGCAATCGATAGAAAAATCGATGCTGGTTTAAACGAAGGAAGCAAATCTATTGAAAAAAAAAAATGCTCTGAAAAATGGTAATAAATGATTTTAAATGTTATTTAAATGGCTTTGTCTCGTTTTGAACAGCGAGCTCTTTTTTGCATTGCGTTGGAAACAGATTGTGCGCACGCCCAATCCAAGCGGTTGTGTGCTATCTTTGAACCATTGCTTCATATTGTTAGAAGTTAAACGGTTAATTACGTGCATGGATACACCTTTTCAAGTACAACAATAAAGGATATCAAACTTCTTTCAATTGGAAAGATGACGCCACACACAAACACTCTCTTTGCCATTTAATTGCTGCGTATGTCACATTTTTCGTTGTGTCTTTGTGTGTTTTTGCATCTCCCATTTGCGCATAGCGATATGACATTTAAGCTGAAACCGATATCGATGCAATTATTGCATTTAATTTTTATGCTTCCATTTGGCCAACCGCATTTGCACCATAAATCGAAAGCCATAATCCAATTAAGATGAAAGGCTAAGAGATTGAGACATTTTGATTAATTTCTGATGTGCCATTTTTCCTCCCGGATGTCATGGAATCTTTGCGTGTGAATGTGTGAAAGGATGAAACCGTATGCTCGGCTTAATGAAATTGCGATGAAGAAATATGCGATTATGAGTCGTTAATTGGCTTATTACACAAACGTAAAGTGGCTCACAACAAACCGGCCGCTTTGGCCAACAAACAGTGCCAGCAAAAGAGAGACAAAATGCGTAAATTGCCAGCGGCTCATATGTCAGCGCGGCATCGTTTGTAAAACACACCAAATGTGTAATTCTATTTATACATGAAAGTACATTAACATTCGCATGAAATATATTGAATCGTCGGCATGTCTTTTTTCTTCATTTTTGTTGTTGCTGTTGTTGATTTTCTTCGAGTTTGTTCGTTTGGGAACAATATGAAATGCAATTAGCAAATACTGACTTTGTGTGAACAATATGCGGCGGCGGTGTCGTCGTCGTCTGTCAAACCTATAATGACACATCTTATGTCTACTTTAACGACGCATCCATTTAAATATTAGACGAAAATGGAGAGAAAAATCGACGAACTGAGCGAGACGAAATTTTTTGTAATATCAAAAATGACAAATGATTCAACTTTGATGTTTGCGTTTTGCGCGTCATTTTTTTCCCCTGTTCACTCACAGCAACAGCCATCATCATTCAACAAACCAAATGCCAGCCAATTTGGATTTTTCTGATTTGATTTGCGAAATAAGACGAACATCCGAAAACATCACCGTCAAAGTAAACGCTGACAAAAGCATGCAGTTTTTTTCATCTTCTTTTGCATACGACTTTGCGGTTGAATCGAAGACGCAAAGAAAAGCAAACAAGTTCACACAAAGAATCGCAAATGTTTGCATAATTCACGCAATTAACGATTTTTTTTATCATCCACTTTTTTTCTTGTCCCATCGAATTAGCCGTACAAATGTTATTTTTGCATTGCATCATTTATTTTCGTTAGTAGTTCTTTTTGCGGAGCCTCTTTGCTTCTGGATAATCCGCATTTGAATGGAATTTTGCTTTTGTGTTCGCTGAATTTGGTTCGTTGATGATACTCGGCTCATCGTCAGATGATGAGTTTTTCGAACGCACAATAATGTAATGCACAAAACTGTTATGCATCGCAGTTATGGCTGCTTCATTATGGAGAAATCACCAGCACAATATTTATCTAACTGTATCCACTGCGGGCCCATTCAATAAATGCTGTGCGCGACCACATAATCCAATATTTATCAAATATTGGACGGGTGAAAAAAAGATATCGCATTGTTTTCCCGTTCTCCAATTTATGTATGCGCAGCGATTCATTCCATAATTGGCTGCACAATCAGTTTTCTCTCGGCGTGCATTTGTGTACATATAATCGAACGGTAAATAAATGCAATTGAAGACAAAACAATTGATAAAATGGGAGTTCGATACAGAAGTAAGCGAATGCGAGAGAGGGAATAAGCCACGCTCACGGGCGACGTGTTTTTTTTTATTTTCCATTTGTTTTCGCCAGATTCGATGTACAAAAAGACAAACAATCGCAATGCTATCTCGCGCGCTTAAATAGGTTTTTGACCTGCACGCACGTTAACTGAACTGTTTGTGCACCTAATTACGGTTTTGCTTATCGGCTATTGCTGTAACCGTCGCCGCACACTCGCCCCGGAATGTTCTCAAAGCTCATTGTATTCGGTTATCATTTGACTTTATCGTCACATGAACACACACACACACAAATTCCGATCCAACAGTATGGTTCTGTATTCCAAGCATCAATAAATCGTATAAACGCGCAAAATATTGATTCAAGCATATTTTTGCCATAATTTCATGCGAAAATAAAGTATGAATAATGAAATCGGTTTGTACGGTCACGATCCTGAATACACAAGTTTTCACATTCATTAGGCTCAAAACGGCGGACTAAGAAACAGCAAACAACAACAACAAATTCAATTTGCTTACAAGTATTTGCGAAGTCAGCGCTAAAATGTTGTGTTGAAGAAAGGCTGCGATTGATAAATGAATAATGGACAAAAAGTGGAATGATGAAATTAGCACGCTAATAAAATCGTCTTTCGGCATATTTTTAATTTATTTGCTAAGTACACAGAAAAGTTTGCTGCATTGAAATTCAACGGCGCACCAAATGGCGGTTTTTTGTGGCTGTTTACATTTCACCCAATGATTCATGGGGCGTGTTAAGCATTTCAACGCTACTTATCTCATTTCGATATTGGTTTTGGCATAAAATATTTATATAGCTAAATAAATCATGTAGAAAAAGAAGTTCTTTGTTTGTTCGAATTGCATTTAAGAGCTCAACATGAGATAGCGCAGATACACGCGAACGCAACGATACCAGAGATAAAAATAAAATTTCTCATGTTGAATCGGGCGGGCTAAGGAAGATGGTCGATTGGGGAAAAAAACTCAATGAATATGTGAACAGTCGTAAAATTTACTGTCATCGCCTCGCACAAACAACACGCATCGACATATGTTGACAATAAAATATCAACACTCGAAACAATGTTCAAAGTGATGAGAGCGAGTGCGAGCAATGAAAAAAATAACATAGTTTAAGTGCTATGCACAGCAAAACGTATTCAATTTTTATCATTACTTATACAAATCCATATTTTGTATTCCAAGGAACTCGAACGGTCGTGTTCACATCATAAAATTGGCAAAATTAATGGGAAATGACTAGAAATATTGGATTCTTCTTGTGATTATTTTCCTCTCCGTCTCATCGATGCCTTGGTTATATTACGATTGCAAGCGAAATTTCCTGACTTGATTATTAAAATGATGTTTTCTGGTTGTTCGTACTCGTTTTGCTCATCAGCCGGACAAGCTGAACACAGCCAGTTCACAGATCCGAACAAATGTACCATATTTTATTTCGGCTTGTCTGCATTTGTTTATGCGCAAACACATAGCATTCGATGGCCACAGTAATCTCGCATGGAATTCAATGTGCAACACAATTTCTTAGCCGTATCGGAACAACGATAGATGAAACACATGCATTCATTAAAGACAATATATTGATTGCACGACCATAAAACATCAAGTGTAAATATCAGACTCTCGTCTCTGCTTGATTCTTCTCTCGCTCTCTATCTGGCTGGCTGGCTGTATGTGTTTGCATCTTCACCTTTATGACACGGTTGCGCGTTTTTGCAATGCGGCAGGAAGAACAAACACAAGCATACAAGTTCTTGAGAAACATAACTCAAGCCATCTTCAGGAATAAAGTGCCCATAAAGTCTGGCAAAGTTTTTGTTCGCTGCATTCTCAAGCCGTAAAACAAGAAGACCAAATTATTACATGCTATTGATAAACAGTTCGATTCGGAAAATGCTGGAAAGAGCAACGTGAAGTCGTATATTAGCGACAAACGACTACGAAATGAAAAGACAGTCAGCCACATTGCGAAATGTCGACAAGAATTCTAATTTTTGTATTCAAGAACTATTCAGCAATGCAAACGAATCGCATTTAAATAACTCGATAAAGTTTCAAGAGAGAGAGAGAGAGAGTTTCATGCTTCACAGTTTTATTCCGTATTTTCATTCGATGCATCTAGTTATAATTCGAATTGATCTTTGTTCATTGGCTTTATTATTGACGATGCCTCGAAAAACTTTTAATTGGATTGCAGTATCAATTTTCTGTGGCAGTGCACAAGAACTTTTCATCGTGCATCTATTGTGACATGAGCACATTTGAAATTAAGATTTTACAAAATCCACCGACTTATTAATAATTCGAAACGAGCAAAAAAACACTGAAGGTTTTTGCAGTTGGTTTTCCATTCTTATTATCGACACTTTTGATGCAGGAGCATTGCGTTTGAGCCAATGGAAATGGTTTTGCCATTGAAATTTCGATTACCATTGAATTTGATGGGACACCGAGAGCGTATCTCAATGTGGTGCGGCTATGGTTTAGAGCACCGGCGATTTTGTCGATTGTTGTCATTTCAATTCATGCTGTGTTGCTGTGTGTACGGTTGCTTAAGTGCGCACATGTTCATTTCATGTTTTTTTTTTCCCATTTTGTCTTCAGCTCGCCCAACAACAGACGAAGCTCTCTCTGTGCATTGTATCAAGTTTGCTGCTCCTGCTGCTGCTGCTGCATTTGCATCACAATAGCACACAGCACATCTTCCCTGTGCTTCACTTGAAAAACTCATTGTCGTACACATCGAATTCAATGTATACATGTGATTTGGAATTCTGATTTTGGTCGCCAGTTATCACAATTTATTCCATTCTTTGGGTTTTCGTTCGGTCGTTTGCGCATTTATTATGCGATGGTGCTATGGCCGCCAATAATTCCAATGGTGAATTTATTGCAGCACAAAAGCCCATCCGTGGCGATGTGAGCAACTTGTATCGCATTTTGTGGAGTGTGCATGTGCATTGTGTACGCGCACTTCACTAGCTGTGGGCCAAAAAAGAGGTTGAATTATGATTAATTCAAAGAAACTGATATCAAATAATTCATTTTGTTCCATAATTTCCATTTTTCATTACCATGTCCAAGTGCATGGCAATCGGTCGGATTCGGTTTAACGGCAGCATCAGCAGCCACTCTCGCATATTTATCGGAATCGGTTCGTATTTATCAAACGAACTGGCGCATAATGCATTATCATCAATATGTATTCAGCATAGCAGCATAAAATATAGTTTTGGATTTTCGTGTTTGCATATTTAAATGATTGTGAGTGTGCATCAATTTGACATTCATTTCGTTGTTGCGACAATAACACACGCGCGTTCCATCTAACACACACACATATACCAAACAATCCACAGACCGACAGAATGAAGAGATATACAGCAAATTGTGAGAGGCTTGCAATGGCAAAGCGATGATCATAATGATGAAGATGAAACGGCTTAGAAACATTGAACGGCAGTGACATAGCACAAAGAAAGATAACATTTTCCATGGCGAAGTATTGAGGCAAAAGACGGTATGCTGTTTGAATGCCATCGGGGCCAAACGCAATCCAAACGAACAGGCAATTCAACATGACAAAGAAAAATGGAAATTTGTGCACAAAAAAAATCATAACATAAAACGACACGAAAGCTAACAACGGAATGAGCATATATAAAGTCGAAGCCGTCGGATGCGAATGAACAACGATTGTTACCGTTTTGGAATACACAATTTTCTCTGGCTGTCACAAATTCTTATGTTTGTTACACTTTAAATAATCGATGCAGCATTGTCCAATGTGTGTAGTTGCAGCTCAGCGAACAATGAGTGGGTTGGCAAGTGCTCAAAATATTATGTATTTGCATACGGGTACTTCAGATCGTGCTTGTCGACTCGCTCACGTACATTCGATCCTTTTTTTCCCGCTTATTTCTTGTTTATTCGCACTTTTTTCACTCTCCTTTGACCCAGCTCCCAAGAGCGAGAGTAATGTACTAGTTTTGAAATTTATTGCATGTCTCAATCGAACTGAAAAGTCCGCTTTTCTAGCAAAAAATCGATAAGAATCATACCTAAATGGATTTTCAACGAAAATCTAGTACGCTCGATGCGATGGTTTGTAAGTTGCTTGGGTATTAAATGACGTCCAATATCACAGCTGCTGCACAATATTCAATATTTGGACCAAATCACTAAAAGAGACAAGTCCAAAAAGTACTTTCGAGCTCAAACTGCATTTGAATGTTCGAAAATGGGCAAATATGTATGTGACGGCACATTAGAAATGTATAAGTTGAGCACAGTGAAGACTTGAAATGCATCGCATTATGCAACTTCAATGCAACTCATTCCCATTGCATTTATGTTTAAAATTGCATCAAGCACACACAAAAATGGAACAAAAAATCAGCAAGAACTCCCGTTGAATGTTCCGTACTTGCATGAGTTTGACTTTCAGAATGCAATCATTCCGATCTATTCCAATACTTATTTCATTGCATCGATTATAATGACTGCGACGCACACTCTTTATCTGTGCCGAATTGATCTCATTTCAAATTCAATTATGCATACTGAAGCCATTGATACTCGGGCGAAAATATTCTCCCGTCAAATGTGAACGTTTGCACATGTCGATAACAACGTCATAAGAGATCAAGAACTACAGAGTGACGATGACGCTGACACAAATTTAATACGCATTTCAAATTCGAGCACCATTCACATTAAATTAGGAATGTTTTATAAGCAAGAGAGAGCTTGCTGGGATTTTGCATAAGAGAGTGTCATTGAGTACGGTAATTCTCGCAGGTGGAAAATTGCATTTTCGATCCGAATAAATCCTCGAAAACACTTTGCACTCTCAAGATTTTTCCCTACGGAAACGAATTCCCATTCCACAAACATAAACGAATCTCATCATTTTTTATGTAAAAAGTTGTCATCTTTGATCCTTTGAAAAAAAGGCAGCAGTTGTTCAAAACCTTTTTTTTTCAATTTCTAACCACTGAAAACATTCAATCAATAGTAAAATGCAAAATTCGTTCAATTTTTTCCGATTAAAAATGTCAAATGTTGGATATTAAATTTCGACTGTCTCTTAAAAGTCAATTGATTAGAAATCTGGTTGTATTATTATCATTTCCAAATTTTGATTCAAAAATTCTATTGAAATCACAAACACACGTATCTGTGAATGAGAAGAAGCATTGACAATAGGATGTACGCCCCAAAAAACAGCATGCGCTCCAGTGTTTTCGACAAATTAATTTCCTGTACGCAAACCTGACAAATTGAAAAAAATTTATTATCTCTGGAACAGCAGCAGAAGTAATAGCAGTAGTAGCAGCAGCAGCAGAAATGGAGATCGAACATTTTGCAGTAGCATCATTATGGCATCTAAAATGGATTATTCATTAAATTAGGAATAAAATATTCATGAAATACATTGGAGGAAATTCGCCAGGACCATTTGTAATAAAAAAGCAACAACAATGAAACGAGAATAGCCACAACAGCTAATGTACACAGCATCCGAATGCAAATAACATATTCATTATTTTACAATGATTTGCTTTGTATCACACGTAAAATCAACAAGCTCGCTCGCATGTTCAGCATCAAAACCAACAGCCATACCTAATCATTTGCATATACACATGCACACATTCGCATTCAACAAGATTTTGTTATTGATATTAGTGCTGTTGTCTGACTGCGGTATAATTTGAAATGTCGTTTGTCATTTCTATTTTGCCTCTGTAGTTGAGTTCGCTCGAGACAGAGATGAGTGCATGTACTCAATATTATAATCGCATTGCATCGACTTCTGTATTCCTCTATATAAAGCCAAGACTATAAATTACTGTAAAAGACACCAATTCATTTCGGAGGTGTCGTCCCACACACAAGTGTAATTTGATTTGGTATGTACGAAAATGCATTTGCATTTGATTAAATTGAACAGAAAAGGGATAAAATGCTCGAACATTTCTTCCAACTACTAAAATGGCTAATTGCATTAAAATCGTCAGCATTTTCCAAAAGGCTTTCATATAAACATTGTGGCGTCTTTTATGCAATTCCCTCATATTTTAAAAGCATTCAATCAAGTCGCACAGCAGATTCGAAATAAGAAACCTTAATTTTATCGGAATATTACGTTGATACGTTGAAGGTGTTTTCAGGTAATGCAATCACCAAGCGCTGCATCCCAATGGATGCTATGCGTAAGTGCTTTTCAATGGAACAGAATGCATTCAGTATGCAATGAACATGCATTGAAATTGTAAACCACAGACAAAATGGCTTCACCACATCAAGCTGGAGAGCTGAACATATGTAGATTTTTGTTCATCTGTCAATGATTATGGCATTTTAGTGTTGTTGAAGCAAAATGTCCAAAATTGTTCATGCCTCACACATCGATTGATTTCTTCTCGGCGATAAGATCAGCCTCGACATTTATCCTGTGCGCATCGCATTCGTTTCTCACTTGACAATCCGAACGGGCCCATGCCATATTCGATGAGTGTTTTTATTCTCTATTGTTCATGTTGTCGCTGACCAAACCAGATGATTATGTATCACAACCACAAAAAACAACATAGACGAAGAACGACGAGGAAAAAAGAAACAAGCGAATCCAAGTTGATTGACATCTGCCTTGATCCAGCCAGCAACGGACGACGTATCATTGTCAATACGATTGATTTGGTTGTTTGTTTGGATGTTTCTTTTCGTTTGCGGTTGGCAGATCAAGACAGAGTTAAAAGAAATGCTACAAAGTAGATGCCATCGACTACCTGCAATGCACAGCAAAAAAAACGACAATACTCCAAAACAAAGCAATTTCATTTGTTGTCTTTCACATTTCAGACTGAATTTACATTCATGGCATTGTATTTACTCTTATTTGACTCATTCAATTTCCTGACATTCTCTCTCTCTCTCTCTGAGTCTTTTTTCATCGTCATTGTCGTTTGGTTGTGGTTGTTTTTTTCCTGAACATCGAGCTGCCGTTGATTTGTATACATAATTTCCAGCGATGGAATCGCATTGCGCACTCCGAAGGCGACAGAACGTACATATAATAGTGTCAGAATCATATGCTTATCACATTGTACGAATCCGAACATTGAGCAAAGTGGAAAGGCCGAAACCAGTTTAACGTAATTTGGCCGGTATTTAGGCTATTTATTTTTGTTTCCAATTGTACCTGCGGATTCAATGTTTTGATTTCAGATAATGGAAGTTTAAATTTAGAAATGCAAACATCGATCTGATGTGTGAGTCGTTGTAAGTGAGCGAGCGCCCATTCAATTCGGCCACAAGCAATTTATATCGCCACACAAAATAGTAATGTTGTGTGTCATTTAGTGCACAAGTCGATTATAAGACAGGTATTGATTGAAAATGAATGCATTGACAATGAATGTCTTCAATTTAGTGCCTCGATCGCATTTTCAACGTTAATTGGCAACTTGGTAATTTCGAACAAACAGACAAGTTGATTCGATCGACATTAGATTGGGTTCGTTTTTTACAAGATTAAGTTATTTTCTAATTTTAAGCATGTTATAGATAGATTTTTTCCGCCCGATTGTTTGATTGACACATTTGATTGACCGCATTTTTCTCTGTATTTCTTTTCAGATCAAAACCGACATTTAAATCGAAAATGCTAAACATCGCCTAATCCGGAATCTAGGCCCTGACAGTTCACAAAACAAATTTCAATTGAATATCTGTTTTTTCCCTTCATTTCTGTTTTGTTTTTTTAAAACACGAAGCAGTAAACGCATCATCATTTCAAATGCGCCATAAAATTGTGTGAACCATTAAAGTTTATTTTTTTTTGTCGTTTCGATCGAAAGCGACTGTAATTCATTGATTGTGCTTCTTCGTGACGCCGGAAGAAGGCTTTCAATCAAACGAATTACGGATTTATATTGTCAACCATCGATAATTTTCGACTTTGATGTGGAAAATGTTTGAAAGCGATTTTTTCGATTGTGGCGATGATGCGTGCGATGGACCCGGACCGCCGCCAAAATTCCATTTACCACCGCCGCCGCGCCCACCGTTTATGCAAGATTTGAATGCCGCACTCGGTACAACTATCGAATGCTCCGAGGATGGACTCTTCGATCTAGACGTTTGTGCTGCAATTCCGGTAAGTTTCCATTTGATTTCAACGATATTTCATTGTCATTCGAGACCGTTTCTTATCACAAAAGCATTAGAAATTTCATTTCTAAAATGGGATTTCGTGAATATAACTCGAAAAACTTCGTCTCATTCACATTAATCTTGGAAAATGGAAATGCTCGAAAATGTCAGCTCGAATTTCGATTTGAAAATCCAATTGAAAATGAATTGTGAAAAATATTGGAAAATGTTTTCCAAGAAAAGGATATTCAAAAAATTGCGATTCTTAATCCGAATGAAACGCGATAATGTCATTGTCATATTGCCTTGGGCGCAACGTCGTCTTGAAATGTTCGCATCGAAAAATGGCATTCAATCTCGATATTTTATTTCTCTCCCGGAATGCGACGCAGAAAATTTAGTCAGTTGTTCCGTTTCAATAGCACAAATATTTGAACCAAATCATTAAAATTCAGATCAGTTCGTTGAATAAAAAAGAAAAGCGCATTGCGAGAAAGTAAGAGAGAGAGAGAGAGAGAGAGAGAGAGAGACAAATTGAGAAAATACGGCAAAATTTCGATCGTCAACAGCCAAAATAAATGAATACAAATACTCAAACGTGAAGCCTTGATTGGCAAAATATTTTATGATATTAGAGTATGTATGTGAGAGAGATGGAGAGGAAGACAGAGATAGAAAGAAGGGAAGCGCATGTTGTCGCAACAAATGTTGGCAGCTCACGTTCTCGTACCTTCGGCTTTCCTTTTTCTTCCGTTCACATCTGATAGAATGTTCCGTTGAATTTGTGTCTGAATATTTTCTTGTGAATATCTCTTCATTATTTATTAGCAAAAATGTCATTTTAATATTAACAGCACGCTGTTTGTGGCTTTGTACTTGTATTGATGGCGGCGTCAGTGGCTGTGGCTATGGTGTTTGCCGATTGCCGCACGTTGTTCGCATTCAATAATTCGCCTGAATCGATATGGTACGACATCAAAATGGTTCAATCCAGGCGACATATTTATAGCATCAAAGAATATCATATCCACGGAGAAATAACGGCAAATCGTATTGCGTGCCGACAACGTACAAGAGAGAACGCACACGAAATAAATCGAACACACATTTTAATAAACGATATTAATTGGGCATTAAACACAGCCAAAAACCATTAAATATCATAAATTTTGATTTTCTCTCGCTTATGCGTTCGATCTATTTGTCTTCAATTGTCAATTCAGTCATTATTTGTGCTTTTGTTCGCATCCATATACCTACATACGCATATTATATTCGCGCGCAATAAATGGAAGAGCGAGAGAGAGAGAGAGTTTGCATGTGCCTAAATCGAAATATGATAAATGGAATGCGACACGCGCGATAAATAAACACACGAATACATTACATCAAATGGAATGTAATGAATAAAATATTATGTAATTGAGGATATAGCCACGATTTGTGGCCACAAATGTATGCCGCCTGCTGCTCAGCCAAAGAGAGAAAGGGAGACGTTGCCACCAATTTTTGAGCAGCAAATTTTCGAAAATCTCATGAAAATGAATGCTAATGTAAAATATGTATATTTATCATGCTTTCGACCATTTAATTTATTGGACAACATGTTTGAATATTGATTTACGATCAAAATTCTTCGACCAATATTATTATCATTGGATTAAAATGTTCCGATATTATTGCTTCGAACAAACAAATAAAATATGTTTTCTCATCGCAAACAATGTTTTTCGTGTGTTTCGCGCGTGTGTGTGTGTGTATCAATTCACGAGATCGTTACAATTTTGTAAATTCGATGAACTGCCTAAAATTGGTGAATATAGCTATAACTTCAGATTCTGCCATAAATTTATGATAAATTTACGATAATTCCTTTTGCTATTTATACCTTATAATATTATTGAAATGGTTCGCTTTATTCACAACAGCTTTGAGTTTAATTCGTTGGTTTTGAGTAGAATTATGGAAAATGCATCAATCCAAATCCCAATCGATGTTGAGCTTCAACAACAGAAAAGAAAGATTAAATACATTAAAAACCGGATTTTCATTTCACTTTATCGTCCTGCCATTTTCGTCTTGTGCTATTTTTTTTTGTTCGTCGATTGTTCCACTTCCCGTTGTCTTTTCATTTTGTAAAAGAGCGCACGTGCGCGCTGGCGTATGTGGTCGCTATTATTTCCGTCACGTTTTCTGCTCGGACACCCGCACATCTTTATCGTGAGCTTGTTCGCCAGCAACGCCATTTCCTTAATCAAAGCGATATAAAATATTGCACTCTCTCTCCCTCACTCGCTTTTGCTCAGCGATGCCATCGTACGGCACTGTGCGAATGTGTGATGTCTTTGTTGTTTTGCTTGAAATAGCAGCTTTCATCTGAATATGGAAGAGACCAACAAAGTTGCTGACTCATTGTTTGCTAAAGCACAATCGCGAAAAGATAACAGATGAAGATACTGAATAGCGTCCAGTGTGATGTGGCAAAAGCAACAAAACATCTCCTCAACAAAAGGAAACCGAGCCATTTCCATCGTCATTCAAAATTGTACAGAAGCAACGTTCCTGCAATCAGAAAACCACAAGCAGCCACTTTTCCTTTTATTCGCCCGTTCATCATGATGTCCACAATTTAACAATTACTTTATTGTGGAGTTCATATTTTATAAATTGCGTCTTCATGTCTAACACCCACTTCATTTGCTGTCGGAAGTTCTTTCGATGGGCTTTTAACTGAAGCAATTACTCGATATAAATGCTTGACGTACGCCTGACCGATTATGCCACAACCGCAACGGTATACACACACACACACACACACACACATAGTTTTTTCACTCATTAATTTTTCATAACTATTAACGTATTTCAACGATTATATAAACAAAATCTCGTTAGTTTTATTCATTTAGAAAATCGATTTGAAATTCGGTTAAATTGATTGAAGTTATTGAAAAGTTTAATGCAAAATTCCAGAAAGATGTTGAACCTTCAAACTCTGATGAGAATCGTTGTAACAATATTGCAATATTGCATTCTGTTCGTCCTTTTGAAGTGCTGCTTCTCTCACAATGCATTCTCACTGCAATTCAATGAGTTTTCACTTATCAAAAGCTTGCTCTTAGATTTGAAAAAAAGAAATCTTGAGTATACATGAAATGTTGTGTATTAAGAAATAGTTGAATCGCAAGGAATGCTTTCATCATTCAGATTGAACCTTCGAACAATATTAAATTTCCGTAGAGAGAATGTTTCAACGAGCAAAATGCAGAATAAAAATAGAAATAAATTCTTTTTATTTGTTCTCCATTCCATAAATTAGTATTTAATGTTTTTTTTTTTTGTCGGAAAATTGGCGATAAACTTTGACTCAAACTCTTTCGCAGGCAAGCATCGACTAAACATGGAATCGCAGCAATTTTTTTTTTTTTCAACATTCGACAATGAAATATCACGTTAAATTGTCATTTTGATGATAAAACGATGGTGAGCTACAGGGGAAGTTGCTGTGCCACACACCTTTTGTTCGTCAATTTGAAGCTGATGCTGGCCATGAATCGGGTTGCAATAGAAAACTTATGATAAGCAGTCGTGCTGACAATAATGAGCAATAAATGAATGTAATAAAGGCTCTTTGACAACTTTTTTATTTCAGCATCACAACAATTCTCATTAAATGCCATTGCTTTTATGGCTAGTTGCATTTGTGCAATCAACACACACACACACAAACTCACTTCTTTGAAAGTGAAAAAAAACATTGTTCAATGCTGCGTAATATTGCGGCCACTCACGCGCGGTGCGTCTTTTATTTTTATTTCATTTCAGCAAATAAGTTCAGCGTCATACGGATCTTTTTTCTTGCGCTTTACTCCTCATGCACATTACTAATTTGTTGTGTTTATTTGCTTGCTTCTGCATAGTGTCACATTTGCACTGGCATTCAAGCGGTGCTCAAGTGAGTCAAATGTAGAAAATGATTGTGTGTTTGTGTGCTGCAGGGCGCACATTATAATTTCATAAGCGAACGTGTCTTCCTTGCAGCACCGTTGCACAGCACCATCACTCATGCGTTCCGATTACTTGCACCATTAATATCTTCTCCATGTGCTGGTTTATTTTTTTGCTCACTGCTCGACACAGCGAGAACGAGCAAATGATGAACAAAATGGCAAAAAAAACTTATTGCATTAAAATACATCAAACGAAATGATTATTTAACAACTTATAGCTAACAATGTATGCAAAAGCATGGTGGAAATGGTATTAATTATAACCAAGCGATAAAAATAAATACACTACACGCCATTGCATTGCGAGACAGTGAGGATGAAAATGTGAATGTGAATGTTCACGACACAATGCTTGTTTCGTGTTCGGGCGCGCATTCAATTGCGGCAGCTGCATAAAATGTGAAGTACTTTTGAACTAGGGAAATAATCGTGAAAATGAAAATGAAGATGACGATAGTTTTGCGCATACCATGCAATTTTCAACTCGAAGAATAGTTACAAGTGTATGTATATAATATGCAACAATGTTCTGGATTCTCCGTGTAACACTTCAAGAGAAAAAGTGGAATCGTAGCCGAACACACAAACACACCGCTGAGCCGCGTAAAAACACATTGTACTGCATGCGGAGGCGTTCGTATGGCAACAATGAACCGTAAAACTGAAACAACGAACATACAATAGATGAAACTTCTGGAAAAGTGGCAAAAAAGTCTTTTGCCAACGATTTGATACGTTCCATTATGGCGAAATGAATATAATTCGTTTCGAGTTTTCTGTTTTTCACTTTCATTTCCCGGATCATTATTACACATACACAAGCATTTCGTCAAAATGCTGAGTGAGCGCGGCCGAAGAGGAAGTCAGTTGAACGTTTTTTCCCCGACGACAATCCAAATGGAGAATGGCAAATGAAGAGCCGTTTCACCCAAACGGAGAGTGAAAAAGAAAAGATGACATTGTCATTTTGTTGCTTGGATCTTTTACGACAGTGAATTATAAAATTGACATAAACAACAACAAACAAACAAAAAGCGCTATGTGTCGTGTTTGTTGTTTTATTTTTGCTGTCTTGCCATTGTTTTTGCTTGTTGTCATAAAGAAAATGCGGAATGGTTTCTATATTCGGGCAACGTATACAATTACATGAAGCATATGAATGGGGAAATATGGTGTATCTCATAACATTTCTCTTATCCAATGTTTTGGCTGGTGTTGTTGATTTCTTGCTTTTGGCCCGTCTTTTCATAATGGAATGGAAGGCAAGTGCACGCATCACCGTTATGACGCAAAATAGCAACACCACAACGATGCTACACATGCCGCATATTTTCGAGAACGATCCGAAACGAATCTATGGAATATGACATAGATATGATGACAATGTGATGTCGAACCAACATGACTGGCGAAAGTGTAATGGTTGTGCTTCAGTCGACATCAACCAAATCGCATCAGTATCTATTTTATCAGTATTCGATCGTTGTGCGCCTTCCCAAAAATATGATGGAAAACAATAATTTGCCACCAGGAAAACAGGGAAATACAATAAAGGACACATAATGGATGGGCGTTGTGGCGCAATGGAGCTGTGCTCGCATTCACTCGCTCGCTCATTCAATGCGTGTAGCTCAACCACAAGGCTAAATCAAAATGAATTGTGTGCATTGGAACGTCAAGAGGCGAAATAAAAATTATCGTCATCATTCAGCTAGGTTGTTAGAATTTTGCAGGCACTGCGTCTCTTGTCACAATGATTTGGTGATAATATTGCAGTAAAGCAATGCTAGCTTGCCTGCTCTCTCTCTTCCTATTCTCCACAATCGCACTAAGGACATACGCACTCGGTTTTATCTCTATTAATTTCTCTTCATTTCCATTTATTCACGCTCATTTGAACATAATTCATACCCTTCGTCAATCTCCATTCAATTTTACTCGGTTTTCCGAGAGGAAAATGCTCTATCTCTCTCTCGGCCTGTGTTTGCCGAATAGAGATAGCGGTTAAAGTCTGCTCTCATCAGCAAGTTTTCTGTCATTTTGGTGCAATACCAGAAAAAAATGTTGCATCATTAGAGGCGCAATGAGATAAGAGCACATCCATTTATTTGCCAGCGATGCTACAAACTATTGTCATTTTGTCAAACTATTCGCATGGAAAACTTTTCGCTCGGAATGTTCGCATAGACGAACAGTGACGAGATATGCCGTCAAAGTAATTACATTCTCAATTATTATCCTTGACATCACTTGAAACATTCTGTCTGCGTGTGATTAGTGGAATTGAATATGAAATCTAGATAGCACATCATCCATCTATTTTTGGTGAAATTCCGTTTTTATTGGGCTCAATGTCGGTCGTTGAATTTATTGAAATGCCAACATCTTCACAGCCGCAGTCATAAAGTGTTGACAATCCGTGTTTATAACGAGTGCGACAGATCTGAAGTGTCATGATGAAAATGTGTATGCTCATAAAAAAAATCTCTTGTTTTACGATCATCGCCATCGAAAGACAAAAACCCGGCTAAAATACAAAGAAAAAAGACGATTATTTCTATGTCTAACTTTTTCTTTTGTCGTGTTGATTCGAATGGCGCTAAAAAAAATGTCAAAAGCGACAAGCCAAAGCTGATAGACTGATTCAATGAATTGCTTTGTAAAAGCAAAAAGCATCAGTTTCTATCAAAATATGATTTCGAGCACACAAACACACACACACACAAAAGGATGACGCAATTCTGCGTAATCGTTTATTGTTGCTGTTCAAGCACGCGCACACAGCGGCCAAAAATTATTTTATCAGTAGCCAAAGGCTGAAGACGCATACAAACGATAAAATGGAATATGACAACTAAATTATTGACATTAGAAAAGGAAATAAAAGCCAATGAATCGAAATTGAGTCGCAATGGGTACTCATTGGCTTTGTGTTATTGGTGCTGTCGGCTAAACAAGCCGAGGCGGACGGGAAAGAGGGAAAAAACAGAGAAACTTCTCAAGATCCGATGAGAATTAAAGTATAAGATATCGTTTTGCCTTTCTACTGTGTTTCAATTGATCTATAAAAGAATTTAAGAATGAGATGAAAAACCGCTACAGTCGATTGAATCAAATAGATACTTCTCAAAATCGATTGCTGTGTGGTTGCCTGTTTCGGCATTTAGAAATTCTCTTTTCGGTCAACGATGAAGCGAAGCAGAAAACCAGATCCGTCAGAAAAATGAAATGAAAAAAAAACGCAACCAAAGGTTTTATTGGTTTTTCAATCGTCTCGAACAGGAAGTAAAATTTACAACGGAAGAATACGATAGATAATCTGAATGCCCATCGGCTTTGTGATATTGAACAGTAATCACATCAAACGAATAATCCTCTTCGCTTTGGTTCATATTTAGACCGAAAATGGCTCTAATCTGTGGATGAAAAGCCGGAAAACGTTCCAATCTTCGGTCGGTTATGAAATGCTTTTAGTAATTCGAAAGCAGCTACTTGAACGGTAGTATTAAGGGAACAAGAAGCTCACCACGGAAATGACGAAGGTCGAACAAGAACAAAGACATTGATCGGGTGCATGTTTCTCGTCACATCCATACCGACTGCAAGAGCATCTTCCGCAAACTTTATTTCGACAACAATTCAGCATTTCTTTGGGTAGATGAAATTGCTGGCGGCTCTCATTCGGAAAACTTTCAACGCCCTTTCAAGTACAACTACATTTCTGCTGTTCTACAAACATAATCAATTGTAAATTACTTGTCAAGCAGTTTTTTTCGTGCCTTGGCCCAATTAAGTTGAGATGTGAGGAGATGGGCGACATTGTGCAAAGCTGATATTTACCCGTTGGCTGTAATTTTCTTATATTATTGGAATAATAATTGAACGAACATGAAATATGCATTTCAGTATGCATACTTGAACATGTAGAAAAGTTTAACCGAGTCGAATTCGAGGCTATTTTCGACAAAAGCCCCCCGAAAGTGTAAAGTTTCCCGAATGATTTTGATGAACGTCTTAAAGATTCAACGCTATTGATACATTCAATTCACAACTTTTGAGATGATATTAGATATCAAGTAAAGTATAATTAAATACACTTAATAATCATATAGAAAGGTTGCCACTTCTTCTTTGTTGCTAAAATAGAAGGCTCGCTCACAATAAATATCTCAAGCATTATTCATGAACTTATCGGTAGCTGACTTGAATCTGAGCTATTCTTAGAGCAGCAATGTTTTATTCATTAGCGCTGTAGCAAATATCG
Source organism: Obolodiplosis robiniae (assembly GCA_028476595.1). Lineage (NCBI taxonomy): Eukaryota > Metazoa > Arthropoda > Insecta > Diptera > Cecidomyiidae > Obolodiplosis > Obolodiplosis robiniae. The sequence continues at coordinate 23,700,710 of CM052015.1, forward strand.
ACTCGATTAGTGCCAGCAAAAGCTGTCCATTTCGCTTGCATTCATTCTATTTATATTTGATAAATAATAGAGAATCTTGTCATCTCCTCCATAAATTTCACGAGTGGATTTAATTGATGTTGTACTTTTTTTTCCTGACATCTCTATTGTATGTGAGTTTCGGTGGACAAATGAGAAATGACATGGCGCACGCTTGTGCTTGAACCAATTGCCAGTAAAGTCTATTTCGTTGCTATATAAACGCGGAAAAATGCTCTTGTGTGTTTTGAGTGTTCATTCGCAAAGAATGGAGAGCGAGCCTCAAATTTTTCTTATTCTTGCTTGCTGTCTACCATCCATCTTCATGCTGACAGAATGAGAGTAGAATGAGAGAAAATGCTACGGTTTTTTTTCTTTACCCATTTTCCCACATTCAATTGAATTTCATTTGATTTCAATGCAGTAGAAAAGTGGTTTCGCAGCATGAAATTGGTTGAAGCGGCCGGATACGAAATGAAAACAATTTTTCCATAAAAAAATTATGAGCTACGAATGGCAACATGGTGGAAAATCAACCACAAACTCTTGGTTGGGTCGTTCAAATTGCGAAAAACTGCTCATGACAATGCCAAATAAAAGCCAAAATGAATGAAATGGAGAACAAAACAATAAAGCATACGAACTAATCTTGAGATTTGTGTAAATTGTAACCTTTTGTAATTTATTATGTATTCGTGTGTGTGTGTGTGTGTCAGCGTTTCCAAGAACAGGGACGAGTAAATTTTCTTTGCAAGCACTTGGAATAAAGGGACGAGGAAAGCAAAAAACATGCAAAGGATGAATTACTTTGCGAGTAATAGTACAAGGCAAATAATTGTCATAAAGCCAAGCGCAATTCATCTGTTGTTTATGGTTTACGTGAACAAAACAAAAAAAACAACGATAAAAACTGCGTTTATAAAGTCTCAAGAATATCAAAAGAATACAAACAATAATGACCTGAAAATTGCAAGAAACAACTTTGCAGAAAAACCTACGGAACGAATGCACGAAGAAAATCGAGCAACACAAAAACAAACGCGGGTAGCGAACGAAAAAATAAAACGACGAAACGAAATTGAACGAGTTGCGCTCGCTGTGTAGTTAAAGAGACCGGAAATTATCAAAATGTCTGCACTGAAGTGGACTAACTACTTGACATTTCAACACACAGCGCGCGCACTACAAATTGCCAGCAAGGACACAATGGAAATGCTATTTTTTCACAAAACTCCCGCTTCGTTCGACTCTAAGACTGATGAAATTGATTCAGTCAGTGGGCAACACAAATGCTACGACAATATAACGACTTTGTCCGTTTTAAATTGAAGATGGAAAAATGTGCAAACATAAAGACACACATAAATTGAAATAACGAAATTTTCTTTATTTCGCTCGTCCTATCTCTCTCTCTCTCTCTCTCTCTCTCTCTCTCTCTCTCTCTCTGTCCGTGGGAGACGAATGCGAATAATGCTTTGCCATTCTATTTCGGTGATGGTACAACCATCTCAATAAATGAAAACAATTTGATTCCATCCGATTATTTCTAGTTCGGTTGCGTTCGGGCATGTTTGCTCTTGCAATGATGATAGTTGTTAACAATTTACGCCAATTGCCAACAAAGAACATCTGTTATCGCAAAGTGTCAGTTGTAAAAAGTGAAGCGTTTCGCCGTAAATTGTCGTCTTAGACAAGCAAGCACAAAGCACACACATACAAACATTGATTCGAATAATATGCTGTGTGGTTTACGACTGGGCGGAGATGGTGGACCGAACGCATTTCAAACCATATTGCTCGCCTGATTCGATGCGTACTCGAGAAAAAACCGTATTGCAGCGAATGGTTGCTCATTTCATTCAGAACGTGTGCTGGATCGACAGAAAAAATCACAACGAAAACAATTTGGTCCATTGCTTCGGGGTAACTGCCCAATTTTTGGTTATTTCTTACGGCGAAAGTAAACCAAATCAAAATCTAAACCGTCTCGCAATGGATGCGACAGCGAAAGAGATTTTGAATCTTGATACCATTGTAATTTTATACCCCAACGAAATACCTAACAACGTCTAACTCATTGAAAACTTTATGCATATTTTTTAAAAAGCTTGACGATATTTTTTTTTTTTTTTGTTCATCTATCCCAGTTCTCTTTAAATTTGCATATGGTTTACCCGGCATAGCCTTTCTCTATTTACATTTTTAACATAAACAAGCCACGTTTATGATACTCAGTTAAGTGAGTGTGCGTGTGCATGTTTTTTGCTCCTTTTCCACTTTGAAACTTGAAACAGCAACCAAATATACCCATTTATATTCTCGTCCTCGCCACCGAGTGAGAGAGAGAAATAAAACAAGGTCGAGTATACATTTAATATTACACTTACGGCTTAATCGTAAATTCCCTTTCATTTGAAAATCGCAAATGTAAACATGGAGCGAACCGGAATAAAAAAAACACACGATGGAATCAGAAAAAGAGCCGAGCAGAAAAAAGTGCGAGCAACGGTTCAATGCAGCCATAAAATCTTGATTCTTCGGACAGATACTGTGATGAATCAAATGATAACTTCAAGTCGAGACAATCATGTGGGAAAAATGCTGCAGTTTATTTTGTAAATAGAATGCAAAAATGGATGAAAAATGAGTTAGCAGCTAAATAAAAGAGAATGGTCGAGGCCAATGGGGCGATTAAATGGCAGAGAGATGGCGGAAGAAGCCTGAAAGCAGAAGCTGCTCGGAAAATGTGACATGTTAAGTGCGACCTAATGTGCATTTCTCATTTTTCTCAGTTTAATTTGTATGGCCTTTGCCATTCAGAACCTTGAAATGTCGCATTTACATGGAAAAATGGTCCTTTCGTATCTCTTTCTCTCTCTCTCTCTCTCGCCCTTTCGTCAGATGTGCGAATTTCACTTTTCAGTTATTATTATTATGTTACAATTTCTCTGCATCGTTTTGCTATTATAACAGCCATTAGTTACTTTTTTTACGACAATGTTCATCATATCCATTAGTGTTAATGGCAGACAAGTTTTGCCCTTTTTGCCTATTTCCACAACGTTCTTCGATGACAATGGCGCGCACGCTGAACGAGTACAATTCGAACACATCGACCATTCATTTTTCTACGGGCCATTTTTGCCATGCGAAAATTTTCATTCACAACAATGTTCACGCGTGAAAACTGTTGGCAAAGGACAACAAACATTTGAGTGCTTTTTGAATTTGTATCCCTGGTTTTGATTCCGATTTTATTGTGTGTTGAACACTTTTGTTGTTCGATTTGATGGAAATACATGGAAAAATCTTCAACAACTTCTTTTCATTTGACTTTCGCTTTGGGGCGTGTCGCCCTCAGATTCGGACGAAAGAACCGAAAATCGGAGAAAAGATGAAAAATTACTCACTACAAAAAAAATCTGTTGGAAATTGAAGGAAAAAAGAAGTTCAATTCAGTTGGAAACAAGCAAATAGTGTGGGATGCTGGCAAGCAAATGTATATTTTATTCATCGTTCTGGCTGCCACAAGCGTTCAAATGGTTTTATCTATTGAGGACATTTTTTACGTGTGAATTTTCCAATGTGTGAACTTATCTGTACTGTACCGAATTTGTTGAATATATTGAAAATGTCCGCCTTTTCAGCTTTGATTTTCACACATTGCCCAAACATTTCCGTTAATCAATGAAACTGCTTTTATCAATCCGAAATATTTCTTTGGTGCTAGTTTTTATTCAATTATTCACATGACAATAAACAATTCAAAATGCATTTCGTGCGGGTAGTGATGCTTGAATTCTGCAGATGATAACGAAAAACGACAATGTTCAACTGTTTGCTCAATGAAAAGCAGTCGGATGAATACGTTTTTTCTAGTGTTTATTTCGTCATTCGGTTCTGTGATTCTTTTATTTGAGGTTTCACAAGTGGAAATTTTCACTTTGCAAAGTACATCGGAAAATACGTAGACTAATTCGGTTTGATCTTTTGATTCAATGATATTATTTTGCGATGCGGTTGAACAACGGACTAGCAAATACAAACACATTTTTGGGTGAACATTTCATTTCATTTGTGCCAACTGAAATAATAAATTCGAGAGATTATAAATTAACGTTAAGAGTGTGCACGCGTTCTTCACAGCAAACGTGTTACAGCTTTTAAGTTGAAAGTTAAGACTTTTGAAAATAAATAAATGAGAATTCGTATGCGTACTAATTTGGAACGTCAATGTCAGAAAAATGACGAATGAAAATGATATTTTTCGCGTTTGGTTTAGACATTTAAGTGAAATGCAATTCTGTCCTTTTCTTAGCCAATTTTGTTCTATTTATTTGTGAAATGTTTTTTTATGCATAAAATTTTAATTTCATTTGCTCGCTGGAATTTCACAAAATTCGATTATTATACGGTTTAACCTGTACATCATTGGCAAAAAATGTGTTCAACAAAATACCATAATTTGTTCATGCAAAATGCTACATTTGAAAGGCAAATAAACCGACAAACAATTCAACTCTGCCAAAGATATTAGATGAATTCGTATTGTAATCGATTCGATGGAGAAATGCGCAACCGATTTGCACACATTACCAACAACAACAACAATTTGAATAAATTGAAAACGGTTCATCCGAGGAAATGATCCTTTTTATCATCATTTCTCAAGCACACTGAAATTTCCATGTCGAACATTCGGTATCTATTTTGCCATGTGAACGCCGTTAACTCACACAATAGGAAATTGCAAAATGGTTAGTGTTTTTGAACGCCTCGAAGGTGTTTCGAGAATTAGGACATTTATTCTGAAATCAGCCAACTAAACAAAAAAGCACATTGCTCAAAACCTACGCAGCAAATCGGAATCAAACTGTATCATCAGTCACAATAATAAAAGGAGAAAGAGAGAATGAAAAAGGGGCAGCATCAGTTGTGCTATTTCACAAGCAATTTGCAAGTAAGTGGATCACAAAACAGCACGCATAAACGGAGTGAAACGAGTTCAAAGTAATTTTGAAGTGAATTGTATTCAAATCAGCCATCGTGTTGTCAGTTAGGCAGTTAGCAAAATTGAAATTGCCAACACAAAAGTGTGGTACGCACGCACAAAACACCAAATGGCCCAGAAAAACGCTCTTCTCTGTGCCGAAGTTTGAAAGTGAGGATTTTGCTTGAGCTTTGGAAGTAATCGACGTCAAAGAGAGAATGGATTTCGTTATTCTCCCTTCTCTGCTGCCACCTTTTCTTCTTCTTCTTCTTCTTCTTTTTCTCTTTCAACATAAAACTTTCGGTCGATTTGATTGTGTCTGTGACAGTATTCGTTCGCTTGCAAGATAGCAAATGTTGCCAGAAAGAATCGTACATATTTCAAGCTGTAAACTTCTTGTATGGCTCCAATTCAGCTCCAACACACCGAACACTTGCGATATGAGGCTTGAGTAGGAGTGTGTGTGTGCGACATAAAATGCCATTTAAACCGTCAAACAATTTACCTCATTTCCACTTATCGCATTTTCTTAACTTTAGCCGACGTCTTTTGGGGTTTTACGAAATAACGAGCATTAAACTCACTTGCGAAAAGAGTCAAAGCAGGGAATTTATATGTGTGTGCATGTAGTATGGACTCGGTGAATTCCAACTTGAATGTCATTCATGTTATCTATTCCATCTTGTTCGCGTATGTTTTTATGACGAAAGAAAGGAAAGCAGAAACTCTTTCCGCATGCAGACAGTCACTTGCAAGCTTATTCATATGAACGAGATCCAGAAATGCCACGGAAGAATAGTCGTTGCAGTGCAGCAATTGTACATCGTCGTTGCCATTGTGAATATTTTTTCTTTCTTCTGTAATTTTCCTATTCAAATTTTGCACAAAATACATTTTTTCTCTTCATCGAGTTCAAGAGAAAGTTTTCAACATCCCCAAGCTAGACATTCGCACGCATTCCTCAATCAAAAAGAAAAAATAGTTGAGAAAATTCGTATTAGTGGTGTCTTGTGCCGTTTTCGTGGTTTCACAGTGACAGCATCACCAACGCTGCCGACGCGGACGATGATGTTGGCGAGGATTGAAGACAAAATATCCGCTATTCCTATCCGAATGAAGCTCACGTCGACAAGATAACCGGCATTCTTGAAGCTTAATTCTTGGATTCGTGTGACTGATTCATGTTTATAATCTCTCAGTTAAATAGACTCGTTGCAGAACATGAATAATCATTTAGGTGTTTTACTCCAAAATCCGACTCTCATTCACTCGCTCTCGCTGTGCCAACGGTTTGAGCCGAGTGCACGAGCAATTGTGCTAATAATCAAATTAAAAATGGAATTGAATGGAGTGTGTTCGACAAACGTAAGACCTATGGCATGCATTTCCTTGCTGTGGAGACTGGAGGACGCACACACATGCCATTGTGTTTGCTTGACGATAATAAATTTATTCAATCACGTAAATAAATAAAACCGGATTCAACAACGCAATAGCGTCGTGAAATGCAATTATTTATGCAAAACACACACACATCGTCACCCGGCTTCGTATAAACATAATCGAGGATATGCGTGCATAAATTCATGTTCAAGGATCGAGTGGTTTTATTTTGTGCGAACGATAAGAGCGAATCACACAACACATTGAGACGTCAGCGGGTGTGAGAGTGAGAGCGATGTTGATTTGTATCGACATTCATTATAACACAATTGTTTTGTATTTGAATAGAAAAGTGACTCGATAACGACATAACAAACGCATAACGTCCGCTTCGATGGGAACAGACAAGGCAATTGCATGAAGGCTGTTATGAACGAAGCACAACATGACTTATCGCCCATACACTGTGTGTGTGATTAGTCATTTTCTCGCTTCCTGACGTGCACCATCAAACTGAGAGTGGAAAGCGGAGAGTGGTGAAAAAAGCACCGGATAAATGAATTACTCAGTCGACAAGACAGCCGCACCATACAATCTTAATGGAATCGATATTTATCATGCATGCAACGCCATGAATTGCGTTCGTTTGGTAATTTTGCTCCGTTTACTGTCTGTAGATTTCGGTCGACATGATAAGATATTCTAATGATTCATATTTTACTGTGCGGCAAATATCTATTCTATCTCTAATTTAATTAGAGCATGCTCTGAAGTTGGTGAAGCGACCATCCTAGCTCATGCACAGCATTCGACGAAGAAAATTTGATGGTTTGACATGGAATCAAGATGTAAGAGACTAAATCGGCGCTATCCTCTCAGAACTTGAGTTGAGTCACAGAGGAATAGAAACCCCTTGTATTCACTTTGCCATTTTGAGATGCTTTTAGCCTGCGAACATTAATTTAAAAACCTAGTTCTTTGAACATACAAATGAATTTTCTATAATTTCAATTAAAGTATGCATGAATTTAGCATGTAACCGTCTCGCTACTTGTTTCACTATCCACACCGAAAATCTAATTTATGGAACATCTCAAAACTATTCCTGTTCGCTGTGTGTGTGAGTGAGAGTCTGTGTATTCCTTCCTTTATTAATTTCATGTAAACGTAAACGCTTTTCGTATCTTTTGTTATCATCCATAATAATCATAAGCGAACTCGATGCAAATCCATTTTTCTCTCTTGCTCACGCTCACTCACGCTCGCTTCATCTATCGATCTCTTGTGCTCCATTTCCCATTGTCCCTGTCTCTGCCTTGTTCCCATGCAGAATAATCCATGTCACAAAAGTCATAAGCGAAAATTTAATTTGAAATTTGTATGTGCGCTGGTGTGTCCTGATGTGTGCATATATAAATGTGTGTAAGAGAGAAAGCGAGATACAAAAACAGTGAAAATGAGCATAATGTCGCTATTGTGAAGCTTTACGTTGTGCCACGACCGCATAATGTGCACATGCTTCTATCACATTCGAAATGGATTTCCTTATCGTCCGCAAAAAATCCCAAGAAATGTGCTCATTTGCTGTTGAACCAGAACACAACAACAAACTTATCGCTTGTGCATTGACCGGATGCTACGGTATGGTTCCCTCTGATGATCTGAACAAAAAAAAAAAAAAAATGAATTTCATTCGAACCCCCCGAAACACTAATTTCAACAAGCATCAAAGCTTTCTACATATGGCCAAATATTATGTGCGGCTGCAGATCCCTTCCATATGGCGTACAGTATGCGGAACGCCTTACATGGGAATTGAATGAAAAATACGCATAATCTTCTCCAACACCGAGGTTGTATGCAAGCGTATAAATTATACAGCGTCTATTTTGTTTCCGTTTGTCGGTTTGATATTTGGCATGAATTCAAGAAAACTTCGTTGATGTCGTTTACTTGCTGCCTCGGCACCTATTTTTCGTTCGCTGACTGGCAATCCAATTTCCATATCGGCGACTAACCAAGCAAAACAACGATTTGTGGAAATGCATTTGAATGAATCGAATGTAGGTCGATTGCTGTTTGTTCCAAGACATATTACAATTTATATTTCTGGTGAGAGAGACGTCGTTTGCTCGTGCCGACTAATCAAAATGTGCTTAATCTATTCGATGGCCTCTTTTACTTAAAATATTGTCTTCTTGAAAACGCAAAGATGTATCGGACGCTTTACTAAAACATGATTTCCATTTCCCTTTTTTGTCGCTGCTGCTTCTCTCTCTCTCTCTCTTTTCATCCTATCACTCTCTGGTAGTTGCGTAATCGAACGGTCGTCGACAGCAATTTTCCAACAGAAAAAGCACACATTTTCACTATTTGGAATTGGTTGATTTTGATTGTTGCATTTGTGCTCAAGCGAATAACTCTTCCGATGGTATGTGTGTGTGTGTTTTGCAAAATAAAAGATGATGGTCGATTTGTTTATTTCGGTTTGCTCCAAAGTTGTCCGTTGAGAGCGATTGTAACAGTTCATGTGATGGTCGACATGAGTAAACACATCGCTTGTGTTGTCGATCCATGCAGCTAGAAAACTATTCAATTCCGATCTCTCGTTCATTGCGAACATATATGACTATGTGTACGCGAGCGCGTCCGTTTGAACCAAATGAACGTATGAGAGCGTGTACATTTAGTTGGTCTCTCAACAAACACGATCAACAACTTATTTATAGTATCACCAAGTTCCACATGATAAAATGCAAATAAATTTCATGGTACGATAAATTTTTCGGATCTCTGTGAAGTTCGAGAGCTGCTACCGCTGGGGCAGAGTTTCAATTGCGAATGTGCAGCGCAATAAATGCATTTAGTGACTTGAGACGACCGAAAATATGGAAAATGCAATCGCCAGCTGATACATTTAATTTTAATTCGCTCCATATATTCTCAAAGCCGTTTGATAGATCGCTCACCATCTCGCTAAGTTCAGTTGCTGAAGTGATAAATGTTTTACGTTAAATATATATATGCACCGAAATGCACGTTTGGCTCGCATTATAATGAAGAGTGAATGCGGGTCGCCCGAAGAGTTGCACCACCCACTTGTACCAAAGAATATTCGTTTTCAATTTCCCAATTACATTGTCCATTATGCACATTTGCGAAGTACGGCACATTGGAACGCTAGACTCGCATTGACAACGAAAAAGCCCAACACAGCCCGTTTTGATGGCTGGAAATCGATATCGATATCAAATTGATGGCGAAATTTCATTACGCAAGTATTATCAAAGCAAACTTTCGCGTTGAACTCACGTAATGCTTAGTACTACGACAAGATACTGTGACAAAGGCCATACAGAACTTGTGTGTTCATAAATATGCAAACAAATACGTGGAGTGCACTCACATTCCACGAAGCGGCCATATGTAATGAAGCTCTCTTAAGCAGCCACTTTGATTCGCTTTTGGAATAACGTGGCCAGACACAAAGCGCAACAACCTCTACAAACAAATTTATATCGCATGTAAATTCATTTTCGTGGAAGAATGTGTGTTGTTCGCCAACTTTCAACAACAAATGAACGTATCACAACAGTCTTTTGTTTCCATGATTTGGTTGCGGACCAGTTCGCTACAAGCGCAAATAATCTAACTTTTGTTTTCGACGCCTTGGTCGCTTTTTTATTCTTTTCCGTCTCTCATTCTCTTGCCCATTCTCTCTCTCGCATCTGCAACAACTTACTATCTTCTCTCTATCTCGCTTTTTCGAAGCACAATCGAGCAAAAACTTTTCCCCAGACACATCTGGTGCGGTGTTCTTTTTCGCAAGGCGCAAACATATATCGAATCATAAAGTTTTCATTCACCAAATCGTCCATAAGCTTTGCTACACACCCCATTATCGATTCCGTAATGACTTTGCTCTCGCAATGGCAAAAAATCTGCCGAAATATCATCGTTTGCATTATCCAAAATATTTGGCATTTTTTTATGGAAATCTTCGCAAACTTTTATACTGCAAAATTCATAATTTTATTATTTAGCTCTATGCCAGCTGTTTAAAAGTTCGAACGAACGTTTTTTCTTCCTCGGTAGCGACGGAATTTGCGCCATCGTCTAGCCATGGTTTTCAGAGTATAATGACTCATGCCGATGTATTTAATGCATTCGGTTCGACGAAAGCCGTCGTATTCTTCGTTGTTTTACTTATTTGCTCGCATTCACACATTCGTTTTCTCACTTGTTACGAGTACAGCATTTTCAACAAGCAGACAGAAACTTTATAATTATTTGTTTCCCATCGAAAAGCACGAAAAATTTCGGGAAAAAACATTTAGATTTGGTTGGCGAACAAATGCCAAAAATACGAGGAATTAACAGAGACTTGTTTATAAATGATCAAGACCCACATCAGTTTTGACAGGCAAAACTTATGTAGATCAACTCATAATACTCGGTTTACTTAAATACGAGTGAAAGACGAAAAAAATAACATACCCAAAGCGAAACCGAACTGAACATATTCTCACATCGGAATCTATGCTCGTTGTCGTTCAGTGGCAAGCATAATAATGAAAGTGGCATTTTCCCTCTCTCTTTCTCTCTTGCTCTCTATTTCCAACCATTCGGCTTGTGTGTAAAACCAAGAAAAAAGTTCATTGAAAAGTTCATTTCGTGGGACGAACGATTTATTTTTTTACATAAATCTCAACCGTTAAGTTCCAAGCACGCAAATCTGAAATTTCCAAAAACCAACCAACCAGCAGCCGTCACAAATCAACTTTTGTATCATCATTTTTCTTAGTTGTCGCGTTCGATTTTTTTTTTTTTTTTTTTTTTTTTTCCTACCCAGTTACTTCGGTAGCCCTCTTCATTTGTCTATTTTGCGAATGTGCGCGTAGCTTCAATGTGGCCATTTTCGCATTGTCTGCTTCCATATTCACGGTTCGAGACATCCGAATGAGTTCTTCGAATGCCAAAGCCGATAGAAATGCATGAAGCTTGGGATATTGAGAGTGAGAACAATCTCTTTCTCATTCGAGTGAAAGGGCGAGAATGGAGGAGCAAGAGAGAATCGTAAAAATGGCATCTGTATGCTAGTTGAATGGCTAAAGTTAATAAAAGCGCTGCGCCTCGGCACATACGGAAGGGCAAAATCTAAAAATGATTTATTGTATTACCGGTTGAAGTTGGAAATGATTTTAGCTCTCCGGGATGTGCGTGCAGCGTTCACAAATAGATTTTCAGTCCATTTCACTAGTTTTTCTCTTTTTTACTCCTATTTTTCAGCTCATTTTTTCCGTTTCGTTTTCTGTCAGACGAATATGTGCATGGGATTGTGAAGTCATGTGCCTTTTGTCATGAAAACGCGATGGGGATAGAAATGAAATTAAGCATTGGTCAAACCATCGCACAATAAGTGGAACCCATGTTCCAATGATGTCAGCTCTCACAGAGTTGAATTGAGAATAAAAAAACCGTCGAGATTTCTTGTTCTCTATTTTTCTCCATTCATTCAAAGAAAAATAAAATGAAATGCAGTTGCGGACGGTGGCATAGCAAATAGTTAAGCTCTCAATTTTTGCCATCAAACTGCATTAGACAGCTTTCACACAAATCGTCCGAAAAATGCTATTTATCAAGGCTTCGCCACACACCATTTCAAAATATTGCTACACAATTTATACCATTCGAAGTTCATTTTTCTTTACGCTTTTATTGTTCCGAAATTGAATAAAAATGACCACTCATTTGACGGCAACATGAAAAGCAACTCACAATTTGATATAAACGCGCTCATACGAACACCGGGTTTTCGCCTCTGCGATTGCTCGCCTTTTTACCGTTCTATTTTTAAATCCAATAGAATAAATCGTGATTCACCGTCGATATGGCATTGTCTGCATCGCGAGTGTTACGTTTACGTGTGTTCCATACGAGCACAATCTCGACGACGAATTCCATCGAAAATATGGCAAGATTGCTTAGTATCTTAGTATATGAAGATCAAAATAAAATCTTTTGAACATATTTCGAAATTGAAACTTCAAGAAATCGAAACGTCAACGTTTTGTTTATTGAATTCTCTCTATCAAATGAAAATTAAAATGAAAATACGTCAAAAACACAGAAGTAAATCAGCGTGGCATGGCAACGATTGATAATATTCCTTGCACAGCCTCTGCGCGCTCGCACATTAATAGAACAAAGTACATAAATACACATCTTTCCATTAAAGTCTAATGAAAAATGAAGATAAGTGCGACGAGCATAATCTGAAATCCGATTATTTCATTTGTATTTATTTGAGAGTGATGTTTTCATTTTTCCCAAGCACATGCAAAAGGAGATTAAAAATCGTACGCATCACAAGCAAAAGCGGATAGAATAAAAGTTCTTTGAATCCGTAATGTAATTTTCATCATTTTCGTTTCTTTTTTTTCCCCGTCGAAAATGTGAAATAAAATTAATAGTCTCGCGAATCATTTGGAATATCTGAGAGAGAGGGAGCGAGTGCGAGAGCGGAATTAGATTTATTGCAAAGCACAGAAAATATATATACCGGTCGAGCTAGTAAATAAAATCTGAGAGGATCAACTACATGTTAATTACTTTTGCGTGCAATGGAACCAACATTGTGTCGGCGAGTCAGGGACAAGCGCAAGAATATTTATTCACTTTGATCGCACTGCCATCGCATGCATACCGACGAAATAAGAGCATTAAATTCCAAGTTTATTAGAATATTTCACAGTTTGATTACATTTCGAAAAAAAGATGTGCATTTTGATAAATGTAAATGAGAAAAAGAAATCATTTTGCTTCCCTGGAATCAAACCGGAAATGAAATATAAATAAGATTTTGAATGTCGCAAAACTGAAAATGATAAAATTTCTTGACGCTTACCAAATACGATTCGGTTGAGCGAATATGCGACTTTTATAAGGAGCAACCACTGAAAAACTGATCCAACCAAACACGCACACACACGAGCGACGACGAATTTCCTCCAAAATGTTATTTCATATTTTTAATCTCTTTCGAATCGCGAAATTATTATTTCAGCGCACTCACGTTGGAAGCGAAATTGCGTCTGTTTGGAGTGATGCGCCTAATTTACCGCTCAATCGTAACAACATCCTTCCATGATGATTACAATTTCCTTTTCGGGCGTCTGTGTCATATCGTTATTAGTCGTCTTCATTTTCAATACTTTACAACAAATAATTTGTTTGCTTTTTACCAGGGGTTTTCCGTGTGTTCGAGCCTTTCCATTTGCGTCGATATGCTTATTTATTTATCTTTTACATCCGGCCTTTCATCATGACTGCATCGAAAGGGGCACAAGCTCATCCTACATTGTTGGTTTCCTTTGCATTTCAAAAGCATTTAAGTGACTTATCAGTGGGGATGGGGATATTTTCCGCTTTTTTGTCCTTCATCTCAAACTAAGATAGCTTTTTGAAGTGCGGCAATTATTATATTTCCAATTAAAATGAAAATCTGATCAAAAACCAACGTTGCTTTTATACAACTGCTTTTACTTTGATTAACATTATCTACAATTGCAACAGATCTTTAGTCTTTGTTGCTGTTTTCGATTGTGTTCATTGAAATTACTTGAGATTCCTTGGATTTATGATAAAATTCATTAGGTAAATAATAAATAAATTCAGTCGGAGGATGAAATGTTGCATCTTGTACAGAGAAAATATTTGATATCGTGAATGCTATCAAAAGCAGACAAAGTGACGATAAAATGCCAACTGAAATGTGAATTTCGTGGCCCATGAATTAGTTGGTAGAATATTTTGATTTTCAAAAAGAACATTGTCGTACCTATGAAAACCTCATGTCGGTGGATAACGGGACACACGTGGGGTGCTCTCGTATTACAATTCGCGTGCTCGCAAGAAAGATCCCCGTGAATTGAATATCTTACGACAGACATCGAACCATTTAACCTATACGTACTTGACCGTGACATTTTGTCATTGATTTATTTGGCTTACATGGATCAATCTGATAGCATTTTAATTTGGTTAACAAGAAAATCAAGGGATTATTCAATGCGATAGCCATCAGACAGAAATAAAGGTAGTTCATTGCATAAGGTGACTCTGATTTATATAGCTCAGTCATTGGAACTTTGTGCCGAGATGCGAATTGGATAGTCCCGAGACACACAATGCCATCACACATTTCATTTATATGTGGGATTATTTATCTTTTGATTGTTTTGTGTCTTTTTCTCCTGCCAAAACCCTGCGATCGACCGCAATCTATCCGTCCAACACATTCGCAAATGGAAAGCGAAACGAGAAAAACTTCTAATCGTGTTTTTCTGTGAAAGCTTTTCAATTGTCTAATCATCTTTTGATTGGGTCCACTGTTTTTCACTTGCACCGCAAAAAACATTCAACTCTTCGGATAGATAAAACAGCTTTTACTTTCGTGTTCTATTTGTTCTTGGGACTTAGTGACTATGCGGCCGAAAAGCTGTCAGATTACGTTAGTGTATCGCATTTCTGGTGTGTGATTATCATCAATCGTCTTCGTTTTTGAAGCAATTCAGCCGTTCGTCTTTGATTTCGACATTTTGATTGAGAAACTTTGCGATTCGATCGAATTTTTCTTTCTCCATAGGAGTAAAGAAATCGAATGGCTTTTGCTCCGATTCAATTCGTTTCGTATCGGTTATTGTACGCTTGTATCCATCAATCTGTTGTTATGTCGTCAATGGTTCGGCAGTCCACCGCATATCACGAAGCATTAATCTAATTACACTCAACTGTTGAACTGATTTCACGTAAAAGAAAAGCCCACCACATTCAACCTTTCTTCAAATACCTCAATCCGAATCGATTAAGCAGACACACAACTTCTTCTTCACCTTCAGGCCAATTCCATTTTCTTTCAATGGTCATTCGTGCAAAGTTTTCTGTGTTGGCAATTTATGTGGCGGCCGAGGAATAAATATTTCAAAGGATAGCCACTTTCACCAATCACTGTCCAACACCTTTCCGAATGGACTCTTGCTCTCGAACCAAAATTAGAAAAACCCGAGCATTTTCGTCGAACCATTGAAATTGTTATGTGTGATTTGCCCGAAAGATTTGAGAGATGAAACCTTCGGATAAAAAGTCATATTACAGATTACAGCAAAAGCTGAAACATTAGGATTGCGGCACACGGTTCAATTGCCTACTTAATTTAAAGACCATTTGGAATCGATATAATCTGACTTGCTTATGTGACAAACATTCAATACCATTTACTTAATGTTAACGCTTTTGTGTGATTTCATTCAAAACTAATGATTATTTTCTCGTTTTTTTTTCAGAATTTCGATGCGAACTTTCGGAACAACTCAATGCTGCAGACATCCGCAATAATTGCCGTTTGCTCGATTTTTATGCTATTAGTCATTCTATTTTCATCGCTCTTTCTTTGGAAGTAAGTAACAATCAATCTTTTCCTCTGTTTTGTTTTCGTTTTTTTTTTTATTTTGATTTCCCCATTTCGTCGAATGAGATCATAAAATCCCAATAAAAATCGAAGCAATCATCGAAGAATTGTATTTCAAATCGTGATAAAGAGCTTGGAACGATTGGAAATAACGAGAGAATTATTTTGTTTTGTCAATTCCTACAAAGGACATACATTATAAATCGTATGTTTTTGCATTTTTTCGTTTCTTCTTGTGATGTTGCCTGATAAACATCGTTGCACTGAAAACGATGAAGCGTCAATTCGTTCAAAAAATTTTGCCACACATTCTTTTGCAAAACTCAGCGCAAATATTTTTATTTGCTTTTGCGCTCTTCTCTCCATGATGCGCGCAATAAACACACAATAAACGCTAACCTCACACCTTAATTGAAAACCTAGAAAGAAAAGTCTGCAAATGCATTGCAAAGTAGCAAAATGACACAAGCATCACACATATTTTATCCATAGAATGGATGAAAGCGAATGCATTTTCGCAATTCAAATTGAAAACGGATAACAATCGTGCCAAAGACGATGATGACGACAGCGACATCGACACAACATTTTTTTGCGATTTCAAGGGAGAGAGAGAGAGAGACAGAGAACGAAGCTGAGTTCACACAAATACGATGAAATGCAAAATGAAATGGAGAAAAAAGATTTCATGACAAATTTCAATTTCAAATACTGATTCTTGAATCTTTTTCCCATTTTTTTTTACTTCCGTGCACGCTCATTCGGTGCTTTGTGTCGTTCATTCGTCGTCTGCTGAATATATTGACTGAACAAAGGGTTCATGGTTGAAATGCATCATCCATGTGATTTAGCAATCAAATCGGGAGCATTGCGAGCGCAATGGGAGTGGATGATCATTTGCACAAGTAACGGTAGAGAGAAATGACTGTTTCATCATTGCCAAAGGAACGGTATTCTCGGATTCAAACGAGAGAGCGAAAGAGTCATGAACATTTGGCAAAGGCAATCATTGATTGGTTATTGCTTGTGCTGCTTGGTTCGTTTGGCATGCGGTTTTCCATTGAATTGGCGATACGCTTTTGGTAAATGGGTTTTGAGGATTTTGCCCAGCATTGCAATTGCGAATTCATTTTTTATGTCATTGAATTGATCATGCTGCTTGAGTTGGTCCCGAACAATGGCAAATAGTTTCAATTTCAATCGATTACGCAAATAAGAATAGGAAATTTACCGTTTCCACAATATCATCACAGAAATGTTTCCATAGTCATATCGATTCCAAATGGTTAAATCAAATTCAAATACCATAAATTGCCATTGTATCAGGAATTCCATATCGAAACTCTAGTTTATACATAAATTTTGCGATGGATGCGGGCACGACGTCGACCGATGACGGCAAACCAGCCAGCAGCACTTAGAAATTGGAATCACTTCAGAAATTCATTTCGAATAGAGACGTTTTCGTTGGTTATTCTCTATTTGGGTGCTTGCACACCGGTAATTTAATCTCACGGCTCTGTTCATTTTCGCATTAAATTCTGTGTGATGTCGGCACAGTGAGTGGCAGGTTTGCCACCAACCTAGTTCCGATTTCCAGGTCACTGTGTGTATTTGTTTCGGTATTAATTTTGCGTTAGTCGCCTGGACCCATGAAATTAATCCGCCCAAATGGCATTTGCGCGCCGTGTGCTTTGCGAACGCAAAATCTCAGTGTCACTGTCACACACCGTTTTTCACTTAGAAAATGCACAATGAACGGTAAATTGTGGATTTTTTTCCGTCCGTTTACTAAAGTTAATTCGTTTTCTAAACGACAAAGCAAAAGCATGTTTCCTAACGAAAATGTCATTAATTACACGGATGTAGTACGTGCAAGTGAGTACCACAATCGCTGGCAATTCCGTTAGCAAGAAAAAGGTCGTCAGATAACTTACAATTAACGGAAATTCACCTCTTAAATTTTCTTTTTATGCGAATCGCTGCCATTTTCCTTCACTTTTATTGAATTCGTTTGCAGTTTCATGCATCGAAATTAAGTCTTTGCATTTGTCAATTGCTTATTTAATTCAACGGGCGTTCGAATTTCATCGTACTTATGTGCCAATTCACTTGGGTTCTTTCAAATTAAATCGAAAAATTTATCGCGTCACTCAATCGTCTCAGTGTTAATAACCACCATTGACGGTGGAAAAATTCAATCTGAGAAAAAGGAAATGCCAATATACCGAATGCAACTGCTAAATGTGTGTTCAAAAGTGATTAAAAGTTAGAATGAATGGTAAATAAAAATACATGCACACAGTGCCATTTCGCCAGCTGTGAATTTCAAGTGTGTAGAAAATTGATGCAAAACATTATTACTATCACGTTTGGTGTAGTGTGCTTTTATGCGAGCTTTTCACCATTCCGTTTGCGAAATTTGAAAGAATTTATCAGCGCATGACGCGCACATTTTCTTCGTTCAATCCACGATAACGTTAGTTTGTTCCATGCATCGTGTCAAATGTTTATCGTGTGAAAATAAATAATCGTGGTGTTTTTAATTAAATAACATCCGAAAAAAACCTGGATAAAGTGTGGATAGAATGTGCACGTTTCTGGTTGAAAACGAGAAATGCACATATTTTTCTGAAAAGAACCATTCAACGAAATTCACTAGTTTTCTATTTTGAAAATTCGCTATCCAACGCAAAAACAACGAAAATTGGAACGAACAACTTGAAATGCACAAGTGGTTCTTTTATGAACTGTTTGCGATAGTAGTTTAAGCTTGAAAATGAACTGGACAAATTCATATCAAATGTAGTTCATTGCAAAGAAATGTCGAGATAAATTTCAATTCTTCGTTGAAATGGTCAGAGTAAATAGTGTGCCGCTTTCGCATTGCAAAAATGAACGAGAGAAATGTCAAAATATTGAAGTGAGCTGCGCTGCGATGGAAACATAATTTTCGCTTTCGGAATGAAAATTTGTTGCTTTCACCATGGTCGATGGTCATTTAGAGATATACGAAAAGAGAGAATCAACTTCTTGCGCAAAAATATCATTTCATTAGCTTTTATGGCCATTCAAGTAAATTCATCCGCAACACAAGGTGTTTATCATCTGCACACAATTTACTCAGTTTTACAGCATTTGAAACGGATATGATGTCTTCTGAAGCATTTGCTCGATGCGTGTAAAGATTTCTAATTTATCGGCGATGGAGATTAAGTGCTTAAAACAGTCTTGGGCAAAATTCGTACTTTCGCACAGACTGTTTCAAAATTGAAGAGTGAATTCACGCTGGACACAAATTCCGACACAAATAAAACATGTGCTTCAGTTAGACGATTGAAGCAGCGGAAGTACGGCACACATTGAATTCAACGGAAAAATGATTCGATGATATGCTTGTGTATCGTTAATAGAGTCTTGAAAATCATGCCGGAAGCAAGTCAGTTCGTATCATTAAATTCTTTTTTATTACATTTTATGTTGTTTTGATTTGACTCGGAGAAGCGTTCGTTGGAGCGCAGCCGGTAAAGCAGACACTGTATGTTCTTTCACTCGGAAAGAGACATTTATTGTGGACAAAAGGCCAATGCCAATCAAAATGTTGGCACATCAAGTGAATATTAAAAGCTGACAATTTATACTTCCGATACATTTTTCCGTCAATGATATTTAATGACGAGCCCTTTTTCCACAAGACATCAAGCTTTCGTTCGCATAACACCGCATCGCAATCTGTAGGAAGTTAATTTGGCGGCTTGGGGGATTTTTTTTGTCATCAAAGCAATTTGTTCAGCGTGAAAAAATTTCATTAAATCGTTATTTATGGAACAATCAATGGGATATTCATGAGACATTTGCGTCGCAGAAGCATGCTAAAATTAACTAGAACAAGTAAGATGCACGCACCACCACTATAATGCCGAAGAGCAGATAAACACCATAAATCTCACGTTTTGCGAGCAAAATGAGCATAAAGTGCCGCAAAAAAATTATGGACGCAAATCGACAACATTTTCATGCTGACGAATGAAAAGTTGCCAATCAAATGAGGAAAGTTTGAACGCGAGAAATGTGTCCTTTGGTGCACACCAGCCAACAAAATGGCCAATAAAAACGATGGCTTTCCGCCCACCCAGCCTCACTCAGAATTATTTAATACCATGTGTTGTTAGCCTAATACTTATGTTGTTAATTCATATGGTTGATGCGTTTTTTGCGCTCCATTGAATCGCCGATGCACCAATAGATGCTGTGCGATATTCATTCCATTTGTCGTGTGATGAATACCAATATGCATCATAAATCGATTTTATCGATTGGCGCATTTTTTCACAGCGCAACCATCACTTTATAGCTTTTTTCTTCGGACACATTCCGTGCAGAATATATTAGCATGACACAGACAATCATAAAAAAAACTTGACGCAAACATTGGCACACACAGAGAAAGTGAGATCGCGACAGAAGAGGATGTGCCGCATCATTGAGAAGGGAAACAAACACACACGCACACATTGTCAAAAAGCAACTTACCATCGGTAATAAAAAAAGCACTTTTTCTATAAATTACTAGTCCGAGCGCGGTGGTGCATTTTGCTATTCACGCTTTTTTGTTGGTTCAGTTATCGTTTTTATGGCACCACCGACACACAAAATAATTTCAACGCAGAATGACTGTATACCTTTTATGTTCTAAAAAAAGACCTTTTTTTCACTGCCATGGCTCTTTTTTCTCATTTACCTTATTGAACTTTTCATGTAACCCGTTGCGCTTGATATATAAAAATGGCTACACGTTAAACAAAGGGAAACAAAAAAAAATTATTATAGTATATAAATGGGATACGGTTTCAAAGCGACGGTAATAATATAAAATGGTAGAGCAAAAAAGTGTGTTTAAAAAAGCGAGCGAAAAAATCGATAGAATCCAGAGCAACACGAGAGAGAAAGAGAGTGAGAGAGATAGAGAGCGAAAATGTGATGACCATAAACGATGGAACAAAATGCTGCATTCTGAGCGCAACAAGCTATCAAAATAATGAATAAAATGGTCCAAATTAACAAAAATGAATGAAAAATTCACTGAATTACGCTATAAATAAATTGAATAAAGCTTAAAGTCCGATGTATTTATGTGTCCTGTTCACAGCACCGCATATAGATTGTCCATTATGCAAGTGCTTCTGATACCTAGAATTAACCTCGATACTTTGCTTTGAAACGCTATTTTGAATGGTGATTTATTCTTCACTCGTTCCATTCGATATGTGATGGCTATTTTCATTCACCGTTCGTTCGCTCGTTCGTGTGGCTTCATTTGTTTATGAATGTTTTCAATGACATGCTTTGTAATAACTTCAAAAAGTTTCAATAGCCAACGTGAAATATGTGAAACCGTGTTCGGTAGAAAGAGCTCATTTTAATTATTAAGTGAAAATGTTATTTTTACGATGTGCACATAAAAAAGCTAAAACAAATGAATTTATTGATATTCAAAGGAGAGAAGGAGCCCGCAATGGGTGCGAATATCGTGAGTGTGTGTTTTTTTCGTGCTTTCGCTCTTTACTTTGGCATTGTTAGCGAGAGAATGTTTTACAAATGCGACTCATTCCATTCATTAGCGTTGATACATTTACTGTGCCATTAATTTGCATTATCAGATACGTCGGCAGAAAAACCCATAATTACACATAAATTTCAATTATAACGTCGAACAATTCGCAACTATCGCATACGCTCAACATATATATATGTTTGGGGTGGCACAAGTTTTTTGTTCATGCATCAATTTTCGTGCGGTAATCACTTTCTCTCTCCTTGTATTTTACGCTGGAAAAGTTTCTTTTCCTTGGAAAATTGAGGAATATAAATTTCTGTATGAGAACGAGATATGCTAAGTCGTCAAAAACATGCGCCAAAACCACATCCAGCAATTTTCACTCTTCCATTCATTTAAATTAATTAAAAAAATTATTCATATACATTTCGAATATATGGAACTTCTTTTATTTCGCTGCTCGCATATAACGTCATTAACGGAATTCGTAGGATCTCCGTAGGATCGCTGATTTTGCACATTTCCAAAAGAAACTCCCATCAAATGGATGCGATGCGCCCCGCGTAGCTCAACACTAAATCATAATTGCATTTGATGATTCGAATTCCATTTATGACTGATAATAAAGTTAGCTATTAAGCCAATCTAAAAGGTTTTCGCCGATGAATGTGAAATATGGCTGGCTTTTAATTAACGGTTTGGATTGCAAGTAAGGTTTAATTTAGATTCATGAATTTTCCAGAACCTTTTTTCAGCTAAACGTATGCACACCACAACACCATTTACCATGGAATTTTTTCCGCAGCTACGATTCATAGTGCAAGTGAATGCCCTCGCTTTTCTTTGGCTTGATGAATTACAGCATTCGCATGTACCGGTTAATTGATTTCATTTCGAAATGTGAAACAAAATGTTCATCAGTTTTCGCATATTATTACGATATCATCAAATTTTTAAGTCATGCTACTTTGTTAGACCGCCATTTCACGGAACGGTTTTTAATCGTTTGCCGATTTATTTCCATACAATTCGAATCGAACTTTTTTCATATAAAAAATCGTCTGATGATCAAATTGTCCTCGCAATCCATTCGCAGCATTAGTGTGCCAAATGTGAATATTAATGCTTTCCATTCGCGTTCATAAATTGATTTTGTTTTGTCGGTTACAAGGCAAAAAGTTAAACGAAAACAAACATCAAATTTCATATGTTAAATGCTCTATTCAATCACTATTATAGCAATAGTTTCTACTGAATTTACATATTCAAGTGGTAAATTTTGAGGTTTCTAGAAGCTTTTCATAACAACTCGAACGTTTTCAACATTTTGACTAGTCAGCAACAGCAAATCTGCCTCTCTCTCTCTCTCTCTCTCTTTCTTTTTTGGCAATATGCTTTTTTTAGCTTGCTGCTTTTCGGAGCTTGTTATCACTCAATCCTTGAACGTCATCACTTTATTCATTAGAAGCATGATTTTCGGATGAATTCTCCCAATGCTTTCAATGATAAAGTGTTGAAATGCCAAAATTTCAATGCATATTTTCGAGCAAATTAACATTTTTGCATAACATCACAGTTTTCCTGAGCAAATTCGCCTTAAAGGGGGGAGATTGACATTCAGAAATCTTCCATGTGGTGGAATGTTCGCAAACCACAAGCTAAGTAGAATATCTACATCGTGATTTTGCTGTATTCTTAAGAGGTTTATTTGGTTCAAGTGACATTTTGGCGTTTTATTCATGCAGAGAAATAATTTCGCATGTGCTTAATAATGCAAATAAAAAATTTTTTGTTTCTTCGCTGCGTTCGTCCTCGAAAAACAATAGCGTCAATCACAGTTTGTGCGAGTGCTGGCATCGGGTGTCGTCAAAACGTCAAACAAACGAATGAATATGAATATGATTTATGAACGAATGACACACACAAATCTAATTAGGAATTTACTAAGCATTGCTTTGAAAGCGGCACTTCAGCAAAATTGATTTTAAAATACACATCACATCGACGCTTCCATAATTTCCATGCATGGCGATGAATTATCCGAAAAGTTTGCTCCGCATTTCACTAATTTAATTACCCCGGCACATTTTCCAAGCCTGTATCGAGATTTCGCCAAATTTGATTACATCCGAGGGTTGATGGTTGTTATTATTTTTTTGCCATGTGCGAGCTAGCTGCTCGCAGCACATCCTATTTTATAATTGAGTTTTTCTAGAGAGTATGAGAATTTCGGTTGGCATCTAATATTCAACCCAATTCAATTTGGATGCAATATTTCATCGTTCGCACATTGTCGTTCATGCCGGTCATTTTTCAATCTATCGAACTTTTCCCGTGAAAATTGTCCTGAAGGAATAACTACCAGCCACTTCGCGATCATTAAAAATTCATTCGCAAACAAAGTGGTAGTTCTCACAAACCAGCGTATAAATGCATGGATTTTGAATATTCGCATGACACGAAATTTACAGTGTTTCAACTTTCGAATAGAATCAATTTCACATTAACCGTTAGCATACATTGTCGCTGAAAGCGCACTAAACAATTCAACTTATTCCCGATATATACAAAATTATGTGCGACGCAATTTATTGGCTGTAGTATGTCTGCCGTTCTCATATATGCAGTGCGAGAAATGTGGATAAATTCGTTCGAAATTAAAATTAATTTAATGGAATTTGGCAATGAAACTACTTTTCATGTATAGCATAACAAGCCCGTACTCTCAAGCGAATGCACACCGAAAAAAGCAGGCCATGAACTTTTTCTGTTTATCCGTTACGATGTTTGCAACAGACTCGAGTAGCGAAAACTGGAGCACTAGAATATGTTGTGCGAATACTTTATGCTCGTTCGCTGAAAACATTCATATGGAGAGCATTCCGCACGAACTTTTCCACAAGACAAAAATAATCCAAACGAGTCGAGTTGAGTTGAGTTTATACGAGCGTGGTGGTGGCTGGCACATTTTTTCCCTTGCTGGCATTCGTCGTTTTGTGAAAACTCGTGAAAATTCCATTTGCCATGGCATTTTTGAATAAACTCAACAATAAACGAATAATTGCGTTGATTAAATGAAATTGAGCGTAGATATAAAGCGTCATCACATCCGGTAATATAACGGGACACATTCCATATGCATGTTCGTGATGTCATTGGGCGCGCCCCGATTTTGTCACCAATTTACACAATCCGGACGAAATAGGAGATATGAACTTTTTTGAACAGTACTTTAGGCAAAAATACAAACAAATTATTCTTATTTAATTATAATTTTTTATGTGAGTCCTAAACAGAGTCATAAACCGAGCAGAAAATGCTGATTAAAAACGAAATCACATTGATTTCATTGCAACATGAATATTGAGTGAGCCTAAATACCGGCGAAAAGTGCCGAATTAAGTAAATTGAAATTAGGTCCTTTGGCAAAGTTTTCACAAAAACCATGCTCTAATTTGAGTATTTTCGCAGCTGCAAATGGACTTGTTCTGATGAAACAGTAAAACAATTCGGATAAATATGCTCGTGTTTATGTGAATGGGTGCATTGCGCAAAGCAAGCGCCAAAATACCATAGTTTGAATAAACAATTTCATTGTGAAACTAGGTTTTTTACACCACAATGGGGTTAATTAGAAACAAGAACTTAACGTTGGCTCAATAATTTCCATTCAGTGTGTATGTGTGTGTTGCCACCAACTGCATCGCAATGATTCAACAAAAGTTGTATTTCGAAATGAGTACTTACGCCAATGATGATGATGAACGCCGTAACTATGACAATGCACAAAAACTTTTGTTGAAATGTTTTCGAATTATGTGTGCGTGCGTTTGCGGTCGCATTCAATGAAATTGATTGGTCCAAATCCGAGTTGGCCATCAACACACCTTTATTCCATGGACAAAGAGCAGTATTAAATACGCGCTTACAAAGAATTGTACAATCAGCAATTTTCTCTGAAATGATTACCATGACGATGAAAAGTATGATGAAATTGAATTTCAAAATGAAAATGCTGCTCAACATGTTGATTACAGAAATGGGTAAATAATGAAATATCATCTATTTCAAGCTTGTCAATGTATCCAAACATTGATCTGAATCCTTTGTGAAGTGGTTAATTGAGTTACGCATTACTACATGTTTGCATCGAAATCCTTCGTGTGTGAGGCGATACATTAGCTTTAGCATGTGATTAAGTATTTCAATTTCAATTTTGAAACAAGCGCCCAACCGACGCGTCATTGTGCAGATATGGCCAAAATGCATCTGAGAGAATTTTGATCGAGCGAAAGTCATGTATCGAAAGTGAGTGTGGCCCCAGCCATATGTTGATTGAAATATGGCAACAGAACTGGCCATCGCTATTAGCAAATTAAATATCTCGCCTGGTGTCGCCAAATCCGAAAGTTTCGAGGTTTTTGCGGTTGTTGCATCGCTGCATCCAGTTAATGCCTGTTTGCTGTGCAAACTTTGTCCATTCACAAGAGTTTCCGGCATGAAGATTGAAATGTATTGATCGATTTAAACCAATTCAATCGATATTTTGATGGGCTGAATTGTTTTAATGAACATTGAGTCGGTCATTGAAGACCATCGGTGCGTTAAAATGCTGAAGAGTTTTGTTGAAAATGCAATTTGTGTTCGACAGTCGATAACGCGGAATGAACGACGGATGTAAAATTGCATTGCTAGACGCTGTGATGATTGCATTACCCTATTTTCGATTAAATTAACATGCATGCTCCGATTTTGCTGAGCAGATTTTTGTTTGAACAAAATATTGGAACGAAGTGCGTAAAATTCTTTCTGGTTTCATTGTTCAACATCAACTTAATGAAATTTCACTGGAGAATTTTCGCCTTTACACTCGCTCTTTTAGCACTGAATCAATTTTTGTCAAAAATAATCAGATGAATATCCTTTTTTGCTGCATGTAAATCATGTGATCGGAACAAAATGGGAGAATGCAAAAGAGGCGTGCGTACGGAATGGGTAATGGCTCAAAATGGAGTATTAATTAAGCATCAAACGCATACGCTCTTTTGCATTTATATTAAAATAGCATTTAATTTTAATTGAAAATCCAAAACAATTATTGTTGCCGTGCAAAATCGAACTCCATTTCGAACGAAAATACTCATTGATTGAAACAAAAGAGGCTTAAAATTGAAACATATGAATAATTAAAAATTTATAATTTCAGAATTAATTAGCGTCATCGTATTTATCATATTTAATCGTAAGAGTGGCAATTGCCGCTTTCACTGAGTGCCATCGGAATAAATAAATCTATTAGAATAAACAGTTTTAATTTCGATGGAAAAAGGCGCATTATCAAAATATGACTAGAATGCTTTTGGTATGATAAATCGATTATATTGCCGATGAGATAAAATAAGCAGCAAACCGCATGTAATTTAAATGCAGATTTTGTGCATTGCTTTTGTTTGTTTCATTGAGTTCCGGTTGCTTCTAGTTTACATATTTTGGTTTCGATGCTACCGAAATCAACCGAAAGAGAAGGAAAAAACCTACACACTAGATAATCTATGGGTGGAAAAATGCAATGACAGAAAAAACTCAATGAACGGCAAAAACAAAAAAATTCTACACTCACACACAAATAATTCAGCTGAATGTGGATGGATTTTGTGTATTCTGGTACAGATTTATGGCGAAAACGATTTCGGGCATTGCAATATAAAATGTAGCTGCGTTTTGATATTAGCGCAATTCAGAAATAGAAGACGAAGCAAACGAATCGAGAGAGTAAAAAACAAACCGAACCAAAAAAGCATTAGCACACTCACGTTAAAAAAACCTCGAATCAGCTTGCTAGCCAAGCCACTGCACACTGTGCACAGCCAAGTGATTTATGATATCGAAATCGACGATAATTTTTATTACATGCATTTTAGATTAAATTTACGCAATAAAATTGTTGACTATATTTTTTTCTTCGCTTTGGCGTGCGCTCGATCGCTAGCGAGAGAGATAGATCTGTCCGTGAGCAGCTCATTCTCTGTTTCGGTATGTTTGCTTTTCGAGATGCGTGTTCATTTTATACATGTTTGACTATGTTTATTTTCCTTGATTTTACTTTGCCAGTACATTCGTTTTGGCCAACAAAATTTGCGCCGACCTAGCATGGAGAGCGAAAATGTGTGCGAGCGCGTGTGCCACAGCCCGTTCACTCTTTCAGCTAAATGCATACCAATCGAAATGACAACGACGAAAGGATGAAAAAGACGGATGCTTATTCCTTTCTCTCTATTCACTTGGCAAATTTTTGAACTGTTTGTTTTATATTCGTGCTGGCTTGCTCATTTTCGTGTCGCTTTCTGAATCATCTATTTGATGGCAAACTAATGTAAAATTGAATGGAGAGAAAGAAGCAGAATGTTGGAAAGCAGCATAAATTCTGCTATCGTTCGCATGCACCGAGCGCGCACAAGACAGTAATAAGTGAGCAACGGTACATGTTGAATACAATAGCCCAAGCGACAAGCTATGCAATTTTCGTTGACAACTTGACACCATATGTATTTTTCGTTTCATTTTGACTCACTTTCGGGCATTCACATGGAAAACCGTCGACTGACAACATCTACACACGCGTTCACTTCAAGCTAAATTCATTTCTGTAATTTCGCATTTTTGAACAATAATAAATGGCAGCGCCATATTTAATAGCATGTGCGTGTATTCTAACTGAAACATACTTGATGCATATCGTCTTCTATCATTGATTCAGCGCAAGAACAACACATCTAACAAATTCAACAAAATGCATAAATTAATAAGCTGACAAACGTCTCAATCTAAATTGACACGTTTATTAATTACATTTATTATCATTCAAATGGAATGTGATTTAATTTGGTGCTGTGTGAGCGAACAATGCGCTAAGTGATAGCAACAAATTAAAATGTTGCACATTGTCGCTAGTTGAATTGATTGAGGGAAATTTTCTAATTGGAATATGGATTTAATTATAATGCTTTCAAGTGCATTCAATTTGTAGACAATTCAGCCGGCTCTTTTTTGTCGAAGTTTGCTTGCAAAAGTTCGTTCATTCGAAATTTACAAGCTGGAAGAGGATCAAATCGAGTTTTGCAGAGGGAGAGAGAAAGAAAAATGCTGCTGTGCAAGCAGTTTTGAATTTATTGTTTCACAAAACCAAAAGGTTTTTACGTTATAGCCAAACTTTATCAGACAAATTCCATAAGACTCAGTCTACCCAGCTCTGGGTTGAAATCGTCAGTGTCCAGCAGTTGAGTCTTAATCTTTCAATATTTATATACTATACATTTATATGCACATCAAAAGTTTTCAAAATCAAAATTGCATGCAGTGCACTCTCGGACACCTCGACCGAACATTGCTCATGGCGAGCTTAAACATTGATGAACGAAAACCATAAAAGCTAATTCGAAACATATCATGCACATACGAACATATTTAACCGCAGCGATTGAATAGATGGAAGCCTTTTGACTTCGGTCATAACGAAGTGAATGCTGCTGCTTTTGCTGTTATTTCATCGTATTATCTGCTCCTTTCGACATGTTTCACCGAGCACATGGCATTCGGGTTGGCTGACTTGCTTGCATTCAATCGTTTAATCACACATTTAATTGCATCTTGAATTCCAATGACTAGTTTTCCTTTTCATTCGATGTGCATTTGTTTGGTCGAGTTTGATTTGTGCCCGGAAATATCATGAAGTGTTCTGATTAATTACATAAGATCTTTTAGTCTGGTTTGCCTTGGCTTGGTTCATTTCAGTAAATAGAAAATGACTTTCGATGCCTTTGTGTATCCATATGGTCGAGCTGTTATCTATGGGTCTGGCATTTCTTCTGTTTATACGAGATATTGTGTCGCAGAATCACATCTTGTTGTTGTTGTCCATTACATTTGGCCGCTTCTGTTGAAGCTGCTACTGCTGCTTCTGTTGTTCGGATGCTCGACGTTCAATTTCTCTCTTTCTCTCTATAACTCCATTCATGTTGAAACAAAACATTTTAATTAAATGTACAAACGGAATGTGCGGTCATGGAAAAACGAATGTGAGCGATACGATGACGATGATGACGAGAGTCCATGCATTATAATTGTCTACGAAGCGCACAAAACATACATGCAATGTGTATATATGTGACGGTTTTTCATTGTTTCGTGTCGCTTTCATTAAACACACTAATGTTGTTTTGACTTTTCAAACTCCACATTAGAAGACAATGCGTATATCCGCAGACCGAGTGGATGTCCTGAATCGACATTTCTCATCGTTTTAGCGTTCTGCATTCCAATTGGCAAACTGAAAAGATGGTTGAATTCTAGCCGAATATCTCCCACAAAATAGAATTTTAGCATCGAAAGAGAGAGAGAGTTTATCAAGAATTTTCGGTTGGGTGTCTGCTAAACAATAGAATGGAATTCCAACAACAACAATCATAAAGTTTGTGAACTGCAATGGTAGAATTGCCTGTCTACAGCATTAGATGCTCATTTCGCCTGATAAAATATATGTGTATGGGGCGAAAAATGTGATAAAACGTCGTTTCAACTAAAACTGGAAATTATTTGACAACATAATACTAATTTCGAAAACTTTGCAATAGCTCAGTGCAATGAATAGAAAATCGGTGAAAATACCTAAAGAATCTAAAGCTGAATAGCCAAAATTCAAATTTTCGAATTGCATTGAAAACAGTAATGAAGAGCATTCATTGAAATAACAATGTTTTTAACTCTCTCTTTCTCTGCCTCGGATTCTTTGCGCACAATCCCTTTCCCTGTTTTCGCTCTCTACGTTAAATCGAAGTTTTGCCATTTTCGATTTGCAGCGAACAGACCGAGAGTTTAATTTAAATTTCAACAGCCACGAATGTGCAGCAAAATAAAAACGTATAAATGTGTGGAGTCGAAGAGTAAGAAAATCGGAAGACTTTTGCATATTGAATTTGTCACACTTTCCAACAACGGAATGGCAAGCGAGCCGACAGATAAGGTTAAATGTGACAAGCGAAATAAATCAAATTGAACAGTTTGTGACTGTCTGTGCGTTTCGTGCATTTTATGTGCACACAACGTAATCGACGCGAGCGCATTCACTTTATTTTAAGCATTTCAAACAGATTCCTTTGCCAATTGCAATTTCCATGTTGAAACATAAGACGAAGCGGCCGACATGACGATAATTTCATGCTCACGCTTTATTTTGATGCATTTTACGAATTGGTTTCATTACATTTCACACATACCAAGGTGACAGGCATATCGAGAGCCGGAGCTCGCACGCCAAATCAACCAACCAGCGCACGGAACAGTCTGGCGCATAAGTGTTTTTGTTCATCATCTTGAGCCCTTGTCTTGATGAATAAATGAAGTCGTTTGATCTTTATTCGCGTGACCTACACTAAATTAAATAGAAGAATACATACTCTGAATACCGTCGCCTACCTCGTAATTCAACCGCAGTTTTCGTGCATCTTTTACGTCGGCCACACTTTTTCCCTTCTCTCTCTCTCGTTTACGTTTGCTGCAATTTTTGTTTATATCTCATGCTCGCGTTGCGTTTTACCTATCAAATACAATTACAAAAATGAAACATGCGCTTCTACAAAACGAAGATATCTGTTTGCGTTTAATTTGTGGTGTTTCTTATTTGCACATCTAAAATTGCTCTCTCGAGCTTTCAACTTAAAATACTGCATCAATGTTCTTGCGAATTCGATTTATTTTCGCGGCGCATCGATTACATACGTTTCATGGATCGCACGTTTCTCGTTTTATCTCGAATGCATGCGATTTTATTTTGCGACTGTTGGTTTTAGCTCGAGCTAGATGAATCGAGAGAGCAAGTTCATGTGAAGATAAAACGGCAAACGGTCCATCATCTATAATTATAAGTAGATTTAGATTGAGTTTACATGCATTAAAATCACATTGCCATTTATCTCTTTGTGGCCTCGAATTGCATTTCACAGGCGAACATCGTTTATATCGATCGGGCGAGTCTTTTGCGAAATAGTGAATTGTTTTTATCCAAGAAATTTAATCAGCCTTTTAATAAAACGGAAAACAAAAACCCATTTTGGCTGGCGCAAGCCCACGCAACGTTATTTCTACAACGAATTATCATTCGCGCAATTGGCACTTGGTCGAGTACGCATCTTTCGTTTGCCTCACATTTAGAAAAATGCAAAATTCAGTCATTTACGAGACAGGCGTTCATGTCATTCGACAACGTATGCGTTGCAAAGATTCTAAAGAGTCATAGAAATTGACGCCGCGCAAGGAGAGTATGAATTACAGATAAAATGCCTTTTTCCAGCTCTACGCTCTCACATGCAGCGAATCAAGCTGTCTACACTATTACTGAAAGAAATTTCAAAATACCAATCATGTTTGCTGTTTGCTCAGTGATTTTCAGCTTTTCCGGTGTTCGTTTACATGACGCTTTGATCTTTTCAATTTGATCATGTCTGTTGGCCGTGATCTGGTCTTCGGTCAAATCGTTTGATATCATTATTTAATAAAGACGATACTGTTTTACCTCTCCTTCGCATTGAAACGGTCAGTGTGTGCGAACTGCTATCGAAATATGTGCCTGCGACTGTCATGTAATCTATACGTGTCTTTGCTTTTTTACCCCGACCATACGGCCAAATTCTTGTTCTTTCAACTCGATATTCGAATGAAAGCCATCTTCGTTTCGGATGTACGCTGAAGGTTCAATCTATTTGTGTGTTTGCTTAGAAAATACGTTGACATCAAATGCATTCGCTTTCAAACTGTCGCTCGAAACTCAATATTGCAATTCCAGTGACTGAGATACTGGAATTTGTATTATCTTTAGCCTCTCGACACAAACACACAGACACAGTATTTCTAGTCTCAAGACAGATATTCGAGTACTTTAAACAACATAAAATCGATTCGCCAAAACGAACGTGTGTTATATATAGACGAAACTACACAAGCCAAGCCAAGAATGAAACTGTTTCTCCAAAGCGTATGTCGCTTAACAATGTGGTGTTGGCTTTATAATCTTTCCACAATCCAAAGCGACTTGTAGTGAGTGTGTGTGTGTCTCGATTGTCATTGTTTTTCTTTGGGCAAAAAGGTTTGGCTGAAACCAAAGAACCACTGAGTGAGCACATACTTGCTGCATTAGACGTATCAATGACTTCGATTGACGAGAGCGATACGATGCCATTATAGAAATGTTATGTTATGCACTAGACGAAAGCCCTATGTCAAACGTTTGACTTGAAAAACCTCTTTGTCTTTTTTACGTCGAATCGAACATCATCGCATCAATGTATCTCGAAAATTCAATGAAATTTCGTATAATATCTAATGTTTTGCTGTGTTATCGATTGTATATCATCAATTTTTCGCTCCCATGCAAAACAAACACACATGCAAACACATGGATGTTAGTTTCACATGATGTGCCGCGCCTTGATCGTGTTTATCGACAGAAAGCACTTTCAACTCCTTCGATATCGATTGATAGATTTGACTTTCGCTCAATTTCCTGCAAACACTAAAACGCTTTTGTGCAACATTTTCGCTGCTTGTATAATAGTTCGGATCGAAGTCGGTGCTGCCGCCGAGAAAACAGTAATAAATTGCATTGACAAGTAGCAAATCGCTGTTGCCACTGCTGCTGCCACTACTTTGAAATCTGCATTAGTTTTCGCATCGATCCGAGCAAACAATTCGTGCAGACAAAAAAAGGAGACTTTCTGAGCATGTTCGCCGTTGCTGTCGTCGTTTCTTCTTCTCTTGATTTTTTCGGGTGAAAAGTCACATCTAAAGTTGATTTCGTGCTGAATCGCTCAGTACACATGATTCCGATAATGGAATCGCTCTTAAATAGATAATCGCATCAGTGTCTCTCGTGAATAATTTATTTTTTACTCGGTCGTTTCGTTCATTGCTATTGTTTCAGTTTGATCATTGCTCAACTTGACTTGGCATTTTACCAATTATTGTCAATCTCACTCATTCTCTTTATCTAGCCATCCACGCATTTGCATTTATTCTTATTTTGGCCTTGCTTGGAAAATAGACGGTAAAATGTAAATCATTCAAAAAGGGAAAATATCTCGCGATTGCTCTCTCGCTTGCTCGCTAGCTTGCAACCGCTTCGCACTGAAGGGTCTCAGAATAAACGTTGCGATAAATGCTTGTTTGTTGCAATGTAAATGGCGTTGTAATTGGATTGTAAATAATGCGCAAGGAAATGAATGGAATTTATGATTATTTACAGTTACCGAGGTGATCAATCCACAGATTGTCTGGTTCCGTGGCACAGCAGCGGTACCAATGAATGCTGGCTACTAGCACGACACCAAATGCGGCAACCAAATTTTAACTTGTAATTTCCCTGTTCGGCTCCAACCGTCCGGAAGCCACAATTATGAATCATTTTCCAGTATTGTTAGTTGATGGCGCAATGCGATTGAAAAGTCATCATAAAACTGAAATCGTAAAAAGAGACATGTTCGGCTCTCAATAGCCCAACCATAATTCTGAGCATCCAAAAACAGAGATGAACATCTATTTTTTTCGTTATGTATTTCGCTAGAAATTTTGGTTAGTTTTTGTTTATACATTGTAACTGGGCGTCTTCGGTAAAATCATTTTATATCAAGTTGGGCTGAACGTATTGGCGTTCGCAAACACGAATTCTTGTGTTAAAATGTTGTATAAATTTTCAACTTTATTTCCGAATGGACTCGAGGTTGTTTCGAGCTCGCGGTGGCATTACACAACACGCTGCTCCGTTGAATTCGCAGATAACATAAAAACAACCATCCATAAAACACACAGTTTATACAATTCCAACATTTGGTCGTCTGTGAATGTGACTTCTCATCATGCATCATAATTCGCCAATGTTTTTTAAAGTTTCAACCAAGCGATTCCGGTCCGTTGTATGCAGCCAACTGCATCGTGTACCCAGCCAAATATATGTACACTTTTCGCTCATTGTAAATGTTTGGCTTTGCGCAACGTGTATTCCGTTCGTGCCGGACTAAAGATTCGAAAGCACTTTTGTTTAATTTAGAATATTTTACGATAATTTTTCGCGCGACTCCTTTTTCCTCGTTACGGCAAATGCGAATGTGAACACATTGCATACAAAAAAAAGTTTATCAAGTTTCATAGCGATAGTCGAAATGTTAAATCCAAATTACAATTTTAGCTGATGAGTTATTTGTAGAAACCATTTTCATGCCGGCAAAAACCCATAAACCAATGAGTCAGTGAAAACGAGCAAAAATGACTGTAAATTGACAAGAGCAAACACAAACTGAACAAAAAAACCAATGACCTGAACGATGAAAAAGTGCACGAACAAATATGCATAAAATTAACTGCGCACCAGTTCAATTGGCGGGACTTTCATTGCGCTGGTATTTATTTATGCAAACAAATTTTACGATAGCCATTTAATGGTCGTTTTTGTATCATCCATGATTTATGATTGTGCCACAATGTGTTTGGCTTTATGAGGTTTTGAAATGTGCCAATGCATTTTGTGTTCGCTTCTTGCCGACTGCAAGCATGCAATTAGACAATAACTAACAATCTCCAACTTCAAATAGACAGAAATGCCAACCATTTTCAAATTCAAATGAAATTAAATGATGTGAACAAACAATGGCAACCGCATTCAACATGTTTCCGTTTTCGATAAACAAACGTCGACGGCATACACAGAAATTTGCCGTTTATACATTTGCCTTGATCCCGACTAAAACAAATGTTTTAAAGATTTTCCGTTGATGAACGCTATTTGCTCAAAGTAAAATCAACAAATGCTCAGATAGAGCCAGATTAAGTGTATTAATAGCTAATTTCGTTGTTGAATTCATTTCATTCTCACATCATATTTTCATGTCTTCTATTTTATCACATGGATTTATTTGGTTGGCGTGCATTTTTTGCGCCCCTCTTATTCGCATATTATTCATGGAAGCATTATTAATGAACTGACAGAACATTAAAAACGCATCTATAATTTTTTTTCAAATTTCGTGAGCTTGGAAAAAGGCAAAAATCAAACATAATCGTTCAAATAGAGTAGTGGTGGTACTGTATACAAGCTCGATGAATAACGGAACTGTAAACTTGTGCAATATTGTGCGCGCACTCGTTCGCATCATTTCAACTTAATAAGAAATTCCGTATGTACGTCAGCGGGTGAATGATAGAAGGAAAGTGTACGAAAATCTGATTCAGATAAAGTAAACTATGCCAGAGAATGCTCTGTCTCTTTTTCGCCCACTCTGAGCGCGAAGTGTATGATTTTCAGGCGATGCGTCATTGTCATTTTTCATTTTTGATTGCCCAGCAAAAATGTGCATTTATTTAGTTTTGTCTTACATGGAAAGTCGTATCGTGAGCAGTAAGTAGCGCTCAGCAGCAGTGGATAGTCAACGATATGCGATTTGACAATGATCGATCATCATTTCAGCTCTTCCAATGCAGGAGATTTATTATTGGAAATTGCGTTTGCACATTGAATCCAACAATAAAAATATATGATATAATGCGAATAGATATTCGCCTTCTTTCCGGAATACATTTATTTACCTTGAGTCGTGCGATCTAGTCACTCGAGCCCAAGCTCTCGACCAAGCTCTCAAATGAACCCCGAAAAAGTTAAGTAGAAGTTTTGTTTGAAATTAATTTTGGTTGGACTTGAAGCGCAAGCATGGCGCAAAAATTTATCTTGCTTCCTTTCCATGTTCCTTCCCCCAAAATTGATGAACATATCGTATGCAGAGCATCAAATTATCGTTGTCAACCCTTTTTATAGAGGGAGCGCAATCGTTGTTGGTGCCATTTCTCCTCGTCACTGTTTGACTGCTTCACATCGAATTACACAATGGAAATTTCACAAAATGAAAAATGATTTGGAATTAAAGACGAGTACAGGAACAATAAGTGTGTTAGCGCGTGTGCCATCGAGGGAAAAGAAAAGGTTTCACTTATCAAGATGCAAAAAGCCATTTGAATTGAGCAACAACACTCAACAGAACGATGATGGAGGAATAAAAATGACAACTTCATCAACACAATGGCAACATTGAGAAGGCTGACACCAACAGCAGCTGAAGCCAACTGCTAAAGTCGCCTTCAAAAAAAAAAAAAAAAATGGTAGAAAAACACACTGCCGCCGGAAAAAAATGGGTGGCCAGAAACAATGCTCACATACAAAGACATTTTCATTCAGTGAAAATAAAACGTTCGTACGTGATCCTGATGTCTTTGAGCCAAAATCATTATTCTGCATTCGTTTGTTTTTCCGTACCTTGATTTTTTGTTTTCTTGTTTAATTCAATGACTGGTCCAGCAGTTGGTTTCGCAACTGCTCTGCTGCTGCTGATCCTCAATCGTGCCTCAGTCGTCATCATTATACAACTGGTCGGGAAGTCTAAGAGTGTGTGGCTTTTATCTGTTCTCTTACATTTTTGTGCGACTCTTGATGGCACATACACACAAACCTTTCGGCAATGTGATCATTTTCGTCATCATTATTGTCACCGTCAAAATGAATCGACAACCGAAAAGTGGGTGCGCGCACGTCGTGATGTACCGCATCGCCATAAGCAATGCCATTCAAATCGTTGGACGACAGCGATAGAGAAAGTGTTTCAGAAAATTTTTATTTGCTTTTTCGTGATAACAATTGCTCTAAATGCATTAACATGTAAACAAAATCTGGGACAAATGAATCGACTGAATGTTCTCATTTCGCATTGATATTACATTTTCATCTACTGCGGGATTCTTAAGATGGTATTCGCCAAGCAATATGCGTTCGATTCGTGCCGATTGGAATCTCCAAAGATAAATCGATTTTCATTGTGCTCTTTTTCCGATACTTATTATGATGTCAAATCGCGTGCAGCCAAAAAATAAGATCGAAAATGGAAGAAATCTGATTTTGTGTATTCCAATTGCGTAGACTGCAGTCGAATGCAGTGCCGCGTTCCTAAAATGGAGAAAAACGCGCCCTTTTTTCAGCACGCCATTTGGATTCCGTGTCGAATTCCATTGTCAGTGAGCGCACAGATTGTTTTTTTCGAATTTTGCTTTTCTTCTTCTCACACACGCAGATGCTCTTATTTGGATGACTTCTTTCACACAATTCCTTATCATTCATCATGTCGATCAACGTAAACCACTGTATATAACTCTCACTCGATTTGATTGAATAAAATTGACTGCCAAAACAGCAGCAGTCTGGTATACTTGTGCCGAGTTGAAACGAAGAGGGCCTAGAAAAATATTTCCATCAAAACAAATGTGTATGTGATTTGTGTTTGGTGGCACTGTTTGTTGAAATCAGTTGAGCATTAACCCGGTATTGTTACACCCTATCACGGGAAGCAATCGAAACACATATAGTGCGCTAGATAGTGGTTTTTCACATTTTTCTTATGTTGCACACGTTTTTTGGCATGATTCACGGTGTGTTAGACGAAGGAACTGTTTTCGACAGTCAAGGAGCGCGTACGCCAACAAACAAATATCAATGATTAAGAATGATTTATTGTGTTTTTTTATACACGTTTCGATATTTTTCCATTCTTTATCCGGTTTATTGAGCATAGCGTCTGCCGAACAATACACCTATCGCGTCGTCTTTTAAACGGCTCAATTCGTCCAAACGCACGCAATTTGAATCGCACGAAAACCGATTTTGCCGGATTTTTATTGAAGACTCGAGTTCGACCCTTCTGCGACACTTAATCATTTATGCCTGTTTAATTTTCCTTTATTTACGGTATCCCTCCGCTGAAACGATAGGAAATGCTGCCTATTGATTCAATTTCCGTGTATTCAATCGGCAACTAATTAAAATAAATGTCCTTCGTTTTTCTTTACATCTCGTTTCATTTGGCCCGTTCCGATGTTTTCTGTTTTCATTTGGCTGAATGCGGTGAATATATGGCATTCACCGCAAAATTTCAATTAATTTGAAGTAAATGGCAATGAGAACGGCAGAATAAAATCCCAATTTTCGAGGGAGTGTGTGTGCGCTAATGCCTGCATGTGCTCCCGTTTCGGTAATTTATCCATAAGTAATAGATGCGTGAGCGATGGGTGGATTTGATTGCCGTTTCCCAGTTCCTTTCTTTGTTAGGATATTGAAAACACATCAATACACTTTGGTCTCCATATCACGCATTCAATAGGCCATTGCGATTCACTGTGCGCTTTGCCATTTCCTTAACGGGATGTACTTATTTAACCACTTAATTGTCGTTGATCGAAAATGAGAAAAGCAAGAAATTAGGGTCAAGACACCGACAGCAAAAGGATACGGTGGTGCTCAGTTGCGGTTGCTGTTGTTGTCGTTAACTGCCTTAAGTGATTGCTAGCTAACATTTATTTAATTGGCTTTTTGTTTTAGGATTATTTGTGTTTCGTCTAAAGTATTTCCATGTGTGTGTGTGTGTGTGCGTTCTGTGCAGTGAAAGAGCTGCATCTGTGTAAGACATTTCGAGGTGGTTCGCAGATAATGGCATAGGATGGTCGCCGATTGTTTTGTTCGATTCATACATTAAATATGAAGGGCGAAAGCGTATTCTTCATGCTCTTCTCTCGGCCACGATTCAATACACTCGGCACACCGCCTGCTATTCCAGCACGACACGCACACATTTAGCACAAGTGCTTCACCACGTTAAAAACGGCCTCAAGTGTGTGCGAGAAACGAGAGAAAATAGCACGCAAGCAAGAAAAAAAATATGCTTTTCTGTCGATTTCCGTACGGGGGGAATATCTGAAACCGTGCAATTAGCCGTATTGTATACTCGATTTCGAGTGGTCAAGTGTATATAAATTCGTATCGTGGCTGATTTCACATCGATAAAAGCGATGGGTGTGATATTTGTGCACACAACTTCAAAACATAAGCAACACATTCCGATGTTCGCTTTGATTTTCACCATTCAATCTGTTGGCTGACGTTGGATAAGAGCACTTTCAGCTTCATTCGCTCTTTTCAGCAACATGAACAGCAATTGTGTTGGCGATGATGACGTTATTTTGAATTAGAATACGACCTAAAACACTTCACATTTCAAATGATTAGGAAATATGTTGTGTGATTCGATTTGGTTTGCACGTGTTGAGCATATTAAAAATTCTGAGATCAGACAAAACGTTTTGTTAAGTGCCTTGTCTTGAAAGCTACTTCACGTTCATCTTCAAGTGTCTATTTCCATCAAAATTCATTTTATAGCCAGCCAATTTTCCTAGATCAAATATGGTTAAGTACAAATAATTGAATCCATCGATCGACCTAAATGACGAATTTAATTTATAAATACTTGTTTTAATTTCGTTCCATTTCACCAGTCAAAGCTAAAATAGACTCACATTTTGACTGTCAGACCACGGAATGTGAATATGAAAAATGATTTTGGTTTTTATTCATCAACCGCACACAAACCATTTTGTGTTGCATTATGCATGGCCACGACGGAATATGGAAAAATCGCTTTCAATTGTGCCCGATTCTCATCACAACTGCAACCATAAACCGCACATGGTGTGTCACAAGGTGTCACACTCAGACATTTTTCAATATATATTTGGCATTTCATTTGTATTTTAGTAAATACTTGATTCAAATCGCTGAATCTACTACCTGTAGATGACGGCTGCATCAACCGTCCGACCCATTCTCGGTTATTATGATGACTGAATCAAATGTAGATGTAAATGAATGAGCGAACCGACGCATATGTCACACAATCCGCACAGTTTCATCTATTCATTTCATCATTTTGGGGTAGTGAATATTAAACTGTGCCGTTTTATTTTGCACAAGCAATCAGGTCTCATGCTCCCGTTTATCATAATCCATTTGAGGTTCCATGAAATGGGCGAACAAACCAGCATCGAAAACATTCTGCTAATGTTGATTGATGCTTTCAAAACGTTTATTTATTAAATTTCATTTCAATCTTATTTTTTTCCGTTCTCAAAACAAAAACGAAACGCTATCGAACTAGCTATTTCTGTGCACATTCAATTGAATTTTTATCGCACATTTTCATGCAAAGCAATGAATTGCGTTGAATTGGTTTGTGTTTTAACCGCGTTTTAATTAAAACCATTTCCGCTTGTTTGCATGTCGGTAACAGAAGCACAACAGCAAAAACCATATGCGACGTCTTTTTGTGTGCGCGAAGTTTTTATTTCATACCATTTTCATTCAGATCGTTGAAGAATTAATTGGAATGTGCCGAAAACGGAATTTCGTAGTATCGAAATATTTGATTCAGTGCATGTGTAGATTTATTAAGAGGTGTTAGAAATGCTCCGCATTTTCTAATTCGCTCAAACATGCGAAATGATGATGGTGGTGGTGGCACTTGTTCCTTGTCATAACATGTAAATGACTCATAAATTTTCTTTAAAATGGCTTTGCCATCGGATTTTATGTTGTGGCTGCACAATATTTCCATTCGTGTCGCCTTCTTCTCAAAATTACAATGCGGCGTGAGCGTAAATGCTGAAAATTCCATGATAAATACCAAATAAAACATGTGCGCGCAGTGTGTATGGGCACAGGAGCGAACAAAAACTCATGACATCGGAAACAAATGGCACGACAATTTAGAAAATTTTCATAAAATAACTGAACTCGCTGAATAATTTTGAATGTGTGGCAACACAATTCTTCCCCGTATATAATATATACTTTGGCGTACTCTGTATGTGCGCGGGTGTATTTATTGTCAGTTTTCTTAGAACATTTGTGCGAACATCTGAGTCGGCGCGAGCGTAAAAACGAAAAGAAACCCTTTTTCGCCATCATACTCAAAATAGGCATGTAATTTTCATTCTTTTAATAGACTTGATGACTTAATTAGATTGTTCGCTTTCACAAAGTGGCTGGCTCGTGCGAGCAGCCTTTAATAGAGATGTCAAAAATAGATACACATTGAACAAAAGCCGATTTCAGCGGAAAAGAAAACGGAATGCACCGATTTTGACGATATCTCCGGAGGCGATGCTTTTGTTGATATTTTACATAAAAATGCGTGGCGAGCAATTAAGCGAACATCTCCTTTCTCTCTCTCTCACTCTTTTATATTCGCGATTCCGTAAATGAAATTAAAATTAAGAGTCTCATAAAGAAATTCAAAGACAATGTTACACAATACATTTGGCTAGCAAAACATTTTAGTTCGTGGAAAAAAACACTTCTTTTCTTTTATCGCATTCCTGTTTTCATTGTTGCAACTTTGTCCATTAGCCCAAACTTCGGGTTGAACGCTACTCATATTCATTAAGCTGTCAATTATATCAATCGATTTTCTCTCCCAGAAAAGGGATTGAATTTTCATTTTTTTCCCTCCTGCTGAATCACTTTCGAGCGAAGATACAAACAAAAGCCGAAGTAAGTTGATATTTGCTGAATATGAAGAACAATTTTTCTTCTGTATTGTTTTAGCTGCCCATTTTAAGAAAAGGCCAATGGCGTAGTTTCACTAATTTGAATTGATCGCATAATTTTCGTCTATTTTTCGCTGCTGAATAATATATTTTCGAGGAAAATTTATTTAAAACATTGTCGTGTATCTGTCTATCATCATGATGGAGATTCAAAGTTGGCAGTCATTTATCTGTGAAATAGCAATAAAACAACATCGATGCGAAACAAGCCAAGGCAGGCGAAAAAACCGCCAGTCACAAAAAAGTGCTAAAAGCGAGAGTAGGAAAAAGGAGAAGAAAAAAAAAAAGACGACAGCGTCTCTGTTAGCTCTCTGTCATCATCATCATAATCATTACATTGGCTATGTTTAAAGCACAGATTTTCATCGTTTCGCTTCAGCTGTTCGAAGGCTCTTTCAACACATACTCGATTCAATAAAGATCGCATAGTGTGCTGACGCGTTTTACATGCTTTTGTTCTTCTCATAATTTTTTATTCACTCACTTTTATATTTGGTTGTGTCGAGCGTTGTCATTTTCGCTACCAATGCTGATGTTGTTGCTTTTATTTACATTTTCTCTCAGCATATCGATGATGGATTTTTTTCTGTGCTCTTCATGTGATATGGGAGGAAGATGCGTTTTTTATGAAATATGGAAATCATGCACGCGACATGCCTCGAGATGGTCGTGCTATTGATTATTATGTTATTCCGTAGTAACGCAACATTTTTTTTTTATAAGTTCACTGCCTTCTTCATAGCATTTCATATTCTATTATATCACTAAAAGCCTTTTAGTATTTTGATGATGGTTTTCACTTACTAACTGTGGCTTCGTTCTTTACTCTCGATTTTGCTTGTAAAACATCTTTGCTGTTTGTTATCCCTTTTGTCGCTATTTTTCGCAAATCCATAATTGGGCTCAATTTGTTTGAGCGCTGTGCCTACCAAATCACATCGTGATCTACGTTTTTTTTTTACCGCGTCACAAATAAGAATTTGGATCACTTGTGCGCTTTTCAACATGCCATTTTGCAAAATCGATCAACTCATCAATTTGAGAGCATTTCCACTTATATTTCTCGTTCCATCATGTTTCTTTTTAATTTACTTTAGATAACTTGATTTGATGTGAAAACTTCATTTTCCTGGCGCGCAACCTCTCCAAAATGTGTGGATATCATTTTGATGAAACACAAAAGCACTGAACGACGGGTAAAATGAAATATAATGCGAACAAAGACTCAGCAATGCACACGTAGCGTTTGATGGGCAAAGCAAATGAACGAGAGAAAAGAAACGTGAAATAAAATTAAATGGAATTGGATTATATTAAAAATTAGATTTTCTCTTCTGCCCTTTTTCAGCGCTTTTATGAAATTATGATTTTTTTTTTTTGTTGTACCGCGTGAGTCCTTTCACTCTGCCGCTCGCTATGTGAAATGGCGCCAATGAAAAATGTTTTCACATGAAGTTCAACAAAAAGCCATGACACTTTAAAGTAAAGTTAACGCGGTGCTCGCGGCATTGTCTTTTGAAAACGGACAGAAATAAGCTGCGATGGGATGGCAAGAGAGCTGGAACACATCCGTCAAACACTTGTCGACGCTTGAAAGGATGTTTATAGATGAATGATGGAAAAACGGAGTGTGGAAAAAAAAATACAGGCCAAAGTACACAATACACTTGTTCCAAGAAATGTTCATAATTTAATAATAAACGGTAAATGAAATGAACGAACAAATGCGAGTGCAGTGCAATGAACGAAACAAAAAGTCAATGCACAACGCCACAATACAATCTCAGGCTTAGTTGACGTAAAACAAAAGCCAAGCATTACAAAATATGTCATAATTCGAACGTGCGCTCATCTCTGCCCACAGTAAATTCAGCTTTTAAGCTGACAAAGCATCCAAAGCATTCAACTTCATTGAAGTATCTTCAAACAGTTCTCTCTCTCTCTCTCGCTCTGTGAAACGATTATTCACTATTATTGCATTTCACGTTTTTTGTTTGTCATCAAGAGTTTTTGGCTGGTTTTTTCTGCATTGAATACGTGTATAGCTGAACAGATTGAAAAAAATCAGCACGGAGATAAGATATCCTTTGATGTTGACCTTTGTGCAGGTAAAAATGCATTTTCAATTCCAAATTATTGCAAACGGCTTTAAAAGTTGTGCAAAAAGTAGTGGATTGCACTTGGTATTCATAAGTTGAATCGTGTTAATTACTAAAACCTAAATTATGTCACTAAAAGCGTTGCACTCTGCAAACTCTTTGAGTTAAACCCATCATTTGACTGTTATGACAGGCTCAGAACTATGCAGCGTTTTTCTATATGACAAAAAAACCGTTTGATATATACAAATTGGCTTTGGAAAATATTTGTAGAGCGAATAAAAGCCATTCCACATATTGTCAAACAAAATCTAAAATTTCTATAAACCGCACACGCCGTCCTTTGTTCTGTAAAATCTCCATTAAAATTGTTCAACGCACATATATATTTTATTTACTCATCTATCGTTTAGATCATCATCAAAGCAATTAGAGTGAATGGTTTATTTTCTATTTTATGTCATAAAAATGGTACGATAATTTCTCCGTGCACACACACTCACACTCACACACACAATAAGTGAATGATGAAAGCGACAAAAAGCACTTATTTTGCAGTAAGTGCACACGCGAACGACAAGCGAAAAACATCATGGCATTTGTTTTGTCATGGCGTAATTGCAGCGAAGTAGACAAGGACAAGCATT
Source organism: Obolodiplosis robiniae (assembly GCA_028476595.1). Lineage (NCBI taxonomy): Eukaryota > Metazoa > Arthropoda > Insecta > Diptera > Cecidomyiidae > Obolodiplosis > Obolodiplosis robiniae. Next base: position 23,745,387 of record CM052015.1, read on the forward strand.
GAGGATAAAAAATGACGCAACTGAGAGACAACGTCAAAAACGTTAAACGTGATAAACCGAGTGATCTGAAGCTCGTTTAGTTTAGCGTTATTACAAATGCACCAAGAGCTGTGCGCCGTACAATTCAAACACACTTGAAAGATACGAGTCTTTGGGGGAGCATATGTCTAGCTGTGTGTTTGTATTTTGCAGCAACAATTGTATGCGATGTCATTTAGATTTGTCATTCATTGAACGTGAACCGCAGCGCATAGCGGCGAGTGGGCAAAGGCAACGACAAAACATCAAATTCTGTACGCACAATGTACACATAATTGTTTGTTGAATGCCAGTTATAGCAATGAAGAGGTGGCGATGGTAATGCGCTTCCAGCAATAAATGATTTCTTTCTCGTTCTTTTGCTTGCTTGCTCTTTGCCAAGTGCTTGTTAAAAATAGAATTTATATTGTATTATCGCTTTGGGTACACTTGACACTGCTTATTACGACGTGCACGACTATGACAATAACAAACACAGCCATCGCTGTTGTGTTGAATTCTGGGTGCGCACAACCACAATTTATTTGGTTTTTACACGAGCGCACATCCGAGACGAAGAACAGAGCCGATTGAGTTTTAAATACATTTTACTCGTCGTGAAAGACGTGATGAATATGTTTGTAGAAGTGTCCATTTTATAGAACATTCATCGTTTGATATGATCGGCTGGAAGGGCAGATTTGTTTTTATTAATACCCATCAAACACACATTCACCTAGACGCTTCAACAAAAACACCAGCCTTTCACGCAAACTTTTATGGAACCTTTCACCCTTATTGTCATTTATTATTCCATTTTGTTCGGTAAATATTTGCCGAAAATGACAATGCGCCAGTCTTTGATTTTGGGCCGAATTCAAATTTGAACAAGCGACAATCTCTCTCTCTCTCTCTCTCTCTCTCTCTCTCTTGTCATTCACATAAGTTTTGTGTATTATTCATATTGTGAAATCGAGAGTTGCGTCACTCTTCCTTTCAATCACTGATATAATAACCATTACATTTATTATTATTGCTGGGCGACCTCGGATGTTTGCCTTTCAATAAATGTGTTTGATTGGAAGCGACAATTTGATTTTATGACCTAATATTCATAGCGAAAAATCCTCTGACCGATTTTATTAGCTTTTTACCGAACTCCATCTCTTCCTTTCGGATATCATTTATCTTCCATAAAAATAGCTCATAAATTTACCTATGCTCCTTTTAGATTCGAGGTTGAATTCGTGCAATCTCTGATGAAGGTTTTCGATCGATTTCGATGAAAGAATTATTGTTTGACTTGGAAAATCCATTAAATTGAAGTTGTCAACCTGATTTCAAAAGTTCAATAAGTAATTTGTGGACGACAAAAAAAGGGCACGGCATTTGTACAGATTATTATTATCATTGCCTATCCGTATCTAACTTTTATGACGTTTTGTTGACACAACCGGAAAAGAATTGAACAAACAACCACAAAACTATCGGTTATTACGTGGAATAATCATAAAAGTTCATTCGGCATTCAGTGCACGCCGCACACCATATTCATCCAACTCTATTACAATTTCACCACACAAACACGGAACCAAATAGCCGAGAGTGTTTATGCGCCATCAACCAAAATGTCGCCCATGATGCCAATATATGCAAAAATGCGGTCCACTAGAAATGGACGAAATGGCTTTTGCTTATTGCTGTTGTGTCATTGTATCCAATCGCTTGTAATTCGTTGCGATATGATTTTTTATTGCTATTCCAATTCAAGGTTTTGTTTACGTCCATTTTATTGGCGGTCGCGCATCTTCCCAGATCGTGTGATGATTTTAAATTGGCAGACATGCGGCAAACGGTTTTTGTATTGTGGACGGCAGTCGTAAAACAAATATTCCCGCAAAATATTGTAATTGCGGGTCATTAGTCGTAAAAAATGGCATAAAATTGGTACGACTCTCGTTCTAAATCACATTTGTCTCGAGCTTTGCATTTCGTCGGGCAATACGATGTCCACCACACATTGTTTTTGCCACAAACACTCCGAACAGGGCCGGGATAGCTTTCCGAACGCAAATGATTTTCAGTTTAAACGTGGTCCATGCGCTTGCACCGCTGAGGTTTGCACGATGTTCAAACAAACCCAGACAAAATCAATGGAATTCGATGAACAAACACAAAAGTCAGATAAAAAAAAAAAACAAATTTGGTCGTGTGCATGGGAAAAAAATGAGACAGTAACTTGAGAAGGCGTACCAAGTGTGACACCGAGTGAATGTGAAATTGCCATTTTATGAATTGCGGCAATAACCATAAGCAATGGTAATATAAAATATATATATTTTTTTTTTCTTTTGAATTCTTTGAGTGCGACAAAAAACCGAAATCCTTTTGTTCGATGTTCAAACATATAAAATTGGTGTTACACCGCATGCCGAGGCCAATCATATTCCATACGTTTCGAACTAACAAATATATACATATGAAAAAAGGATCGTCGTTCGGGTTGCAAGCACGAAACCAACTACAAATAGATATAGAAACTGAAGAATAAAATACAACTCTACAATGCATACGAAAAAAAATCATATTTCACACTTTGCGAATGGATGGTGGAGAATTCCTTTCCATGCGATTGCCGCAAACAACGACGCTTTTTTTTCACTTCTTGATGACTTTTTTCACATGCAAAGCTTTTTTGTATGTGCCACTCTTTTCCATTGGTGTCTACGCCATTGTTATCTAACACCTTGATTCGATGCGCTCGCTTTAAGCGCTTTCCTGTCGTTCTTTCAAAGACACACACACACACACACAGAGAGAAAAAGAAAATATAGAATGAAATATCCGGTTCCATAGCAAACTAAAGTCATTTTGTGACACAAATGACCAGCACGTAGCGTCGACAATACAAGAATTTTTAATATCAAAACCACTTTGTTTACTTGCCAGCACACTTCTATCAGGTGGCAACAACTGAATAATGCAAGTTTGTTCAAAAACTCCGCGACTCGCGTGGAATATACCAGACAATTTCAAATGATCATATTATTAAAGAAATTTGCAAAAATGTGTCTTGAATCACATCTGTGCGCTTCCAATTACGCAAATTCAAATGTGCCGGAGGAACAAATTGCATCGCATAAGAAGGAAAATAGACAAAATGCATTGCAATCAACTGCTGCTGCTTGCTCTGGCACATTTAACAAAGTAAATTGAAACGAGTAACGGTAATTAGTGCGCATCGCTCTAGTCAATATTTGATGCAGTCAATGCCAATAGATTAATTGAAATAAAAAACTTTCATTCTTTTATCTGTTACCAGAGCGAAATAGAGAGGAAGTTGCAGATAGATTTCAAACCGAATAAAATCCAAATGGGATACTACTTAAGAGTTTCCACTTTAACCACGTTTACGATTAAGCAAACACGTTCGAGAGCATCGAATCGAATGTAGGAAACTCAAAGTTTTGAGATCTATCGTGCGTGTGACACGTACTCGTGGAATATAATCAGACAAACCGAGAGAAATGATAATAAGAAAAACATTGTTGCCATGCTCATACACACACACACACAGCGGCGCAAAAAAAGGAAGCAGAAGCAGCGCAGCGAACTCAAGCATGTGAAGTGAATTAAATGAGATAAAAAAATGTAACAGAAACAGATAGAACGTGCGATATGTTTTGCTGGCTTATTCAGATTGCTTCTTTTTTTTCTGGTTGGAATCGAATGCGATTTACCACCATCATTGCGACCAAGTGGAATGCGTGCGGTATTGTTAATACACACGTAATTCGATTTGTCGATGCTTTTTTCAGCAATTGCCTGGCAGTGTTAAAACATTATTACTGCTTCTTTTCAACGCTCCACTTCGTTCACGTCGCGTTCGCTTCTATGTAACCAAAACACGAACGACAGAGATGAGCAAAACGAACTCCTTCTCGTACAAAACGAAAATATAAGGATTTGATCGTGAAATGAATAGTTTTTACTACTTTTAAGCTCTTTTCTAACCGAAAACTACACAACGAATGTGCCATGCATTAACACACTGAATTTACATCAAGATGACATTCTTCCTTCGTTATTTTCACTAGAATGTTTTCATTTTGGAGACAGAGTGCAAAACTTTTCTCTCACTATGTGTGTGTGTTTGGTGTTCATGGTGAAGTGTGTGCGATGTCTCTTCGGTACACACTCGATCCAAAAGAATAATGAAACCACAAAAGTTTTGTTTGCAAAAATGTTTTTTGCATGGCATTTTCTTCTCTAGATTCTTCTCTTTATTTTACTTCTTCGCGAAGTGACTCGTTGTTCTGGTTTTGATGTTTCGCATACGAAAGAGGGAGACAGAAAAAAACCCGATGATGACAATAGTTTGTGTATTGTTGTCAATTCATCACACGAAACCGACTTCACTATCACTTTTTTCCACCGATCCGAAAAACATGTTTGAAAACTACCATCGAACGCGCATAATGGACTATCATATTGAACTTTTAACATTTTCGCAATAGAATCAAACACTTTTTCGTTAACTACTTCGTGCCATTGAGAAAATTTTCATTCCTTTTTTTTTTCTTCCGAAAAATTTGCGTTCGCTAAAACTGTCTATCACGAAATTGCGATGTCATCGATTTTTGCGATATGCAAGGGATTTTTGTGTCATTAGTAATCACTTTTCGCTTGAGCTGATGAATATACATGGACTGTGTCGCACGATGTCAACATTATCGCTTTTAAAGTGATAAAATGAGGATTTTGTGAGCCGAGATTTTATGTTCACACGTACACTGTCAATCATTTGAATTTGCATAAATTGCAGCCCCACCGTAAATCTCAACAAAATGTTACGAACATGAAACCGATTACTGACCCTACGAACCCTTTGCCAAGAATATATTCACATATTCGGTCAACACCTTTGAGATTGATCAACTGGAAGCAAATGTAGAAAAAAATACGAAATTTGAACTCTTGAAAAGACCTTTTCGTCTCCATCTTTGCATTGCGTCAGCGTGTCATGTGTCTGGCGAAGGAAATGTGCGCGTCTATCAATAGACCACATTTGGGCCATTTAATGTGAAATTCAGAGACATTCTATTTGCCATGTTGTAATCATTCCTTTATCATTGTCACATGCCATCGTCGTGAAGGTTGTCTATAAATTGCACTCGTCTTTCGAATTGAACGAAACGATAGAAAAAATGGCTGTACAGCATCTCAATTGATTTTCCATTTTGAGTGTTTTCACAGCACTGAAAAAAACCAACATCAGACGATCAATATATTCACACATAAATTTTGCTTTTGCATGCACGTCGAGAAAAGAAAAAGAAGAGAGGATCTACCCGATGGCAATATTTGCATATAAATCGGCCGATAAACGCGTCTGAATAATGAAAATTTCACTTAGACTGATAAAATGCAAAAAATCCTTTTAAATGACTTGCCCAATACCTCTTTTTTTCCATTGAGATTCCTGTCCATAGATTTTTCAATTCAGTTTAACCAAGTTTTTCTTTTTTTGCTAAATGTCTCTCTCTCTCTGTATCTGTCTCGTTTGTTTTTGCCGTTTGTTGCCGAAGCGCATCCATTTAAATTGATATTTCTTGATTAAATGGGAAAATTTGCTTGTGTTTCAATCAATTAGTGTTGCAAACAAGGTTTATACCGGGAGCGCACATACATGCGGATGGAAAAAGTTGGGGCGCTGCGATTGCGACCAAAAAACAAGCGATGGTGAGGAGTGAGAAAAACATGATCGAAAAAGATTTTCTCTCGTTGCACATCATTGCAAGCGAATGATTTCGAATGGTACATACTGAAAATCGATGGAACATGTGCTCAAAATGTGTGGATTCAAGTTTCATGAGCCAGCCATTGGTTCGTTCGTCTCACCCAATATACCTATGCAATTCGATATGATTGTAAGAAAGTTTTTCATCAGCCAGCCAAGAGCCGAATAGATGTTTTGGTTCTTATTTCTTTGTTGCTGTTCGGTTACAGTTTTTATTTTCACTTACTTTCTGAAAACTTACCGAACAAGAAATGTTCGACAGCAGCCATACGGTTGTGTATGTGAGTGCATGTGAGCGCCTGCCTAATGCCAATACCACATGCTGATGTTGTCACGCTTTTATGCGCCCGTTACTTTGGCTTTCCCTGCACCTTTCTCTCTTTCTCCACAGAAACATTTATAAAATTTAGCTTGGCCACAACAAATGCGAAACTGAGGAGGAAAAATGTTGATGGCTAAAAAACCGGCATGTATTTAATACAGCGGAAAATTCTAAACGGATTCTTTTTCCTCTCTTTTTCGATCGTTCGTTCGATCGGTTTAGTTCCAGTTGCATTTTCACTACGATAAAAAGTTGTAGCTATTTTATGGATGCAGTTGGAAATGAAGCTGAACGTCACAGTTTGCGTAATGTTGTTGTCGATGGTCGGTGGTAAACCAGAGACTTACATTTAATCATTTTGTATTTACTCGAGCCAAAACTCGGTATGTTCGAATCTGATCCGTGTTTTTGGATCAACGGCGACTTTTTTGCTCGCCACCCCAGTCTCGAAACGTTCTTTCGATAGTGTGTAGAAGTTTTCGAGTCATTGCGACATTAGCAGTGGTTGACTTAAAGGATGAAGTGGTGATTTTCGTGTGAAAAGTTTCAAAGAAGCTCGAACAAGAATTACGCTCGAAATATTCAAGTTATACTTTTTTTCTTTAAAGCCATTTTCAAGCTTGCATGAATCAATCTGAACTAAAGCCAACCATCGTAAACATACATGCAATTGCTATTTCAATTTGCGGAAAAGTTTCAACACTAAACAATCATATAATGTGTGTATTATCGTGTATCTCAATGGTTTTATTCTCGAAAGGCTTCAATTAATTTCATCAAAATTATTTTACAAGAGAAAATGTATAGCTTTATATTTTCTATTATATGATCGCATTTTGTGTCTTGCATTTGTCTGGTTGCTTGTTGCCATCCAACAAAACGTCGAGAATAAAACTCTTATTGTTTGAACATTGTTTTGTTGTGAAGCACACAAAGAACATCATAAGATGAGCACTGTATTTTTTTTCAGAAACACAATAAATATGAAAACTACCCAATGATTTCTTCTCCCGTTCGTATCCATTTTGCTGTAGTGTTGAAAGCACGAAACTTTGTAAAATAAGAATAAATGAATAAATGCGACAACAAAATACGGTCGAGATGAAATAAAGCATTTTGAAATGGATGGGTTTGTTGCGAAACACTTCGAGCAATACGCTCTTATTTGTTCAGAATTGGCCACACCAACATCTATTTGAGTTGAAAGATTTTTGAAATGTTTGAATGCGGTTGCAGTATTTACAGAAGCCCGTGAGTGATCAGACTTATTGTGTCAGAAAATATTGGAAATGAAAATACATTTGTTAAGAGGGGAGGAGAGGGAAGGAGAGAGAAGGAGATTCTCTATATTTTAGCAGCAGTCAAAAGCTTTTCTCCATCACAAATTGAGAGAAAGTTTCATTTCTTCGAGCAAAATGCCACAGCAAATGATGTGAAAATTGAAAACCAGGGACGACAAGATGTAGGTGTTGCATGATTATATTCACACATTTTGAAGCCACACCAAAAACTTTATTTCATATCATACAGAATGCTGCGAATGTGTTGAGATGTTTGTCAAACCATAAAATGCAGTCTACTGTAAGATATCTATTACATTTTGTGTTGACGTACGGCACGAGAGTTGAAAGCTCAAAATTCAACAACCACAAGAAAACCCTTTCCCTTTGTGCTCACGAATAAACCAACCGAATTCGTTTCATTTGGAAGTTGATGGCAAAAAGAAAGGAACTTTAGTTCATATTATAAACTTATGTCTCATTTACTGATTCCAATCGGCAAAATGTTGGTGTTTCATAAATGCTTCAAGAAACATAATGTGCCATCGAAAAGACCCGATGCCCGGAAGAAACAGAAACAAAACCAGTGCCCGGAAAACATATACACGGAAATTTCGGCAAACATATTGAAGCCTAACATACTCTTTTTGAATAATTTATAACTTTGAAATCATAATTTTGCGATTCAAAACATGAGTTAAATTTTCAGGATGTTGTTCGGTTTCGATTTGCCACTTCGAAGTTTCCACTTCTGTTTGAACATTTGAGCAAAAAGCAAACACATTTCAAATAGATTTGGAATTGTCAGGTGAACCAGTTCTCTTTATACTTTTGACAGATAAATGCGTTTTTTTCGATGCGATTTTACAACTCTCAAACATACGCAGATTTGTTTATATAATTTCACATTCGAGCAGTGAATAAGAGTCAGCATTTTGGCCGCAACATTTCGCCAAATAATATTTTAATTTTTGTTTCATGTTAATTTTTGAATGTTTTACAAATGTTTTTGAGATTCCATTTTCTCTGATTCCATTCGACTGTCTGTGTTTGTTTTTTTTTCTCTATTTATTTGCATTCGAACGATTTTCATTTCGAAAAAACCTATGAGAAATTCATGAAGCCCATGAATATGCCCCTATGATGATGAGAAATGCGGATCTCAGTGAGGAGAATTCAATTTAATTCCGTGATTATTATTTCATTAGGCGTCTTTGTAAATTGCTTTATTCATTTACTCCTGCGAACGTAAAATGAACGACGAATGGGAAAACTCAAAAATCCAAAAGTTGGAAATGGAAAAATGAACGATGTAGTTAATTTCATAATATTTTGCGAAAACAAATGCGCCGAGTTATGGCAATTTAATGAAATTATATGTTTTTCTTTGGCATTCCATTTCGGTTGTTTTTTCCCTTTTTTCTCTTCTTCTCACTCTTTCTCACACGCGCCGGCCTGTCAAAAATGGGAATGCATTATGAAAATTGCGTTTTCATTCAAGAAAAGTTGGCCAAGTTTCAATGCCTGCACCAAACCCGGAAACAGATATATAATTTCTTAATACAGAAGACAATTAGCGATTTTTAATTTTCATCGTTCTCTACTTCCTCTTCCGAATGTGCAAACCACAATTGAATATCGCACACAACAGCGTTATTAAATTGAGAATTGAAATGTTTTCGGCACAAAAGACTGGTGCAAAACGATAATCGCAACTATGATATTACCGAATGAGAGAGAGAAAGAGATATTCAGCAAACGAGAGTCACATCATTCCATAAATAATTATGCAAATGAATTTGCACAGATTTTAGCTTCATTCTGACAACTTTTAAATTATTTTCAATCCACATTTGCAGTTACAGCGAATTCGTGTGCCAAAAACTTTGGCTAGTTCGGAAATTGAATACAGGTACAACAGCAATAATCGTTTGTTCGGCGGAGAAAAATTGAAACATTTTCAACTTTCACTTTATTTAGATGAAATATTCGGACAACATTTGATTGTATCTTTCTTAACAACAATACAATTTATGTTTATCCACCGAAATTTTACCCTTGCTACTCACTATCAACTTTTCCATAGCAATTACTTAAGGTATTTCTCGAAATCATTCGTCATTATTATCAATCGCCATAGCGATTTGTATCGAAATTAATTCTTTCGCAAGTAGACGAGCATCTGTATTGAAACTGGAATAGCGAAAACAGATTGAATAAGATTCGCCACGATTTTTTCTTCAAAATGAAAAATGAGAAAATTTGATTGAAGCGAAAGGTAATGATGATAATAACCATTCATCCTTTGAATCAGTCGGCTTTAATTCGCTGTGCAATTAAGATTTAACGACAAAAAGAGAAGGAGACAGCTCCTGCGATTTGCACGGGAAAGTTGTTTTGTGTGTGTGTGTGTGTGTGTTTTTGAACTGGTCGCTATAATTCAAAACTTATCAACTTGGCTTTTGAATTTCAAATCGTCGGGAAAAGGAACAAAAGAATGAGCACCGTTTTTTTTTGCACGCGCTATCTCATCCTCAAAGTAAATGCAAATGCTAAAATGAAGGAAAACAATCACGAATGCGGCGAGCTCAGGCAAATGCTAATGATTGATGGCTCTCAATATGAAATTAGCAACAACAAATTTTCACGCTGATGAAATTAAATTGACAACGACTAAAAAGCCAGCCACAATGCACAAAACTGAAAAGTTTTCGGTCGGACTGTGAGTCATTTCATTAAATCAAATCGCATTAATATTCATTTCTCAAACAGCAAAATAAATCACAATGTAACGAGCATCGTCAAGTACTAGCATCCACTCGAGCTGTCATCGTTTGCTTCTTTTGGAAAATCTATTTCATGCTGTGATGTAAATGAGGTTATTTTCGCAAATCCTCGAAACCCCGACCAAATGCACGGCGATACTAATGTATCGCTCTTATGAGCGGACGAACAGGCGAGAGATGCTTACGTACAGAATCAAGCTGTATATTGCTTTTTGGTTCACCTTGATTCAATTTAAATAAATTGCTTTTCATTCTCTTTCAATCCAATCAATCCACGGGTTTCGACCATTTTCACTCGACAAAGGCCAATTTACTATGTCACTTCTGACTGATGAAAGCTTTCAATAAAAAAAGAAAGAAGAAACAATGAAAACGTCTCATTTTAATTTCGGATTGGAGCCTTTTGCTAACCAAATTTTCAATTTCCGATTGCGTTCGCCTTTGAAGTTATAAATCACCCAAGTTGTTCTGTCCCCGCTTTTTATTTTCTTGCACTGCTCGAGAAGATACACACCTTTGGCTGTGAGAGCGCCAAAAATGCTAATAAAACTCAAGTTTCACATTCGGTTGCGGTTGATCATCAATCAGCGCGATGAAAAAAAAGAGAAATGAAACTTGAATTTTCAACGAATACCCCTGAAATTTGTTAAAGAAGAAAAATTACACCGAATGATGATGATAATAAAACTCATATTCGTCGATGCCCAAACTCAAGCGCCAAAGATGAACGCTACATGCACACACCCAAACACGCAAATATTCGCAAACGAAATTTCAAAAATAAAGAATTCGCCTGCGGAAAACTTTTCACGAAATCGACAAAGCAGAGGAAATAGCAAATATAAACTTGATGAAGGCGAAATATGAAATACAGGGGAAGAAAGAAAATATTACGAAAAGGCAAAATAGCATACAAAAAAAAGAAGGAAATACGGAAAAATTTCGTTCGGGTTAAAGCAATGCGTCGAACAAATGGAGAAAACTTTATTAATTTCGAAGCTGTTGTATACGAAGCTTCATCGTCCGTTACACATGACGACATTTATGACATCCAACAAAAAAAGAAGAGAGAAAAAAATAATAAACTTTTCGACACCCGCACAAACACATGCACGCCGAAAGAGAGAAGAGCAGGACACAATACGGGTTTTTTTGAATTTTTGATTTTTCAACATGAGTTTAAGCGCACGATACCTGAGCGTAGTTACTCAGCGTGCGCCTCATCCACCATAATCTACGGTAGCCAGTGAAATGTATTATATTCCTCTTATCGCATTTTTTTCCCTCTTTTTCTCTTCTTACCTGCACATTTTTCGCCAAAAGAGCGAGTAAATTTCTTATTCGTCTATTGTTGTCATTGCGAAAGCATTTCGACTGAATGCACAGCCACATACACCCTCCATCCAAACTCAGCATGAAAGCGTTCGTAGAGGTGTAATCAGTAGTAGGAAGTGCAAAAAAAGTATGTACAAACTGGTGCGCCATGAGCACGATATTTCCAGCGAGCACACACCGAATATAGAGGAAATTTGTAAAAATTCTCTTCCTGATTTTCGTCTCTTCGGGGTATTTTCTTTTGAGATTTCCTCATCGATTTCTCCACATATACTTTTCATTTGATTCATTTCGACTTTCTACAGATGCGAATTACAAAATATGAACAATCACGATATTTTCGCCGTGCAGTTCGTTTTCAGCCACATTTTATTTTCCAATTGATTTTGAAGTGAACGTGTGTTTGCTTTGTTCTCTGTCGAATTTCGGGTGTAGCATTGAACGAATTACTTAATAACTTCAAATTCAGTAGAAGCAAGAAAAAAAACTGAGAATTGTCTCGATGTAATGAAGAAATCTTCTGGTGCGACGTTGAAACCAGTTTCATTCAATTTAGCAAGAAGAATGAATCCGTGCGATTTATGTTCTAACTTCAGAAAAAATCCGAACACATTTCTTCGTCAAGAATTATTGATATAACAGGAAAACTTAAATATCTCTCGGATTTTTTATTTCCGCTTACCATATTTGCATTTGATGAAGTTTTTTCGACTAGAATATCGCCTGCGTTCGAGTGTATAATGGTTTTAATGAAAATATCGAACAAAAAAGTGTAGTGAAATAGTAATATATTTCAAGATGCTGATTATAAGTCTTCGTTTTGTGTGTGATTTTTTTCACCATTCAAAATGATGAAAATGAAAGAAGAGCATTCGAGGACTGAATCACGAGAGTGCAAATAAAGAGTGCGCCCGAAAAAAAAACCAGAATGCCAGAGAAAATAAACGATATTCGTTATACAAATTTTATGCGAATTATATTTTGCTTCCAATAAGTTTGTTCGTTTGAAGAAAAAAAATATATGGCAAAAAAGGAGAATGTTTGCTCTCGAGAGATTTCATCTTCCATCATTCAATTATATTATGAGTTTTTATAGCGTAGCTCTTCAATAAAATCCAGTCTAGTAGCCAGTGCTCTTGTTGAATTGAAATGATGAGGAAAAATATGGATGACTGAATAATTGTGCAGAAAGAAAGAAGAGTTGCGGACAATTCGAAATATTAAATTTCAAGAGGGATTTTGATTTCCATTCGATTTCCAACAAACCATACACGATATTCCAAAATGAGAAAATCAAACGATTCCTAATGAAATCTGTTTTTTTCTTTTTTTCAGACATAAAAGAAAGATGCCAAATTTCTGGCCGTGCAAATCGCTGCCGAAGCGAAACGGACATTTGGATACGAGTGGCGTTTCAACTGGTGGCCATTCAGCAGCGTATGAAGATCCAGATGCACATCTTCATCATCATCCATTGGTACGACATCACAATATGGAGGTAATTGTGTAGAAAAATACAAAAAAAACATTACATTGTATCGTCGCTTTCGAGCAAATGGAAACGATGAACTCGAATTACACTCATTTCACATCACCGGAAGGTTATTCAAGTCAACAAAACGCAACGTTCCACTTTGAATGTGCACGAAAAATAAATCGACAAATTTAATCCATTTAGCAAATTATTACTTTCTAATTGAACAAAAACGACGACATCTACGATGAATGAATCGCTCTTGAAAAGGAAGCAGCCAAAAGTGGCAATGGGCTTGTCAAAATATTGTGATTTAATGTGTCAACACACACACATACGCGGTGCACGTTGCCTGAATCACAATAGATGAAAATGAGACGTAAATTGAATATCTAGATCGTGTAGCATAATGAAGAGCTCATTTTTGAGCAGCCAGAACAATGCCGCTGCGGATAACAATGGTGCAATATAGACGATGATGACAAAAGCGGCACATTACCGACCGACTGAGAAAAGAACGGATATTCCGATCACATCGGAGTAACTAACAATGTGTGTTGAAGGCGACCATGTTCAATGACAAACTTCAATGCAAAAAGAAGCGCTCCGATGACAAGGAAATGGATTGTTGTACGTCTGCCTTTGTTTTGTCGTGACATTGTGAATGGGATAAATCGGGGCGACTTTCAGCAATCTCTCACAATTTTGAGGAGAATTTGTAAATTTTATGTGCTTTTCGCTTCCAACTGAATACAGTTCATTAAAATTTCATGAGGCATTAAGCTTGCGCATAAAAATTTGGTGCAAAGATGTCAGTTTGAATGAGGTCAAACATGCGATGTATCCGATAAGCCAAGCTATCCATCAACAACATTCGAACTCTTTCTCCATTTCACTCAACTATGTAAACCGTTGTGAAATGTATGCAATGCTCACGAAACAAACAAATCATACACCAAAATATCACATTTCATCCTCATAAAACCGGAATTTGTTCAAGCGGAAAACAAAAGTGGTAAAGAAAATCGAAAAAAGAGCGATGGAATGGTGTATAGGCATCGGTAACGAAGAAAAACACATCTTTGTCGCGATATACGCAAATATTTGCGTATGAATTACACAGAACGCCATTGACGTGCTTCTTCGGCTCAATGTCAACCATCTGATGGGTTAAATGTCTTGTGAATAATCTAGACAAAACAAATTTTTCGGGCATTTTGTTTACTTCTGAGATATCATATGATAGGGAGAGAGAGAGATGACCGGTGCTTAATTTCAGCAGCATTTTTTCACGCACCTTTATACGAAACCCTTTTTTTCAGGAGCCTATCCAAATAAAAACGATGATTTTATTGTATTTCACAATACAATGTCATCCCATTTCCTTCTCTCTAGCACATTATGTTCATTGCCTGTTTTCGATGCGATGATATTCAAATGTAGTTGTTGTCGATTCTCAATTGTGTTTGCATGGTAAAAAACAACTTACTTATGAGCACTCGAAATGTATTTCGTCCGATTTTCCCCGCAAATCCCAAATGAAAAGAATCGAATTTGCGAAACACGAATTTGTCTTAATGCTTTGTATGCCAATGCGTTTGTATACCTTCTTTTGTAGCTGCCTTCTTTACGAATTAGACAATAAAAATCAGGATAGAGAGCAGAACAAGTTGCTTACATGAGATCAAAGATGAACACGTAGCAAAAACACAATGTACCAAATTCATATCGGATTTCACATTAAGATCCGTTCGATTTCATACGCCTTTTTCGTCGACGATCGTACATTTACTCTGGCCCCTTTTTCTTCGAATGTTCTATTGTTTGGCGAATTTCCGAACCGTCCTTCCAAAATCAAACCAAATGATTTTAGTCTCAAAAAGATGTATATCAGCGTTCGTAGTGAAAAAAAAGGAATGTGGCCGTTGTTCGCCTGCAGGAAACAAATGACTCGAATTTGTTGTGAGGACTTTGGAAGTGGTCGTTGTTGAATTCTGTCGATTAATAATCTGTGCCGGTAATGAATGAAGTGGATTTTAGCCTGAATCATGTGCATGCTATTGAACATTATATTTCCGTTTTGCCACGCCACATCGCCTTCAATTAATGCGTCTCGAATGTTGACCTTTCTTGAGAATTTCATCATTTCATCGTAATTTGAATGTCATTTTTCGCAGTCGCAAACTAACAATGGCAAACGACGATAGCGCCTACTCGCTTCACATCGGAGGAGCTCTCAGAGTTGCCGCAGCTTCTATTCGTATTCATTTGAATATAATACTTACATACGGCATTTTTTGATTGCTCTTAGGCGATTCGAAGCGATTGTTCAATTTATACAACTTGTTGAAGCTTAAATGCGATCGTCGTGTTAGCGGCTAATTTGATGATGTTTCTTATGACTTCACCTTTGGTTCTCATGCAAATTACAATATGCCACTGCATCCACGCAGCTGATTCGTTCCTTTAAAAGCATGGCAAAGAGAACGATATCTTATGGTCATTTCGATTGCTATTGTTCTACATTTTTTTTTATTTTGCTCTAAAATATAACGAAAATCCATGCGAAGAAGAAATGATTCGTAAATCTTTTATTGTTAGATGCGAACCAATGATAACATCCGTTACTGTCGTTGACGTACACCGACGCACTGCATGATAAATCGATTTCAAACTCATTGACAATGTCTTGAACTGTTCGGTTCAGTCAATCTTCAATGACCACGCGCTTGACCGTTCACGTTCAATTACACTCGAGTCGTTCAAAACCTGGCTTTGTGTGTATCATTCCATTCAAAAGAGAGAGAGAAAGAGAGAGAGAGAGAGAGAGAGAGAGAGAGAAAAGTGAAATTGTAATTTAATGTTTATTTTGATTGAATATCTTTTTGAAATGCAGCATCCAATTGAAATTCTTTTTGTATTTAATTGAAAGTGGACAGAGGAAGAAGAGGGGAAATCTTAAAAGTAACCGAATTAAACTCGTCTACTACAAAATCGGCAACGGTAAATCGAACTTCTCGGACCGATGAAAGGCGATTATTTGAACATTCACTTACTATTCGAAAGATGCTATTTTTTCAATTCAATTCATTGATTCTTTGGAAGAAAATTTAATTCAGCAATAAGAGACCACAAAGAGCCACTCTTCAAGCCCACATTCCTTTCACATTGACTCGACTTCTGAATAACATCAATCAAACCTGCATTTTCTTCATGTGCCCTTCGTTATTTACATCTAGAATGTCGACATTCAAGTGAAGAGTATCGAACGACATGAAAATACCGCGAGTGAAGAAAGATGCCAAACAAAGAAAACTTTAATTCTCTTCGATTAGGCTGTCCTTCGATTAGGCTGTAAAATGCTAAAAGACTTCTTGGCATCTTCGCAAAAAAAGGCTTCTCAAATGGAATTTTTTGACATTTAAATAAAAATTTAAATTGGATTTGATTGACATTGGGGATTTTGCCCCATTTAAATTCATTTGGTTTTTATTATGAGATAAAACTATCCTAATCGATCCATTTCAAAAGACACTCCAAACCGTTTTTCAAAGAAATATTCCCCATTTTAATGGGCGATGAATGTTTTGATAGCGTTGGCTCAATGACAACAGCACCTGAATGACGTTCGTGGTGCATCGTTCGACCACCACTGGAACATTGAATTATCCTTGACTTGTTCGCATCAAGCATAAGATGGCATCGGTCACATTAACATCAAACAACACGATTTATGGGAATTGTCGTCCATGCAAAGTGGGAACGCCATGCAAACACTTGGCTATGGCTCAAGGGAAACTTTTATGAATGTACGGCACACAGCATAACAAGATTGCAATGCCATTGAGCTAACAAAAGAATGCACTTTCTGTCGCTCGAAAGCGCTCACATTCACCAACTCATCTCCGTCTCATGAATACTACATCTATTTGTACTTGTAGATGTTCATTCTTTCCCCGTGAAAAAGAGAGCAAGAGCGAAAGAGTGAGAATTGATCGCTTTGGAGACACTTTTGCACGCATGGATCTTGTTTACACAACGGGCTGAAGTGGAGCGATTGTTTGCACCCATAAAATGAATACCATCTCAATTTTCTTCATGTCTTTAATGCACGTATGAACTTTAGATTTGATTTTTTCTCTTTGCTCCGAGAGGCTGAGTGCACGCACTAAACATGTACTGATTCGTATGCAGTGTGCCGGGCAAGGACGGGTGCAAAAGGTTTGCTTTGCACATTACATGGTTTTAACCCATTTAAAGCATTCAAACGTGAATAATAGCATCACTTTTGATACATCATAAACACGTACAAAGCAAAGAAATATCCTCTCCACTGATGATGCAATAGGAAAAACAAATGCACATTGTGAAATGATTCCAAAGCGATAAACACACACACACACACATGAAATGATTGAAAAAGCACACATCGTGAATACGAATATTAACAGTTTTTGTTTTGCTTTAGTTTTGCATCATTCAAAGAAGTTGCAAGTACACAACTGAACGGCGGAGGAAGAAAAATGACGGGCAAAAAGGCTAAATATATAAATACACCGAATGTAAACATATAAATGTAGCAAAGAACTCACTTTTGAAGAGGCAAACCGAAGAAGGAAGAAGGGAGCGAAAATTGCTCGCAGACAATATTAAAACGGATAAACGAAAAGGATAAAATAAATTTAAACTCAAAGGCATTTTCAAAAGCACATTCACACAAAGAGAGAGAGAGAGAGAGAGAGAGAGAGAGAGAGAGATAGAAAAAGAAAACTATGAGCGTACAGCATCAAAAGAAGCACAGAGCCAGTGAAATGAAAAAGAGCATGAAAATTGAATGCCAATTACAAGAAAATCTCAAAGCATAACCGACACACGCATGTTTATCCACATCCATATACACAGCCACACACGCTCACAAAAGTCGACCGAAAGAAACGAAGATCCGCTTGTCGTTTATTTAACATGGAAAAACAACAATAAGAACAAAGTGGAAAATTTTACACAACAATCACTTCTTTCAGTTGTGCGCTCACTTCACGTTGTTTTTCAGACTTTTCTCGCTTGAATCAATATTGTTGGTTGCTGTGTGAGGCTCCATCAAATGCGTTTACTCGACCTGAAAACATAACGTTTGCGCTCGTCAGCCGTCTTCTCTCATTGCACACACATGTGTGTGTGCGTGTTCAATGCGTATACGATGGTTAAAAAGCATTAAAAAAAACACTCGCTCATCCTATCAACTCAAATTCTTCTCTAAACTTCTCTCCACTTTCGTTTTCTTGGGGCACATTTTCTTCTTACTTCGTTTCGTTTATTGCTGGCTCCGATTTTCTACCTCTTGAAAAACCAAACAACTTTCAAGCATTTTTTTCGCTCCTTCTCTCGTCGTGCCACTTCTTAGCTTTCATTTATTCGTATATGCACTTGGCTTTTAGTGTTGTTTTGTGTCAATTTATCGAGCCGAAGTCGTTGGTGGTTGTGGAAAAATCTACAAAAGTCAAATTAGTCTTATTGTAAAAGCAGAACACTGCGCGCTATAACAAATGACCACAATAATCTTCATATGAACGAGAATGGAGAATATTTCTCTCACCGTGCCATAAGCGGCTCCCTGCCATTCGACTCAACAGTACATCCTTTCATTTCGAAGCAAATTATAAATGAGCTAACTAAATTGAATTTTTGTATTTCGACTGGCATTCATTTCAGTCGGTTTTTAAACGTTAAAAAGGTAAGAGTGGAGCTTGCCATAAACCATGTTCTTGCAACTTTTTAAAATTATATGTAACCTCGTAACAAAGTCGTAATTTTATTTTATAAGCTTCGGAGCAAGCAAAAAAAAAAAAAAAATAATAGCATGGATTTACATTCATAATCAATGGCTGAAGTTCTCTCTCGTGCAATAAAATCAGAATGCGCACAATGAATCGTTTCATGATGTACATTTTTTGAAGGATTTGACGATAAAAAGTTATTTTTATGTTTATGCACAGAGCATTATTTGACCTTGATTCCTTTTTCAATCGACGAAGCGACGAACGTCAGCCACATTTACGTCGAACAAATCTAAACTGAATTTATGACTTCGAACTGTAACACAAAATGGTGAAATGTGAATAGCAAATCGATTTCGATTTGCTCAAATATCAATTCAATCCAAGAACGGTCTGTGTACAAAGCTGCAACCGAAATAGAGTCGATTGAATAGATTCAGTGTGTGCGAGCGCGCCAGAGTCGAACAGTGAAACGTTAATACTGACATCGACAACAAACAACGTTGACGACAAGTCATTATGCTTGAAAAGGCACTTTTGATTCGGACGATGTTTTTCTCGATTGGTTTTAGCGTCTGAGTGCTCGTCAGACATGGCTAAAGTGTAGGATAAATTGCAATCCTCGGCGGTCGACGGAATGCGTGCTAAATGATTCTTCAATGCACCGCATGACCCATACAATAAATAAATCGATCCTGTTCTTCGCTCCACCATTTGTGCATTGTGTGTGTGTGTGTGTGGCCAGACATTTTGTGCCAACGATTTTTGTTCTCGCCAAGCAACAAGATTTATGAACACAACGAACAAGTGGCTCTTTGCCATTCCCTGGCATTCCATTCAAAAAAGTTGAATTGACACATCATATTCACTCTTGAAGTGTAAGATTAACCCATCCATTTTTCCAATTTCGAGAAAACTGCTACGAGACGAAAATCCAATAAATGAATATGCAAAGTTTTCTGTGTGTTTCAAATTAAAAGTAGCGAATCGAAAAAAATCTTGAACTGCATTCGTGTTAGCTAAATGAAGAGCACTTCGATTAAATAGAAAAAAACGGCAGTTCTACTTGCAGAGAGAGAGAGAGAGAGAGAGGGAGAGAGAGCAAGAGAGATGAAAGGAGAAAAAGCAAAAAATAGGTGCTGAAAAGTTTTTCTAATGGATTGTCATGCATTCGTTCAAAGCAATTTCAACGAATCGCATGCATAAAGATGGATTTGTGAGGCGGAGCGAGCAAGCAAGAGAGCGCACATGAAATTTGACCCATTTTATTTCAATTTAATTCAAATGGAAATGCATTAAGCGTGATAGTTTTCTTTTTCATCCATTTCTGCGTATTATTCGCCATTATCGAAATGGAAAATCGATTCAGTTTTCGCAACAGAATACCAATTATCGCTGTTCGAATCTAGCGTGTAAATTGAATTCATTGTTTCCATTTGGTTTTTGTTATCAATTCACCAAAGTGTTTAAATATGATTAGCATTTTTATAAAAACAAGAAGATCAAAAGCTGATGGTAGTCTGTTCTGTTTTCATTTCTACAGATGTTGCACCCGAAGACAATTCATTTTCCAAGTGGATACCCAATTTCGCGTTCACCGCCAGTTTTTGTATGCGCATCACCGGGTCCAGATCCATATCGTTCGCTTGACAACGTCTATGAAGAATTGGGCCCGCGCGATTCCGATATCGAAAGCGAACCGCGTGTACAGTCGGATGATGACTTTGCTGAAGATGAGCTGAGTTTGAATGGAGGCGCCGCACAACCATATCACATTTCATCGTCGGTGGCGGATGGAGTTTTAGCAACGCCAAACACCGCCATTCCAATGGCAACATCCACTTCAACATGTGCTGCCATCTCGCATACAATTCCTTCAATTTCGAGTTTGTACAACGAATGTTTGAATAGCGCAGGCAATGCAAACCACACTGGTGATAATAACAATGGAGATAATAACAATAGTCACATGAATGGAAATCCGAATGAAATGGAGCGCAGTTCAAACGATCGACATTCGCTGATTTCATCGTCATCGTCGTCGGCATCAACAGCACCGGTCAACGATGGTGCAGCCGGCAATAGTAATAGCTCATTTAGCAGTGGACCCACACGAATTGCTAGTCCCGATAGTGGTTTGGCACTACGCAATCGAACGAAACGGCTGAGAAATGGTGGCAAATTAACACCATCGCCCAGCGAATTGCCCGTTACAAATCGCATGAATGAAAATGGAACGATCGACGATATATCATCGGAATCGAATCACTTCATGAATCAACATCCGTATTATAATAGCCATCAAAGCCAGAACCATAATTATAATCAATATCGAAGTAACAATAATCTAGAGTTAAGCCATAGCATTTCAAATAATAGTAGCATAAGCAATCAATTAAATAGTGTAAATAATAATGTGAATAGTCGAAATGGTGCAATGTCAAATGGTGGTCAAATGAATGGTTCAAATAGCGATGTTGAACGTCACAATCAAATCAATAAACAGCTTTCATCATTGGAGCATCCGATTATACCGAAATTCGGTGGCAATCGAACAATAGCGCCGACCAGCTACCAATGTCAAATGACACATTCGAATCACAATGAACCGATTTCGACCATCTTCCCCGGCCGATTGATCAACAGCAATACGAATTTAAACAATTACAATCGCATTCAAATGCAAAATCAATACTATTCGCCAAGCGATAATATTCGCTGCACGGCCAATAGCAACAGTCGTTCTCGTACTAATCCACGTTCATCGCGTCACCGAAATTCCGGCAGCACGCTACCATATTCTTATCAAAACGATAACACTTACAGCTATGCAGAGCCGGTTTTCCATGAAGATTTGGCCAATGCATGTGCGGGTGCACCACCATTGCTTGGCGGATATCGAACCATTTCGACGTCAAATCGTCGCCCTTATCCTTCGAGCAATCATCGTTCAGCGCCATACATGCCGAACTATCAAAATTTCAATGAAAGTGATCAGAGGCATGCTGCTCGCAACCGAAATCATATTGGCATTCCATCCACTTCAGCAGCCATGAATGAAATGGGCCATATCCAACCAATTTATTCGCATGATTCAAGCTTTGGCTCGGATTCGGGCTACAGCCAATACACGCATAACAGCCGATCGAAAAGTGATGGCAGCAATTCGGCGCACAGTGGCAGCAGCAATAGCAACACGACCACACTGTCGAACATGTTCTCATGGGCACGGCGCAAAGATCAACATCAACAGTCAAATCGAAATAAAACGACCGTCAAATCGGTGCCACCGATGCGCAACTCCTAAATGTGATGATAAATTTTGACAATTAAATGATCATTCAAAATGACAATGCCATTCCAAAAATAAAAGCATATTTAGACATTATTTGTGAGCGAATGAAATTTGTAAATAAATTGAAATTGCGTTTAGAATTGCAATCATTGGAAAATGTTCGCAGTAAAAATTTCCAAATCCAAGCTAATTCAATAGTTCTATTGATTTTGTTTGGCAATAAATTCAAAATTGATGAGTCGTTTGCGATTTCAATCAAAAGGAATAAAGCATTGAAAAAAAACAACGCAATGTGAGATGTAAGCGAATCAAATAAACAATTTTTTCGACAATTGCCATTAATTTCTATGAGAAAAATCACATCATTCATTAATTTTAGTAATAGACAAACTAATAACTATTTAGATATCCTGTACATTCTGTCTTATGGTTCATGTAAATTCCTAAAACAAACCAATCGATTCGAAGATTGTGTTTTTCGATCTACGTAAGTCACTTTCTCCCTCACCGATTTGTGAATAAAAATAATCGGAAGCTGAAGAGAGAACGAAAGCAAATGAAAATAAAATGCTATTTCTGATACATTTTTAGCTTACTCGATGATACAAACGAAACGCTAATTCTACTATCTAAAGAATTAGATTAGAATTTTTAGTTATGTATAAAAAAAATCTACTAAACACTGTAAACATGTGAAAATCTGTGATTTGTTTGATTTTAATTTTGTTTAAAATAAATAATACCTATGCTAATGAGAAAAAGAAAAGAAGAAAATGGATGAAAGGTTAATAATTTCTCAACAATCGCTTCTGTCCACACCTAAACTTAACACATTCATTTGTTGCCAAATTAATGTGCAAAACCGAAATGTTTAAGCAACCGCAAAATAAAATGAAAGAAAGAATATAAATATAATTCATAAACAGAATGGTCGTAGCTGATTCCGTTTTTTGCCATTTCCGTTCACATTGTACTCAATTTGCATTTCGTATTTTATATTTTATTTGATTTTTAGGTTCTAAGCGTAATTTTAGCTTAACAATGAAAACCCTGTAAACAGACATTTGTAATAGTTTTCTTATTTATTTATGAAAAATTGTTCTTTTCCTCGTATTTCACGTCTTTTTCATTTCTAAAATAGAAGGAATAGAAAAATTATTTATGCAAATGAGGGAAATCCAAGCAAATAAATAAAATTTTCAATTAAATCAAATATAAATGCTAGTTTCATTTTACGATTCATTCCATTTTTCTTAGTTGACGAATATATTCTTAGCTAATAATTTGATAGGTTCCTTTTGATGTCGACATCATAATTATTGAGCCTTTTTTTGTGATAGCCAATATTGTGAAGTAGCAAATTCTTTGGATCACGTTAAATAACGGCAACGTTGTTTGGCACGTTTTTGTGTAAACTGCTTAAATTACTGGACATTCATTCTGTGCGTAGGCGAGCGCGAATCCCCGATTGCCAATATCCATGTTCTCATTTCCATTCGTAATTGCATACAGCACATAGGGCTGAATATTACCTGTTCATAAGATATTGATAAATTAAAAAATTATTCAGCTAAATCTATAATCTTAGTTTTAGAATTCAATAAGCTAGCCTTACTCGTTGTTGGATTGATACCCAAACCACAAAATCGATCACTACCGCTTGTTAGCAGATTCCCACCTTGGCTCGGATTCGGAATTATGATATAATCTGTGGTGCAGAGTTGTTCTTGAAGTGTTCCGGTAGACAGCAACATTGGATCAACGGCTCCTACATCTCCCGTCATCGTGAATGAGTACACATCCGACGATAAAACACTGTAGGTAATTGAACATGAAGCGGTCGCACGGATGCAAATACCATAATTTAAGTTGGCGATTTGACGCGATCCTTCGACACCAATCGAATTCATCAATGAATTTGGCGACGGGCTGTAATTGAAACTACGCACAACCCCAGATGATCCATAGTAATATTGTAAACAGCCTGACGGAGCTGCAAGTATTTATTTTTGAACAGTTAAAGAGTCAAAAGCCTGGTATAGTTTTTGAGTCGATCGGACATAATTTTCATTGAGATTAGGTTAAAAAAGGACAGAGATTGAAAAAACAGATAATAATTTGGAACAAGCAGAAAAAGTAAAAAATAGTTGTAAAATTCAGGTATTTAAAAAAACACTGAAGCATTACCTCGATTCGCAGAATCACAATTCAACTGTGTGGTTCTAATAAACCAATGTCTACCAAATGTAAAGCTGCTTGTTGCAGCTATTGTGATCGATATAGGGTTGGTTCCGTCGAAATCAATTACGACATGCTGACCCGAATTTTCTCCGCACAAATTTGGAACATTTGATGCTCCACCAGTTACTGTGATCACGTCTGTGTTACAAATTCCATCACCATTCGGCGGTGCAAGTGATAGATCGAGAAATTCGACACGAAGCTGGCATACTGTGCCACTGCATGGGTTTACTGTAAGTGAACACCTAAAAAAGGACATTTATATGAAATCTGTAACATTTTCTTTACAAATTCCAAGTCACTTACGATGATCCGCCGCCCCACAAACCTGGATAATTCGGGCTCACGAAATATGTGTTGTTATTACTTGTACTTCCACCACAAGTTTGCTGATCTACAAAATTATAACAACAAATTCCACGTTTTTGAAGACTGCCAAGATATCAGAACAAAAATTCGTAATTCTTATTGATAGATTTAACATACAAACACAACAAGTCGCCTGTCTTGTAATTGAATTACAGCTTCCAGTTGCAACGCCGCCAGCATCCGAACATTCTCCAGCTAATACGCAAGTGCCCATCAATTTATTTGACCCGAGGCATGGTGTGTTCACAAATCGCCCGAGCGTGTAAAAAGGAAACCCTAAAAATGAAATAAGTCGGTTTGTTTCATTCGTTTCATGCGATCTAATTATGTTCAGATCGGATACATTATTATTAAAACAAAGAACACGATTGACACACATAAATGTTGCAAAAGTACTTGATGCGTTGATTTGTAGTCATGTTTATTCAATCAACAATTTTAACACCATTCACATATCGTAGAAATGACAAAAGTTGTTAATCAAATTGAATTTTTCATAATAAAGAATAGAAAAGAATGACACGAAATCTCTTTTACACAATTAACGTAGGCTCTGAAAATGCGAACAAACTTATAGAATAATATGCAAGTTTTGATGACGACTTACATCGACTCTTTCGATGAGTTTGATTCTGTTCTGGTATATCCAATGAATCATCGAGACGGTTGTCGTTTGTCGACAGCGCTTCGGCTACGAGTGCCGATAGACACATGTAAATTATAAGTGGCGGCAAGAATTTTACGGATTTTATCAACATTTTCCGGCCATTTTGACAACACATTTTTTGGTGTTTCGATTTTTATCAAAATGTGTTGATGCTTTTTTCGAAATTCACAGGGCTTCAATTCAGCTATCTTCTTATCTCATTCATCAAATACATGTGTACCACACGCGCCAAATGCCAATACAAATACGAACTTGTCATTCAATCTCTCACCATGTGTTGTTCAGCTTATTTACTCTCTATAGCGTACACTTTAAATGATGGAACATTAAGAAATCACGTAATCTCTATCAGATGCACAGCTTCTCACTTCCTCCGCACTGCGAATTGGTGAAATTGGTTGATGAAATAATGTTTTTTTTCGATATTTTAATTTTTGAGCAAAATTATTGGTATTTTTTCGGATTTCTTCATTTCAAAAGATTTTCTTTTAAGATTTAAAAGTCATTGGACACAAAACAGTGACTCTAACAATTGTATAGATGATAACTTTTCTTACATAACACTTTATAGATTTCATCCAACACTTGAAATTTCTTTATTCTGTACAATTATCCGATTTCGAATGCATAAACGCAGAACATAGCTGAAATATGTGATTCCAGCATGAACGACTGCCGATGAATGAACTAAATGTGATCAAAATGATTTATGGTCGTTATAGCGAGATGGACTTTTCTATAAACGCATACAAACCTTGAGGCAACTAGAGTGTCTTGAGATGCTAATTGATTTGCACGAACCGGTTCATCTTCACGCGTCAAAGTGAGCAATTTTACGTAAACAATTCAATGAAGACAGACATTTTAGTTGAAAATAAGAATTATAATGACATATCAAAAGCGCGTTGAATTTGAATTTACATGAAAAATTGAGAGTTTTTGTAGACCTTTGATGAAAATAAAAATTAACATTTCAGAGTGTATTTTGTTTTCGACGTGTTAAATCTTGGAGTGAATGATTCGTCCGCTTTTACTGTCATTTTGAGCGTGCTCTCCGAAAGAAAGTGCAACATTGTTTGGGAAATTGAAATTTAATATAATAAAATGTCATTAGGCATGTGACCGAAACATAAGTTGGACTGAATAAACAAAAATATTCATATTATAAAATTCCCGGGGAATTTTTATTCAATTATTGGGACCAATTTTCCCTTATGTTAATTTTTTACGGTGAATACATATGAGAGCCGTTCCGCGAAAAGGATACTTGAAGTCCGAAACAAACATCGAGTGTGTAAAAAAATGTTCAAAAAAAGTTTTTTTTTTTGCATTTATAATTAGCGATTTTTAACGGTTTCTAAGCTGAAGTATTTGTTCTAACTTAACTGGATTTAGTCGATCCCTTTTATTTTCGTTGATTTGGTACAGCCTGCAGAAATTCCCATAACACCCGAGCAGCCCATATTTCTTCTACCTGGAATTTTCCCACTTTTTCCATTATTCTTCATCATCCTTCGTTCTTATGCACGTTGGCTTTGAATTTGCGTGCGTACGAGCAAAATTGCTTCCCTCACAATCCATAAAAAACTCCCCACTCTCTATTGCTTCATTCGTCCAACAGGATCGCATATCGGGAAATTTGCCATATAAAAAGAATGCAACGAAGCCTACGCATTCAGTTTGAATTTGCAATCGAAAGCAGAAACATCCAGTTTAGAATCACAAGCGATTTAAAATAAAAGTTTTGCGAAAATAAAACAAACAATTCGATGACAATGAGTGCTGTGCTAATTGATACATCTTGTTTCATTCACGAAATTCCGTTAAGTATTTATCGTGTTGTGTGTGCTTCATTGGATCAAAATGAGCATTGGCGGCAGCTGGCACGTGAGATTGGATATGAAATGTCGGTCATCGAAGAAATAAAAAAATCGACATCGCCCGCATCGAAATTGTTGTCATTATGGAGCGACCAAAATCACACTGCATTGGAATTATTTATGGCATTTTACCGATTAAAAGAATTTCGATTGATGCAAAGTTTACGTGAACTAGTTGATTCTACCTATCATCGATTGATTATGTCCAAGAGTTCATCATCCTCATCACTGAAGGCGCAAAGCCATAGAGCCGCCAAAAGTAGCAAAAAAGTGCATTCAGCGACGAACTCGGATAGCTTTAAACCAGAAGTAAATCCATTCAATAGTATTTTCAGTGGCATTCCGCAAATTGCATTCCCTGAACTTGCACTAGCAACTAGTCAATGGCATAAAGAGAAAGTTCTCGGATCCGGCGGCTATGGTACGGTTTATCGCGGCAAATGGAAATGCACAGAAGTGGCAATCAAGCGCATCGATTGCTATGGATACAATAAAAATGAAACAACGAAACGGCGGCTCAAGCAAATTATGATTGAAATGCGATTCCTGAATGCTCATCGTCACGATAATATACTCCCACTTTACGGATATAGCTTTGATGGTTCCTCCGCGTGCTTAGTTTATCAAATGATGGCCTGTGGCTCTTTGGAATTGCGATTGAAACAGAAAATGCCACTTACCTACAAGCAACGATTGAACATCGCTATCGGAACGGCACGAGGAATACAATTTCTTCACACATTCCATAAACGCGCAACAGTTCACGGTGATATCAAATCGGCAAACATTTTGCTGGATGGCAATTTGCAACCAAAAATTGGCGATTTCGGTTTAGCGCGTCAAACAAATGGACTCACAAAAGCAAAGCGACTTTACGGAACACGCGCTTATTTGGCCGACGACTTCAGTTCAAGCCTAATCATCAGCACAAAAAATGATGTATTTGCATTTGGCGTCGTGTGCTTCGAACTTGCCACTAGTCTCAGCGCTAATGATGACAAACGGGGCATTTTCAGTTTGCTCTCTCGATATATGTGGGCATTCACCGAAACACCAGCACGACTCAATGATTTAATCGATCCGCGTGCAAAAGCCACATCAAGGAAGGCACAACCAGTTCTAATGAAACTCATTCAAATCGGATTCTCCTGCACTAAACCAAGATCCATAGAACGGCCCGAAATGTCCAATATCCTCAATTCATTACTTGAAATTTGATTGCAATTCAATTTTTTTTTTATTATTATATGAAATGCATACATGTAAGAGTCAAACTTTGGAAGCTTAATTTTGGAGTTCAATATATAAGTTTAATGTAATAGTAATTTAAGTTTAAAATTTGTTAATAATAAAAAAAATGTGATAGAGATTATTTCAAGAGTTTCTTCTTTTTTACTATTCTATTTTATTTTCTTTCTCCTCAAGTTTAATGTCAAACACGTATTTCAAATTGAAAATGATCAATTTCAACCTTCCACAAGCATAAATACAACAGCATGACATTGATATCGAATTACATGGCGAAATTGTTGAAAAAGTTTATGGAAATGTTGATATGTCAATGAAAAGCGATACCAATTATAATTCTCTTGAAAATAATAGAAAATAATGAGTGGTTTACATCAATTACTTTTAATTATTATTGGTCAAATAACCGTAACACATGAAGATTTGTTTATTCATTCCCCGCATCTGTCAATTTCTGAAGGTCTCCTCACTTTCAAATTATGTGATGTTTTAATGATACCAACCAATTCTAGACCAAACAATTTCCCATTTAATGAGAGAAGCTCGCAAAATTCTTAAGTTAACAGTTTCGGCTTCAGAGTATCCGCTCGATTTGCGAACAAGCAATAAGTCTTCGTAATGTTCACATCACAAACAGCTGAAGCAAACAATCGTTGAAAATCACAACGTCGTTGAACATCTAAAGATATTTATTTTTATATTAAGGCATCAACGATTTGGACTTAGCCCACATCCATTGTTTCTATTTTTTTATTTCGGATGAATCTTTACATGAAATGCTGCCTATGATAGCATACCCTCTCTATTTAAATGAATACTTGAGTAGAATGGAGTTGTTTTTTCAAATGTGCAAATATTATTCTTTATTTTCTTCTGTTTTTCTAGCTTAAATTCAGTCTTCTTGGCTGTTCATCGTGTGAAGCATACAGTTGGCTTTAGCATTGAGTTATGAGATTACGATCGATATGGTAACGGTCTGAAATCATTGTTATTCGCCTGAATTCAACAAATTTCGATGAAATTAAAATCTAACGAGCACAAAAACAATTTCAAAGCGATAATCAACCAAATTGACTGCAATTCGGAAATGTTCTAGAAAAATTATTATTGGGCAAGGTATTGAATGAAGTTTGATTAACGCATCGAACTATGCTCCTGATATGGTTGCACCGAATCTCAGCTTCGAAGATCAAATGACCATTTTCATGATAAAAAGATGAGCAGCTCAATTATATGATTCAATTTTCAAATCATATTGGTATTCCAGATTTGGCGAAATCTACGAATTCATGTGTGAGGGTACATTGCGCGACGAAAATTTAGGAAGAAGATACAGATGTGTATTTATGGAGATCATTCAACTTGAGTCGAGCGAACCGTTTCAAAAATTCATCAAAAACCTGCGCCCAGTCAACGTTCAGTGCAGAAATTACCAATTTATACAGATTTATGAACAGTAATTCTAGTAATTGTATCGCATATTTTCGTGCACAAACGAATAATATTAATGCGTTATTGTTACATGTCCATTGCATGTTCGGACATAATCAAGCAATGTATCTAATTGAGTTCAATAAGTCGTATATGCAGCTGTTATGTAAAATTTGTGTGATACACATAAAGAAATCTGATCATTTATCTTTCAATTCGCGTTCATTTATCGAGCATTTTATCCTGGATGAGATGAACGTAGACCAAATAGGATGAAATAGATGCTATATTTGTATTCGATCGATATAGATTTAAAATCTAAAAATAAATATATATAAAAAATCGAAATGAAGGATGATCGAGAAATTTCATCAAAATACTTCTTTTCAATGTACAAATTTGTCAATAGATTTATCGAATTGGCGCTTAACTTTTGATAACAATTCTATATCAAACCAAATGTTAACAACTTGATATCCGTTTGAATGGAATTCATATCAAAATGGATTACGCTTACATTTGTTCAGAAATTAGAAACATGAAGGCAGGATGTGTACTTGAATGGATATTGAAAAATGTTCGTGCTGAACACTCGTTTATGGCGCGCACTTAAGAAGCGGCTGGCTAGTAGCCAACAGCTAATAAATAGATTTTCGTGTAAGAGGCACCTACGAATGAATGATATTTTACAATTAAATGATTAAATACGGCATGGTAATTCATGCGCATAAATGCGCTCTCATGAGAATTTACTATTCAATGAATCAATAGTTTGCTATGCTATCGCATCCAACGCTTTCCGTGCCATGCCAGTGATATAATTGTCCCTGTCAGACAGTTTATCTTACATTACGCGTCCATCATCCCTCTACAAATGAATGGCGATAACAAAAACCTTTTATGACTTCGGGTGATTCATCAGAAATAAAATTAAAACGCAAATTAGCAGAACGAATCATTATAAGTCTCATTATTCATAGGCGGTATGTAATTGTTCAGTTGATGTGGAACAGTGAAGCGCAACAGCTGCGACCGTAACATCGTTCGAATTGATATCGAACAAAAGTCGATTTTGTATGTGAAAACAATCAAAGCGAAAAGCAAACAATCAAAAATACAAAAATTCATTTGCATATATGCAAATCAAAAATAAAACAAACACGTTGAAAAGCAACATTTGTCAATGTGTTCTTTTAAAAAATGAATTGTTTTCCCCGTGTTCGATAATTTCTAGTGCATTCGATTTATTGGAGAAAAAAAATCGCACAAAAAAAATCCCAAACATACGGATATAAGGACATAGTTTATTGCGGAAGTTTTAGCGTTGATTATCTTTTGTTCGCATTTTTTGATGCTTCTACCTGAAAAATTTCCATTCGAAAAGTGAAACTTCGTGTGTCGTACTTCCAAGAGAGACGAAAAACTCCGGCCTTGTACTTGGGATTTTCTTCGCCTCTTGATTTTCCCATTCATATTAAATAGCTCGGTAAGTATACGACACGTGTCAGCTTGCAGTTGATCGTTTATGGGATTTCTCAACATCGGTACACATTTGATGCTCTTTCAATTCTATCTTCAATTCAATGGGAATTTTACAGTGCCGGAATTGTTTTGCCATGCACATATTTGTCATGAATATTTACTGCCAATTTTTGTTTTTTGTTTACTGTGTTTTTCCCTTTGTCCTGAAATGGCGCCTGCTTCGAACGAACATAATGGTAATTTCGGCAATTATTACATTATGCTTCCTCAAACCACACACAGATTAACACAAATTTTCCCGCACTATGATAAACAATTTTTATGCTGACTTAATTTTTGGCTCGTGCGCATACAGAGTTCATTGGCTTTTTGAGTGAATGTCGAACATTTCAACAGATTGTCCGTAAGTTGGAAATACATAAACTGCAACGAATGATAACAATACAGTATACAATATGGTTGAACAATTGGCATATGGCAGAATCAGTCCCATGGGAAAATCTGAATCGTAAATTTACAGTATTTGCATGCGTGACCTTTAACACGCACTTTTACATTACTCTAATTTCTTAGCCTTGGTTCGAAATATGCAGAAAAATCCGATGAAAAATTCCAAACTCCAGTTCATGGAACAACGACAAATCAAGCAGTAGTTGATTTCAATGATTGGGAAATGGCTCCTTATGTAGTCTTATCAAGCAAAAATTCCCATTTTTGTCATCCAATCTACTTGTTTAAGCTTCATCAGAAATTGGAAAAAACGCGTATAAATGTATTTCTGCATAGTGTCAGCTAAGTGCTCGATATTTGCACGAGCCAAGCGATATTACAGGTCATCAAGAAAATTTGAAAAACATTTTAATTGGTTTGCAAAGCATTAATATATCCATTACGTTTTTAAATTGATCCTTGAATGGATTAAATTACCTTGTTAGAGCCGTAATCGATTCCAAGTAACTTTATAAAGGCAAAGAAATTACGCAGTATTATATAACGATCCAATCTTGATGGAATTCAACGAAATATTTTCAGTAAATTTTCTTATTGGTGGAAACAATTTAACAACAATAATGAATATTAAAACTCATGGGAGCTGTTGAGTTTGAGCATCGGCGCTCAATCGAACATACATTTTGTTTTCGAAGTGTAATTTATTAAAATTTGTTGCAATTTTGCCTGTAGAAACGGTTGAAAATTTCAAATGCCTCCTCTATTCTAGCATGCATTTCATTTTGATGATTGGCATTTTGGTATTTTTTTTCTTAAAAATATTTACTGGGCTCGTTTAGCTATGAATACATCTGGATTCAAAACATCCAATCAAAATCATTACTACCGAAGGTTGGCATAGAACTTCACATAAAATAATAAATGGTCTTACGTACGTAAAACTAACTTTTCCGCACAATTCCCGAAATTGTTCGGGCTTACGCATTTTTCATTGATTGCTACTCGTTTGTATTGGATTTATGTTTATTTCTTATCGATTCATAATGCAACTTTGAGAATAAATATAGACACAGAAAATTTCAAGTCATTACGATGAGATCGAATTTCGAGTCATTACACATCATGTGATTTAAATTTAAATTTCAATATAAAAACAAATAAACATCTCAGTTCCTAATTCTTACTTCAACGTTCTCTATTTTTGAATTGGTAATAACAATTACGAATTAGTTCACTCTGATGTGAACTTGCAATTCATGCCAATGATAGATATGGTTCTACATTTATGTTATGTATAACAGTATAACTTTCGCTAACAGTATGACCATTCAAACTGATGAAAAAACACAGATTAGAAAATCACAAATACTTCATCCAATTTATTGATTTGAATATTGACCCCGAAAATTGAAAATTTTGTGAGGGAGCTGGTCTTAAATCTCATCAGAATGACTTGAAAAACATAGAAAATAATATTCTGACAGTTCCAATAGGAAACAATGTAAACTTAAGATAGCCGCCACACAATTTTTCAGTTTTGACCCCGAAAAGACTCCAAAAATCCGAAATTTTGCATGACTCATTTTATTCATAAAAAAATAATATATTCAAAGTTTCAATTCGTTACAACGGGAACTTGAGAAAGTCGGCATACAAATGTTCAGTTTTGACCTCGAAAAGGTCCCAAAAAACGAAAATTTTACAGGGGAGGTAGTCCTAAATCCAATTGAAATGACTTGAAATTTTGCATGACTCATTCTTTTCATGAAAAAATAATATTCTGAAAGTTTCAATTCGTTACAATGTAAACTTGAGATAACTGCCATACAAATTTTTCGTTTCGACCCCGAGAAGACCACGAAAATCGAAAATTTTACAGGGGAGGTAGTCCTGAATCTCATTGGAATGACTTGAAATTTTGGTGGCCTCATTTTTTTCATAAAAAAATTATATTCTGAAAATTTTATTATGATACAATGCGAAATAGTCATAGTCCCCATACAAATTTTTCGTAATTATATTGAAAAACAGCCTATTTTTTGATTCCACTCCACTAGAGCTACCCGAAAAAATTATCCGATTAGGCTGAAAATTAAAAGGTTTCTATTCCTAATAAAGTTCAATGCGTGTGTAAATTTTTGTTCAATTCTAAAATCAATTTTTTGAGTTATCGTGTTAACAAATTTTTGCGTACAACGGACAACGGACAACGGACAACGTACCACACACGGACAAAAAATTGCTCCGGGAATGGTTGCAATCGTTATTTCTAGATTCAAAACGCATAGAAAACTTATTCCGAGCGTTTTGAATTTTTTGGACCGATCGCAATACTTTTACCACACACAGTGGTGTGTGCGGAAAAGTAAAAACGGAGTGAATTTTATTTGAGGCTGGTTTATTCAGTTGAATATTTACATGTTATATTTTGCCGACATTGAACTGAATTTGGCAGTTTATGTATGTTTTAACCGACACTCCTTGTAAATGTAAGGGAATTATTAAAATTTTGAGAAAATATTTGAAATTAAAATTCCGGTGAAATCCAAAAATTTTGTCGGTTAAATTACGCTTGAGCTGTCACAAGATGTACATGCTCGGCGATTAAATTTACCTTAACTCACTGGTCTCAATTAAAAATATCTCAGTTCATTGATTTCCAATTACAGCCAGTTCCCTTCTCGTCAAGACAATGACAAACGAGCCGATTGTTTTCCACAAACCGTTGCATCGTGTTTCTTTTCGTGATAGTCGAGAAAAACAGGAAGAAACGACCTCGGAAACTGACAAAACAGGAATAAATATCGTCTCAATGTGTGACGGACCAATGAAACTTTCGTCCTCACCCCGATTAAAAGTGAGTAAATAACTATTTAAAAAAAAAAACAATTTCATTTTCCGTTTCAATTCAGCACTTCAAATAATTTTCAGAAATGGATTTCGACAGATGTTAAGCAGAATAATAAATTACCGCGACAAAATAGTGTGGTGCATGATATTTTAAATGTGCAAAGGAGTATCAGCGATCACGGAACCAATGATCAAAATGATTATGGAGTTTGCTTGCTAAAGGATAGTCCGTATCGAATTTTAAGAGTATGTATCGACGTAAAAGAGATTGCATGTTTTGATGAAAATTCCAGACCGCTGTGTGCATAAATCACATTTGTTGAACCTTTTTGTTTACATTTTTTCTTCAAAGGAAAGGACTGAACATTATTTGAGTTGCTCGTTTAAAAGTTTTGAAGTATTGCAAAAGCTTCAAATTTCCATGTCGCTTTTTTTTTCTTGAAATTTTACTCGTATTATGTTCTTTTTCTGTCTCCACGTCATTTCAGCGAAGACAATTCGCTAACCATTCAATTCCTTCACGAGATAAACTTGCTTTTCTGTGTATAATTATAACATCCACAATGGCATATCTGTCTTTCATTTTGATGTTATAACGAAATAGAACTTTGTTTTATATCAACACTCAAGCATATTGGTAACTGCAGCATCGCAAATCCAATAGAAAGACGTCTGAAGTGTGCCAAAGTTTTGGTGCTGAGCTGTTTGCATTCTCCAGCTCCCACATATATTTGGTTCAGTGACATGATTGCTGACCTGTGTAACGTTTGATGTGCAAAATGAAAAAAAAAAAATTAAAATAGCCACCAGCACATTTTGTACACACAGAGAAAAATGGGATGATCCAAACGGACGATGCTTTGTATCTTCTCCTATGTAAAGGGGTAGTGAATGTCGTTGGACCGCGTCATCTCTACCTAAACGATTGTACTAAACGCTTCAACATTTCACACCTTCCCCGCCTTCCCTTTCTTCAAACAGCGAGTTTGACAGGCTCCGCATTTTTGCTGTCATTGTTTGAAGAAGGGGAAAAAGTGTTTACCATCCATAAACGAATGGTACAGAGGGCGCTGCTGTCAAGCTAAGTGCCAAAATTCAATTTTGCACCGTCCGCTTGGGATGATCCAAGTCATGCCTAAAGTTTACCAATGATTGTTCAGAGTAGAGCGTGCAATTTAAGACATTTATACGTGAAGTATTATTGTTTGGTGAAGAGTATATCATGAAACTCACCATCATTCATTGCAGAATGATTTGGATTGACCGATGCTTTTAATACATAAATTCGATACGCAGTTGATATAATATTTTGTTTTGGAGAAAACATTTCTGTGAATGCAGTTTAAATTGCTTAACAGATATACGTCGCAATCCACATTTTCTAAGAATGAAACAAAAACATTTTTGATCCAAATTTAAAACGCTTATAAACAGAAAAATCTGTAAGAGGCAGACAAATCCAGATAAACACTTTTTGTAAATAATGCCATAGCAAAAATTAAATCGAAATTCCATGGATGAAGAAAAATAGTCGCAAATATTTAGCGCATTTCATTAGCGAGTAGTGCATTCCGCTGTTTTCTCTTGCTTGTTGGAAACTTGTGCTTTCAGCTTTAGAAGTCGCACATAAGTTTTAAATGAATTTTCAATGATAAATTAATTTAGCTCGAAGCTGGATCAAACTATTTGCGATGACTACGTTTGAAAGCGATGCAGTCGCCTGAATCCATCCACGAGTCTCTTTTATTAACTCTTCCCGGAACTATTGCTCGTTTATCCATTCAACAATGCTTAATTAACACGTTAAGAGTAAGCTCAAAGTCGCACACAATCTAATGTTTATCCGTTCGTTGATTGACAAATCACTAAATGTAATCGCAAACTATCGGCGAATTTGAGATAAAAATTTACGGTCATTAAAGTGTCAATTTATCTAATAGAACTCTTTGATAATTTGGTGCTTTCGTTAGGGCCAATAAGGGAATATCGAAATGCTTTATGTTTGTCGCCATAATTTGTATGCAAAACATACAAAATTCATGTGAATTACGAAGTACAACAAAGTGTGTGAACAGTCAACGGATGCGACGGTTCGATGTTTATTATTGCATTGCTACCGTAAGTGAGTGTCACATTCGTAAATAGCGCGAGAGCAATAAGCATTCTTGTGAGTTTGAATTGGAATACTAAGCCCGCAGCGTGCAGTCGATGGCAAGACCATCATTCATCTATGGAGCGACGCGCGCACCATCCCGATGCATTTGATGGGCAAAAGCAACGAAGGATCTTATATCAATATTCAATATAGCTGGCTGCTACACTTTTAAACGATTTAAAGTGTGTGCGTGAATCGTTGTGTATGGGTGAATTGGAGCATATAAATACAGAACCCACCATCAAACAGCATTCAGTTTCCAATTGTCGATTGACTGTTTTTAATCACTTTTTAAATGGTGCTAATAATAACGACAAAAGTTTCATATTCATCATTAATTCTTGTGAATCTCACACACAATTTCTTCAACCGAAACAGCACGAATATCGCAATAATCCAATATTTATGGTGTAAATTGCATTTTTGACTTATTTACAAAAAAGAACTTGACATAATTTTGCGCGTCAATTGGAATGAAATATTTGGGGTAAAATTTGAAAGTGTGCAGTGATTTACATTTTATTATTCAACGATTTGATGCGATAGCTGGCGTTTGATTTTTAATCAAAACTCGTCGATATATAAAATACGAGCTCGTGTTTGTGTTGTGTCAAGCCAAGTTTTTCCATTTCAAGTTTGTAATTAAATTCATTAAAAAAACGCGGAAAAATGAGTAGAATTTTCATTAACATAAACAAAGCTATATTATCAATTATATAAGTGACTTGATGCAAGTGAACAAAGTTGAAAATCAGTTTACTGTTCAGTGAGTGCAAAGAAGTGCCAATTTGTTTTGTTGTGATCGAAAAAATGCAAATGTAAAATGGAAAAGCGCATAAGTGATAAACCAAATGACAAGCAGAAAAATAGCGGACATTGTAACGGCATCACATCTCGGAAATCAGCACTTAGATGTTTTTTCAAGCAACAGAGTATTTCGTCGTCATTATCAGTGCCAATCCGCATAGCGCCATCATGGGGTCGAATGTTACGCTTTGGAAACACTACGAAATTCAAAATAGATGATTTTTTTCAGGTTTATTAAGCTTCTTTAAGCCATTTAGTTGTTTGTAAATCCGAATATTGCCCTCTTAAGTTTAAAATAAGATAAAGAGCTAAGAAAAGATTGAAACAAAACTTGAATAATATTGATAAAGAATAGAACATGACAATGAATGGACACACAAACATAAAATAATAGACACTTTTGCCAATATGCGTCAATCAATTTTCAGTTCCGAAAAAAATATTCGGATCCGATTGAGCAATTCTTTAATTTAACGAATTACAGCCAGACAAAATTCATTGTCATTAATGAAGGTGTTCAAAGGAATTTTATGCCATTGTCTATGGCTGATGGAGCGTCAATTATTCGACAGTAATTCAAATAGAAAAATTCATTGAAACATTTGAGGCAACGATTCATAGCCTAGCAAATTATGTGTCAGCATTGAAATCCTTTTAACCTCAAGTTCATCCAACTGATAACAAAAACGCAACACAATCGTTCGACATGCAAGTAATGGATTAAATCTAATTCCCTCATTTTGTCCTGTATGACAAATTTTGAAGATAATCTAACATAACCAATGACCGATACAAGTCTCTGTTTAATTGTCTGCGGCTTTAATGTAAATGCCCAATGATTGTACATGTGTAATTCACACGATACATATTATTCAATGTCAAAAATAGAATGACATAAACACACACAGTGTTTCCAGTGAATCTCCTCTTGTTCATTGCCCACAGCAATCAACGGGAACAGATGAAACTTCAAATGAATACTGAGCTCTTATAAGCCATTCCATTGAAATTTCAAAAAAGAAATGCCTTCAATGCTGCTACATCGAACACAAATTGAATCTGCGAAATAACTTGTGATACATTTGTCGGCGTAAATCTTGCCATCCATCCAACAAATATAAACACTGCAAACAGTTGATAGCATTTAAAAAGTTTATTCTTGCAAAAATTGAGGAATAAAATGATTGACGTTGGCTTAATTTCGAGGTTAAAAACTTGATGAATATCTTAAAAATTTCCGTGATTTTGTGTGTTTAGATTGATTAAGGAGTGAATAAATACCTAAATAAAAAAAGATTTTTCTACAGTATTCTTAAAGTCCCACTTTAAGTGGGCCACTAATATTATTTTCAATAATTCAACGAAAACAAGCATCTAGAAATGGTTCAATCGTTGATGAGCGAGTCTCGCAAAATCATTTTATTGAAACTCTTTCAGGCGAAATAAATGGAATTGATAAACATCAAAAAGGATTCTCCATTGGATTTGTGGGGAATCATTTGAAAGTTCATCCTATACAAAGTGCACTTAGCCAGTGATTTATTTATTGTATTTGACCTAGGGGATGGACTCAGGTTTCAACTGAAGAGTCTACATATTAATAAATGTTCAAATTCACGAATCCAATATTGTATTAGCAATGCTATATGGTGAATCAATCGCTTTCAACGAAACCGTCAACCAAGAGTTCGAATCCGCGTGTCTTCCCCCTGCTTTTTTTTCATAGTGCTTTGAAGCGGAACTATAGCACCACAAACGAAACCTTCACAAAAGTAGAAAAGCTCTCATAAATAAAGTCAAAGACTGAATGATTGCAATATCCCCAAAAACATCGGAGCGTTCATTGTATCAGTTAACATTACATTCATTGAAATTGTTGTTAAAATATTCTCAATGATCCAGGCAGCTGAATCGGGTGATTTGGAACAGTTTATCCGTTTATATCAAGGTGATAATGGGCGCTTAGGAGTAG
This sequence comes from Obolodiplosis robiniae, assembly GCA_028476595.1. NCBI lineage: Eukaryota > Metazoa > Arthropoda > Insecta > Diptera > Cecidomyiidae > Obolodiplosis > Obolodiplosis robiniae. The sequence continues at coordinate 23,785,023 of CM052015.1, forward strand.
CTGATACCCGCGGGAGAGCAGCCGTTCATCTGGCTGCAGCTCGAAATCGTGTAAACATTCTTCAATTCATTTATGGGCAACAAGGAAGTGAGTATTGCATAAATGCCATTTAGAAAATATCATAAGATTTTCAAACCGACCAAAAATTATTCAAATTGATTTTAATACTTCTCTGGTACACAGAGAAAAAAAACGAGTGGATTTTGTTTGGGGCAGGGAATTTAGGTGCATGTTTTGCAGGATTCCATTTACGTATGCATGTTTTGCGGTTGAATTAAACTAAATTCACAAGCCTCAAAAAAAAAAAAATCCGTTTGTTTTTTTCTCTCTGAGTAATGGCTCATTTTGAATCTTCCAGAAAATTTCAACAGAGGCACAGTAAATGTGCTAAAGAAACTGATATCACATGTTGTTCAATATTCTTCAATAGATATGGATACGATTGATGGTGTGGGAAATACAGCGCTGCATCATACGGTCGAAGAAGATGCTTTTGATGCCATGTCTTACTTACTCGGAATGTATGTTGAAGCCATTCACTCGCATTCAGTAAAATGAAAGCAACTGTTCTGTATTTTCTTTTTCTGTGACAACAGTGGCGTGAGCGCGAATGTGTTGAATGAGAAAAAACAATCACCGATCCATTTGGCGACCGAGCTTAACAAAGTGAGGGCGTTAAAAGTGATGGGGAACTATCGTCAGATTATTGACATTCAAAAAGGTGGCGAACATGGTCGCACCGCTTTACATCTGGCCGCCATTTACGATCACGATCAATGCGCACGAATTTTGGTACGTTGGGTAATGTGAGTTTTTTCCATTAAAACAATTTGAAAATTGTTTGTGATATCTCTGGCTCTCAAATAAATGTTCGATTCTTTGAAAAGCAAAACTTCATTCATGAAATCTTTCCATGAATGACGACGAATGCGTAAGATTTTATTAAATTTAAAGTAGAAATCATTAGTGTATGTTGCAATTCGGGATTTGCTCTTGAAATCCATTTTTAGCTAGTAGATCCATCACGAGTTAAATCGGTAGATGATAAACTTATTTTTGATCACGTAATTTTTATATATTTAGAATTTCCATGGATATTGTGAGATAGAATGCATCTTTATGTTTTGATTAAAAAAAAATAGATTAGCTGCCATTACTGTAAATGGTCCTAGTTACAATGAGCCTCAATTATAATTATCGTGAATATACTTTTAGTGCAAAATCGAAATATTTTTTCTTCATTTCGAAAATTTTCATCAACATTTTCCATTTAAAACGAAAATATTACATAAAATGCACATGATTGTTATTATAATTGGGAAAGGACCAATGTAAAATTTTCCCATAAATTTTGTCACGTTTTATTCCATGCCTTTTATGCAAAATAAGAAAACCCTTTCCGAAAATGTGAAATGATTCGGTTAGATGATGTCTAATAGACGAATTCTCAAACATTCAATCGATTCAATAATAATGTATTTTCTCTCTTTTTGTACAAAAGATATCAGAGTTTGGCGCGTGTCCACGGAAACCATGCAATAATGGGTATTACACAATCAGAATACACAAGATATAATAAAAATATCATTAAAACAGTTTTCATTTCAAAATTAGATATTATCCAATCCACGAAGCTGCAAAAAATGCCAGTTCAAAAACGATGGAAGTCTTTTTTCAGGTCTGATTATGATTCTATTACGGTTTGTTTTGTGTTACATAATGATGGTAAAAACATTTGCAATTTTTATCGACTGCCCATCCGAAATGTGCGTCATTTAATATAATTGTTTAATTGAATCAATTGTATTTCAATTTGTACTTAAAATAGAAAAAATGTGTGTGTCTCTTTCTTTATCTCTCAAACGTGATTTTTTTATTTTTGTTGTTCGTTTAAGTGGGGCGAATCACGTGGATGCACACGCGAAGAAATGATTTCATTCTATGATTCAGAAGGTAATGTTCCGCTCCACTCAGCGGTTCATGGGGGCGACATCCGTGCTGTTGAGCTGTGCATAAATTCTGGTGCGAAAATTTCAACGCAACAGCATGACCTTTCGACGCCAGTTCACTTGGCTTGTTCGCAGGTATGTTTTTATTTTGAATACCAATCGATCGATTGATAAGATAAACATCCATCCATTCGATCAATTAAAAGATTGCTCACAGAGAATGCCTTCGTAAATTAAATGAATCGGCACGATGTAAACATTTTTGTTTCCAGGGAGCCTTGGACATTGTGAAGCTGATGTTTCGCATGCAACCACAGGAAAAGAAAATCGTTCTTTCATGTACTGATGCACAGAAAATGACACCGTTGCATTGTGCAGCTATGTTTGATTATCCGGAAGTGGTTGAGTATTTAATTACCGAAGGTGCTGATATCAATGCGCTGGATCGTGAGCATCGCTCACCTCTTTTGCTGGCTGCATCACGCGGCGCATGGAAAACAGTGCTTTCGTTAATTCGTCTCGGTGCTGAAATAACAATCAAGGATGTTAATTTGCGGAACGTATTGCATTTGGTTATAATGAATGGCGGTCGTCTTGATGAGTTCGCACGTGAGGTGTCAAAAACGCAATGCAGCTCGCAACTTCAGCAATTGCTTAATGAAAAAGATAACACTGGTTGTTCAGCTCTCCACTACGCGAGCCGTGAAGGTCACATTCGTTCATTAGAAAACTTGATTCGACTCGGAGCATGCATCAATCTGAAAAATAATAACAACGAAAGTGCCTTGCATTTTGCGGCTCGATACGGGCGATTCAATACCGTCAGACAGCTTCTTGACTCGGAAAAAGGAACTTTTATTATAAACGAAAGCGATGGAGAAGGTTTAACACCATTGCATATTGCATCACAGCAAGGCCATACACGTGTCGTTCAGTTGTTGTTGAATCGAGGCGCTCTATTGCATCGTGACCACAATGGCAGAAATCCACTGCATCTTGCAGCTGCAAGCGGCTTTACACAAACAATCGAACTACTACATTCCGTTCATTCGCATTTACTCGATCAAATTGACAAGGATGGCGTAAGTTGTTCACATGATTTTTGTTTGTTGAACGTGAATTCATTTTAGTACATTCTTAATTTGCACAGAATACACCCTTGCACTTGGCCACAATTGAAGTAAGTTCGTCACGAGGAGATTTTTTTTGTTGATGATTGTAAATTGATTTTGGATCATTCTTGATTTACGCAGAATAAACCGAATGCCATATCAATGCTTCTGTCAATGAATTGTAAACTTTTATACAATTACATGGAAATGAGTGCGATTGATTATGCCATTTACTACAAATATCCAGAAGCAGCATTGGCTATGGTCACACACGACGATCGCGCAGACGAAGTTATGGTACTGAAATCAGATAAACATCCCTGCGTTACGCTCGCACTGATTGCATCAATGCCACGAGTATTCGAAGCCGTACAGGACAAATGCATCACGAAAGCAAATTGCAAAAAAGACTCAAAGAGCTTTTACGTAAGTAAAATTCATATTTAATCATTCAATATTCATTTCGAATATCATGACATTCATCGAAATCAACAATTCTGCGGATTTGAAAAAATGATTTATTTTCTTAGTCAATCTGAGTATGTCATTTAAGTAAATAATCTGCAAATTCAGTTAGGCTTGGGGCGTTTGATCTTCGGAAATTATCCAGTTTTATAGAAGTCCTAATTGGCAAAAACATTTCACATAAATGAAAAAAAGAATGCGAAAACCCACTAAGTGACAAAGAGTTCAAAAAGATAAATTTATGGAATCAATATTTAGGGATTAAATGGAATGCAGTCTTTGGTTCTTTGACCAAAACAATTATATTTGTCAAATACATCCGTGATTGGGTAGTTAATCAACTAAATATATCGAATCCAATACCGAACTTATTGGAATCACAAAGTAAAATCTAAGGGAAAAGTTCGAAAATTCGTGACTGAATTAGAATATAAATGCATATCCATTTCGAAATTATTACAAAAGGGCTTCACCATTTCATATGTAAATGATAATTTTGGAATAATAAAGATAGATCAAGAAATATCGGAAAAACTGCATTCTAAATTTCGAAATTACGCATATGCCAGTTTTCTGTGCGGCATCTTAATATTCAAATTGAAGAATTGTCGAGCTGGCTACGAATGACATTGCATTTTTCCACGAAGCGCCTCTTCACCTGACCGATTAATTTGGAAGATTTAAAGTTCTAAATTCACTCATTTATATTCAGATTAAGTATTCGTTGTCATGTTTGCAATGTCCGACGATGTACGCGCAAATGGATGAAAAAACTGGTGAAGCCGTGCAGATATCAAAGCCAATACCCCTGCCAGCGCTTAATGTAAGACTTAAATGTGCTAAAATGTTTTTTTCGTTCCAAATGTATGTTCAATACGTTTAAATAGCATGCATATTTTCAGAATTTTGTAGGCTGTTATTGCATTGCAACTTTTCCAAAATAAAACAAATGTTCGAAGAACGACCTGATGTCGTGAATATTTATTAATATGCTTATATATTCGACGTGGTTCCATATTATGCTAGCTCTAGCATGTCGCTAGTACATAATCTCACTGTCAAATACACCGCATGAAATATTTATTACATTTTAAACATTTTCATTTCATTTCCTCACAAATTGGCGTATATTGTTGATTGTTATTTTATTGTTTGTTTAGATAAAATACACTTTCAATTGCTATCAATATTCGAAAGAAAAAATAATGTTTATGCGTCAGAAATTGAATGATATGAATTGGCGACCAGAACCATTACAAGTCATAAACGTACGTACTTGATGTTACTCCTTGTTGTTGTTTGCTTTTTTGATTATTATGTGAAAACAATTTGAGTAATTAGCCAAATTTGACTTGTTTGTGAATTGATGTCTATTGAATTTTTATAAATTTTCACATTTTAGTAATTATGTTGTATACATAAAAGTTAAATAGGAAAATGATAATATTGAATTTTCAGGCGATGGTTAGTCATGGTCGCGTCGAGCTCTTGGCCCATCCGCTCAGCCAGAAATACTTGCAAATGAAATGGAATGCGTACGGGAAATACTTTCATGTCACCAATCTTTTTATCTACACCGTCTTCTTGTTCTTTGTCACACTTTATGCGTCTCAACTCATGAAAAATGTGGACAATGTCGATAGTAACGATACCATGCGAATGCCATCAGCTGCATTGAATTTGAGCGATGCTCGATCACCGCAGTCGCAGGCCATGAAATTTATGCATAATCCAGTGGATTCGGACTCCACTCCACTTCTAATCGATAAACACATCAGAATCGATCATGCAATGCAAATATCTAGCGTTGCAATCATTATTTATATTGTATTGAGCACTTTTCGCGAATTTTTGCAAATTTATCAGCAAAAATGGCAGTACATCTTTGAGCCAAACAACTTCATCTCATGGATCCTATATATTTCTGCCGCATTAATGGTTTCGCCCATTTTCAACGGCGGCTGGATTACAGATTGCCATTTTTCGGCGACTTCTCTGTCAGTGTTCCTGTCGTGGTTCAATTTATTGCTGTTTCTACAAAGATTCGATCAAGTCAGTAACACCAAACCTTTGAGTCAATTGAAGTAATGTTTAAAACTAATCTTTTTTCTGCATATTTTTAGATTGGAATTTATGTGGTCATGTTTTTGGAGATTTTGCAAACATTAATCAGAGTGTTGTTGGTATTTTCGATCCTGATCATTGCATTTGGTTTAGCTTTTTACATCGTACTATCCAAATCAAAGGTATACTATTAATCATTTTTGACGTCTCGAAATATGAAATGTATTTATTTAATTTTTGTTTTTATAATAGATAATAACGGCCAATACGTCCTCCGATCAATTGGCATTTGCTACAATTCCCATGTCATTGGTGCGAACCTTCTCAATGATGCTGGGTGAAATGGACTTTATTGGAACGTACGTTGAACCGTATCGGTTCAATCAGCTACCGCTGCCAATCACATCATTCATACTTCTTTGTAGGAATTATTTGCTTTCGTGGAAATAAAGAGCATTCAATCATTGCCATGTTTCTTTCAGGTGTTTTCATGATATTGATGCCGATTTTGCTAATGAATTTGCTTATCGGTTTGGCGGTTGGTGACATCGAATCAGTTCGTCGAAATGCTCAACTCAAGCGATTAGCAATGCAAGTCGTGCTTCATACGGAATTGGAACAGAAATTGCCGGCAGTTTGGCTGGAAAAAGCTGATAAAATTGAAATTATCGAATACCCAAACAGCCAAAAGTGCAAATTGGGAATATTTGATATTATCATACGAAAATGGTTCTGTAATCCATTTAACTGTAGCGGTTCGTATATTTATGTCTTTCCAACGAATATATGAAAGGAGCAAACGGACCTTTTTCAAATGATCATATCATTACAGAAAACATCGATGTGAATTTTGAAACAATCGAAGAAATTTTGGCTGATGAATTGGAAAAGCAACGCCGAAAATTACGTGACATCACAATGACACTGGATCAACAACATCAAATGCTTAAGCTCATTGTTCAGGTTTATTTTTGCACATTTTTTGGCGATATTTTTTGAGTTCATATCAAGTGTTTGTCTTCGAAATGATTTCAGAAAATGGAAATTAAAACTGAGGCGGATGATGTTGACGAAGGCTTTTCTCCAAGCGATTTTAGGGTTCCTTCAGCTGTCAGTTCGGCAAGGGCGACATCACGCTGGACATCGCCACGCATTCGAAAGAAATTAAAGCATGCAAAGAGCTTCAATAAAAGTACTTGAACGCATTTAACATTTTAAATAAATGAAAATTATCTTTAATTCTAATTCAGTATTTTCCCAAAAATATCTAAAAATCCGTCTAATTTGATAAAAGCACAAAATGTCAATTCTTTATCACATAGTTTTTATCAATGTTGTTCAATTAAATTCAAAAATATACTTTTCTGTGTGTAGTTTAAATTTAATGAAAAAAAATGTTGTCTGTCTAATAAAGATTATATTTTTGATTTGAATGGAAGACAACCAAAACAAAAATATGTTGTTTATTATTGAAAAATTGGGTGATGCCGCGAATTAAAGTAGTGAATGTTGGAACTATCGCACTTTATCAAAATTTCGAGAAAAAAAACAAACAACGCTGAAAACATAATGAGAAAAGAAAATGAACCCAGATTTTTAGTGTTTAAATATGACTTTATTCGAGCATACGCAAAACGTGGTTATATTTTTTTGTTTTTTTTGAATTAGTATCATTTGCATTCAAATCCTCTAAACAATCTCTACACGATTTCAAGCTTCACTTAAATTAGAAACTGATAAATAATTGAATTGCTAGCTCAATTTGTATTTCAAGATGAATATGTTTACTGTTCTTTCGTTTTACCCTAAATATTACATATGAATGTAAATTATGTTTTGAAAAGGGCTGTTGGAGACAAAATCATGATATTTTTCGATTAGAATCTTTGCGGTGTGCTCCGATTTATTTAGACCTTTGGATAAAATACAATATTAGCACGACTGGCATTTGGCGTTACCTTCGAATTGCCGGATAAAATCGATCATGGCCAATAATGAAAAGCACCTAAAATGATATCAATTAATTTCATTCTCAACTAAATCCCATTGATCGAACTCATAGAATCATACTGCTTAGGAATATGAACGTTTTCGTGAGTCTAGCAGTTAGCTACTTTGTTATAAAATATTAGTTGACCAACGAACAAATTCTAGTAAACAATTATACGGCTGATGCAACCCATTTCAATTTATTTTTTGACGGCATCGATGCATTGGTTGGAGCAGGCAAATCGAAGTGATAGAAGTTGCATTCAACTTTATTTGTGCAGCTTTTTCCAAATTTGCATGGCTTTGGATGATAGAATTCGCACACTGTGTTCGAACAGTTCGGATAGAAACGGCAAAGTGTTGGCAATGGTGCAGCTACAATTTTTTTGTAATTCGACACAGGCACGACATGTGAAGCTAGAGAGAAAAAATGAAATGTTATTTAAATAAACAGAAAGAATATATTTATTAACAGATAGATTTTTGCAGGCTTACGGTACAGATACAAGTTTACACTTTCGGGTAAAAACCGTACTTTATCTCTCATTTACATATTTTGCGCAAGAGTACAAATTTAGCCCGAGATTGTGTTCTACAACGTATTCTGCTCTTTAACGGATCTAAAACGCACTGTTTGTATTTGAGATTATAGTTGAATAAACACTTACCTAATGGAGGAGCGGCAGATGAAACCGGCGTATGCGTGAAGTTGCAGTCAAGTCGAGAGCATGTCAAGTCAAACTTGCATTTTGGATGAATATAAAGACAGAGATCACCGTATTTGCATTTCGGGAACGCTTTGCATAGAGTTGATGGATGATAATAGTCACATCGATCACCTCGTGTGCATGATGGATAGAACTTGCAGCGCTCTTTTTTTGTGATTTTTTCATTTGATGTCACGGTAATGGCACTGGAAACTGGAAACCCGATTATAAATAAGAAACCGAAATTCACCAAAACTGAAATGTATCAAAGGCACTTACGTGGAGGCAGGTTATCGTATTTATTCTGGCTACTGGTCTTCAGCGTTCGAATTTTAGAAGTTAATTCTGTGCTGTCACGCTCGCGCTCTTGCTCACGCTCACGTTCACGCTCACGTTCACGCTCACGTTCACGCTCACGTTCACGCTCATTGCTGCGACTATCCTGTTTACGGCTATCGTCTTTCTCGACACTCTTTCTGTGTTCCTTTTCGGCACTTTTTCGATCTTTACTTTGAGATCGGCGTTTTTTCACTGGTTCTGCTTCCTCCGTTTCATTATAACTGATATCAAATCGAATGGGAGTTCGTTTGCGCTTCAATGCTGATTTGTTACTGCTATTTTCAACGGCTCTGCGTAGCTCAGACTCATTTTTGGTTTCTATTGATCGGTTGCCTATTCGATTGGTGATTGGAGTTCTTTTGCGTTCATCCATTCTTGCATCGGATTTAGCACGTGCATTATCCTTTTGCTGTGTTGGTTTTTTCGATGGAAATCCTAGCGAATCTAGTGTAACGACAAATTGTGTTTTCGGACCCTGACCATCGATTGATCTGTAATTTAAAAATCTTATTATTGATAAAAGAGCGAAACGGAGTTGATTGAATTAAACAATGGCTAGAATCTTAACCACGGGGCTACACACTAATAGTGTGCCAGAAAGAAATAGCCAATAATGAATTCAAATAGTAAGCAATAGCGAAGCTCCGAAAGTTAAATCGGCATATTTTATCTCTCCTACACTTCCTTCGCACTGCTCCAGAATGAACTGTATATGTCAAATTGAATGGAACACACTCAGCTTTCTCTGGAGAAATGAGAAACGCATAACATATGTGTATCGGTGAGAAGAAAACTTACCTTCAGCATAATAGTGAAACATGATTTCCATATAAGGGTAAAGTGGCCATATTTGAACCTATAACTTTGTATGCACCAAATTCGGACCCAAGCCTTTATTTGTATGTGGAATAAGGCTCATTTTAGCAGTTAGATCGTAATTAGAGACTAGGTCCAAATTAGGCCACTTTTCCAGTACTTGTATTTCATGTTTCACAATTGAGTCGACCGGAATAAAAGTGAGAATACACCGGCTCTAGATCAGTACTGCGACTAGATAATCAAAAACGCTGAAGTGAACCATGAATATTGTTGAGTGGCAGCAGCGGTTCATAATTTTCGCTATCAATGTTTATTTTTAGTCGACTCAATTATTCCTCTTGTTTAACGATCTAATCTGAAGGTAAGATTTCTTCCCACCGATTCATATAGGGATTGTGGGCAATATGACGCTATTAATTCCGGAGCTTCGCTATTTCTTATGATTAGAACCCAATATTTGATAAATAATTCTTTCGTGCTATAAGATCTAAGCACCCGATCACAAGCGACAACTACATATTCGAAGAGTGCTACAGATCAAATCAGTTAGAGTTTGTGAATTTTTAGCCAGCGACATCTGGAAATTACATGGCATGACATTACAATCTTATTTTGCAGCAACGGCTTTACCCTATTAAAAACTATTAAAAAATCTCAATATGAATCATTAATACCCGTCATTGTGGATTGCTTGGGGGATATACACGAAAGCATCTTCATCGATTGAACCAGATTTTGGTACGTATTCCTCTTCTTCAGTCTCCAGCTCAGCAACAGTAGCATTATCATTGTCATTGTCATCGACTTCAATGGGATCATCGGCAGCAATTTCAACAACAATATTATCTTTTTGAATTTTATTGCGAAACGATTTTGTATACAATTCCTTTGTATGTCGTTCAATTGCTTTGAACTCACGAACCGGCGGCTTGGCTAGTGCTGTTGATTTTTGTGCCTCGGCTACAGCGCGCAATAGAAGATTTTTACTCGCCTGTTTACTCCTTGGGATCAGAGGTCGTGGCTTAACTTTGACCACTGAATTCACGGGCACTTCAATCTCATCTTCAACATATTCAGGTTTGGCTGGTGCAACAATGACTTTCGATCCAATTCGTTTAGGTAACAATGGTTTATCATCATTTTTATTGCTTTCACGCGATGTACCTCGATTCAATCGAGTTCCGCGCAATTCAATGTCACGCTCTTTTTGTTTAACTTTCTCACGCAAATCCCTTGGCTCATCTCGTGATCGTCTCGAATGGTCCTCTCGAGATGCCCGACTATCGCCCCGCGATGGACGTCTTGAGTCAGTACTTCGGTTCGGGCTCCGATCACGTACCTTATCATGCTCCGAACGCTTGGGAGCCGTTGTTTGTTCAGCCGTTCGTCGATGTGCTGGAACATAAATTGCTTGTTCCATACGACGATGCGCCGACAAACTGATGATATTTTTGTTTCTTTCATCTATCTCATTCTTTTCACCATCTCCTCTTGTCCCGAGACGATTCAAAATCGAGCGGCCCTTAGACGGCGAATCTTTTTCACTGTTTCTCTCATTAAAAGTGATTTTCTGATGTGTTTTTGTGCTGCTCGATTCTGATGAACTTTCGATAGTTGTTGCATTGCTTGATTTTGGTTTGTCATTTGACGACGAAGGCTCCTTATTATTATTGCTTATTTCAGCATCAAAATCAAGTTTATCAGCCCCTAGATTGATGAAATCTTCATCTTCTGATTCATCGGTCATGTGGCGTAGTTGACGTTTTGCTTGGTCAATCTTCTTCTGCAATTCAGCCAACTCTGTGATTTCCTTTCGGCAAACAACAGCTCCGACGGCTTTTTTCGCAATCTCTGAAATTGTAGGAATGTCAAAACCATCGTTTGTCGTCCCACCGTTTCGTTCCGTTTTTTTCACACTCAACGGAGGTTCAATCACGTTCTTTGCCTTCTGAATCAAATGATCCGCGAAAACATCTGTGATTGAAGCCGATGCATTTTGCAATGGTGGCGTTGTTGATCGTACTGGTGATTTATCTGGGCTCTTATCTTTTGCATCGCGTTTCTTCGGTTTGGCCTTTTTATCGCGCTTATCTGCCGTTGATTCACTAATTTTACGCTTTGTCTTTTGAGCTGTTAAAATAAAACCCAAATTGTTTAAAGAATATTTTCGTGTGAAAAAGAAAAGGATTCAGATTAAAATGAACAAATTTTCAACCCAAATTCATTTCACATTTCAGAAAAAGTGTTAAAATAGAAGTTAACGTACCATTTGACGGCAGCGTGACCTCCTGCAGTTTGTCCAGCACTTGGTGCAACCAACTGACAAAATTATCAGTATTCTTGCCCAAGAACAAACTCAAATCGCCAATCATTTGCTCTTTCGATCGCTTGTTTGCTACCATAATCATAACATAATCTGGCAATTCATCATCGATATATCCGGCTGTACCAGAACCCAATTCAACGAGTTTGGCTTTCACAGCACTCTAAAAGCACACATAATAAACATGAATATCGATTAATTTAACATTCGTGACACAGTGGAAGATAACAATAAAAAATCACAATGCGGTGCAATATCTAAATAAATAAACAATTTTCGTGCAAATGAATCAAAATTGATATTTTACCCTCATTTTGTTTCCAACTTCGGAACCCAGTCCATCCATTCTGCTGCAATGTACGTCGCAATTCGGCTTCAAAATGAAAAAAAAGATGATAATTTTCACATCCACTTCAAGTACTTTACTTATTATTTATTAGAGAGCTTTGAATAGAAAATACACAATCAATTAAATAAAATTTAGTCCAGTTGACAAAAGGCCAACTTTAATGTACTCTTAATGTCTTCTTGGTTTTGACAGAACGTCGAAGTGGTGACGATGTTTCCCGGTAGAGTTTGAAATGGCACTCAGTGCGGCATAATAATGCATTAAACGTTTGTGTGAAATTCATGGAAACACATTTCGACCTATGAATAAAAATGCTATAGGAAATATTTAGGGAAAACAAATTAATATGAAAATAGCAAATAGAAATGCAATTAAATGCATTGGAATCCAGAAAATTCAAAATAATTAGTGTTTCTAATCAATATCATCAACAAAAGTGTGTGTTTCGTGCGTGAATCACGCAGTGTCGCTTTGAATTGCCTTTGACAGTTTACTTGGCGTTTTCAAAAGTTGCGTGTTTTCAACTGTTTTTGTTCCAAGTTCGAAAGCAAACATGTCTCTTATGATTCTTAGTAATTTTTAGCTTAAACAAACAATTTACTGCAAGTGTTCTGCAGCAAAAATTGATGAATAAATGTGAAATAATTGAAATGGCATTCCCAAAACGTGTTTCAGAACTCTCACCGCTCGAAGAAGATTTTCAAACACCGCTCCGACCGTATGTATTGTTATCACAATTGTTTACATGGCAAATGTTTGATTGCTTTCGATTAAATGGTTTTGTGTTTTTGTTTGAATTAGGTCATTTTCGGATTCGTTGACTAAAAGGTAAGTGTGCTTCTCAATGGAAAATTGTTGCTATTTATACATTTATTATTTCCGATTAAGATATGATTTTTGAAAAAAGCATATTTTATTCAAAATAAAAAAAAAACTTGAATTACTATTTGAATTCAGGGACTTGTTGCCAAAACGAATTTCGGAGCTATCACCGCTAGAGTCGTCGGACGATGAGGATCAAGGGTATTATACATTTATTTGAACAGTCAATATTTCAATATTTATATTCAATTCATTCATTTTCATTCTCAGAGTTCAGAATAATGCTTTTCTGAATAATTCGTTCATTGAAACACCGTCGGACGATGTGGCGGTAGATAATGAGAATAATCAAAATATCATAAATAAAAAGGCAGAACCAAAAGGTCTCTCGATAATTACCGAAAAAGGCGAGTCAAGTGCCGAAAGTAGTGACAAACGAGATTCAACATCGCGACAGCTAAACTTCGATGATACAGATGGTGGGATTGTGAAAAAAAAGGAGCCAAATCGGCCAAAAATTTCTTTATTCAGTAAAATACAAGCAAACGGAAACGCGAAGAAATTAAGTGAGGATGTAACACATTGCATTTCGGATATTTCGTGGAAAGCAAAAACGGTTGATGTTAAAAATGTAGATTACTTGAATGCCCCACTTGAAGCGGTAGCAATTAAAAAAGCCAATTCGGCACCTACACAACGAAGCGCAGAGCAAACAGTATGCACTAATATTGAAACGCCAAAAGTTAAATCGATAAACAGTGATGGCTGTGGTGGCACGACTCAGCGGCCAGGCGCTGACGAAGAAACTCCATACAAAACATTTCAAGTACCACCGACTAATGCAATGCGACGCAACCAATCAAGTTCACAGCACAGAACACTTTTGTCATCAGCAAATCAACCGAACAGAAAATGTCAAACAGAATTAGAAAATGAGTTCCGATCACAGAAAGTTCTATTTACGACGCCATCCAGTGGCCGGCCAGTTATAAAAGTGAAGAATAATCTTGGATTGGACGACTCACTGAAGTGCTACAGATCATCACCATTAGTCAATTTACCGTCGGTCAAAGAGGAAAGCAAGAAAGAAGTCACACATTCTTCAGTTGAATCAATTGCAGATGATAAAATTGAAGCACAGCCTGATGCCGTCGCTAATGATTCGGTAAACAAATTGAGCGCCACCTCTGCTGCTGAAGAAAATGAAGATAAGAAAAAAGTCATCACAATCAATGGAAAGGATTTTGTAATACAAAGTAAAATCGGACAGGGCGGTTCCAGTTCAGTATTCTTAGTAGAACATAAAGAGACCAAAGTGCCTTGTGCACTCAAGGTAAACTGAGTGATTTCACGCTGTTGCAATGATGGAAAATAAGATTTTACCATTTTTCATCCATGAATAAGGTGGTCGATTTACGTGGAGATCCAGGTTTAGTCGAAGGATTTATCAAGGAGGTGAAAATCTTAGCCATGCTTCAGGATAAACTGAATGTGATTCGATTATATGAATAGTAAGTATATTTTGATATAATTTAATGCATTCATTAAAATTCAATAATTTCTTTCTTGTTTTAAAGTGCGTTAATTTCCTCTGAGAGCATCTTGTACATGGTTATGGAGAAAGGTGAATCTGATCTTCGAAAAATATTGCAAACATACAATTCATCGCTGCCACTCTACACACTGATGACTTACTGGCATCAAATGCTCGAGGCAGTCGCTTATATTCACAGAAAAGACATCATTCACTCGGACCTGAAGCCAGAGAACTTTCTAATGGTGCGAGGCCGATTGAAACTGATTGACTTTGGCATTTCAAGTAAAATGGCTGTTGATGCAACAAGTATTATAAAGCATTCACAAGTGGGCACATTCAATTATATTAGCCCCGAAGCTCTCATGGATACATCAACCGGAAATAGTCCAATTTCTAAAAAACATCAACCGAAAATCAAGGTAAGGAACAAATGATCCGAAATTTATTCAACTCATACGAGAATATAAAATGCTAAACACTGAATAAATGTTTCTTTCCGAAAAGATTTCACCCAAATCAGATGTGTGGTCGTTGGGATGTATTCTTTATTTGCTTTTGTACAAAAAGACCCCATTTGCTCATATTAAAAATATTTACGCGAAGATGCAGGCAATTATCAATCCGAGCAAAGAAATCGCATATACAAAACTACCAAACTACTATCCGCCAATGTTATTGGAGGTATGCGTCACAACAGACGAACATGTTAATATCTGCCTATGGAATCATTTACACAATAATGCATTGATATTTCTTTTCAGATGTTGCAGCTGTGTTTAAAGCATAATCCAAAAGAACGGACGTCTGTAGCGGACTTATTGAAGTTTCCCTTTGATATGGTGATTCCAATAAATAAATAAGATAAAGCATTTCTTTGGATGTGAAAATTATTCTTTTAAGTTTTATGCGCACCTCATAATCGTATAGCATTTTAGGTATTGCTTTCGTTATTTTGTATACGTAACATGAACTGTCATGAAAAAATTTTAAGATTTCATTTTTATTTTGTTTTGGTGAAAGAAATTTTATTATTTATGTTAAATTAGCTGTGTTTCTTGGTTCACCGAATAAATTCGAGCAAATCAAAAACTCATTCAGAATAAAAGAAAAAGCAAAATGCTGGAGCCAAAAACTTACGTTAAGATATGCAACAACAAGTTAATCCCCGATTCTAGAATAAAAAATCTGCACACTTTACTTTTGTTTCAATTAATTTTTATTTTTTTGGAATGGATCGAACTCTCCTGGTTATTGATATTTTGATTACATTGATTTTATTAATGTAATGAAAATTCGAAGCATTAGCTAATTGATGGGGCGTAAACTTTTTGGCAGTGAAGTAAATTTTTAGTCGACTTCTTCGATGGTTGGGCCAGCACCAGCTCCACCAGTTGGACCAGCTCCAGCTCCACCAGCTGCAGCGCCTGGGAAACCTCCTGGCATACCGCCTGGAGCACCACCAGCACCGTACAATTTGGTGATGATTGGATTGCAGACCGATTCAAGTTCCTTTTGGCGATGTTCGTATTCTTCCTTCTCGGCCAATTGGTTGGCGTCCAACCATTTGATGGTTTCATTGCATTTCTCGAGGATGGTGTTACGGTCAGATTCGGAGACCTTTGCTTTGATGTTCTCTTCATCCAATGTCGATTTCATGTTGAAGCAGTATGATTCGAGACCATTTTTGGCAGCAATAGTTTCCTTTTGCTTTTCATCTTCAGAGCGGTATTTCTCGGCTTCGTTAACCATGCGTTCGATATCTTCTTTGCTCAAACGACCTTTGTCGTTGGTGATGGTGATCTTGTTCTCTTTGTTGGTCGACTTTTCCAAAGCAGTGACGTTCAAGATACCGTTGGCATCGATATCGAAAGTGACTTCGATTTGTGGAACACCACGAGGTGCTGGTGGGATGCCCGACAGTTCGAATTTACCCAACAAGTTGTTGTCTTTGGTCATCGCACGCTCACCCTCGAACACTTGGATCAACACACCCGGTTGGTTGTCGGAGTAGGTGGTGAATGTTTGGGTTTGTTTGGTCGGAATGGTTGTGTTACGTTTGATCAAAACGCTCATAACACCACCAGCTGTTTCGATACCCAACGACAATGGAGTGACGTCCAACAAGAGCAAGTCTTGAACGGCTTCTGATTTGTCACCGTGCAAGATGGCGGCTTGAACAGCAGCACCATAAGCAACTGGAAACAAAAGAAAATTCAAATATTAAAAACATTCATTTTACTCCGAACAATTTGGACAGCTGACGTGAAATGAGCCTCGAATTCAAAACTTACCAGCTTCATCAGGATTGATTGATTTGTTGAGCTCTTTGCCGTTGAAGAAATCTTGCAGGAGTTTTTGAACCTTTGGAATACGGGTTGATCCACCGACCAAGACAATGTCGTGAATGCTGGATTTGTCCATTTTGGCGTCACGAATGGCCTTTTCGACTGGGTCCATTGTGGCACGGAACAAATCAGCATTCAATTCTTCAAAACGAGCGCGAGTGATCGAAGTGTAGAAGTCAACACCTTCGTACAATGAGTCGATTTCGATGCTGGCCTGGGTCGACGATGACAAAGTTCTCTTCGCACGTTCGCAAGCAGTACGCAAACGACGCAATGCGCGTTTGTTGCTTTCCAAGTCCTTCTTGTGCTTGCGCTTGAATTCTTGCGCGAAGTGGTTGACTAAACGGTTATCGAAATCTTCTCCACCCAAGTGAGTATCTCCGGCAGTTGACTTGACCTCGAAGATACCATCGTCGATCGACAAGATACTAACATCGAAGGTACCACCACCTATCGAAAGAAGAAATAAAAATCGATTAGTTCACGCAATGAAACACAATTATTGACTGTATCGAATTGAGAGGATTTGAATAATTGGCTTATTGAATACAATCGATGCCTACCCAAATCGAAGATCAAAACGTTGCGCTCTCCGGTGGCTTTTTTGTCCAAACCGTAAGCGATGGCGGCGGCTGTTGGCTCGTTGATGATACGGAGCACGTTCAAACCAGCAATAGTACCAGCATCTTTTGTGGCTTGACGTTGCGAATCGTTGAAGTAGGCTGGAACAGTTACGACGGCGTCAGTGACAGTCTTGCCCAAATAAGCTTCGGCTGTTTCCTTCATTTTGGTCAAAACCATCGATGAAATTTCTTCTGGGAAAAATTGTTTATTTTCGCCTTTGTATTGGACTTCAATTTTTGGTTTAGTATCAACACTTTTCACGGTGAATGGCCAGTGTTTCATGTCCTGTTGGATCACTGGGTCATCGAATTTACGACCGATCAAACGTTTCGCGTCGAAAACTGTGTTTGATGGGTTCATGGCGACTTGGTTCTTGGCGGCGTCACCAATGAGACGTTCAGAATCGGTGAACGCAACGTACGATGGAGTTGTACGGTTACCTTGGTCGTTGGCGATGATTTCGACTTTTCCATGTTGGAAAACACCAACGCATGAGTACGTAGTACCCAAATCAATACCGACTGCTGGAGCTTTAGCCATCTATATTTTGAAAAATTAACAACAAAAATATTCGGAATGAAATTTGAAATCTTTTATCAACGAGAAATTTTTTATTGCGAAGCGCTGTGGTCGTGCTAATCGATATAAATTTGAGGCCGAAAGAAAACGTACTCAGTTATGAAAAACCACATTTTTTGATGAGTCATCCGATAAAAAGTTATCGTTTAAAAATACGTATAAAATTCATATTTCCAAGTAAATTTAATTTAGTTTGTGCATGTTAAATTCCATGCAAACAATTAAAATTAGAAAAAATATATTTTTCCTTTCAAAAACAAAGCAGAAAAATAGGAACACAAAAATTAATGATAATGTTGAAAAATAAACTAAAGAAGTTGATTATTTCATTCGAAATAGAAATTCTTTAATAACACGAATTTGTTTAATCGTCCGAACAATCGTGGAAATTGTTTGATTTAAACGACAAGTTGGTCAACGGTTTCATTCGAGCGTGTGTAGCACCCACTGACACCACGTGTCTCTATACAGAAAAAATTTCGCATGACGACATGCATTAACAGCCAACGGAACAACGCGGTGAGTGTTCATGGATGAACAAGTAGAAACTAAAAATCAATATATTTAATTTTCATAGGGCGTGTTTCTTTGAATAAATATTTTGTTCTTTTTTTATACAATTAAAAAAAATGGCTGACTGTGAAATTGATATCGTAAACCTGAAAAGGATTGATGACAAAGACTATACTATATATGGTAAATTAGCTGAGCAGAGTTCATGACTTATTCATTCGGCACTCGAAGCACCTTGTCAAGGCATTGCAAAGCGAAGCACATGCACGCACACACCGAACGAAAATGTTCCAGAACAAGAACGAAAAAAACATGACTTCCGCTATTGCGGTCCACAGCCGCATGGACATTTAGTGGTTTTAAAACAGAAAATTAGGATTTAAAAATGGAGCAAAGATCTTTAATTTCAATGAGCACATGGGCTTTGTGCTGGGAAAATTTACCGAAACAACGCGTGAATACAAATGGCGGCCATGAAAAATACAATTTTTATATAAGAACTTAATGAACAAAGACTTTATGTTACATGAAATTGTATAACACAAGTTTTCCAAAAGATTTCACAAAAATGAGTGGATTTCGATAAATTCAATTAGCGATTGAAGGAAATATCTATAATAAAAAATACAAAATTCAAAAGTTAATACTCACTTTGTGAATGAATCAGTTGAGGTTTCCAGAAAATTGTTTTAATTCGCAAAGAAGCAGAGACTTCGTAAAACACGTATAGCGCTATCAAAGATTGAAGAATTAATGATGAGTAAGTGTGGTTCGTTCGAACCAACTAGCTTGGGAACAGATCCGAACGTTTGTATGTAATAAACACCGACTATACGGTTTTCGATGTGCAGCTGTCGCTATGCCAATGTGTTCGTGTACAGCCGTATTGCTTCCCCAGTTGAATCAACGTGTGTGAGTGTTTGTGTGTGGTTGACTCAGTTCGGCTACGATGAACCAGTACCGACATCTACTGACGTCAATAGCATCGTTAAATAATGACATTTACTCGCACTGTAGGCACATATTCAAATCCTGAACTTAAATCATTCTGGAATATTCACATTTATTTTTAGTTTGAAAAATAGTAGTTTAGTATATTAAAAATCATATTCTTATCAACAAATTTAGTTGGAAATAGTGAATTCTTAATGAATTTCACAATATAAATGTCAAGCAACGTTTTTCAGTTTAAAAATCTGTCATATGGATGACGCATTCGTTTCGCGCCTTTGGAAAATTACTAGCAATCGATGAAACATTTGTAAATGACAGAACAGCATAGCAATAGCGGCATCGATTCGTCTAGAACATTCAATTTCGAAATTTCGAATGCCATATAAAATAGCGAGTGTCGCATAAACCTGCTTATTCATACATTGATTTCGAAAGCGCAAACTTACAAAGTTACGAACTGTGAAGAAAACAATAGTATTTGCTCTATTTAGAACAGTCCAAGAAGTGTTTAAAGTGAACAACTAAATATAAAAACAAATCAGAACAGAGTAAGTTTTTGATTTGAAATTTTTCGCAATTTTTGTTGTTTTTCTTCCGAAAACATCCAATTTTCAAAGTCAAATCGCTAAACTTGTACAAGAGATAAATGAAACTCGTTTGTTTTGCATTGACCTCAACAGAAACATCTAGAACTGATGAATAATGCAATTGAAGTGTTTCAAGTGGTAGAGTCGAATTTCAACATGAATGAGACTCTATTTCAGCACATGCAATGGAATTTGCAATTCAAATCCCATTTGTCCATCGAAAATGATCAAATTCAATGCTTCGTTATTCGAAACGCCTTTTGGAGAAGTTCAAAAACTGCAAGTTTCTGTTAGAGTCTGCAAAATGTGAACTTTGATGATGGAATTTGTTGGTGTCAGTTTGACATTTTCTTGTGCAATTCCTGCTCCAATGATTTCTTCGATCGACACAGTTAAATTAGAACTCGCAAATCGTTGCAAATAATAGTTCGGGTCATTGTCATATAACGGCGATGCGCTTTTTCACATTAAAGAAGAATATTGGGACATTTCCCCTTCAATCTAAAAATAGATCCTCTCAATTAATCGCTGCGAGAATGAAACGTTTCAATTGATTGCCGTTTATTTTGGTAAAAGCTTACACGGAGGTGACTTACCAGAGAGAAACAAAATTGGTCAAAATAGCGCTTATCTCTACGTTTGTGCAATTTGCCTCCATTCATAATCAACACATTTTAATTCACAATCCAATTGTGAAGGAGTTTCTATTTTTGTCACACAATTATCATTCATTTTGGATTCGATCGCAGTATCCAAGCAAAAGATACAATATATAAATTCAAATCAAGTTCCTAAAATTCGTTGAAAGAGAAATGGATTTTATCTTTATTGCGCCCCGTCTGATATGAAAACATATAATCGCTTGTGTATATGCTTTATCGGAACAACAGAGTGCCGAATGGAAAATACTCGAACGCAAGCGATGAATTTTATTAGGTAGAAACAGTGAACGAAGCTAAATCTAAACAGTTTTTTCCACATAAATAATTTCTCGAATGTGTGAATAGCACCGGCTATATGATGCAATCGTGTTTCGGCGTACACAAAATTAGGTTGACGTTACGTCATTTGACTTTTTCACATTTCAGTAGGATTCAAGTCTACGGTTTGAAAATGAATCGCCCATTTTTAAATTACACTGTCTGTGATAGAACACGAGGTCGAAACATGAATTTCTTAATGAAAATGGGTGATTTGCAATCTTTAAGATTTTAGCCGCTGCTTTTGCTAAATCATCTTTTTAATAAGATTATATTTTGAGTACATTCAAACATAAATAGAATATTACAAAAATGACAAAGATGCAGTTTTATCGGCTTATATTGTGGGACAAATATGAAAAAGAAATATTTTCCTTTGTATTCACTTAATACCGTCACCGCAGTAGGGATTCAGTCTGAAGAAAACAATTTTTAATGAAGGATTTATAAGCAGCACTGAAAGATTTCTCTAAGAATTAAAGATTATCATATATATCGATTCATTCAAATTTTTCCTGTTGCAAATTTATCAAAACATAGATGGCTAAAGCTCCAGCAGTCGGTATTGATTTGGGTACTACGTACTCATGCGTTGGTGTTTTCCAAGTGGAAAAGTCGAAATCATCGCCAACGACCAAGGTAACCGTACAACTCCATCGTACGTTGCGTTCACCGATTCTGAACGTCTCATTGGTGACGCCGCCAAGAACCAAGTCGCCATGAACCCATCAAACACAGTTTTCGACGCGAAACGTTTGATCGGTCGTAAATTCGATGACCCAGTGGTTCAACAGGACATGAAACACTGGCCATTCACCGTGAAAAGTGTTGATACTAAACCAAAAATTGAAGTCCAATACAAAGGCGAAAATAAACAATTTTTCCCAGAAGAAATTTCATCGATGGTTTTGACCAAAATGAAGGAAACAGCCGAAGCTTATTTGGGCAAGACTGTCACTGACGCCGTCGTAACTGTTCCAGCCTACTTCAACGATTCGCAACGTCAAGCCACAAAAGATGCTGGTGCTATTGCTGGTTTGAACGTGCTCCGTATCATCAACGAGCCAACAGCCGCCGCCATCGCTTACGGTTTGGACAAAAAAGCCACCGGAGAGCGCAACGTTTTGATCTTCGATTTGGGTAGGCATCGATTGTATTCAATAAGCCAATTATTCAAATCCTCTCATTTCGATACAGTCAATAATTGTGTTTCATTGCGTGAACTAATCGATTTTTATTTCTTCTTTCGATAGGTGGTGGTACCTTCGATGTTAGTATCTTGTCGATCGACGATGGTATCTTCGAGGTCAAGTCAACTGCCGGAGATACTCACTTGGGTGGAGAAGATTTCGATAACCGTTTAGTCAACCACTTCGTCCAAGAATTCAAGCGCAAGCACAAGAAGGACTTGGAAAGCAACAAACGCGCATTGCGTCGTTTGCGTACTGCTTGCGAACGTGCGAAGAGAACTTTGTCATCGTCGACCCAGGCCAGCATCGAAATCGACTCATTGTACGAAGGTGTTGACTTCTACACTTCGATCACTCGCGCTCGTTTTGAAGAATTGAATGCTGATTTGTTCCGTGCCACAATGGACCCAGTCGAAAAGGCCATTCGTGATGCCAAAATGGACAAATCCAGCATTCACGAAATTGTTTTGGTCGGTGGATCAACCCGTATTCCAAAGGTTCAAAAACTCCTGCAAGATTTCTTCAACGGGAAAGAGCTCAACAAATCAATCAATCCTGATGAAGCTGGTAAGTTTTGAATTCGAGGCTCATTTCACGTCAGCTGTCCAAATTGTTCGGAGTAAAATGAATGTTTTTAATATTTGAATTTTCTTTTGTTTCCAGTTGCTTATGGTGCTGCTGTTCAAGCCGCCATCTTGCACGGTGACAAATCAGAAGCCGTTCAAGACTTGCTCTTGTTGGACGTCACTCCATTGTCGTTGGGTATCGAAACAGCTGGTGGTGTTATGAGCGTTTTGATCAAACGTAACACAACCATTCCGACCAAACAAACCCAAACATTCACCACCTACTCCGACAACCAACCGGGTGTGTTGATCCAAGTGTTCGAGGGTGAGCGTGCGATGACCAAAGACAACAACTTGTTGGGTAAATTCGAACTGTCGGGCATCCCACCAGCACCTCGTGGTGTTCCACAAATCGAAGTCACTTTCGATATCGATGCCAACGGTATCTTGAACGTCACTGCTTTGGAAAAGTCGACCAACAAAGAGAACAAGATCACCATCACCAACGACAAAGGTCGTTTGAGCAAAGAAGATATCGAACGCATGGTTAACGAAGCCGAGAAATACCGCTCTGAAGATGAAAAGCAAAAGGAAACTATTGCTGCCAAAAATGGTCTCGAATCATACTGCTTCAACATGAAATCGACATTGGATGAAGAGAACATCAAAGCAAAGGTCTCCGAATCTGACCGTAACACCATCCTCGAGAAATGCAATGAAACCATCAAATGGTTGGACGCCAACCAATTGGCCGAGAAGGAAGAATACGAACATCGCCAAAAGGAACTTGAATCGGTCTGCAATCCAATCATCACCAAATTGTACGGTGCTGGTGGTGCTCCAGGCGGTATGCCAGGAGGTTTCGCAGGTGCTGGAGCTGGTGACAATCCATCTGGTGGAGCTGGTGCAGGCCCAACCATCGAAGAAGTTGATTAAATATTTCTGCCGATCCTCATATACATTTTCCGAAATGGCTTCCCTCTACCCTCAGTAGCTTGTGCTTAAAATTTATCATCTTATATTGACCATTTCGATAGCATTTAAGTTCATACATTCTATTATGTTTTCGCCTTCCTATCAAACTGTGTTGATTTGATAAGAGAAGAAAATAAATGCATCTGACACGTTTATTGTTATGCAATATTTGAAAACGCTACTCTTATAATATTGTGAATAGTGAAGCTACACACTAATTTTAAAATAAAATTATACCAAATTAATAGTTCCAAACGAATTTTGCTTTATTTTTTGTGACATTTTACAGATAATCATTATTTTTGAATAAAGTCAGTCATTTGCAGAACATCATTTTTATTGATTGCAACTCACGCATTAAATCTAAATTCGCTTCCTCAAATTTAACTTTGGTCCAATTGAGGACTACTTCAAGTTGTCTTGATATCCAACTGGCGTCGAAATCTCATCACTAACCATATCTGGGTGTTCATCCCATATTCGTTGGCATTCATGCATGCTCTTCATTACGTTTTGAAGGTTCCAGTGGTTTCGCAACAGCGAGTCTTCGAATGAAAAATATCCATATCGAGTGCATCTGATTTTAGTGCAACTAGCAACCGTTCTCAATTGATGAGCTATATTTACAACTAAATTTGCTAACATATCTTCTGATGCATTCATTGACTGCACCTCGATGGTGAAAAACTTTCCAGTAAAATCGATATTACGCATACCATAAATTACTGTATTTTTCGTGCTGAGTGGTCGAATAAGTCCTTTCGTTGCCAATTCATAAGCCGCTTGCGATTGAATATCCAAACCGCTCATGGTGAACATTTGTCTCTGATAAGTGGCTTGTAGCGATGATAGAAGTGCCTGCAACTTTCCGGCAGTGACATGCTTGTAAGAAGCTCTATTCGTAACGAGGTCTCCTTGGAAATTCGTTTGAGTCTCTTTGCCAAATTTGCCCGTTACATGAAACGTTTGAATGGGTGCTCCATTTCTCAACCGGTGCGCAAAACGAATGCCTCTATTTATTCCTAAAACTGAAGAAACTAAGAGTTCACCGATACAGTAGAGAGAAGAACGTAGCGTTTAATTTTACCCATAACGCCGCTACAATGCCGACCTAGATGATCAGCTGGAGTTATTTTCAATAATTCTGGTGTGTATCGTGGACCCGTCGCTAAAACATCTTGAGCTAAATTTGGCACTAATTCAACTGAATAGTTTTTATTGTCAGCACTATCGATGCGAACCAGCGGCTTGGGTTGATCTAATTCCATCGAATTCAAATCTGTCAAGTTTCAAAAAAAAAAAAAATATACTCCTCACAATTCGACGATTTTGTTTTTGAAGATTGAGCATGTTACCTCTGCATATGTTTGTTTTGATGGCATTTATCAAAGAGAGCGTTTCCATATCAGCGGGCTTATACACATTTATTGTGCCATGTAGGAATTTCCATGCTCTTGATGCCCGCGATATTAGTAGCGATGAGTTTTTCACCATAAGCTCTGTCATTGTTTCCCGATAATTTTTAAATTACGAAAGATTCACGGTAAATTTACGTCGAATTTTGAATACAAAATGTGAGCACGAGTAAGCTGCTGTCAGATTGGAGATGTCAACGTTTCCCTATCGGAAGGAATATGCCTTTCGTGACATTGCACGAGTTCAAATTAAAATATAAATAGAGAGAATGAGAAAAATCAAGTTTAGATCAATTGAAAAAATTCGAGATGCGTTTGCTATTTCAAATTAATGTTGGGACTTTTGATACAAAAAATGCTCACAAAATGGCAGTTTCAAAATCAATTTCTATGATTTTCTCAATTTTAAGGCAAAGCCCATCTACAACCCTGGAATTGACAGATGAGTTGAAAATGCTACCAAAACAGCTACAGAATTGTCACAACGACAGTTCCCACTTACTGATTCTCCGGCTTTTTTCTGCTAAAATAGCATTTTTTTCTACGCCGAATTGAGTCCATGAGGTAAGAACCACACATAATTTTTCGATAGATCAAAAAATGAATGGAATTTTAATTGCTCTGCTGATCCTTGCTCAGCTATCTGTCATTGTTTTCCGGCATTCGTCTCTTTCGCTGTGCAACATCTACAAAATTTACATCGAATTTGATTGGAATACGTTACTCTTCCAGAAAAATGGATGCAAAATTAGAAGCAGTTCCTTTGGTTGACATCGATGACGAGGGTCGTTTCAAATATATCCTAATCAAAGTGTATGGACAACAAAAATCCGATGGAACCGAGCCAAGCAAACTGATTGTTCGCGGTTATAAACGCGCTCAATGGCATGGTAATAATGTGGAAAAATATTTTGTAAACGAACAAAAATATTAAAAATGTGTGTTAATTTATTTTAGCCGATATTTATGATGAGGTTAGTGGATCGGTTAGTGCGCTCGGTTTGGACACTGAGTGTCTTGGAGGTGGACGTATTGAACATTTCCCAGAAAATAAACTATTGAAAGTGTATGGTTACTCAACTGTAAGTTAATCGATGAAGAATAACAAAAAAAAAATCTTTTGCTTGCATTGAACTTCAGTTTTATGAATGCCATTAATTTTCAATAGAATCAATAATTCAGAGTTTATTTTTCTAATCATTCTTAAAAGGGTTTCGGCAAAGCAGATCACCAAGAGGCCAGAAGAATTCTATTGACTAAATATGCAGATTATGAAATTGAAACCTCCGATGAAGGATATTAAACCAACAATTGCAAAAATACACATTGTTTGAAAAGCAATAAAAATCATGTAATTTTTTTTTTTTTAGATTTTATGATAAATCGACGGTAAATCTAAAATGGGCCCTTTTATATTACACACGGTTAAATTTATTCATAGACATCAAGTCTATTGGTTTCACATCATTCAAGAGTTTTCAATATAAGCATAAATCATTACCAAAAAGCAAGAAATTCTAAAAAAAGAAGCGAAGCAACATCAAAAGAACAGGGCATTCATTACTTGAGACTGTTGTGATTGTAAATAGCATATGAACTTTTCCTTGAACCCCTTCGCATTGCCCTGACGAAACCCACCTGTATTTACTCAAGTGATATCCTTATGTGGCACTGTAATAATGCAACCTGTTCTTTCACCCACAGTGTTTTCTTCAATGTTTACATTCCTTTAGAGTTGAGCAAAGCCACCGGAGTGATTAATCCCATTCAGTTTGAGTGGCGTACATAATAATTGGAGAATATGCTTCAAATGAAATAAAATAAAACATCAAAGACTCAAATGAAACAAGTGAATTTCTAGTATATGTCTTTATTTCACATTTCACATTTCACGAATAATCCGAAAAATTCAATTTTCTTTCTATTTTTATATTTCATTTTATGTCAAGTATATTATTTGTTTGTTTGTCTTTATTGACGTATTTGCTGAACAGGGTGATGTTTAGCAAATGTCATTTGTTTATTATATGTCTTTTTCTGAGTTGGCATTTCTCATGTGATTTGAAACAAATGAACATATTTGATCCAATTGTTAATCAATTCGATATTTTGATAATTACTAAATACACAAATGGTTTGAAAAAATGCATGGATATTAATAATATAATTTTGTTATGAATATTTTTTTTACACATTTGATTGATTGGTGGATTAATGCTAGCTCTTTTTGTTGGAATTGACTTGACTAAGTTTAGTTTGTGTATTTTTCTTTTGGTTATTTAGATAGTTTTTTATGCAAATTTGGAGTGGTATACAATATATGCACATTTATTGATCAACAACAAATGGAACATGAACAGATATACTGATCTCTCTTTGGGATACCCGGCCGTTCATAATAATTCAGGAATTTCTTAAGCTCATCTTTCTGAATCGTTTGGCATTAAAATCTCCCTCGTATATTAAAATTTCTTTCAGATAATTTAAAAAATGAGCAAATCGACATGAAGAAACTAGCATAATATGCCGTTTCAAATGGTGAATGTGTTAGAGTGGGTTGACTTGTTTACATAATCAGTTGATGCATCAGTTAGTATATACATATTAATATGGTTTGATATTCATTTTCATTAAGAATGAAATTCGCATGAGATTTGACTTAATGACGGATCATTATGCCAATTTGACTTACTTTAATTTCTACACAGATAATGTTCTTAAATACGAGCAACAGATTTAATGCGTTCAAAATTTGCCTTATCTCAACGCCAAATCCAGCTCATCCAGTTGAAATGGCGAGTTCGTCGATGATTAGCAGTCGGTGACTTGTTCAGTGGATTTATGATTTTGGCTTTCGTGGTGAACTTGTGCGGTGATTATATTATGGCAACTTTCGTTCGCATTATCATCATCATCTTCAAAATCAGCGCTGTTTGCGGTAGGTTCATTATTAACGTCGGTGTTAATGTGAGAAAATCGTAGTTGCTCTTCTAATTGAATTGTATCACATTGATTGGTAGTGTCACTACAGTTGTCGCTGATGTTATCATTTGAACATTTATTAACTTCATTCATTCCAACATCATCTTGACCGCATTCTTCTTCAACGATTTCGGTTGGTGTTCGTGATCGCAAGCAATCTGATATTTTGGCATTTTCATGTTTTTGATTGTCGCCAATAATGCTGTCATCAACATGGCCCAAAATAAATGGTAATTTAAGCGATACCTCACCGCCCATTCCGCTCAAAGTCAATTTAACCTTCACGTAATACGACACATAAATGGCAAACACGTTTCGCTCGTCAAATGTTTGTGGACCGCGCGGAGCACTTGATGCAATTTTCATACTATCCTGTTGATGGTCGATGGGATCTGTTATTGAATGTTGCTTTGTTAATGAAGCTGTCGACTGCATCGCATAAGATGTGCTATGTGACCCTTCAACTGCAATCCAATTTTTGGTTGGTCCTGAGAAATTAAATTTTAATGGTGCGTATTAAATATAATGATGAAATTGTATATTTGCGTTGCACGAACATAAGAACTGCTGATTTTACCTTTTATGGGCACGAGGCCATACTCCTTTTGGTACGATTCACCCGGCTTAATTTGATAGCTTTCAAATACATCCGCTACAACGTTTTTGAATTTGCCATTGCTAAACATACACACGTCTACGTGCTGAACAGCGAATACCTGGAAATGTGTGGACAAATGCATCAATTAATACAATTTCATAATACATTACTCCTGCCGCGTAATCCGAGCATGCTTCAACATTTTCAACTCGTGCCATTTTGTATGAGATCATTGTGTGGCACATACCAAATTCTTATCATTATGTATTGAAGCGTTGAAATATTGTTTTTTTCTTTGATAAACAACCGGCGATTATTCAAAATCAGAGCCCGCCTAGTAACTAGCCAACGCTCGCCGATGCTCATTTCACTTATGAACAGTCGTTTTGTTCATGTTGAGCGCCAATTAAACACACTCACTCAGAATGTCGAAGGGAAAGCAATTATCATAATGGTATGAATAAACATGGCTACTAGCATATATCAACATAGAAAAAGACAATTAATGTACTCGGAAAAAGTAGAAGAGAAAGACAATGAATTGTTTCTATTTTTTGAAGTTGTGAGAGGTTCCGACAAATGCCTCAAACTACATGCCCAAATCCCCCATGCAATTATGATTCAAAGCGTGTTTTTATCCATGTTGCCGTTCATTTCTTGTCTCTATATCTTGCTGTCTTCCTTTTCTTCTCTCTCTCTCCCACTCTCTCTTTCTCTATCTACTTCCAGTACCTTGTTTCTAATCCAGATTTGTGTCTTAACTTATCTGATTTCTCTACGTTTTCCTTGTTTATTCCGTTTGTTGTGCTCAATGTTTTTTTCTTCGTATTGAAAGTGTGAGTGATGCTCTTTTTCGTTTATGTTTTATAAGTGTCTTACCCTAATTTTTCGTATAACTTTTCGGCTGTCGTTTTTCACATCGATGCTGACTAATATTTGTTCACCGTGTACGTAAGCCGATTTGTCCAAAGCGGCTCGAAGGCTAACACGACCTTCAGTCCACAAAAATGGTTTGTCAACGCAACTTTCGGGCCCCTACAGATGAAAAAACGTATTTCAGTATTAAAAAGAGAATTGAAATAGAAATACTACGAGAAATTCATTAAATATTCCCACGAAGTTTACAGGTCGAATAAAAAGCTCAATAAAAATGAGATTCATTTACATTCCAAGTGACTCAAAGAATCGAGTGATGAGCAATGTGAGTTTATATCACTGATCAATACGTTTTCGTATTATTTGATTTCCCCTCGGGAGTTTTCGTCGCAATTACGTGATTCAAGTGATGACATTTAATGCATAGAAGAAGAAAACACATGTGCCACTACAAAGCATTTGATTCACAATGACCCAAAATAATAGGAGCCGAAGAATACAAATGTCAACTTGAACATTTGACGAAATGAAATGTCCTTCTTATTATGATAAGTATCTTTGATGCCTACTATCGATAAGTTATTCTTTTGTAAAAAATTGTGTTTATTTATTCTATGGAACATGCGCTCCTACCGACAACGCCCTCTGAAGCACCTGCAATTGGGCATGTAGCAAGAATTGCACGCTTGTCGCTATCGCATAGTTACTTCAATTCTCTTTGTAGTTACTTGTGGGAAGTATACACGTGTTTGATAATTCTTCAACGGAAATTCTTTGCAAAACTCAATCGAATTAATCTCTTCAAAGCGAAGGCCGTAAAACCAAGTGATACAACACACAAACATGGGCTGCAATAGTGTTGACATTGCACGTGCATAAGAAATAATCCAATGTGACACTATTCACATCAATATGAAAACGACACATTTACTATTAACGAAGCATCATATCAATGCAATTGTGCAAGCAATGATCATTATTATCATCATCAACATCATATGCGGCCATCTTTTGCTACTAACGAACACAAATGACTGCTTTTCTTCTAGTCGAGTCATTGCGACATTTTCTCTCATCAAACTGAATGTGCGTGCGTGTGCTTGATGAATGGCACTTCACAGAAATTTACCGAAAATGTGGACTCTTATATCTGATTGCAAACATTTACCCATCAATCCAATCGTCAATTCACACATCAAAAGACGTTTTTGAGGTCTTTCGGTTTGGTTTAAAACACCATGAATTTTACGATACTTGCTAATTAAGCAAATTGATATGCATTGGATGTGCTTTGAACTCAATTCATTTTCGATGAATTGGCGGCAACAAGGAAATTACATTCGCCCGTGACAAAATGTACGTACAGATATTCAGAATCATGCATAAACATTTTTCGTCAAGTCTTTTGCTCGTGTTCATGGAACTTTCCGTTCCTTTTTTTTTTAATTCTATCAGACATTTTTTTGTTTGTTCTGCAATTAATTCGCGTTCATCGCATTAATCTCCCATTTATTTCGAAATGACTTGAAATATATTGGCTGAGAATTGATGTATTGAATTTCGACACAAGCCACAATAATTGTATTTCACCATAAACGACATTTTTTTCTTAATCAAAATTGACTGGACATTGCATGATTTGCAACGATAAAAACGATGCTTTATAAATATTTTCATTGAAAAAAACTTTGGTCGATGCTTATCTGGGTCACACTTCCGGATATTTTCCGCTTGCTTAACAAAGTAACTCGAATAATTGTATGCATGAAGCGTTCCTCTTTTGACGGGCCGTCTCCAAAGCAGTGTTGCGCATAACAAAACGGAGGATGTGATTTTTATGCTTATGTTTTTGACAAAAACTTTTTATTGTGCGATCAAAAAGAGTCCGAGGAAAATTGAGTTTCCGTTTGAATGGCATCCACATCAAAATCAAAGACTCTGCAAATTGATTTTTGCACGTCACTGAATAAAGTAAATTAGAAAACTTGATCACATAATCAAACGGCGAAACGTTCTGCCAATATCTCATGGAAGTACCTACTGCCATTGTGAGTATCGTCAATAGAAAATACATAAGTAGAAAATAACTTTTTGCACCGATAGATTTCAAAAGCTATTTCAACTTTAAATTGTTAAAATATCATCTGGAAAAGCCATATCAAAGTGTTACATTGCTCGCAAATCAACCGCAGCATATGTAATATTTCCAGCAGAATTCAGTTTCATTTCCATAGTTTATTCATTAAAATTATGTTTGAAATGTAATGGAGACGAGATGAAGCTCTTGCACAACGCAATTTATGCAATGGCTCAAAGTTTCAGCTCAAATAAAATGCGATGTATTCGCATTTCAGCGATGTTTAAGCGACATAGCAAAATTGCACTGGTTGCGGAAAACCACTGTAATAATAATGAGCTTTAGTGAGAACATTTTATTTGAAAAATTCTATATGAAAAGTGATTTGGTTGTTGTTTATAGGTGCAATGAAATTGCGTTACATTTTCTATGACGTGCTGCCTTTGTTAGCTGCCCGGTGAGTGCCATTTATACTGAAAATATGGTTAGCATTAACACAATTATGCATTCTACCGTCGTCCATTTTTTTGCTTAAATGGCATTTGTGCTTGTGAGAGCTCGTTAAAACCGTGCCTCGTTTTATTTAATGGCAAATAGAATTGAATCAGTGTAAGAGTAACACATAAATTTAATGATGAATAAACAGACGAAAAAAGAATGAATGAAGCTTGTGCAAGAAATAATGAAAATTAGCTGGTTTCCTACAAAATATTAGTGATGAGCATTCAATTTATTGATAATTTATTTACCTTTGCCGTCAAAAAAGTCGACTGCTTGATGTCGGCTTTGGTTGCATTCGTTTCGATACGTGACATGGAATCTAGGCCACCGCTGTCACTTCGTTGTCCATTCAGTGCACGATGTTGATTCTCATCAACGCTTGTTGAAAACTTACTAGCTAATTTGAGTGCTTTCGGCGATAAGCGTAAACGAAGTGACTTCGAAAGTGTTGGTGGATTCGGTTCAATAATTGGCTGTGCTCGTGCTTCTGACGTTATTTTGTGGATAACTCTCACTCCCAGTCGTACCATCGACCGCCGAGTTAAACGGTCTTCACCTTGGTCAGCTAATAATTGATTTATGCAAAATATGATTGATTTTTAATTATTTGGAAATCATTAACATGAATTTGATTGAAGGATGAAATTAGTTTTCAGCAATGAAAAAGGTGAAAGAAAGACGATTTAAGAAAATGAAATAGGAAAAAAATAGTAAAAAATCGATGAGGTTCAGAATGTGTTTACCCAAATGAACGCGAATATCATAGCTGGTACCAATTGGAGCTCCCGTATAACGTTTAGCGGGAACTAATTGTACGCTCGGAGGTGCTAAACTCGCTACTTCCAGTGAGAAAGGATATGCAGTCTTCCCAAGTCTTTCAACCAAAGCTTGCTGTTTTCGACGAAAAAATCAACAAATATTGTTATAGAATATTTTTTTGGGCATTCTGATTTTCTCTTGTCGCTCATCCTGTTTGCTATCTATCCTATATTCAATATTTCTCACACTTCATATCGGTTCCATCATCTTTCTTCCCTTTGTTTTTTCTCAAATTTAGTCTTTCTTTCTCTTACTCTCCACCGATTCTCTCATTCGAATTTCCATTTGAAAAAAGCATTCTGATGTCATCAGTGAATTCACTCGTGAATAATACGATTTATAGTACTTGTGTGTTCCAATCGTAGCGTTGCGCGCACAAATCTATTTTCGTCCGATATCTAAAAGTCCTCGCAAAAAAAAAACCAACGAAAAACTAGCAAAATTCAATTTGAAATCAACCTCCTGCAGTTCTGATTTGAAAGCTG
Source organism: Obolodiplosis robiniae (assembly GCA_028476595.1). Classification (NCBI taxonomy): domain Eukaryota; kingdom Metazoa; phylum Arthropoda; class Insecta; order Diptera; family Cecidomyiidae; genus Obolodiplosis; species Obolodiplosis robiniae. The sequence goes on from CM052015.1 coordinate 23,818,564, forward strand.
AAAAAGCGAGAAACCATGTCGTTTAAACTATTTGACAGTGTCGGTTCTATTGGAAATGAAACATGTTGTCCGCACGAAACCGACTAACTGCATTCACCACTTTTTATAACAAACTCCAACCGGAACTGTCAACGACAGAATATATTTGCAAATTACGTATGCAGAAAGAAAGAGAGAGAGAGCGAAAGAGTACGTGGCATGTTGTTGAATCTAAATCTTTGAGATAATCAATGTCATAAAATTGTTATCGCATGTGAAAATGTGCTTCCTTCATTTGAACTCAACCAAATATACACTAAATTTATATATAATAATAATAAACCGACCAGTAGATACACAAATTTGAGGAGTAAATTATGTGAAATGACGTCAATGGGCAACAATGTGTGGGAAATAGTATAACGAATTGAAATTTCTCATTGAATTTTCGATTCGGACCAATTTCAATGTAAAGCATTTCTGTTTGAATGCATGCATTTAAATACCTAAATTGAATAGATGGACAGTTTTGTGGTCCAATTATATCGCATGCAATGCGGTGTTCAAATTCAATTGTCTATGTTTATGCATGCGTTTCAATTGGTCTTATTTGCGAATTTAACCTAGCGATCTTTCTCTTGATAATAATCAAAAAGTTGTACAACGGCAAAGTGACAATTTACATGTGTTTCCTGGTCTCTCAAGAAACTTGCTGGCGTAATGAAACCGCAAACGAACATTACGTGTAACGATGTTTCATTCAAGTGTGCAAGTGACGGTGATTTCCATTGTCAACGAGAAAAATTTCCATTGTCCCAAATAAAATTCAATCGACTATTAAATAACATCAAATAATTTAAAAGTGAATCGACAAACATAACGCATTTCCCTGATTCGTTCAATTCTCTGAAGACATCCAAACAATATAGCCGAATTAAAACAGATTGTGTATGTAAATGTAATGGCTAGGAGCAATGTCACCACGGAATTGACAGCATCGGTGGTATTTTATTATTCTTCACCGCTTTCGATTTGTTCACACGTGAAAATTTAGCATGAATGTGCATTCAAAAAATATTGTTCATTTTATCCGCATTTATCCGCGGAGATCTCGCAATAAAAAACTCAGATTAGCTCTAATAGCAGAATTTAGGCAACAGTTTGGGCACTAAATTAGTTGTCAATGGCAACTTGGGCATCACTCACCTTGCCAAGGATACGTGAGCGGCTAAGAAAAATACATTCAATTGCCGGCTCGCATGATTTTTAGACGTTGAGCCTAGATATTTGTGTAAACCTCAATGCGTGGCTGACATTCAATTACATTTAGTTTGTGGTGCGAATATGAAAACACGCGAATAAATTTGAATATTTTGGCTCAACAAACTTTTCAAAAATGCACCACTTCGTTTGGTGAAATCAATTTTCATTGAGGTTGAAGACCCACGCAAAGGCTCACAGAGCAAATTGGATATTAGAAACCACAAACACCAGCTCGCGCACATTCAATTGACACTTTGTTTTTGCTGCAGAGAAACTGCTAATGAAAGCTTTAACCGGGAAATTGTGTCATCATAAGCAGATTTGTGGTGCTTTCTTCATAAGTTTCGTTCAATTTTAAACTGCTGCGTTCATTCTAGGTGAGAGAAGCGTGTCAAAGCCAGTGAAATCATTGAATTTTGATTGAAGTCACAATTTAATACAAATTCAATATACCGACGTTCACAAATCGGTGCCATTTCGGAAGATGAATTCTGCTGGCGCTAAAGAAAAAACCAAAGATTCGGCCATCTCAAAACGAGCCGAAGGGAAAATTGCGATAAATCATAATTTATTTTCAATCAAGGATTCGAGAAGTGGAATCATTGCCACCAATGAGCACATTTCGTGTTTCAATTGCTGTTGTCAACAGCGACAATCCAATTGGTCTATTGTTTGTTGGAATGCTGTAAATTGCTTGGAGATTTTGCTGATTAAAAATGGTAAATCAAATCAGCGTATGTTTTTCGGGAGCAACCACATTGGTTGTCTAACATTACGTATGCGACGCTTTGCTAACCGAAAAGTAACAAATGGGTCATTTTCAGAATTCACTCAATTGATTCTCAATGAAATCTCATTTATGCACGTCCCTGAACGTTGATCATTCTACTCAATGCAAATATGGTTTTTTCAACAGCAAAAGTAAATATATTCGCATCACTAAACGACCCATGTAGTAATGCATTGGCTTGATTGGCGCACAAATATCACGCTTAATGTGTTTTGTCTGCGAACGACTGAAACATCAACAAATACTTTCCATCTCAATTTAAACAAACACATGCACAAATTCAATTGTTGCACATCAAATACGGTAGGGGGAATGGTTTCTTTACACAGCTGCTGAACTGTTCCCGAATTTTCGATTATTCGTTCTATTGAGTGCGTATGATGTCTTAAATTACTAACACTTTCCATATCGTCGATGCCAATGAAAAAGTTCAAGTATCAAAATGGGAAAATCGATTAGATTGCTTCTATCTCATTTTTCATGAATGTGTGATTACGAAGTATCCAGCTATTCATGATTTTGTACTTGCGTGTGATTCTGACAATTTCATTCCGAACCAACCAAACATGATAAATGTTGACGTGCTTGCAAACAAAAGGGAACTTTTGAACCGAAATATCGGTTGTGCTTTCATCGTGTCGAGCCTTTTGTTCACTTCAATTTTCTTTTATTTTCAAATTGAACGGTTGATCTCTGTTTTCATTTCGTTTGAAAAATATATTTCGTCATTTCGATTCGTGTTGGAATCCTCACTAAAGATTTGTTTGGATTGCTTTTTAAAATTCCTGATGCATCAAAGAATCGAGGCGTTTCACGATAAAATGCTCAACACATTTTCGTGTTAAACGGTTGGACGATGAAAAGGAGCAATCGCATGAGAAGTGTGATATTTAATGGACAAAAAATATAAAAGCACTTGAGATGTTTAAAACCTTTAATAAAAGCGTGCGTATTATTGTTTGCTTTTGATATTAGCGATATTCAGCAGGAGATCATAACCTTTTATTGATTTTCTCACTGCCACTGAACGAGTTTCCATTTTTGTTTCGCTCTAAATCGCTTTGGGTGACACTCAAAGGAAGAAATGATTCGTGAGAGGAGGTAAAATAAACGGCTTCGAAGTGGCTCCATCTTTTCATTGTAGTTATACATAAATGGATTACGCCAAAATGTTTGTTCGATAAAAGAACAAATCGTGTGAAATGAAATCTCATGCCTGGAAAGTCGACAGAATCAAATGCAGACCACTTATTTTTGGCGGGTGGAAACTTAATTTATGTTCATTCTAGTTCAAAAATGCAATGTCATCGCCGCCTAAAATGTCATTGTCGTCGATGAAGAGTGATAGAGAGAGAGAGAGAGAGAAGGAGAGTATTGTTTATTTTTGGTTGATTTCTCATTGATAAAATCTATTCAAATCGAGCAGCGCCCAAAGTCAACCACATTAAACGAACAAATCATGACATGAATGAATATTTATGGTTGTTGTTCCAACCCCATAGAATTCGCCTTTCTTATGCATGCGAATTGATGATTCCATCAAGACATGCATTGCAATATGTTTGCACTTTTCGCATAACTTGATGTAGTTTCTTTTTGTAGCGAAGTGTGCAAGAGCTCGCGTTCATTCGCCTGGGATAAAAAGTGAAATATTTTCGTTTAGCAACACTGGAGCTTATTGGACTTGTCAGCACAACAAATTGCAGTAGGAACATTGCAAATGCCAAAAGGAAAACGGAAAGCGAAACAACACACACAAAGGCACAAGGAGTGGCGACCGCTCGTATGTGAAATGTGACATATCCGATGAACGTGAGCTCTGTACATCAATGCATAGATTACATCAAATCAAGTGGTACGAGAAAAAAGAAGATGACGCTGTCAATAACTTGAGCTTTAAATGTCGCGCACGAAAAAACTCTCAAAATAAACGATTTCTCATTCGATTATTATCGAACACATATTTTTATTACACAAGTGAAATGGCTCTTTTTGCGCATCTTCTTGCAATCGCACACACACAAATAGGATAACGAGTGTTACGCGTAGATTTTGCCACATTTTTATAATAAAGCATTCTTGAAATTGTGAAAAATATGCTCTTGATCTAAAGACAACATCTCAAGTTTTATTGTGTGACCGTTATTCCAAATGACAATGCGTTTGCTGATGCCACCGAAATCCATCCATATCATTCAACGCATTTCAGTCGACACATTCCATAAACATTGATATCTTGTCAATTTTTCAACGCATAATATTGGCTCTTCATGAACTTTTTGACATTTTCGGATATTGATATTTAGGGAATGTGAATCATCGAGCAAGTGCCGATGTAAATATAGTTAGTACGTTTATAATGGGGATCGAATATTCATATTGGATTCTTCGGCAAATAAACATGGATTCGTTCGATTAATCGAGTTCGTAACACCATTTATCGATTTTGTAACATTTTTTTTGCCCGCTCCATGCTCATGGATTAGGCTCAGCTTCCACATCTTCAGAATTATTCGAATTTTGTAGAGATTGAAAGAAAAAACACCATGTTAGTTAAATTGGATGACATTTTTATTTCGATCGAGAGTGTTTTGTATTTCAATTTATAGCCTGATGAAAGATATGATATTTCATCGATTCATTGAAATTGGTTGCGGGCCAATAAAATCTCGGTTCACATCAAACCCATAGAAATCCCATCTATCTTCATCTTGAGACTGTGGCTACCGACAACCACCGCTCGTTTTCAAAAGCTCCCAATACTTTTTTACTTAAAATCAATCTGATTGATGATTTTTACGGTGTTTTTTCTTTCCTAAAATGGCTGCTGACACAGCATCAATGAAAGCGATTTCCGCTGAACAAAGGCCACCATGAAAACGATGGAACACTTTTGACATGAATCGATTGCGCTGCATGTGAAGCGCTCAAAATTGGTTAATAATTCGAACCTAACTGTTATGGTATTCAACACTTCCGAATGTTGGATTGTTTTGCATCATTTTTGATGAGATTGGCAAAACATTATCAAAATGATTCTGCAAAATCGCTTTCGAGTATAATTACTGGTGTGCGATTTTGATTGATTGATCGATATAGCGCTACGGGTTACTCAATCATATCTGCGATGGATTCTGAATTGCTTGTATTTCTTTAACCTAAGACAAAGGCGCTCTTCCCCAATCGCTCCGAATTTTCATTTTTCTTCGCTGGATATTTTCGGGTGTAACTTAATATCTCGATTAAATGAAGAAAAAATAAAATATTAAATTGAAAATCTTCGCTTTTTTCCACTTGTTCGCTGTATTTATTCGAAGTGATGCAGTTCAATTCGTTCGGATACATTTTCATTATGATTGTATGTTGTCTGCCATTATTCAATTTACGTTGATTTTATTTCCTATTATTATTCCTTCAATTAATTATTTATGCTAGGATTGCGTCCACGAAAATAAATGGATTCAACGCTAATAACCGAACAAACACAACCATCTATATAAAAATAGGATAAAGAACATTGGTGAATGTTCGGTTTTATCATCGTATCAATCAATAGTAATTTAATTATCTTGAATTTTATTTGTGTTTGTCTCGACTGTTTATATTTATTAGACATATTTATTCTCTGTTCTGAGTGAACATTTGAAATGAAACAAAAGCTCGTAACAATTCAATGCGTTGCTTTATCTTTCAACAAGACATTTTCATTGTTCGATAGAATATATTTATAAGCTTATATTATTCAGAATATGTGTAAATTCGCTCACGAAATGCGTAAAAAAGTGTTTTTATGGAGTAGACAATTGACACACATTTTCGAACTACGTCAGAACATTCACCTTTGCAACGGTTCATTGATCTTGAACGTGTTGCTTTCGAAGTAAACGCTGCTAATATCAGATAGAGATTGATTGAAAATCGATATTATGTAATTGAAAAATTGGTTCCCAAACCAAATAATGTAGGATATTCTTGTCGAACGTTAAAGACTCGTCAGTAGTGAGCGATTATTTCTGCGTTATTTCGGAGGCGCATTCACTTCTCTCTAAAAATTGGAATCGATTTTATTGCACAACCATTTTTTTCTAGATATATTGAGTTTTTTTGATTGCATGATGCTCTGGAATGTCGAAAAATGTGGAATCATTCGATTCGATATATGATTAAAATTCAATTCTCCCCACTTCAATATGAGCTATTGTGCTGCATGATAGGTTGAAAACAACGTTCCAAATTGAAATGTCTGTTGTGACACAATTCCAAAATCGAAATCGAGAGTTTTGAACTTGAATCCATCCAGAGCTATTGAACATTAGGGCCCTTCGTATTTCAACTCGTCCATAGTGACTAATGAAACATAATAATAATAAAAAAATTGTCAATGGAGAATTTCCTGTCGGGATGGCTAAATGATGGGATATTCTCATGAGAATTATTTGATTTTTGTTTGCAAATTGTGATTCATTGTGATGAAGGAGCTACGCTTAAGTATGAAATGAATGGATTAGAATGATTTTGAGACCTTTGATACATCGAAAAGAATTGACGGATTTGCCATTTATTCCAACAAATTCATCTCGATGTTTTTAGAAATTAGAGTCCAAAACTACATAACATCGACGTTCTTAAAACTTTAAGCAACATTCAGGCAACATTGCTACAATTGTGTAATAAAATTATAAATTTAGTATTACTTCGGCTTTGAAATTCCTTCGAACATTTCGAAAAGTAACTGGGAACCGGATAAATTTAGGCAACATATTTATTTAGGCTTTTTAATACTACATAATTCTTTTAACTGAAGACAAATGCAAATCTCCTTCACGATGAATTTTTGATATAAATTCATAGACGAAAAGGAACCCTTTTTTGTTTCCTCCTTGTTTTTCTTCAACTCCTTTCTCTAATTCTTCCCATCTAGTTGAATCTTCTCTCCTCCGTATGAAGAAATAACTTTTGAATAAATCTTACCTGCAATGGAGACAGTGGTTCCTTTTCGTTACTTGTCGGCCAAATTTGTTTCAGTGCAATTATGGCTTCGTTGCAAAATTTCAGACCCATAACTTCTTCATCCTCGCGCCCATATCTGTGTTGTCGACAAAGAGGAAATTATATAAATTAATTGAAAGTAAACAATCTTTAAACTAAAAAAAAATTAGCCCGGATGTGAAAAAGAAGAATTTCATTTTGATTGAAGGTCTGTTTGCATCAACTCCCGTTTGATGCCTTCGGTGGTAAAACTTTGTGGCAAATTCACTCGGTTCTCCATTTTTCATGAGTCGCAAAGCCGGAAGTGAAGCATAATAATAAGACCAATGATAACATTTTCATTACGCTAAAAGAAGGCGCTAAATCGGGATGATCCCAATATTGGATATCCGCATAGCCATGTTACGCAAACCAACCATTTTATTTTGTGCAAAAAAAAAAGAGAACGATTCTTACTTAATGAACTTGTGTGACAAACAGATGATAGTAATCAATTAAATGCGTAGACCCATCGGTTCAATTAATGATGGGAGGATATTGAAAAGACGATGAATTTACTCAGAGCAACGAAAAAATTGGCAAGCTTTCGCAAGAAATTCGGATCGATTCGTTCGATTGAAATCAAAGATCGAACACCATTAAGGATGGATCCAAAATAAATAATAAGAAATCCTTGAAATGTCCAACACTTTGAATTTATTGTTATTCTTCAGTGTTTCAATGGAATGCGATGAGCATCTTATCACATATTTCTGTAATAGGGGTATCGATAGCTATCCGGTATTAATTGCTCGAATGATTAAAGTCTGGTATTATATTTGAGGAAAAATGGCCGTGACGGGTTTTCAGTCAATTAGCCGGTTTATCCAGGGGTGGTAATGCCATCTGGCTGTATTTAAGAAATAAATATTTAAATAGTCCATTAAATTGAGGGCGCTTGCGTCGGCTCGCTTCGGGTCTGATGTTTTCCTCCGATGATCATATCCCTCACCACTCGCATTGATTGTATTATTGCATCACACACAAAATCAGAACAGTGCAAATGAATATAAAAAATGACACAAACAATGTTTGAGTTGGCGGAGATATCGAATGCGACACCTTGATTAAACAGATACACATCCTCACAAACACATTGGGTCACGAACGAAAATACAACAATGGAACCAACTGAATGCAAACATTGAATTTTACAAATGGCGTTTCGAATGGTTTGCATTTCACAATGTTTGCAAACAACAGTGTCAAGTGAATGGAGCGGGAGAGCGCACAGCGCATTCAGGAGGATAAAAAGTAAATATCAGCAAAAATTGTGCTAACATGCTTTAGGCGGTCGAGCCGATGCACAAATGAATCAATGATTTAGATTTTGCTAGTAAAAAACGTGTGTGCTTGAATGAGGCCACCCACAATTAGAATCGAAAATATCGTCGCACTAAAACACAATGGTCAGCAAACAACAGTTGCAAATGTTTTCACAAAATTCGTTCAGTCCCATTGTATTTGATGTTTGACACAAGTTTGTGCGACTGTAGATTGTCTCTCATTGGGTTTATTTTATGCATTGGAATTATTCATTTATGGAGATCCATACACACGCACACACGTGTTGGATGAATAGAAACTGTGCCAAATGTACAGCTCGTAACAATGATTCACATCTTGCTTTGAAACGGCAACCATTCTTTATTTTGCTAATGCGATGAAATCACAAAAAATACACTTGAACATAAATATTTAATCTTTTGCCTTATTATTTATTAATATTTATATTGGATTTGTGTTATTGTCATCAGAAAAAAAGAAAAAGAGAGAGAAAAGATCTTCTATACTTGACACATATTCTGAATAAACGGAGTCGTTTCTATGCAAACCGAATTTTTATATGATTTTTATCTTGGTACCGGAAATTGTTCATATTTTCATCAAATGACTTCCCCAACGTGGTCGCAACATGTCACCGCTTTCGATTGTTGCCAGAAATGTGGATTTCGATTTGCCTCAAGTAGAAAGAGAAGAAATATTTTTTCATTTGGATGTTTCTCGGAATTAATTCAGATGTACACGAGCGGAGTTCATTTCATCGTTTTATTACAATGACTTTTATCGATTTCGTTGATCGAGAAGCCGCTTTGCTTATCTCTCCTCAACAATTCATTTTATATAATTGATTTTTATGTTCGCATTTTACGCAGGATATCGGCTCAGAATGTGCGAATAACTGTTTAAGGCATATTCAGTGAGTTTGGTAAAGAAAGTTCAAATTGAATTGGGTCGAAATAATTGCTTTCATGAATGGCTACTGTTCACAGTTCCTTCCATCTACAAGCAAGTTGGTGTGTTTGAAAATGGATTTCTTCGGTTAGCTCAAGCTCTCTTCAAACATTAATGTGGCTGTTTTGCAAAATTTTGCTACGCACGAAATACAAATTGCGAAATTATTCCTAGAAATGAAATAATTTAGCACAACACAAAAGAAGCAACCTCAAAGAAAACGTATAAAAACACAATGCAAGTAAAAGAAAAAAGGAGAAAAAAAACCGGACGCTCAGACAAATAATGATCTGAATTATTCGACAGTAAGCTACTGCGCTTACCTGAAAGTGAGTGTAAGCTGACCGTAAATTTTATGGTTTGCTACGTATTTTGGATCTACAAATATTACCCCACGCAATGGCTCGACTTTTCCTTGCCGACAGATAATATCTCGTGTTCCCAAGTATAATGTCAACACCGAGTTTGGCGATGTTTTCTTGTAAACCCTTTTTCGTTATCATTTTTTTTTTTCATAATACCATTTATATTTATAAGCGACGCGCGTGCAAAGGTTCACCGAAGAATATTTGGTTGAAAGTTGATAGGTCGTTCGTGTGCGGCAGCGGCAGCAGTATCAATTTGATTGTTTTCCCGGTGATTGCATCACATAACCATTACCATTTTCATCGGCATCATGGAAATTTCATGGAATAAAATGGGAAAATAAAATAAATATAATAATTATTTGAATATCTTCTTTATAATGATTTTCCAAATAGAATATATGTGCAGACATGATGACTTTCATTGGTGTGTAGGCGACGACAAATTGTCCGACGCAATCTAACGACATAACATTATCAAGGGAGTCGATAAAATATTTGTGCTTCATAAAAGAATATTGCGTTTGGTTTGCGTCTGGATGCCAGTTAGAATCAATTCAAACGCGTGTGTCTTCAACTACAAACTCACCACTGAATGATTCAATTGTACCAAACCAAATAAACGTCAATATTTTTACGTCTGTTTTATCTTTCATATGATGATGGTTCAAATGTAATTATTCGGCGATGAGTTTCAAATTTCAGACGAAATGTTGAAAAAATTCCACAAATTGAATAAAATTCATTGGGATTTTATCATTTTCCGACCGAATGCTTCGAATTATCATCTTTCAGCTGTGTAAGCAGTATGAATGAACGCATCTCAGTTCAAAGGTTTCTATTATGGACATACAAATTCAACCGCCTTCCCAGAATTCAATGAAATTAATCGCACATAAATGAAATAGGAACCAAATATCATGGTAAAAGTGTGTAACGATTAAAAAACGTCTGTGCGTTTCTTCTGAAATAAACATAATCTATCAAAATTAAACGTGTTTTGTTGTTGCTGATCGCATTGAAAATTAATTATGCTAAACGTTGTTTGTTGACCGAAAAAGAGTGGATTTCATGCTTATTTAAATTTTTTGAGCTATCAAAGGTCGTCGAAAAAAAAAAACATATTTGTTTGTTGTTGTTTGAGGCATTTAAGTGCTACTCAGCGCGTTCAAATGCTGTGAAAATCAGTTGATGCGTTCTAAAAAGAAGTTCATCGTCTGAATTCCACGACAAGAAACAATTTATTTACGCGAATCGCAAAAATTACGAATGCAATAGCAAATTTGTAATTTCATTGCAGAAAATAAAGAAATAAATTACCTTTGCGAGCCAAAATCTTCATCCTTCATCTTTCTGCTCAGCGCATAAGCCAGCAAATATCCCAAACGTTGTGATGGAAATGAATGAATGAAAATATGTTAAATAATTAAATTTGAAATGAGACGGGACTTATATGCTATTATGGAAAACTAAAAGCCCACTAAGACCATCAAGTTGACGAACCAAAACGAAGGAAAATTATTTTCAATATCCAACGTGCATCAACTTTTATTTTGTCGAATTGACGCTGAACTGCAGTTGAAACGAGTGGTTTGTGTAGTTCAGAGAGCTCGTTGAATCTTCAATTTTCCAGCATATCCTCTATTTCTTTCTTTTCTCTCTCTCGCTTTCTCTCTCTCTCTCTCTCTCTCTCTCTCTCTCTCTCTTTCTCTCCTGTTTGTATATCAAACATTTTTCTATTTCGAAGATCAAATTTTTTGATTGTCTCTGTTAGAACCATAACAACATTGATTTCACCTTTATACAGCATATCGTCGAATTGAAATCGCTCATGCCTGCATGCGCCACTTTCTCACGTAAACATATTTTCACCGTTCGCATAAATATAATAGCAGATTGTTTTTTATTTTATCGAAGAGAATGAGCACTATCGAGTGAAAGAGCATTTGCAGCACTTAAAATGCATGACATGCATCGCATAAAGTAGGAGAAGTGTGTGCAAAACCATTTGCCATTTTGATTTATCCACTTTTTCGTTGTTATTTTTATTGCAGCATTTATCGCTTGTGTTTGTGTTAAATGTGTGTGAATACGTTAAAAGCGTCAATATAGTCCGTATTCCTGTCTTAATGGGATATTTGAAATGATTCAAATGCTGTGTAATTGAAGTGCATTTGAAACGTGAAGACGTTCATTTTTCACACCAATAGTATGTTTGACGGATAGTAGATGTAAATTGAGATTATTTCCAAGTCTATGTCCGCTGTGCAGGAAATGTCGATTGTTGCAAACTTCGGTTTCCTTTATCATATTGGATTTAGATTTTGACATCCCGAGGGAAAGAGAGAGAGAGAGAGAGAGAGAGAGATTGGATAGAGAATGAGAGTTTAAGAATAACAAGTGTCTATTATTTCATGTTGCTGACAACATGAATCCGATGCGCATAAAATGTTAAGCTTAAATGACTTGACAGGTTTCAGCCTTCATTTGCGACGAGGAAATACGCATTCTCCCAATGAGGAATACACCGAACGATTATATTTATTCTGCTGCAAAAATACGGATGATAGCAAAACAAATACCTTCGTGACTGATGAATGATGCGCCAGGGAGCAACATTACGAAGAATTAGTGAGAATGTAGTCGCAGCCTTTGGCTAACACCATTTGTATACATTTGGAAAACACACAATTATTCTGAGTGAATACATTTGCAAAATTGTGCGTCGACTTATGCTTTGAACTTACTGTTCAACGACTACAAAAATAACACAATATTATTCTACTTTTTCACTAATTTCGTGTCTGTTTGTCCCGTCTTTATCTTTATTTGCACTATAATGGTATCGTCGGGTGGTTTTTTTTTCTGAAATTCAGACTTTGATAATGCGATTCTCACAGTATAATGACTGTGATTTACATTATATTTCCATTTTAACCAGATATTTGTATGTTTACAAATTACACAAATGTGATAAACACAATGGGAAACATTTTTATTTATTTCATTGACGTATTTTTTTCAACGCACTGAATTGATGATGATTACGATGGGCGCAGAGACGTTATTCTGTCAATTCACATGCAATAGAAACATTGTCCAAATGAAAAAGAAATGAGGCGACCCAATGAGTGATGCCGAGAGAGAGAGAGAGAGAGAGGGAGAGAGAGAAATTGAGAGAGAGGCGGTGGAGTATCATGAGAAAAATGGCTGACTGTTCTTTCATTCAACATTTAATCTCTGGTCTATGTTTTGATTTATGAACTGAACACCGAGCTGCCATCGTAAAAGCGATACATTTTTTATGTTGCTTGAAAATTGGTGGAAAATCCAGAAGCTTGGAAAAAATCGTTTTTTATTTTGTTGTCAAAGGTTCAATGCAACCGATTATGATGAATGGTGGTCGGCCTGCATGGCCTTGATGGATGCAAAACAATCTGCGCACTCCAATTGACTAACACAATTTATTGTGTTGAAAAAATGCGAATAATATAATGTTATAGAGCGATCATATCTGTATTCCGTTGAGTAGATAAATCAGTTCCGAAAAATAGCATCTTGGGAACGGAAAATACTGACACCGCAATAAAAGTAATGAAACATCTGTTTTCCTTTGGTCTTATCACCTTCATCTTAGCTGGTATCATCTATGAATTGCAACGGGAGTGTACAGGTACATGCTTGTTACTCTCTCCTTCTCTCTCTTTCTTTCTCTCTCCCTTTCTTCTCGTCCTCCCCTTTGGGCCTTCCTTTTGGCTCCGATTTGATAAAGATTTTTACAATAGCAAAACCTCCAAGTGATTTCAAATTGATTGTCAGTGATAAAAAAAATAATTTCCTCAGTAAACATGTGCCAAACGTGTTGAGCGTTGAAAAAATAATAAATATAATGTACAAAGAATCGTTTAAAAAAACTTGTGTATGTATTTGTGTACATTTGTGATTTATGGTCCGAAGTCTCGTCGTATTTGTTGTATAAATAAATCAAGGAATGCGTTGAACGAGTTGTTTACTTTGGGTTGTTTAGCTGTACAACACTTCGATGAAATGTGTACATATTAAAATGAGAGACGATAAAAAGGAGTTCAGCAAAGTGAAATGACAAATAATTTCGCAAAGCCTTTCTCTATGCGCAAAATGCGGATCGATCAATCACAACTGACAGAAGTACGGGTGATATGCACAGGTTATTGTCATCCTCAAAAAAAGATGTTTAAAGGTAAAATTCTATTCTCTTAGGATACGGTATATATTGAAATGGGCTTCATCAAAATGAAATATTTTTTTCGAAGTTGGACAGAGAAAACCATTGAAACTTTTGGAAAGCACACAAGAAATTGGCTTTGCTTTCGGGAGTGAAAAGAGTTTTACCTTAATTCCGGTGCCGATGCCTTTGTTATCACATCATGATCATTTGAATTCAGCATTTCGAATCGCCTGCGATGCTTACGTCACGAACCAAAACAAATAAAATCACATTTATAAAACACTACACAATTCACTGAGCTGACAAAAACTTGTTACGAATTTAGTTCAATGGCTGGATTTGCATACAATTTGCAATTCAAATGTAAAATTTATTCGATGATAAGTTGCGAATGGTGTGGGCCAAATCACACAAACTATTTGCCATCCGACATTTGCTTTCGCTTTTCAACAGCTGAACCAAAAATTATTCATGATATTCTTGGTAATTGGTGACAGACATGAATATATGGCACTTGAATAACATTGCAAATTCCATTTTTTAGACTGTGCCAAGCGGTCGCTCTGTTGACTCCTAATTACAATTTATGATGACCGCTCAGTATGGAATCTGAAACGGGAAAGCCAAGAAAAAAAAAAATGTTTGGATTACATTATACTTATTCTCAAAGAATCAAGGATTTTTTTATGGAGTAGAATTATTTGGAACATTTGAAACAATTTACCCGCTGATTTTTTCGGTATACTTTTGAACATCGATTTGGCTCAATTGAATGATGTGAGAACATTTATTCGCCTACAGAATACAACTGTGCTAAACAGCTTCAGTCTTTGCCAACTTTTTTGTACGACCTTCAATGCATGAGTACTCCATTAACATTCAAAAGCACTCCATTAACTCCTATGGCATAGACGCAATCATTGAAATACGATTTTCACTTTAATGCGAATGAAGAAAAACCATGTCAGGCTTTTCGATTATCCGCGTCCCGTTGGGGCTAAATTCATAGGCCATATTCAAATTAGCACGAAAAAGCATTTACGGATAAAGAGTATCGAAATGCATTAAATGGATGCTGTGGAGCACATAAATATTACAAACATTTATTATTAATCGCAATAACGCTTCGGCCATATTCTTCAATAAGAATAAACATAATCGCTCGCCAGAAAATATCTGTAAATACAACGTATTATTTTATTTATGTGCTCTGAATTCATGCGTAATAGGTCCGAACATGAAGTATTGAGCGGGAGAAAAATTCACGATAGCTTGGTTTGCTACGAAATATGAAGCGAAATTGATGGAAATAGCAGCAAAACAATGTAATGGACCGCCATAAAAGAATGGTGACATCTAAAAGAAATATAAATGAACATTCTGACGGAAAATTAAACTGACAAGCATCGTGACACTGTTTGCATGGCATCCATGCACCCTTTTCTTTTGTGTGCGCCCTTTTTCCACCCTACAAATGATACTGGAATGTGCAATTTCAATAGGTAATTTTGATCGAATTGGAATCCAATATTTATCCGATGGTTGGAATACTTTTCACATAAATCTGTATGACGTGCGTCAATCCCCTTCGAGGATGTGTATAAACATTAACATCGTACGGTTTCCCGCCTTTTTCTTTTTCCTCACAATAAACCGCAATGCGAGCCATATCTATTAGCTGCGTAAAACCAAATCGACATTGCATTTTCATGTTATCCCGAAAAAACACAGCATTTTTACGAAGAGAGGGGCACAAAAAAGCAGTCTTGACAAATCATTGTCCATGCTGGCTCACGCTGAGTAAATGCGTAGGCTACCCATAGGCTAGTGCACAAGTGATAAAGATGAAGAAGATTCGAATGAAATGAATGAAAGAAATAACAACAATACAGGAAAATATCGACGCAAGCTGGCATACAATTTGAGTGACAATTATTCAACCTATCTGCCAATTCTGACAAAAAGCGCCACTCTCATCCACTCTGACCCACATTTCTCAATCAAAGCACACATCAAATACACAGAGATGAAATAGAAAAGTCTTCCTCTCTCTATGGTCTACTTCTTTACGTTGCCAAATAATGATGTGTAAAAAAATAGAACATTTACAACTCCAGCGAAAAGGAACATTTCAACGGCACGGAAAATGTTCTTCTGTGTGGCTTTCTTCTGAGCTTAGCCTTAAATTTATCGTTTCCTTTTCCCCAGCCTCGAAAATAGGACTTCCTGCATAAATTGCTATCATAAAAATTTTACGATTCCGTAATTCCATTTCATTTTCTTCAGTTATTTTACTAGTCGAAGCGTTCTCCATTTGATATTTACTCCTTTTGGCAGCTCGCGTTTTGTTATAATAAAAATGGATGCCGCATTTGAATATTAACATGCTAATCATCTATTTGACATGTACGCACGACGGAATTTAAAATACATTTCAGTAGTGACGTTTCGTGTACACAAATTCATACTCATCACATAACATGAAATATTAAATTGATTCGAATGATGTGAGCGTAGAAAAGTTTCCGAGCCAAGCAATTATTGAGCTTCTTCAAAGAAGCATGAAAAAGTAACTTCAGCACCGACAAATCACTGCTTCCAACATATTTTCGTCGAGTGAATGCTAAATTATGTATTTTCTGGATCCACTTTTCAATAATGGGAATTTTCTTCTGGAACGAATGAAAAAGTACGGCCAAACTTCATACACATTTCCAATCTGTAGAAAGGGTCTTTTTATATGTTTGAAGAAGCTTGAAATAAATTGGAAGCCTGATATAACTTTGTGTTTGGGCTCAGGGCAGATAATATTTTTGCGTTTTTTGTTTTGTTTTCACATAAAAACGAAAACGTAGAAATGTCCCCCTGACATTATAAAAGAAAAAGAGTCATTGAAATCATTTTATTGCTATAATGCTTATTCAAGTGCAGTTCAAGATGAGCATGCATTACAGTGAATAATATCTTGAACTGCGCGAGCATTTGGATTAAATAATTATGGAGTTCATCTGGAGTCAAACCAAACGCATTCAATTCGTTTTCATTTCAACGCATTATTGGTGTGAGTCTGCCACAATTTTCCATCGCTGTAACAACGGTTATATCTTATTCGTCTCTTTATTGAATTCCATTTATAATTCGCACGTGTCGTGACTTTGGCGACTTTAAACGGAACGAGATAACCGAACATAAATCTGTACCTATTAGTTTAAAGATATAATCTTTATGGGCCAATTTAACTTGTACAATACGTGTGACGAACGATTCTAGCATTTTCAAAGGAAAACCTTCTGAAAATCGGTATAGCTCAAATATCAGCTTTTGTCTAACTCACATCACTATTCAATATGTGAGCTATTGATTCATCAGAAAATGTGATTAGTTATAAGTTTTCGTTGATTTTAACCAACTTCGATTTATCATACTGCAAAAGGAATTATGAATGTCAACACGATTTTAGTCTGGGAAATCTGACTTCTGGTTTTGCTGAGGTGATAGCGGTGGAATAATGTGTGTTTATTCCACAAATATGTTTCATAGGATTTGATGAAAAATTGGATTTACATGGAATGATCTAGTTTCTTTGAACGAAATTCACACACAAACTTGAACTGACATACCGCGAATTTCAAAATTCCTATGGTTTGCATAGTCTATGCATTTCGCATATAATTTATTCGTTTATTCAACATTGTAACAGTAACTACATACTGAATCTATGCCAGCTTTCGGATATTTTTGATTGCTATCATGTTACTCCATCGATTTTCACATCAAGTTTTAAAATCTTTCGACACAATTAGCGTATTGTGAATAGTCACTTTAACATTATCATCTTTTTGATACAAAGTTATGAATGGAGCTGTTAAGAACAGTGCTGATAAAGTTGACAGTAGCAAAGTATTCATACTGACTCACTTTCTTCGCTGCCATGCCTGTTTTTTTGCATTTGCACATACATGTTGAGAGTGGGTTGTCGACACGAGTCAAACTCAGAATGACCTTTACACTTTGAATGTTACGGTTGAATATCACCTTCAGTCAAGCTGGTATGTGAATGTCTGGCCCATTGCTATGAACTGTTTTATGCATTTCATTGCCACCATCATCCGCTTTGTGCGCGCAATTTTGAAATTTTTAGCAGATAAAACAAAAGAGCTGAGTCCCTTAGCGACAATGCCGTAATATTCATGGCATAAAACATGACTTACGTTAACTGTTCCCTTTTCGGCGATGTGTTTACTTTCATTATTTCGGTGATTTGTGAATGGAAAAATTCCTTCAAGCGATTCTTTTATTTCGACTATGCAGTGTTTATCGAAATGGATCATAGTGATGCTCGATCTCTTCTGAAGAAATAATAAAAATGCCACGATGAAGACTGTAGGAAAAACGGTTCGAAGGGGATGAGCTCAATGCATTTTCAGACATAATCTGTCTAGACGGCCTTTAAAGCATCCGCCGCTAATCTCACAACTTCAATCGCATTTTTCCACAAACACACACACCCAAAAAGGATTGAAAAAAAAACTCGCTGCAGATCTCAATAACTCAACTAACATTGACCACAGTGTTAATTAGATTCAACTGAATTTCCAATTATATTTGATGACAATGAGCGATAACATCGAGAATGATTCGAGGAAAAGACGAAAAAACCAAAGTGATGTTAATTAAGTCTATTAAACTTGGGCGGGAAATGTTTTCATTGTGTGTTTATTGAATATGGCGAACTGGATTGGGGTCCAGCAGAAATTTCGCTTGATTAGTCGTTTTCACATACACGCAATTGTGCTAGTCGACGTGTAAATTGGATCTAAATAATGAAAATGCCATTTTTATTCATTTAGAATGCATTTTGTCATTTTCCGCATTGTTTGCTGCCACCCGATTTTTCCGTTCCAGTCGAAATACTCATTAAACAGAGTGAACTGTTCTCTTTTTTGTTTTGACATACGGAGAAAGCGTTAGATATACGGGGAATTGATGATGCAGTTAAAATCTCATTTCAATTAATCACGGGGGGTTTGTTCAACAAAATGTAATCACACTACAATTTTCATAGTTTTTATTCGAAAGAAACAAATAGTAACGGCGCCAGCTTCAGAAAATTCCAATGTCAAAAACCGCATAACGCCAAGTTCCGACAATTTTCATCAACAGAAATTGTTGAAGAAATGAACGTAAAACAAACAAGCGTGTGCAAGAATATTAGTTGCCCAAGTTTTGTTCGAGCATTTCCAAGCAGCATGAAGTCGATGATGAAATTTGCCTCAAATAATGAGATGAAAAATATTCAGCCGTTTGTTGCAATATAAAATTTGTTATTATGATTAAACGTTTCGCGCAACTTGCATTTCCATTTTTTTGCTCCTATTCCATTGTACTTAAGCGAAAAATATTAAACTAAAAAAAAGGTGAGCGAAATGGAAAAAAGAACTGTCGCAAAACAATGGATATACAAAATGTGACAAAGTAGTGTTAAGGAGACCGAGATTGGTAAGTAAATGAGAGCTCATTTAGCGTGTTGTTTGCAGTTTTTATTCAAAAAGTTCGGCTCGAACAACGGGTGGTTTCAACAAATGAATCTAAAAATCGTTGGGAGTTTTTTTTTTCATGTTTGTTTCTTTTCGCTTGAAACAGTTAATAACAGAAATGACGGCTCACAGCAGGACAAAGCAAATTGGAAAGAGTGTTGATTTGAAGTCATTCGAAAAATTTATTGAATGATTACGAAAATGATTTTTACCGACTTTGAAGCGGAAAAAATGGCTTTTTTAACATCACAGCATCAATCATAGTAGATTTCCGTCGCTGTGTTCGGAAAATCTGAGCATTGTGAAATCGTGCGGCAATTTTAAATTTCTGATGAGAAAATTCTTTCAATTAAAACATAGAGAAAAATGAGAAAAAAAACACAATTTCAACAGCTTTGAGCACGTTCCACAAAGTGTAAAATTTTATTGAGCGTTTACGCTTTCCGTGTGCGTCTCAGCGAGCGCCAATGAGAGCACATTTTTTTTCATCATTTGGAATTTTGCATTTCTATTTTTATGCAAGTGAAACCTTTGAAAACGCATTTTTTCAAAATTATTTAAATTCTTGCGAAAGATATGGAAATGAAAGAGCATTTTTTGTTGAACAAGATTTGGTTGTTTGACAGAAATATGCTTGGAATCAGCGTGAGCTGAGTTGAACGTGCGAATGAATTCAGGTCACGCTTGACGATGTGTGCATTATACACATCTAATAAATAAAAATGTCCTGGCATTTTCATTTAAACGCAAAAACGAATTTCAAATGAGTGTATTTTATTACAGTTTATCTCATCATGTATGCGCGCTCGAGCACGCGAACAAAAGTAAAATTAGCATTAACAACGTGTTTATGTTTCATTTAGAATTTCGCTCACAGCATCGCACCCATATTCCACATGCAAATATAAAGTAATTGTAGTAAAACAGTACGAAATTGTACGAGAAATATTTACGTAATTTATGATACGTTTTATTTAATGTTGCAGTGTGTGTGGATGCTAGTTTCATAATTACGCCATGGCACAAAATTGAGGAGATGGGAAAAGAAGCGAAAACAACAGAATAGAACGGATGAAACGAAAAGGAAACGGAAGATGAATGGAAAAGATGCGGCATCAATTCTGTTTAGCAAGTGTCCGTTTCCTACCCTAAATCTGAATGTTCGAAGGATAAACGGAACTAACTATTGATTGGCGGCCATTTTCATAAAAAAAAGTTCGCCTCCATTCCAATCTATATTCAATTTGGCGATATCAACAAACAGTCAATTTCTTTGAGCTAATATTATCTTTGGGGTAAAGTATTATTTGACCTATGCATATATTATTTTTTTCGGCCTTTAGAAGCGTTAAAGCCATTGTTGAACATTGTCCATAGACGTTTTCAATATACATAACAATAGTTACGCATTTATCTCGTATGGACGCAGCACAGCAAACTTGCTACTCCGAGTGGTTACCGAGTAGCCACTCCTCGGTAAATAGAATTGCTCGGGCTGGATGAACAATACTAGTGAATAATATAAATCAAATTAGAGCTTTGTTTCCGTTTTGTATCTATCGATCGACAAACGGTTTGGATTGTTTCGTAATTTCACTTGAAAGCCATTCTCAAGAGGAAAGCCGCTGAGAGTTAAATCAAATATTGTGTTTGCTATGGGCTTTTAAGCGGGAATAACCGAGTTTATGGCTGTTGAAAATGATTCGAAAACACAAACACGTTCATTGAGTTGCTTGCAGGAAGGAGCAAATTACTGTAGCAGTATTCATCTAGTAAAAATAGTATCAAAGATCAAACCAACCGCATTCGACATTTGCCAAAAGTTTTGATTTTCAAATTATGCGGATTATTTTCAGAGTAAATCAAAAATAAATTTTATTCGTTTGAATTCAGGTTGTTTCGTTTGATGCATGAAAACAATTGGAGGAATTGAAGCGTGATATTTGGAAGTGACGTGAATCTCTGCTTTAGAATATATATTTTTTTTACAATAATATTGAAATGTTTTCCGCAGTGCTTATTTTCAATTCGAATAAACTGCATTGTCTGAGTTCAGTTTGAAAGAAAATTAAATAAAAATGAGCCCGCTTTCATTGTAAGTGAAATAGCGGCACATTTCGAATGACTTCACAGCTGGACATTATGTTTCATCATACGTGTTTATACAAATGAATCAAGAAGCGTTGCATTCCTATCCGGAACTCATCGAGATTCGCATTCTCTTCTCCATCAAATACCTATATATTTGCAAATGAATTGAATGTTTTATATTCATTTGCATATTCTTTGTGCATTGGAAAGAACGCTCCATTAGCAATGTTTCAATTAATTGTTGATTGAAAAGTCAAGAAACATGTGATTGGCATAATCTGGAAAATGGAAGATGCAAATGAAGTGTTTACTTTTCTAAGAAAAACTCAAAGAAAAAAGAGCTCTTTATGTCTTTAAAGAAGCGTTACGCCAATTTTTTCTGTGTTCTAGCTGGCAGCGTAGAGAGTGCTGATTGGATGAGAGGAAACAGAGATGAAATCATTATATTAAGGGACAGCATGTCGGAAGCCCAACGAGCCGATAGCGCATGAATGTATGTGACCCAAGGACAAACTCCGATTCACTTGCATCGTTCATATTAATATAGAATAACATTTCTCCTCTGTTTCTGACTGCCGCGATTCGTACAATGTGTGCCAATGCATCTGAATTGGATGGCTTTAGACAATTCTAATCAAATCTCTTTATCATTTCGGTGCAAATACTGTGCCGACAAAGATTAATAATTGCTTTGTGAGCACTCAAATGATTCAAGGTCAATATAATGCTGCATTGCAAATTCCATAACGTCAGTTAACACGAACGAATAGCGCAAGCAGGCGAAACTGGGATTTTATACCTCTAATGTAAGTGTTTGCGAACAATTCTTTTCAATCTCAAAATATTTACGCTTATCCAGATTCTGGGTCCCAAAACATCGATTTATTTGGAAATATGCTCACGTAAAATGATTATTTTAATAAATTTCCATTTCGTTATAACTCGATTTCATACTAAATTGTCACTCGTCATTCAAAATGGGATGACATTCTGACGGCCTTTTGTGGCCGAATAAGACGTCACTTCAAACGCCAAACGTCCATTAATATTCTGGATAATACCACACCGTGAATACTTTTATTCGGAACGCTATTGTGTATTTTCTGGACACGTCATACGCGCATAATAGAATTAAATATTCAAAATTAAATGTCAATTTCGGTCTGTGTCATGGGTGCGGTTATTTACAATATGAAATTGTGATGGATGTGCTTATACAAATACTTCATTCTTATGTTTGGCCACGAAATACTGCGTATTCCAATTAAATATTGATTTTGGGTTGATTGGATTCGAACGAAATAAGAGCCATTGAGTCCGCGATGAAAGCAGATACTTCAACAATATTTCAAGAATAGTTTCAATCATTTCTATGAATTTTATTCGATTCTTGATTGAGTCCTTCCGTCGAGCTCAAGCAAGAGCTTAATGAGAATGCGAAGAAAATGGTGATTTTCTGAAGTGGAAAACGATTCTGAGCAGATAATTTCTTTCAATATCTCATTAAACCGATTCTAAAGTGGAAAAGCCAGAGTGTGAGAAGATTAAATTCGATCAATTTAATACAATTAATTTTCCCACAAAATACCATTAAATTGAACATTGCATACACTTTCCACTCATAATTTGTTGAATGCGAACATTCGTGCCGTGCATTTTCGTAATCACTCAACTCAATGAGATTGATTTGCACATTTCAAAGTGAATGTTTATGCGTTCCACATGTCGTTAATTTGTTCAAAAGAATGAATTTGGAACGAGCATATTTTAAAATAAAACTAAACATCACGTGCGCTGCTTGTTTACCTCAACGAAATCAAATGGATCAGTTTCGAACATATTTTCCGTTTCAATCAAATTCCACAAATTTATCTCTGTCAAAATAATTTCACCAATTCCTTTTCGACAAATCAGCGCTTGAAGCGGTTTTACTTCGTGATCATCGTTTATTACAATAATTTGTTTATAAATGACAGCTAAACGTTAAAACAAAGCATCTGTCAGCGAATCCAATAGAACACATTGTCGCCTGTCATCTCAAACACATTTTCAGCAACACAAAATGTTATAGTGCGTCCATTTTGGAGGCACTTCGAATGATTCTGGTTTTGGTTGTGATTTTGGTGACGTTGGCATCAGCAATGCAATTTAACTCAAATCGATGCTCATCATAATTGAAAAACATTTTTTTTTTGTCAACAGCAATTTAGTTAATGTATTTCGACTTCGGAGGTTATTTGGAAATTGCATTTTTTACCTGTCAACCAATTTGAAAACCTAAATATAGCAGTCGAATGAAAAAATATTCGTCAATGTTTTGATGGGTGAAACCAAGTATTGGTTCTCGAGGAGTTTGTAGATTGAAATTCATCAAAAATGTAATGCATTTGTTTTCGACCGATTCAAGGGCCATGCCATGGTGACAGAACGTGTATGAACTCTGTGAAAGAAGTACACAACTACATTCGCGCGATCTGTGCCACTCACGCTGCTTTCGATGTTGATGACGTAGTTAGCACGCCGCCGACGACAACGATGATACTAAACAAATTGTATTTTCGTTGTTGTTCTTGCATCTTTCAATTTGCAATTCAGTTCCTCGCTGTTTTGGTGTTCATGTTTCGTCTCGTCATTGTCGTTTTCTCAACTTTTCGCTTTTTTCCTTCCTTCTTTGGCGAATTGGTTTGAATCGATATACATTTTAATATTCTGTTAAAAATTTCCATTTGCAACGTGAATCCGTTATATTTATTTTAATATTTTTCTGAAAGTGATAGATTCTATTGAATTGAAAGCAAAAACAAAATGAAGACAAAATACCGTATCTCTATAGAAAATACGTATTGTTGGCCATTCGTGAGTGTTTCATGTGAAATTCGACTTTTCCATCTTTTCTCTATTTTTTCGAGGAATTTTCAAAGGGTGATACGGAGAATATTTTGGTCCAGAGTAATAGCGCCAACAGCGATGCCAACAACAATCCGTTGGTATTTTCGAGTGATAGCTACGAGTGTCGGTTAAAATCATCAACCATGGGTGAGATTCGATTCAATGCTGGTCATCAGAAGAACACGTTCACTACGTGCAATCGGCCTATCGTAAGTCAAATTTTCCGACCGATTGCACTCAAACAATATTTTTCGATGTATTTGATATTATTTTGTATCTGATATGAAAGACGTGCAAAGTGACCAAAGGTCAAATCAAGGTTAAATGTGGCTCACAAATGTGGACGGTCACAGAAAATAGCACCATCAAATTAAATCCAAGTAAATGTTATTCATATTTGAAAATCCTATTTACATTTTTGATTTGAACCACATTTTTCATTTCGTTTTGTAGATTGTACGTATTTTGTGAAGAACAATAGCCTACGGAATGAATGCATTGTGACATTCACTTTCGAACAGAATTGAAAATCATGCTCTTGGCGACTTTTCATTGCTCATCGATCGTGAAAAAATCGTTTCCAGTATTGATTTTCCCTTTTACTCATAAATTATTCCAAAAAAACAAATTCTATTGATATTTAATTCAGTCCATTTTGGGCGAAATGTGTAAAAGTTCTAAATCTAATAACATCGAAATATGTATATTCTGTCGGGGAAAATGTGCTATTTATTTAAAGAAAAATTAGATTAATTATTATCAAACGCCATATTTTCAAGACAAAATTAAATTAATAAATAAATATAATTTATGTAAAAATAATCGTAAATTTGCAATGTTTCAATCACTTTTAACTACAAGTTTTTGAATAAATCACGAAAACCAAAATCTAGGTCATTTTATTATTAATAAATATTGAACACAGACATCGTTATATAATGAAATCATTGTTAAACTGACGTTGGTTGTGCCAAAGGAGGAATTCATTGAACCAGCTGAAAATCATAATTGAAATCTTTATTATAGTTGAATGTGGACAATATACACATACAGAAAAAGATAGAGACAGAAAGGGAGAGGGAGGAAGGGAGAGGAAGGGAGCGGTGAGAACTGATAAGAACGGGACCATTTTTTCAGGGTGTACCGATATTCAATGTTCTTCAGATAGAGTTCGTTACTCAATTTATAAAAATTGTATATAATTTTTGCAGTGGCAAGTGTTTTTTTTTATGCCCGTTGAGTTTCAAACTCACTTGGTATTCACATCACATTGATTCGGCATTCATTAAGTGGCCGATCTGTTAAGCGTGAATGACAATTTCTATGCATATTTTGGGGTAAAAATAGAACCATTTTAAAAATTATTTCACTTCATTATGTTATTGACTGACCGGTGACTGGCGTTAGTTTATTCATTTGCGTAATATTCTGGAAATAAATTGCTCTTTCATCAACAAAAAAACCAACGTTTACTCCATTCCATCCCGGATCGACCCATCACTCAACACTTGCCTATCGCAAACGAAACGATTGCACCACGTATTTTTGTTGAGAACTTTCCGAGATTTGGTCTATTTACGCACGTCATTTCAATGTCATGTTTTTGACACACCATGTGAAATGAACTGCGCTCAGTTGCCAACATTTTTTCAGATAAAAATAAATATTCGTGAAAATATTTCATTTACATATTATTTTAGTCTGTTCATTAATTTCACTGGATTTAATTTTTGTTTTAGCTTAAATACAAAAAAATGCCATATTTCTGAGGAATTGACTGTGATCTGAGGTTACCCATATGATTTGTGCAGGAAAAACGGCAGAGCTCAATTGAATTAAGATTTTGCATCAACGCAAGAAGAACATCAAAGATGTTTCGACATTTCATCTCACAATCAGACTCTGTACTTGGTTACAGCATTATTTGCTTATTGATACATTTTTATTTCAACTATAATATATTCCATTCATATCTGAAGAAGTATTTGCTGTTGTGGTTTCTAAGAAGACTCGAGTGGCAAGGAATGTTTTTGCCAAATTAACAGTTAAATCTGTGTCAGGAAAGTTTATATATTGCAAATATGCTTTTGTTATAAATAGTATTAAACAAAATTTGATAGATTAATCAAATCTTTGATTTGGCTTATATTGGTGAACTAAACATGTTTTTGCTTTATGTGATGATCAAATAAATGTAATTTCAAGTCAAGTCCAATGAAAGAAAATTGACACTTCAAATATTTTATATCCAAAATAATTATACTGAGCTGAATTTATTTTCAAAAAATAAAAGAGAAATAGATTTTTAATCATATGCTTAAGTTCCTTCCTTTCATTTTGCATCATATTTTTTTACATTTGTAATCAAGTATGGAGAAGTGGTGAATTCTATGATGGCACCAATGATGACGCAAAAATGTGTGTGGCCATTTATCAAAAGCAACTTTACTCCACCGCGAGGGAAATGGTCTCTGAATACTATTCAATAGGTTTAATGCATCAGGATGAGATTTTCGGAACAGATTTGCGTCGTATAGAATGGAAATACCGTTTATTTAATTAGATTGCATTAGATTTGTCTTTCAATGGATTTGGAATGTTATTTTTGTTTTTGTTTAAATACATTATTGACTTATTACTATTAATACGCAATCGGCAACAATTCGTATCGAATATGCTACTTTCGTCCGGTTCAAGTATTCTGTTAGTCATTCTGCAAAAGTACGGCGCGGGCCGTGCAAGTGGGAATAATTAAAATATAATGAATCATTTGGAGTGAATTGTGATATTCTAGAGATATTTTGTAATATGTGAAAGGCGTTCCACTTAGATGAAATCAATGTCGACATCAAGTTGTTTCATAGAAATTCGTGGCGAGCGAAACAATCGATAGCCACCGGAACAACCGAAATCCATTGTATTATACATCATTTGAAATATCGTCGATGAAGAAAGCATTTAAAGGGCGAACTACGTGCACGTAATAGTTTGCGATTAATCGTTGATATTTTGCCATGAATCATAACCGTTTGAATCTGAATCATGAATGCTTGGTTGTCACTAACCACGATTACTTTGTCCACAAAATAGTTGATGTAGTACAATCATTTTGATGTTCACAGATAAGTTCGATGAAATGTGCAAAGAGACAAATGGTCGGTAAAAGCATATGGATGCGACATGAAAAAAAACCACACACTACTTAAGCATCAATACTAGTCATTCTATTGACATGTCGATGGTATCAACTTAATACACAAATTCACTGATGAATGCCATCCAAACATTACAAACAGCATAAGAACGCACAGTTTGATAGAAACAAATCAAGTCCGTTCATTTTTTTTCGACAAATCGATAAGCGTCTATGTATCGACCGGTACGTTGAAAAAAAAAACGATATTGTTAGCATATGTATCCATGCGATTGTTATTCATGCCATGGCATTCGTTCATCCATTCTTCGGATATCCGTTTTGGTTAATTTACTTGTGCGTAATATATGCCATAGCCGCTATTACAACAAAAGACGCATTGTTCAGACGGAACAAAAACCATTCGAAATATTCTCGATAGTGATAATTAGTAAAATCTGAGGCGGAAAATCTCTTTCGTAAATTCCATTCAATGATTTACCAAAATGAAAAGGGCTGATCAACACGAACGATATATTTCTCTGTCATTTTTTCCCTTAAAGCATATTACTGAAATTACTCGTTGTGGAGAATATTGTACAAAGCAATTACGACCAAGTAAAAGAATAGAAAAAAGAGTAAGAAAAAGGAAATTTCGATTGGAATTGATGTGTCAAATAAAATGCTAGTTTTCTGACCATGCGGAAAAGTACTGAAATAAAAAATGCGCATTTCTTCTTCACTCAATCGCATGAATTGTTTCGCACATGAATTATCGCATTCACACAGCTGTTGGTCTGTTGGTTGTGAACATTCAAGTAATTTGCCATATTTGTGTGAATGAGTGACAAATGTTCGATGAAACCAAAGTTGCGTTCGTAATGCTGATATGCGCAAAACATGATCGCTATACAGATTTATGATGCTCGCAAAAATGCTTAATTCGACCAAATTTGGCTACATCTACGAATCCACATGAAATCTGTGTCAAGTTGAGTCAAACGCTATAGCGGTCGACCGCAATAGATGTTTCCAATAAAATCGTTTCATATTGTCTGCCAGTCATCGCACACATTTTCACAGGCACAGCAGATGATATTCACTGCATGACGTTTTTAAGCTGTGGCTCGTCATCAATCTCACAAATTTGTGGATAGACACGATGCTCTTCGGATTAATTTATTAATATGAATGTGTTCTTGAGCGATTCACATCGAAGATAAACATCCACAATTCTACATTTCGATATTTTATCGGGTTCATTTCGCGTATTTTGATGAATACAATATGATTCATGCGTGTTGTTAATCATAGAATTGTGTAGCCAGAATGATATTTGTTGATTAAATTCGGCCAGATTAGTTTGGATTTGGTTTTGACGCCCGCGATCATCACAAATACTCATTGTTCCGCAGGCAAAACCACCTGAAAAGCGAAATATGTTCCCTTTTAAAATTGACTAATTTATGAACCATTTCCAAGACATTCTCCTCCAGCGACGGGATTTATAGCAAATGGCTGTATCTTCGCACTCTCGCGGAAACAACAATACAACGCTCTGTAGAATACAGTTTAATCTCTTATGCTAATATTAAAATAAACAAGTTCCATAAAAAGCGAAACCATGCAAATACTTGCCGAAGGAAATGTATTTTGACGGAGAGATTCTTATTCGTTGCTTTGTTTTTTCTGACATTTTTGTTGCATAATTTGTACAGATTTACGTAAAATTTGCCCTATCCAATGGAAAAACAGTGTGAAACTGAATAATAAAATTACATTAAATTCATACTGAGTTCACTTAGTTGCACGTGGTTCAATCTTGGATGAATATAATGCCAACCAGCCAGAGGTGATGATGAGCGCACTGAGTTTGGTAATTACAATTTTGGGTTGATACCCTGGTTTACATGCCATTCTCTCACGTTTATTCCGTAGAGAAACAAGAGTACAGTTACAAATAGACAGACGGTAAATATATATTCCAAGTGCAACAGCAGTGCTGCTCGATGAGAAATGCTAAAAAGACGAAACGAAGAAGAGAGAGAGAACAGGTCTCGAATGTGTAGAGTCCATGCGTGAAATTCATGAAACGAATGAATGAATATTGTCCACATCAATTACATTATAAATCTTGCCGTTATCCCCAAATGACCGACATTCTGTGAAAGTTTACGCACGTATTCCTTTTTTCGCTCACAGATGCTCGTCTTAATGCATTATGGGCTTCACCCAGGTGAATTCTCTCATCGCCTATTATAAATCGTATCGGTATATGTTTCATGCATGTTAATAAGCCATGCTCACCAGCTTTATACGATTGGATTGACTACTTTGTGCATCAGCGATCAATCATTATCCGTTATGCGTCGAAAAAATTGATGCTTTTTAATTAATGACTAATTATGTTGATCCGAGACAATGATAAAAATGTACATATTCTATTTCCCTCAAACTATTTGTAATTTACGCCATAGTTTTTGCCTAGGTTTTTGCAGCAGAATCGCTGTACAAGATATTTTTTTTTCTGTTGAGACGATGAAATGGAGAATTTAATGGTAAATCCGAACAGATTATATATTATTCAGCAGAGGAGAAAACAACATAGAAGCTTATTTACCATGGTAAATAGGTTACCCAATAGGAAAATGTCTTTCGACTTGCGAACCAAAACTGTATTATTCTGAGCTGGATTATCCACTCATAGCTGACATTTTTTGAATTTCGATGATTGAATATTTGATACGAAGTGAATGCGTGGCTATATAAGTTTTCAAAATAAATAAAAAAAAGGAAAATCGGTGAAAAATGAGAAAGATTGAAAAAAGGAGAAAAAAATCTGAACAGAAGTGAATATAAAATCAGATAAAAACGGACGAGGTTGAAGAAGAACGCAAAATTTAATTTCCACTTTGATGTAGGACCAAGGCAATACGGCATTGGTGTATTTAAATACTTGCTTGACACCGCCCCAAGCGGATCCCAGTATAAGCATGCTGAGATTTACTGACACAAGCGCTGATATGAATGTCATGTATGCTTATACTGGGATCCGCTTGAGGCGCTGTGGTACTATTGCATTGCCGCAGTGCCTTGTGTAGGACACTTTTCCAATTCTGTTAGAAATTTCAAAATCCACGTGTATTCGGACACGTATAGGTAAACTTTATAGAGAGTAATCGAATCGCCCAGAATAATAAAGCAACGTATTTTTCTTTCAAACTGATGTGTCCCTCGAAAATGTACAATTCAAAAGTCGCTGAAAATGTTTTCAGTTGACGTGTTTTTCACATTTGTGCCATTTTTGAAATAAGTTGAAGATACTTTTGCTGAAAATGTTTTTGGGGACATTTTAATAGTCAATTTTTTGTAGGGCACTTCAGTTTGAAAGTAAAATACGTTGCATTATTATTCTAGATTACTCTCTATAGCGTATGAGTGTACGAGTAATGTGTAATCTTATAACTTACTTATTTTGTTTGTGCACCTTTCATTTTTATCTAACCATTTTTGTCTTCATTTAAAGAAAATAAGGCCAACATTATTTGATGTTGCAGCAGAAAAACCAGCTACTCTTTTGTGGCTCAGAGATGATAACTCTCACGTGAAAAAAGTCGGCAGAATTTTGATAAAATATTTCTCAACGCTTCGGCAATGCACGACCGTTAGTGTTTGTTGATGAAATTAGTAGATTAAACCCGGGAACGAAAAAACCCAATTCCGCCGGATATTTTGGTTTTCAAAAGAAATTGTTCTTTCCATCCGATTTTCGATGCAGCTTACTATTTTTTTAGCGAAACAAAAATAACTCAAAGAAAAATCAGTTTACTAAATGCTTCAAATAAATCAGACGATGAAAAATAAAAAGAAAAATAGGAGAACGGGATTTGGCATCGTCGAAATGAAAATCCCCCAGCTCTCTGCTTTGATTTGATGTAAATTTGATACTGCAGCGCTGCAGACATAGTGCAAAAGGCGAAACAAAAAAATTGCCTGAACTCATCAGAGGCTCAAGTTGGAACCATGGCTCTAGGGAAAAGAGATCCAAATCGATATTGAATTTATGAAATGTTTCTCAATATTCTTATAACAGTCGCCTTTTTGTCGATTGTAATATTCTCTGGATTTCGCTTAGGGCGAAATCGCGTGATAGTGAAGCACACGGCAAACATTAATATCGAACTGTCGGTTTTCAACATTTTTTTTCTATCGATACATTTCATCAGCTTTATCACACACAAAGCCGATGCAAAAGCTGTACAACGGAAACCAAAACCATTTGAATTTCAAATCAATGTATCGGTTCGATACATCGACATCGCTCAAAATGTATATTTGTCTCTCTTTTGCATTGTCTGCTTCGATTTGAAAGTTCACTTAATTCGATTCGGTTCGACGTCAGCAAAGACTTTCGAATTAATTTTGTCGAAAATTGGTTGCAGTAAATTCGTTGACGAGTATGAAGAAGCATGCAATTTATTCGAAACTACAAATTATGCATGAATAAATTTGCTTTGGTTTATAATTTGGAGAAATGGCAAGAAACGCGCGCGAGACGATGTGCTTTTCGATGTAAATCCCAAAGCGAATACAAATTATAAACTTGGAGATAATGATTGAATAGACGAGAATTCTTCCAGAACTTTGCAATTATAATTGAAATATATTGCAACGCAAATTGTAGATGAATACTTCGCATTTGTAACATATTGGAATAGTATGAAATTTGCCATTTATCTGTGTGCTATATTTGAATTGTATTTTGTATGCTCTTTGTAAATTGAATCTTCAATGGGATTTGAAGTTATTGATTGAGTTTCCATGAAATTGTATCCACATAGCTCGAACTCTATGGGAAGATGACTTCGGTTCCACTATCTTCAATTGAAGCTCAATTAATCGTCATATTGACCAATTGAAATAGTTCTGAATTTTCGTAATATGTATTTGAATGTCGTATTTAATCGAAATGCAACTTGTAATGATCGATGCCATGCTCCATATTATATTAGCAATGCAATTAGATTCAATGTCAGCCACTAAATATTTGTTAATCGTATCAAAATTTGAATCGGGAAACTATTGACTAACATTTTAATTTTTTTGATTGGAAAAATTTTAAAGCTCATTAAATAATGTTTCTCAATCCTTCGATTGGCAATAAAACCCCATTAAATAAATTTACTCGGATTTAATTCGATTCCACGAACATTTTAAGCTTTAGTAGAGGGTCAAATCCATTATTTCACATATGTATTCTGCTTGGTTTGGCATTTGCAATTAATGCATCGAATTTGGCAGCAAATTGTCAAAAAATATTTGCAACAAAATACACAATTTGTACATGTTGTCATGGAGATGAACTTCACGTTTTTGCGAATCCTTTTGTTGGACAAGCATCGAAATCAACTGTATTCAATATCAATTTAATTACATTTGCACAAATTGAATGGATCTGCTTTTGACCTGTGATTACGATGCATTCGCTCTTCATTCGTTTTTTCAACGTAAATTTGAGAGATATTACGTGTGAAGTCATTTCTGCACAAACCGCTTGCACCTATTTGTTTTAGGCAACAATTGAATTGAATTGAGCCAAATGTATTTATCAAGTGAAGAAAAATACCAGTCGAATTTGTGTGCAATTGATTTTTATGCTTTCCGGGTGTATGCAAATACACTTTACGTCTCGCCAACTATATTTTCAAGGGCCAACAATGATACCGTCAACTACATACAAGCGACCGTGAGCGAATGCCACTCAGATAAAAAAAGGTCGACGTGAATAAGCATTGTTGTTTTTGATGGAGTCAGTAGCGTGTGATATAGTATATGCATATATCAATTTAGCATAATATCATGGAGTGCTCGTTTTTTGCAAGCCCCTGATGAATTACTTTGGAACCCTTCACTCCGATCTACTGGTATTTGTTTATTTGTTCCGGGCTTAAGTAATCAATAGGCTTTGTGTGTGTTGGACTTCGTTCCGAAGGCACATCTGCCACAAAAACATGTTCACACCATAGTTCGAAAGGCTAATGTACACGGACCACCGATGAATGACAATGACAAACAAAAGTTTTCGATGGAAAATTAAAAAAAAACTCCATCACATTTTAATTGGCTCTTTAAAACTGTGTACAAAAGTTGTGAGCTGAAAGGAGGAGCACACAAAGGTAATTAAATGAATACACAAAGCGTGCCTTAGCCACTGATATCGCATCATTCGCAGAACATGTTGCAAACTGAAAAAAGCAACAACATCGACAAACAATAGCAACGCAGGTGAAACATTGACTTCTTGGGGCTTTTTGGACGCTTATGGCAGTTGTTATTTCAAAGTTAATTGGAACAATGTTTGCTTAGATTTTTGTTTCGATAAGCTTACAAAACGTACAAAGATCCAATTACGTTCGATGAACACACATTTTTTGAAGAATTTGCTAAGCTATATTCAATTACAAATCGACACGAGAAAATGGGGTCGTTTATTCGTCGATTCACTAGTGAAATGTTTGCTTTGACAATATTTACACTTAATGCAACATTCATTGACGTCGCGACTTCCTTTTCCGACAACCGAAGATTGTCACTGAATCTCAATAAAATAAAGAAAATATTGAGAAAAACAATAAAAAAAATATTAAATCAATAAAATAAAGAAAATATTGAGAAAAACAATAAAAAAAATATTTGTAAAGAAACACACACACAAGGAAAGCGAATGGGAAAAGACAATTTATTTTTGATTATAAATTCTCCCCAGTTTCGATTAATGCAAAGAATTAGAGAAAAATGGAAGAACTTTGCGATAAAATCGCCAAGTTATAATATGTATTCCGTTCGACTTGAAATGTTGTCGGCTTTCATTCAACTCTAACTATTAGATGAACAGCTTAATTGATGCAATGGCACAAACAACTTTCTGCATTGCTGGTTAAATTCAAACAAATTCCACCAGTCAAGAAGTCATCTCTTGAGTCTCGCCAAAGCACACAATCCTATCGAAATTGAAATCAGGCGGAAAAACTGTACACTGAACACATCGATATCAATTTTTTTTTTTTTTGTTCATTCCAAAGGATTGGATCAGCCATTGATTTTGCTTACAAAAAGCGTTTTTTAGCCTTCGACATTCATGTCTATTCTTTTATTCAGTTCGCACATCGCACATCTCTTCTCCATCAAAAATTCACATTTGAACAAATGCGAGGCTCAGTCAATCAATGTGCTAGAAATCGAGTTGATCAACACACTAGCAAAAAAATGATAGTTCTCTGAATCTGTGCACATATTGATTTTAAATATTCATGAGGGTGCAGTTGAAAATTGACTGTTTTCACGTTCCATTGCGGGCTTTTCATCTAAAATAAAAGTGGAAAAAAAGTTTAAAAACAATTTTTCTTACAGAAATAGCGTCAATAAAAAAATGTTGGATTCTCCCTAATTTGTCTCTCGTTCTGAAAATACCGTACAAATTACCTTTGAGATTACAAAAAAAGAAAACTTCATACAAAATTCATCGAATATGAGTGGCATTTGTTTTGATCGCGAATATCAACAGGGACCAGATTTCCCATTCCGAAAATAGAATGGCAACGATGATTTCAAATGGAGTTCTTTTTCCGCTCATTAGTCAGGAACAGGCATTTTCCATTATTACTTGCCACTTAGGCAGGAAAATTGTGGACACACATTCTTGAGAGCTTGAGAGTGTTTGAAACAATTACCGTTGAAAGCGACTTTAACCTTCATTCATCAGAGCGCTGACGTAAAAATCGATAGCAGTTATTCGGGTTCATTCAAAAGTTTTGACCGAAAAAAAATATCATTCTTTTGAAAATGTTCCTCGTCTTCATCAAAACTCGTGTTCATTCACGCCGTTTTCTTTGTGCCTTTGAATGTCTTCGTTTCCGCATCTAAAAACTTTTTCGTCGGTCCATGAAAATCATTGTATATTCGCCCAATCGCAGCCACCAATAAAACATATGCTCCTTTTATTAAATCAAAATGTGAAAGAATTTGAAAAGCAGAAAACGAAATAAAGCTCATCGTAAATGGAATCAAAGTTGATTGATGCAAAGTTGTTAGTGAGTGATTGAGAAACTGCTTATAATCATTTTTAATGATGGAAATATCAAATGCTCCCAAAATACATACTTTTCGAATGACATTTCCATATTTTTCGATTAACGCCACCAATTTTCATTGTAATTGAATGATATGCCATTACGTTTTGCTTGCAATATGATTTGCGATTTTGTTCAATGGATGTCGGGATTAAAAACGTGACACTTGAAATATTGAGTTGATCAAGATACGTTCAATCAAATTGCTTAAGACAATCGCCAAAGGTAATAAGAATTCAATGTCAACCGACATGAAATAAAAAAAATTAATACTCATTTGCATCCGCTTTTTTGGGAAATTTCAATTTAAAGCGGGATCAAAAACTGCCTAATTTATTCTTTTATTATTGTTTTATAAGTCTGCTTCAGTTAAGCTTCTTTTATTCATTGCTTAATTGCTGTTATATATGTTCACTTATTTTCGCATTGCCGCCAGTTACTTTGTTTCTTTGCATAAATTTGTTTAATTCAAGAATAATGCCTTTTTCAGACTTTTATGCTGAAACCGACAGATTTAAGGCAAACAATTTTTTGTTTTATCGCGCTTCAATATATTTGATTTTCAATTTCATCATCAGCAAATACTGTTTGCGAAGCCATTATTTCAATTCATTTCAGAAGTGAATATTATTATACGAAAACCTGTCATAGGAACTTATAAACGCTTTTTTATTCGACGAATGATTTGATGTGCTACTCTGTTGCTATCCTGTTACATTAAATACGCCACATAAAATACACTCAAGCTGATTTTATAGAATATTCAATGACCTCTTATCATAACAGATATTTTCCAAAAAGAAAATACCAACCGAGACGTTAAAATTGAGTGTAACACAACAATGAACTGGATATGCAATACGCCTTTTCGAAATGTCTTATCTTGATCAGTTGATATGTCATAAAAATCGGAACAATTTATTACTTTCTTGATTACATTCAACTGTAGTTTTTGTTTATTGTTTTTCCATCTGCAAAAACAAATATTATGTTTGTAATGTATATAGACGATCTGTGGCTATAAATGGTATTGAAATGTTAGTGTCTAACCTTTTGGTTACGACAAGGACTAAAGAAAGTTGTGATGAAGACATACCGTGGCATTTGAACCATACTGCTTCTTTTCCTTCATTCAATAGGATTGCCATATCGTATGTTACGAAAATGCTATATTTCGTTATATTCTCATGATGGCAGCGCCCATTGAATAATGAAGAAGAAGTAGAAGAAGAAGTGATATGCACAGCAAATGCCGGTGCATCGTCGAAGAGCTCTAAATGTACGGAATGCTTTGTATTCCTTTTCCAGACGGCATAATTCATATTATAAAATTTCGATTTAATCAATCAAAGCATGTATTAATTTGCATGTATTTATTGCATTTCACATGTTAAATCCAAACTGAATGTAAATAATTCTAATAATATATGCCTTGAAATTGCTCAGAGCAGTGAATTATTATTTGCAACACGTTAGGAGATTTTAAAATAAAATGGATTTGTTTTTCAAATATTATCTTGGTTTAAAACTACCGACTGTGTTTTATTGAAAGCATTTTACATTTCACAGAATAAATCGCATTCAGTTTGCATCTATTACGGGAGTTCAGCAATTCAAAATCAATTTTCATTTATTGCTTATTTCGTTCGACGTGTTGAATCATTTTTCACGTGAAAATAAGTACAAATCATTAATCGGCTAATCAGTTTTTTGTGACTCAAAGAAGTCAGTCAATCACTTGTACCAGGTTTGCTTATTGTTTTGATCCATCTGATTTCGGAAAATGAAACCATCTCTATAATTTTGAGGATTCGATAGTATTACTTTGTACAATGTGTTTTCCCCATATTGTTTTAAATGCTATTGTTCAGATGCGGGTCATAAATTATTCGTAGGAGCAATAATTAACAACTCAGGTGCATAGAATTTGAAGCTCCGCCATATTGAGTATATTATCCAACTGCAAAATGAGGCAAGTAACTTATCCTACCATTTTAAGCTTCCAATATAAAATGTGAAATTTCAATGAGAAATTCGAATGCCAGTAGCGTTGCATTGGATTGGTATCAAAGCGTACGGACGATCTCACAGTGAGCCTCGGGTGAAACATAGTTAAGCACTTCTGAAGTTGATAATAAAGTGAAAAATGGACATTTGTAGTCCGTTGTAGTTGCCACACTTAAAAAGAAGGTTACAGAAGTGATGAACCCATTTGAAATGCTCAGGCGCTTTAGACATATTTATTTGATCAACAATGGATTCTGGTCAACGAGACAAGGCACATAATACACGCCCGCAATGCCAATGGATGATTTTACAATAGACGCTTCGAGCTCGAGATGCGTTGGAACGGATACTATGAATATGAGTGCACTTGAATGTTATGGCGATTCGACGCAATTTGTCCCATTGTTGAAGGAGTTTACTTTGTCCGGTGACCAAATAAAACAATAAGCACATGCGAGCATTTGTTGGAATTGTATCAGTTTTCTGTCCGTAATATAATTATGGTTGAATGGCATCGAATGAAAATATACGATAACGTTGTTTTCCCCCTCTGATTCCACCCTTCGCTGGTCACTCAACCACATTGAAATACAAAACATATGACGAGTCAACACGCAAAAGTTGTTCAAAACTTTCGTTGGTGCCGAACAAATGATGAACAAAGTCACGTGCATCACACACTCTCATGCCACATTATTGAAGAAACGACAACCATCACCAAAGCGAATCTATTTGCAATTCACGTTAAATTCGAGACAACCATAAATGGGCACAAAATAGTAATTACAATCCGTCATTCGAAAGCTTACATTTTCTTGTGTTGCTGTTGCTCAGCATCTAATTCTGTGGTCATTGACATTCGAAAGCGCTGGATATCCTGAAGCGATCAAACCCAAATTGGCTGGTATCGTTGTTTCATAATGATACTTTTCATGAGTTTCCGTCTTGAAGCGATTATCGTGGACTTTTGGTTTTGGATGTATTTTATCCAATTTAAATCACTGAATCCATCAATTTAAATCACTGAATGTCGGATAATTGCAATTTAACCAGTTCATTTGTGTGTTTCAGCTTGAATATTGTCTACAAACACATTAAATTTTCCACAAAATTATACAACCTTCACTTGTTTTCACGGCTCATTTATGCACAGAACTAAAATAGGATAACGAGTGATTTTTGTTTAGATCTTACAGAGAATTATTTCACAACATTGAGCAACCAGAAATAGGTGATACAATCGATTTCTAATTTTATTTTTCATATATTTTTTTCGTGCTGTTTTCCTTTCTAAAAATTGACAGGAAACGAAATTCACGGAAAATATATTTGAACGCAAGCTGTTTATTTTCGTTACAAGATAATGTCTAAACAGCACAAATGTCCATCACGATTCGTGAATTTCACGAAATTTGATTGAGTAATAATTCTGTTTCTTTCACTTTTTTCATATACTCAATGAAATGCATGAAACTTTTTTTTCAAATTGCGGCTCAAATTCATATCGAAAAGCATTTCCATAATATTGTGACTTCGTTTCACAATGATTTTATTCTCTAATATGCACACTGAAAACACTTTTTAATGTGAATTGCAGGGATCTTATGCCGAAGAATCAATTCACACATATCAATTTAGATGTAAAACTTTGATGAGTAGGTTTGAAGAATCAACGGAATAGTTAGCCATGTCGAGGAGAAATCCTAACATCGACTGAATGTGAAAACCATGCTACACCCGGTTTTATATGAGCATGGTGAATATGTCGACGAAATGTCGGCACATAAAACGGGGAAATCATGGAGTAGAAAATTGTTTGCATGAAATCAGCTCAAACGCTCGAATGATACAGAACAACAACTGTGGTCTGTTAGCACAACAAACTGTTGAACATTGTAAATGTGGAAAATGCATTCCCTAGACAATTTTTGTGATGAGTTTTCCCCTCGTAGGATAGACGACGAATGGACTACCTGGCGACACAACTCGTGTATTGGCATCAGGATCGTCTAAAGAAATGAGTAATTCGCACGTTTCTCACGAAAAAACCAACTAGAATTAGATAAAATTGTTCCAATTTCGGCAAGAATGACTATTTTCACCTGACATTTGTTGTGGATAGCAAGTAAATGTGTTTATATTGATGATGCAAATTACGTGACAGGAAATTTGAATTCAAACATTTTCTGCATATCGCGTGTGGCCTTCGTATATCTGACTTGCGTGTACCAGTGCTTGTATTCTGCACCTGACGCGTTTTACACTTGAATGATGTCGCTAATTCAATTCATTCGCTTTTATTTCGTTCTTTTTTTCAATTTTACACATTGTTCGGTGGGCTTAATCCACTTTCTTTAATTATTTTCAAATCGTTTCAAGCTCGATTTGAGCTCCCGAATGCGTTGGAATAAAAATTTTACAATTTGTCTGTATGCTTGATGCTGTCATCCATTATTTCCATTTGAGGCGAATGGTGGTTTTCATTTGGGAAAACTTCGTTCCAATAAATTGCGAAAATAAAAGGAAGTTTAAACTCGATATTCATTTTTGATGAATCAACAACGAAGCTAATACACTCAGGTATGACTCACACATATCGAATGCTACGCACACTCCTGAGGCATACATGCGGGCTGTGAAAACCGCATTAAAATTTAAAATTACAATTATGTAAGTACATGTCGCTAGCGTCATCAACCATTCGCTGCTTCGTACCATTTTAAAAATAGATTATTTAAACAATACAAACTATCTTTCACTATACATAAAACTCGAACCGGCATTAGTTTTCTAGCTTAATTGTTATGCGCTGTAATAAACTCAAGCTAAAATATAGAACTGATCACTGAGTCCCTTGGATGACGAAATTGCCAATATTTGGTTGCGTTCATAACTTGATGTTGTTGAAGCATCAAATCTCTACTTTTCATTTCATGTGCATGAACATTAATACATCATCATTACGTAATTTAGACCATTAAAACCACTTCCATGACAAATGAGAAACGCATCGAAATATATGACCCTTCATCAGATGAGAGCAAAATGCGGCCAGATATCATTCACTCGGACATTTCCATACTCATATTTTGACTAACAACCATTCGAATGACGTTAACTTTCTAATAATTTAACATATTTGACGCGCGCGGCACACGAAAATGTGGTTCAAATAAAACTGTTTGGAAAAAGTACAGATGAAAATGGATTTCAAATGTTCTTTCAATTGGAAATTTTTGAATTTTTACGTTGAAGCTTTTGTCACCAATGACAACTGCCACATTCGCTTCGTTCATTGGGATTGAAATTTTAGATTCTCTGCCTCGTGAACAGCTCAATTTTCAGTTGTTTGCATGGTAGCTAATTAGAAGAATACAAATATGTCTCCTCTTTGAATACGCTTCGTCACATAAAAAATCCAATTGAATTGGAATTTATGTTTCACATTGTGAAACACATCTCAATTTACGTCATGCCGTTGTTGGACGCATGTACTCAAATGTTTGAATACTCGTATGTGAATAACTTTGCGTGTTTGTTAGTGTGAGTTAGTTGGATCCTTTGTAGAAGCAAACATGTCCATTGACAGAGAATCTTTGTTGATTATTCAATCGGAAGCGTAGGTTTCCAGTTATAATGTAAACGATTTTGCTTGTAAAAGCATCAATAATCGTGCTGTTTCTATACGTGAATTTGCATTTTCATTAAAATATTCTGGGTAAGCCCCAATTCGAAGCTTTGTCATGCATATTCTTGATAAAAGAAAAATAAAAGGTTAAACGTTTAAATATCCAAGCCAATTTCGATTACCAGATCGTTTATCAATTCTGATGAGCCGGCACGAATTAGGCATTCGTTTAATTAATCCAGATGAAATATTGTTCGGGATTATTATGAAAGTGTGTTATGTGTTTGCAATGCCGACAAGATATTGACGCTCAATGGGCTGCCATCCATTTCAAATAATTTCGTTATGGAGTTCGTGCATACGGAGCTTATTGCAGTTTGAAATGAAAAGACAATAGAAGATAAAATGAAGAGGAATTGAATACATGTTCAGTGCTGAAATTCAGCATTCTCTCATATCACATTCCATACTAGCAATTTCATTAATAAATATCCTTAATTATTCATTATCCGGCTATTTAAGTCTATCGAAAACCACAATTGTAGATTCTATAATTCTCTTAATAGTGTGAATACATAATGGAAAACGTGATGACAATGAAAAAGACACTAAAAATACGGTAGAAACATTATGAAGAAGAACAATAACAGGTTAGTATAAGCATCTCGTGCATTGTAGTAGCTCTCAAATGCAGTTACGCTGAAGAAAGGAAAATAGAATTGAGTTTTATGCTAAATTTGATTTATTCACTTATGGATCTATGGATTTTGATTTCGGGGTAAGAATCACATTCGTTTCGCTACGTTTGATTGTGCTTACCTAACATTTAGTTCAGCTCTTTTCATTTTGGAATATAATATCTGTATC
The DNA here is from genome assembly GCA_028476595.1 of Obolodiplosis robiniae. Classification (NCBI taxonomy): domain Eukaryota; kingdom Metazoa; phylum Arthropoda; class Insecta; order Diptera; family Cecidomyiidae; genus Obolodiplosis; species Obolodiplosis robiniae. Next base: position 23,860,712 of record CM052015.1, read on the forward strand.
GATAAGTTACTCCGAAGTTTTTCTCCATTTCGTCGTCGCTTGCTGCATCCGAAGCAAAAGACGTCAACCATGAATTATTTATTGTGAAAAACAAGCGAACGAGAATAGAGCAATGGCAAAGGATTTTCTATTTTTATTAACACCATCTTCGCTTTGGTGCATATCCTGTTGAGCATATATATATATTTTATCGCTTCCCCTGTATAACTTAACGCACGCTTTCTCTTGCTTTTTGTCTGGGCTCTTTCTCTTCACCAATTCAAAGCAGATTGTTCCTGAATATGTGACGTGCATTACATGGACTTTGGTAAAACGACACCTTGACGATACACAAAAAAGCTTTTTCAGAAGGCAGTTCGGTAGCAATGCAAATCAGCAAGTACCACGAAAATGTATGAAAAGAGTGTTCTTTTGAATTTGCTCATATCCTGTCTATATTCAGATTTCAAAGTTGAAGCAACTTGATATGGATCACATGTACACTTATCAAAAGGAATGCTCGTTTTGCAGTAAAGAACGTTATGTCAATGGTTCTTTTTATGTTGCGCTCTTTTTCTGCAATTTCCTAGCAGAATGCTGTGAATGTCAAATCTAAATACATCCAAAGTGAAAAACTTTACTGAACAAGAAAAAAGACGTTGATTTTCTGATGCAAGAAACTAAAGCCGACCAGAAACTACATTCCAGGAAAAGTTTTTGCGGGACTTGAACCAAAAATCGTACGTCATCAAATGTGTGTTGAGTTCCTGTTGGAAAACCCGACTAAACCAAACTATTTCATTGCGTTATAAAAGTTTGTAGCTTCGTATGGCAGTAGAAAAAGCCACATGTTTGATACGAACAGCTCAAATAATTGTTTTTGCACTCTCACTAGTCGAATAAGCGGAAATTGCGATTTTGAATTGTGTCTACTTTAATCGAAGCAAAGTTAAAATCAGCTCCACTTGAGCTCGTTTAAGCTATTGATAATACAAGTACTGATAAATCGATTCGTTTATTTAATCACCTCTAATTGATCAGATAACAGAGCAAAAAAAGACGATAAACGTATTTATGCGAGGCTTTTGATGCGATTCGCGCACATAAAATCACGGGCTGTGCTCAAAGTTTTTGATGTGCAAATCGAATAAATGTAATTCCATCGGTTTTTCACGTGATTCAACAAAAGGCGCTTACACCTGTTGTGCTGGCAAACACAAAAGAGAATCGAATCATGTTCAAGCATAGAACGTATTTTATTTCATGCAATTGTAGTGCATATCTTACAATGTTAGAGTTGTTAAATCGCTTGTTATTTCAACGAATGCGGGAAATTAGAGTAAAATGAATGTCGGGCTGCGCATTCACAGATCAACAGCAACAAAAGCAGTGGCAACAGTAGTATCGACAAAATCAACACAATGCTTCATCTTTTTTCTAATCATTCAGAATACAATGCGGACTCCGCCCTCGAAAACAGACGGTAAGCGATTACGCCAACGCCATCACATCCTTTATCTATTATTGAAATGTCAACGCTTAAATAATTTTTTGTATAGGTATTTGATTGATTCGAATGATTTAACCGAGTGTATTGATAGCTGCTTACATTTTTCCTTTGAATTTTACTGGATGCATATAAATACATTACAACTTGCCAGAGCACATACGTTTATACGCGCTGATTTTACTACTGATTCATTTAGCAAGTTAAGGAGAGCCCGCACTCAGTCAAAAGAATCAAGTCGAACAGACAGCTGGGATAAAAGTACATAATAGTTGTCGATATTTTATGAGATTAGATTGGCGGATGGGAAATTTCCATCGATCGACCAAAATAGAGTCAGATTTAATGGAAAATGCAATGAAGGTTTTCCGTGATAACGACAGTAATGGAGCGAAATGTCATGTTAATATGAAATTTCCATTGAGAAGAGAAGATCATAGATAATTGTTCGACAAGAACGCGTTCGCAGATAGACCAGACAGTTTGATATTGGATATGTTAATTGATATGGTTTCTCTTGACATCATTCCATTTTACAAACATCGACAGAGAGAAAGGCTCTTGACAAAATGACGATCAGACTGAAAATGAAATAGAATGAAATGAAATTGCTTGTGGGCTTTTGAAGAAAAAAGACACTGAACGAAATTTCCGTAGCGCATGTTAGCATCGAACTGAAACAACAGAAGCAACAACCTGTTCAACACTTGTTGATTATTCTGAGTCAAGAGAGCAAGAGATGAGAGAGAGAGAGAGAGAGAGAGAGAGAGATACAGTGAGTTTGAGGGAGCGCAGAAATAGGAATAGCAAGGAAAGATTCAGAAACGAATAAATCAAATAACCGGCGCTACCTTCAAATTCCATTTGATGCGCTTGGAAACAATTTCATTTGTCTTGACACAATCAAGTTTAGTTTTTGCACGACATGGTATTTTTGATTTGAAAGCCAACTGAATATAGTGATCGAATTTCGATACAGATGATACTAGCTATTCCGACGGCCAAAAATAGCATCGCAAGCGAATAAAAAGCGAATCAATCGGATTGTACATCGATATATTCTATTGAATTCGATTCTTTCGCTTGGTGTACAAGTACATTAAAATGTGTGCATTGAACAAAACCAGCCAAAGATTGTGATTTGCAATATCGCTTGTGGTAGCGTATTTTTGTCGATGCGTTTCTATTATTGGCCGCTGGCACTGTATATCAAACCAGATAACCGTATATTAATAAACATCGATTCACAACAAAATCATATGATATGAATGAAGCGATTCGCATGACGAAGCCGATGTCGATGCCGATGCCGATGCTTTCATTGTGCGGCTTGAAAAGTGCAATTCCGATGCTGATCCCTTTTTGTGCTCACTCAATTCGATCCTTCTATGGACTGTGCCGTGTGCATCGTATGCAACGCCCCCCATGGGTTTCGCCGTGATTTATTACACGATTATTCTACAAATAGCCCAAACGACATTGCAATTCGATACGATTACGGCAACGACCAACTGTATAAATTGTGGGTTAAATTGGCTATCAATTTCATTTATTGAATTGCCATCGGCATCGTTGTACATCAATTGTCAACGAGATAATATTGATTTTTTTTAATTCCTCTGAGTGTTTCGGTAAATTTTTAATTAACTAAATCAATTCTCATGTTATTTGGGCGGCTTTTCTTCTATTGCAACTAGTTCACTTCACGAATGTGCAAGTTCAGTTTGATTTTAAAATCGAAACTCGTCTCTTTCGGTGATACTATGGAAGAGTTTTGTGATGTAGTGATCAATTGTGCTATTTTGTGGGATTTCTTGAGAAGAGAGTTGCTGAAAATAGAATTCTTCAAATATTTATATTTGTTGAATTGTTTGTTCATCTTAAATGTAAACTTATTTGCAGAAATGTTTGAAAGAAGAAAAACTCAACAAAAGTCGAGTCGTGAAACAAAACCGAAGAATGTTTTTTGGCAAACTTCCCAAACAGAAGTTTCAACAAAAAAAACCTCAATCAGAATATATTTTTTGATTCATCGCGATAGAAATGGTTTTTTTCATATTTATTTAGAAATGATTTGCACAATAAAAGGCCAAGTCAATGTCAATAACCAAGTAGCATCCATCCGAAGTAATTATTCATATGAAGTTTATTCAACAAACTATTTCGAAAGACAGTTGGCTCCTAATTAAATTTTGTTAAAAGCAAATAATTCGAAGTAAACTTAAGTCAGTCGGGAGAAAATGGTACACAGATGCTACAGCATGAATTTAAATCAAATGATTTGCCTCGAGTGCAAACAGAATGTGTACTTCATATTTTCCACGTAAGAGCTGTGTTCATTTTAATCGTCTTCCACACTTCTGCACTTCTTCGACATTCTTTTCGCATTCTTTTTGATAAATGGCAAAACTTGTTCCGAACGCAATTTCACATAAGAGTAGTTGGGGAAAAAATTTAACAGTTCTGCCACAAACCAGAGCAAACTAATGAACGAATAACCACTAGTTAACCGTAAATTTACGACAAAACTTTTCCACTGCGATGATATTGCTACGGCAGCTTTGTCGTGTCAAACTATTGGAATACAATAAAAGAAAAAAGAAAAAAAAATGGTCATTCAAGTATAAAACTTTGTTACTTTTTATAGCCTCTTCTGCGCTTACACAAATGCACTCACATTCAAATTGTCTGAGTTTGATATTTTATTCCGATTTTATTTCGCAGAATAATAACACTATATAAAAATGTGTGATGATGATGCAGGAGCTCTTGTGCTTGACAATGGATCTGGCATGTGCAAAGCCGGTTTCGCTGGAGACGATGCTCCACGTGCTGTCTTCCCGAATGTTGTAGGACGTCCACGTCATCAAGGTGTAATGGTCGGTATGGGCCAAAAGGATTGCTATGTCGGTGACGAAGCTCAAAGCAGACGTGGTATTTTAACATTGAAATACCCAATCGAACACGGAATCATTACGAATTGGGATGATATGGAGAAGATTTGGCATCATACTTTTTACAATGAATTGCGTGTTGCACCCGAAGAGCATCCAGTCTTGCTCACTGAAGCCCCACTCAATCCAAAGGCTAATCGAGAAAAAATGACGCAAATCATGTTTGAAACATTTAACACGCCAGCTGTTTATGTCGCCATTCAGGCAGTTTTGTCATTGTACGCCTCCGGCCGTACGACCGGTATCGTTTTGGATTCAGGAGATGGTGTGTCACATACTGTTCCAATTTACGAGGGTTATGCTTTGCCACATGCTATTATGCGTTTGGATTTGGCCGGTCGTGATTTGACCGAATTCTTGATGAAGATTCTCACCGAACGCGGCTACTCATTCACAACGACAGCTGAACGTGAAATTGTTCGTGATGTCAAAGAGAAGCTTTGTTACGTTGCTTTGGAATATGAACAAGAAGTCACAACCGCAGCCAATTCGTCGTCGTCCGATAAATCATACGAATTGCCAGATGGTCAAGTCATTACGATTGGAAATGAACGTTTCCGATGCCCGGAGGCTTTGTTCCAACCGGCATTCTTGGGAATGGAATCGTGCGGTATTCATGAAACCGTTTACCATTCGATCATGAAGTGCGATGTTGATATCCGAAAGGATTTGTACGCTAACACCGTACTTTCGGGTGGCACCACTATGTACCCAGGTGAATTAAATTAATACACACATTTCCAGAAATATCAAACAATTACAATTTTGTATGACTTTTTGGATACATTTTTTTTAATATTTTTAAATGAAATTTTTTTTTATTTCAAAATAAAATTCTAGGTATTGCTGATCGTATGCAAAAGGAAATCACTTCCTTGGCTCCATCGACCATCAAAATCAAAATCATTGCTCCACCTGAGCGTAAATACTCCGTATGGATCGGTGGCTCGATCTTGGCATCATTGTCAACCTTCCAAACCATGTGGATCTCAAAACAAGAATACGACGAAAGCGGACCTTCGATCGTACACAGAAAATGCTTCTAATCGAGCTCAATCATCTGACTTTGCCAATTCTTTGTTTTTTTTTTTTATTTTTTATTCCTTGAACATTAAAGAATTTTATTTCAACTTTTATGACTTTATTTTTGATTGGATTTTAAAACTTTTCCAAATCGTTTTCGATCGAGAGTTATAGTAAAACTTGGCAAATCCTGATCCCATCATCATTACTGATATCATTCTCGCAATTGCTTTTTATTCAAATTCGGAAATCTTTTTAAAATATGCGATAGAAAATGAATGAAAATTTCAGCGATTCAAGGAAACCACTTACAACTTTAACATAACTTGAAAAGAAAAGTAAAGATTACGGTTTTAATGACGTTTAAATCAGTTGAACGTACAATGAGAAAATAAAATGAATAAAGTAACAGAATACGAGGAAATGATTTTGTCCGTGGCGAACACTGTTAGGAAACTTATATAACAACAACGTTTACCTCCGGAATAAAAATGATTCATCTTGTCACATTCTAAGCTCTGGCACGGATAATTTCTAAGCAACTGTCTCATCAATGCCAAACTGCTGTGACTAACTTACCAAATTTCATTGTTTATCATGTGGCTAATATTATTCAATCCTTTTGTGCATCAACTAGAGGTTGCTTTCCTTACTTAGCAGCCATTATTTTCTACGAAAGAATACAGCAAATAACAACAAAAAAGGAGATGAAGATGCAGCTCTGTTCCTCGGTTGCATTCCATAATCTCATGGTTGCATCTCAAACAAAGGGTTTTTGCTCATGAAAAACCGGAGAAAGTTCAAAATAATGAGCAAAACTCTGAAGCGCAAGCAGTTTCTGTTCAAAATAATGGAAATATAAAACGACCAAATGACTTTCGCATCAAAAATCAACAAAAACTATTTTATTGTCGCTATTGAAAATAGTTTGGAAAAGTTTTTACGGTTATTGTCATGGTAATGGATAAATGAGCTGAAGGGAAATGCTTAATGGAACATTCAACAGTTGCCGCAATGTCGAATTTCAGTTCTTTGACTTGTGGCGAATACAATTGTGTAGGATTTTGTTTTACAATGTTCATTTTAACTACTTTTTTCAAGTGGCTTGGCATGATTTTGTTCTAGCGATTCTATCCATATTTTTGAGCATTGCAGTTAAATTGAAGTGTTCACGTTATACGTTAATAATGTCACGTTGGTAATGGAAAGTCCTCTTATGCTTTCTCCTAAACCTTAAATCAATCAAAATCAAAATTTTGCTTAAATTTGGCAGTTTTGAAAATAGAGTAAATACCTTGTTAATATCAAATCGTATTGTTCATGATACACACACGGTGATGAATAATTTCGCTGCATTACGTAAAATGGTATAGAAATGTAATCAACAGCTTTGCAGCTGATTTCTGATTATTTTAAATATACCACCTAAACACGGAATATTTATTGGTTTTAAACGAACCGTTCGCTTTCTGGCCTAATGAATATGATATATGTTTGTTTTTGATCTGTGTCTTTTAGTTGCTATCAGCAACAACGAGCTCAAAATTTCAACCAGCATCACAGCAGTTCGAAATCAATAACATGAAAATTTATATTTCTTCCGCTGTTGATAGAACGTGCAGATATCCGCTGATTGCTTTTTTCTAGGCATATTTTCGCATTTTAGCCTTCTAACTAGCAAATTATCTATTTACAATCGGTTTCAAATATAAAGATTTATTTCGTTGTTATTCGAGAGTTTCCTGTTTCAACGAATAATTATATGCAATTCTGCACGATTTCCATGTTTTTTTGCTTCTATTCGTTCACTGTTCAAAGGAGATTTCAATGAAGTGGACAAATAAAATATGAAGAATATATTTAGGTGAGAAAAAATCTATAAGAAATGTTGTTTTAATGGATACAGAATATCAAAATAAGCGCTAAAAGTAGCTGGCATGGGTCAATATGACAATTTGAAATGAAAATCAATGCATTTTTGAGGTAAAGTTAAATGTACAAAATATCGACCACATTTTACTCAGAAAAGAAAACAATTAACGCTTCAAAATTTGCCCAGTTGATTTGATTGAGCTCATAAAATTGTACAAATCAAAGTGAATTTTCGACAAATTGAAAACTGTGTAGAAATAAAAAACTCTTCTGTGAATGCGAGACAAATAACTTCTTTGCCTTCCTTTTCAGTCGAATGAATCACCAGAAATCATTTCAAATGTTCCATTAACCAGACTCAGCGCCATCTATGTGATTCAAGGCAAAATGAGCATCATAAAGCTGGCTGTCATCGAGCAAAACGTCAAAGTGATTTGTTTTGTATGTATTTTTTTCTCTCTACATCAACAGTAGAAAACAAGCAGATGTAGAATGTAGCATTGGCTCAATTTGGCTTTCATTTATTTTGATTTTGATAAGAAGATAAGTTGTGCCAGAGGAACGATAAACAAAGCTCAACATTTTAAATACCGACCGATGTTTTTGTTATACAAAATCAGCAATTGACTATGCGTTTCTCTGGCTTAATAAGGTTTGTTTCAGGTGTTTTTCAATGGAAAATTACAATGTGAGAGCAATAAACTGCATACACAAATCAATCTGCCAATTTTAAATCAGTATATAATAGAAAATTTCAACGAACGTGAACGATGTACGTTTCCACGAACATCCAGCTGGTTTATAAAATTGAATACAAAAGTCGAATAGATTGTCAAAACACGAAGTGATGAAATAAAATTGTTTTTAAAAGATATTCAAAGAACAAAAAACAATTGGGCGGACTGACACGAGCACGCAAAAGCAGACTTCGTGTGAATAAATGAGCGTCGATTGCTATTGAACAGCAGCTACGCGTAATACCAGCATGGATTTCATGTTAATTAGTGCGTTAGAATTGATTTTGGTGTGATGCTGTGGTTAGTGTTACTGGGAAAGCGCTCGCTGCTCTTATGATATAGTGGCCGCTGTCAAGCTCCATTACGAAAAAAAAACGAAGTGAAAACATGATAAGAAATATAAAAAATTCATGGATTGACTCATTTTTACAGCAAATAAAAATGCTTTGTGTTTGATTTGTTTTTTTTTCGCAGCTCGGGAATGTCGTTCGGCTAATGCTTATTCAGCGAAATTTCATTTCACATGGCAAAGATTCAACGCATCCTGTCAATCGAATCAGCAATAATTCCATGGTTTCTTGCTCAGCAGTTGATAATTTTATTGTTTGTTTCTGCTACACCGAAAATCCAACACGAAAATGGAATATAAATATTGGAGCTGGTCTTGTGCTTGCTTGTGCATTTTACTCAATATATTTGGATTTAATTGGCTATTCATACTATTTATATCGTTTTTATGCTTCGCACTTGGGTAAGTTGCAATTCGATGCATTCAATATTAGTTAGCGAAATTCCATTGAAATTGATTACGCAAACAATTTAACGATTTCAAACGGAATTTGGTTGCCACATCATGACGTATACAGTTTCAATTTTTCGTTTTTGAATGATTTATCGGAATGATTTATCGAAATGTTTCTCAATGCATATTAGGATTATAGCAATTGTGTATTTACATCATACTGGCGAAAAGAGCATTCTAGAACATCGAAAGCCGCAGCATTTTGCCCACGATCCACATGATCCATTGCAGTCATTCAAAACTCTCGGATTGAATCTAGGTAACAACCATCGTCACTGACATTATTGTCAAACTTTGCTACAGATTGTACTTCAATCGCTTAAAACGATAACATTTACTTAATTCACTTGAAACGCTCACTCATTGCATGATCACACATTCCTTGGCATTAACTTATTTGTTCGTCACATGTTTTGTTTTTATCAATGCACAATATTTCTCGCACATGTCGCACCGTCGGACTTGCATCATTTCAAAAAACAATTGATGTTTTGGTTTTTACATTCGATTCTATCAATTTTCCTTTTGTAAATAAACATTTTTATGATTTTATTCTGATGCTGAAAATAATTTGCATGGCGTGAAACTGCAACTTTTATTACAATTGGTAATTTTTTTTTCATTTATTTTTCACCTTTTTTTATAATTTGAATCAATTTGATGTGACTGTGGTCCTATTAGAGCTAAAATATTTCACTTCCGTTACAGATCACGATGTGAAACCGATAATTTTGCTATCGCCTGATGTTCGTATTCAAACCGAGTCGAGAAAGCATAAAAATGCATCATCTGACTCACGCAAAAAGAGCTTAATCGATTCAGGCATTGAACTTTTGTTCAAAAAACATTCAAAAAATATTAAGGATGGTGGTGTTATGGCACATCCAATATCATGTGATTATAAATCTTCTGCAGAAATTACCTCGGTTCCAGCTAGCTACGTAGATCGGGATGGTTCAAGCCATCATGGCAGCGGTGCTGCCGATGAGCATCACAAGTGGAAACTCTTCGACACGATCAAAATTCATACGGATAAAAAGCGTTCGGTGGATCCGACCGGTAAAACACATTAAAAATTCAACACTTTCAAACGAATTCATTTCAATTTTGATTTTCAGCCGATGTTCAAATGGGCGAAGAATGTGATGCCGCCCAAATGACAGAAACAACACCAATTTACAAATTGCACAATGATTCGGCGGTGCTTGATCAGCATGGATCACCGAAGAAGAAGTTCCGGGCCATGCTGAGTGGCAACAAACAAATCGATCATTTATTGCACACAATCATCAATTTCATCCTCCGTGACTTTATAGATTCTTGGTTCTTCTCTTTGTCGGATAATAAAGAATTCAGTGAATTTCGTACACGAAATTGCATCGAAGAAAGTGTACAAAATGTTTGTGTTCGAGTGAAAAATATACAATGGATCCCATTGATAACGACGAAATGTGTGGATATTGTGGCGATGCACGCGAGACTTTATCGCAAAGCGAATGCAACGCTTAATTTGCAATTGGATGACACAAAATCCGTATCATCTGCAGGCAGCAATCAAAATTCATTCCAGAATGTGAACTCCTCACCGCAACGCCGCGTCTCCACTAGCAGTCACAAACTCAATCAACATCGGCGCAACAAAAGCGAAACTGATCTCAATTCAAACAGCAACCAAACGGTTCAAAGAACATTTGGCAATTCGAAATTCTACGATTCAACCGATCAAAGCCGAAAGTCGGTTGACAAATCACCGGATGCTGCCGAAGCCAAATTAATCAACGCTTTTTTCAATCAATGCGAATTATACAGGGATGAATGTTTAGATGATCAGGCTCTTGAAGATTACCTAACACGCTGCATGGAAACAGTTTTATATTTTACGATTCCCGAAGAAGATTTTGCTTGTATTCCATTAAGAATGTTTTTAAGTACTTTATTGGCAAATATTGTGTGCAAACCAGTTATCGATATGCTTTCAGAACCAGATTTTCTTAATCTACAAGTTGCCAAATCGGTGAGACATAAGACGATTCATCTTTATTAAATGTTCAGTTTCAATTTACATTTTTTTCGGTTTATCAACAAATTCTTACAGTTGACGAAAGAGCCACCGAGCAGTGAAATATTCCTACGATTATTGCGCCAATGTGATGATGCCAATGAATTGAGAGCAGTTCGACAGCTAATTACTAAGGAAATGGATGCGGTCAGTATCCGAAAATTTTGGATAACATTTCACTGAAAAGGCAAAAATGTTTTGAAACTTTTCCGTTATCATGAATAAGAGATTGAAAGTCCATAGTTTCCAACCGTTTTGGTCGTTTTCAAATGACCTTTCTGTATTGACTAAAGAACTCCTTCTGGATTTTCAGAAATACAAAGATCCAAATGCCGCAGCAGAAATGAATAGTTTAAAATATGCGCAAAAAATGATAGACTTACGTATAAGCTATATGCAAAACAACAAAAGAGAAAGGGATCGTGATTGTAATTCGATGGCCAATTTGCCAATTATACCATTAGATGAGCTTCTGAACAAAGAATTGACACTTTCCTATTATTTGGATTACCTGAGTGTATTGAATCTACAGCGTTATGTGATATTTTATCTATCGGCACGAGGTAATCATTTCTAACGAGAAATGTGCTCTCAAGCATAATTGTATCAAGTGAAGATTTTAAATTGATGTTAATATTTGCAGAATGGAAGGCAACTGTTACCAGATACACAGTTGAACTTCAATCAAATAAATTGAAAGGAGCACGCGAGGATGTCATAAAATTGCTTCGCAACAAAGCCAGCAATATTTATACAGAGGTACATGAGAATCACATTTCACTCGATCAAATTACGCGACTCTAGCATACACGTGCAAATTCAGTTTCATTAATAAAATGACCATCATACTTTTTTTACAGTACTTGGAACAATCGTCATCGAATGCGTTAAACATTGATTCGGGTCTTATTGAAACGCTAAATATTCGATTGAATGACGTCTCATATAATCCGGATCCGCTGTGGTTTGAGTCAATCTGTAAATATGTGTACGAGAAGATAAAAAACGAAGATATTTTCCTAACAAATTTTTACCGAAGTGCGGCATATCGAAAACTGCTCCTGGAACTTGAGTTTTACAGTAATTTCAATGTGGATGGTGAAATTGATTCAACAACGGCCACACAGTTACTCAATCAATGTGAAACTGGCAGCGATAGCAATTCGGGTGATTTAATTTTTGACGATGAAATTGATTTTATTGCATTGGATGGCAATGGCGGTGAATTTATGACACTAAATGCGGGCCAAAAAGCGTCACCAAAGCATCAACAAATGAAAAACATTGAGCCCAATGAATGCTTAAAATTGGATAAAACCACCGAGAAGATCGGCGAACCGGCTCAAACGCCAGAAAATAATTTACTGGATGTCATTGGTGCAGGAGTTAGCAAACACTATCGGTCACACAGCGATTGTACCGGATTGGTTCAGAATATCAATGAAATTCGAATCGAACCGTTAACGAGGGAATCAAATGATTCGCCGATCAATGAGTGGAACAGGAGCAAAAGTGACAACGAAGGATCACCGAAGCTGATCGCTGCAAGAAGTGACAGTCAGAATGACAAAGTGACTTTGATTTGCCCACAGCAACGACTTTCAGCCAAAATCATCAATACAGCTATCAATTGTGAAGGTCAATTTGCCGTTTATGCCATACAAGTCACCGTCATCGAAGATAATCAACAGAAAAGCTGGCAAGTGTACCGTCGGTACTCGCGATTTTTGGATTTGAAGAAACTCTTGGTGAAGCGAGTACGATTCGAATGTTTAATCCATACGTTTAAAACTTGATTGAGCAAACATTTTCTATTTTAGTTTCCATCGATCGCGCAAATTCCATTTCCAGCAAAAAAAAACGTTCCACAATACGCAGCGCTCAGTACTGGAGCATCGCATGACACTACTAAACGAATTTTTGAAAACAATCAGTATGCGGGCCGATGATAACGATGAACTACATTCAATTTTGCGTGATTTTATTGAGCCAGACACCAACGACAAGAAAATCCATGGTGGCGCTGTCATAAGAACGGTAATTTTCAAAAAAAAATTCAATTTATTTTCATTAAGTTGACTTAAAAGCACTTCCAACTAGGCTGTCTTAGATGTAGAGTTTTGCCTGGTTTTCATATGCAAATTGTGTGATACGGTTCTTCTTCTTCTTCTTTTTGCCCATTTTCCGTTCAATTTGTTCTATTCGCTTCTTTATTATCGTCATTCAACTCTTTTGTATGTTACAATTTTCACACTGCAAAAATGAAGAAAGCTAAACAAACTCGGAGTCGATTAATTTAAATGCAAATTTATTGGCTATACAAAAACAGTTATCGCATGAGCCCGATCTGTGTATCTGTTTGGTTCGTGCGATCGCGGTTAATCAAAAATTCATTTTTTTTGTTCTTCTTCGAAGAATCGAAGATTTGAGAGAAGCGCCAATACGAATTGAAATATATACAGAAATATGAAAATACAACATTTGATTAAAAACAATGTTTAACACATAATGACGAGGGTCAAAAAAGGAATTGCAAATTAGCTCTGTTGACGAAAGCAGAGCTGTCTTAAAATTTGCAAGAACTTGTAATATCAAGATGCAAGAAAATCGGTTTTTGGTCGATTGAAAGAGAACATTCCGCAATCTAAAATCATGTCAATTTGAGCTATTTCAATCGAATAATAACCAATTTGACTGTTTGCTTTTTTCCAGATTGAAACGATCGTAAATCCATTTAAATCGGGCATGCGGACGATTAAAAATATGCCGGATACATTAGTTGGGGGTAAAACCTGATTGGAACCACATTGTTGCTGGTTTAAACCTAAGATTTTGATCTAAATGATCTATTTAATTGGTAGGCATGGCGCGAATTTTATTGGGCAGGGGATCAACCAAAGAAACCGCTTTCTTAGATGTCACTCCAATACATCTGGAGGTTCGTTGATCGATTCGATCACTGTTGAATTTATTAAAATTTATGTGCGTTTCTTGGAAATTACAGAACTCATCTGAATATCCCGCATTGACATCAGCTTTAAATTTACTGGATGAAGTGTTTGATTTACAAGCACGTTCGCAGTGGCTGCGCCGCGGATTGATAAATAGGCTTCTAGGTTTGTTTGTGTTCTGGCATTTCTCTCTGAATATACAGTCAAACAGTTGCATTGCTGATTTAATAAAATGATAATGGATCGATTCGATTCGACAGGTGCACCGTGGGTTAGTCAAGCAGCCAATAAGCGTATCACTCAAGCAGCTAAAACCGCAATCGAAGTTGAAAAAATCGAGAATTTGCTAAGTATCATTTTGTAAGTTTCATCATTTCTCTGCATTGATAAAGAAAGTGTCTAACACAGATTTATCCACTAATTTGATTGTTAATTTGACGAACATATAGAAACACCATTTGGCCAGACGGAAAACGATCGAATCAATCGGTCTCACGCGATGAAAACACCAAATTGAGGACACGAATGGCTGCGAAAGTGGCTCTATTCACTTTATTAGCAGGTAATGTCAGTATTGATGATCCAATGAAATCCATTTTTTTCTGGACTTTCAATTTAAGCTTATTTGTGTGGTTTTCAGTGCTTTTTGCAATCATTTTTTTTAAGTATTCGTGCTGTGTCATTTTTTTCATAATATACTAATTAATGTTGTTTGGAAATGTAGACGATTTAAAACACGTCGTTGGATCGGAAACAACGCGTTATGGTTTGTTGAACTGTTTCTCCATGTGGCAACATAAAACATTGAATAAGCGATTAGTACTCGTGCTATTCAATGAAATTCTGACAACACTTTATCAAACTGATGATTTAACGAAGCATATGAGGTAAGTGAAGCGAGCCCAAATCAGTGGCGGCGCTCCCAACGATCACGGTCATGGGAAATTTGATCGAATTATTTGGAATTCTTTTTCGAATGAACAGTGGCAAAATACCAACGCTTAAATCACCGATCTTGAATAGTACAATTTTAAATGACATGCGCATATGAAGTTACCAATTTCAATGGAATCTATTTTGTACGAAACTAATTGTGTTAATTCCAATTGCCGTCTAGTTTTATTCAATTTGGCTTAATGACAAAAATGTGCTATATTTTAAACATTTTATCCATGTATAAGTTTTCGTACAAAATCAGTTGAATCTGAAGAAATAATCTGTAATTGTCACGGCAAAATTTTCATTAACTCATCTTCTTCAAATGGCAAATCTTCTGGAATACGAGATATGAAATTGTCAAAATTTACAACGACAGTATGATGACAGCATCGATAATCTCAATGGAACACCACAGTTTGAGTTCATTTTAGAAATTATCACTGGAATACCTGATCGATTTTAATGAATAAATAAAAAAAAAATTAAACTAATCGCAATTCGGCTCAATTTAAAGACGATGTGCTAATTAAGTGCGATATCATTTTCTATTTATTATAACGCACCGAATTCTTAAATTCTTAAAGAAAGCTGGATAAATGAGGAATAAATTGTGTACATATGAATGTATTTTACTTATGAACAATTTCGTTTTCAAAATTATTTTTTTTTACGGTGTTATTTAGTTTAAGATGCAATTTATTTGATTCTTTTTATGAATGGCATTCAGTTGACAGAATCACTTGTTTAGCAAAATGAACACGATATTTTTATGAGAGAAAACATAAACTTATCATTGTTTTTGTGATGACGTTCTTCGTTATACAAACTAATGAAATCTTCCTCTTTTATTACAAATGTGATTTGATTGTTGAGCAAGGGTTTTTTGAGGATAATTTCATGATCTGTTGTTACTTTATAATTTTCTTTTAATTTGACCAATTTTCAGCCCAATAAACAACACATTGCCGGATCAGCGCTATTCGGCTGCGATTTCCCAAACAAATTTTATAAATGTTCAATAACAATAAGGACTTTTTGATTTCTTATTCATGTTGTTGTGCAATAAAATTTATGAAACTGAGAAAAGTCAAGAGTTTTATTCAAATATTGAGTAATTTAATGGGATCAACTGCAGAATCAAATTGAATTAACAAATTTTCAGACAAATGTGATTGTGATTGAATAAGTTAACGATCGTTTTGTCACTAAAATGTCTTCATCTTCAGGCATTCTAAATTGGGAATGACGTAAGTGAATTTGCCATAGCCGAAATATTGAGATAAACGTCTTTTTACACAGTGAATATATGCAATATCGGCATCGCGTACGCAACTCGTTATTCCAGTTTCGATTTTTGAGGTAATCGGAAGCTGTCTGGTTAAAACTTGTGCAAAAACTTGTCATGATCTAATACTTGTTTCACATCTTCAGTTGGCTCGTTAGCTATTGCATGCGATGTGTCGACGTCTAAATAATAATGTAGTTTATGTGGTTTTTCTGATACATTTGAAATTGATTCTTTGTTGAATTTGTGAAAAAAAAAAACCAAAATGTTTGATTTCTTGATATTTCAGTTGGTCATTTTATTTGTAAGCGTTCCGACGATTTGTACACATGCTGGCGAGAAGACGGAGGTGCTACATGAGTTAGTAGCGGGTTGTGAACATATTCGGTCCACCCATGAGGTGGAGATTTGCAAAAAAACAAATAGAAGAAAATTCCGCGTTACTTTCGTTTGTCTTCTTTCGTTTTCAAGCGATGTTGGGCTGTTCGCCCAGCGGCGAACGTGAGTAAAATAGTTCATCGACGTGAGTTTTCATTTCCAAGAAGGTAAATGTGACTAATAAAAATGTGTGTTGTTTGCATGTGGGCCTTCTTCGTGTTAAATTGTGACTGAACGTTTTCATATCACTCGCGCGCCAGCATGCATACGCGAGCACGATCGCCGATCACTGTAGCCCACATTATCATTCGGTTTTATATTCACTTACCTATGTATATCCATCCAACGCTAAAAGCCAACGTATATTTCGCAGGCAACATGTTTATCAACAACATGCTAGCAAAATCAGGTGCAAGACGGCGAATGTTAATTTTTCGGGCAACGTTTTTTTTTTTTGCACAAACGGTTTTCACCAAAACGAAACTCTCTCACAGCCATTCGCAAATCCGAAATGACATCATCATTTTATTTATATACATTTGGTTAGTTCATCGATAGTACGATTAGTTTTGAGGCGGTTCGTTGCTCTTGGCTTTCTTTTCACCCAAACGATTTCATCGTCTAAATGTGCAAAAAATTTATTTATACACACACCATTTTTATATGGACGACCATAAAACTGCACATCAATTTGTTATCGACACATAGAATAGTCGATGGGAGGTTGTTCATTTCTATGTTTGTACAAATATTTCGAAGAACTTCTCATTTTATTCAAATTGATATTTGTTTTAGATTTTGTGTTGATTTTTCGAAGCAGCAAAAAATGTAACAAATTTTGGCAAATTTACGTACGGTAGAAATGATCCACACACGTGCGTCAATGATTCAAATGAATGGCTTTCGTTATTTCACGTTGCCTGTGTGTGCGTGCGTAAGTAGCACTTAAATTTGCATGTCAACCAAATAATTAGGGTCAATCACCAGCGAGTGTTGTGCGTCGAAAATGGTCCAAACCTAGTCGAATCTATGTAACATGTGAATTGATTGAGTCGGTCATATATATCAATAGCCAAAGCAAAAATTGTATGATATCGCATGAAATTGAATCATTTCACAGGTATTTTCTCACACTTATAACATCTAACGGAACCAAAAGCACTTTCCAAGCAGCGTGCGATCTTTGTTAATATTAAAAAAGTAAATTTATTTAAATGAATAAAAGTCACTTAATCGCTCCATCATTGGAACCGTTTATTTTTTCAAATATTTGTTGCTCTCCGATCGCTGCGATGGAGGAGCGATTGTGATCAGCGCAAGCATTTGTCGCAGTCCCGTCTTTTTCTATAAACGATATCCAATTCAGATAAGTTAATCCGAATGAATATGCGGCCACAAGCAAACAAATTGGGATCGATTCATGTATAAATTATTGAAATATGAATCAAATCAAGCATCCACTTTGCTTCACCATGCTTTTTACGAAATCGCCGAATATCATTTTATTCACCTGTTTAATTACTCGTCTTTCTAAAGAAACACCAAGTGCTTTGCATTTTAATGAGCTGAAGCTTTTCTCCGATATTCATATCGATAACAGCTAATGTGTTCGTTGACTGGTCGGCAGCTACAGTGGGAGTAGTGAAAATAATGCAAATTTTAATACAAGTTTCCCATTCTTGATTTGACCGCACTGTAATTCCTTTTACTTTTACCCAAAAAATATCTATAATACGCAAATTTTAACATGCTCATTTAATATTTATGCAATAAATTTCCTTTATTTAATAAATCGTTTTTATTCTTTCTTCAATTTTATTCAATAATAAAGATTTTTGTTGTCTTAATAATTAAATGTTGCTGCTGTTGTTGTTGTTTTCCTTCAATTTATCGCTAATTACTATAAACTATTTCGTAAATATTATTATTTTTAAAGTGTTTTTGTTGGTTTCTCTTACAAATTCGTTATCATTTTACAATTGGATTCAACACATTTATTTAATCAAGAAAATACAATACATTTTTTGTATGAATGAATCATGAATGTATATGAATAAGCTGGTTGCGCTCAACTCGATGCATGAACTTGTGACATGTATGTGTGCTTTTGTGTATTGCATGAAATAAAAATTAAACTTGGAATTTGGAAACTTGGCATAATTGCGTTTTTTTCCCTCGTGCCTCCCTTTGTTCCGCAATTCACCGACGTTCTGTCTCATTTTGCTTGCTAAACGAAAAAAAAACGGGGCGAAAAACGAACAACGACTTTCGTAAGATCCGCCTTTACCCAAAATTAGAGCTATTTTATTTTGATTCAGTATTTTGATATTAAACAAAAAATTTAAATTCTTAGTTTCGCGCGCTCCAAATGAAACATTTCTTAATCAAATTGTTTCTTCATTATTTTCATTTTCTTTTCTAAAAACTAAATTTTCTCTCATTTCATTTTGTCTATTTGAATTTCATATTTAATTAAAACTTATCAATGAATATTTGTTTGCCTTTCAAATGTAATATTTGTAAATTAAGTAGCTAAATGAACGATCAATCCACTTGTGTTTGCATTCATCTGTTTCATTTATTTGAGAGCAACATTTCAATCATTGATAAATATTGTTTTCCGCTGTGTTTTCCCAGTTTGCTCTCATTCTTTCTTTGCTTGACGTATGCGCATTTCAAAATGTTCGTCTCTCGTCGATTCTATTTTCCCATTCCACTATTGCTAAGTGTTTTACATGACTTGAAATATTGGAAATTACCATTTTCTTCATTGAATTTTTCGTACTTATTTCAATGAAAATTGCTGATTTTAGTGTTGCACTTCAAAGTCCATTCTATGAATGAATTGCGATCGTTTCGACTTTTTATTTTCCATCCGTTGGTCTGTTTTTTTTTTTAACCGTAAATCTTAGTGTCTACGTCCTACATGTTATACACTCATTTAGCTATGGTACACTCTTTTTCTTACATTTTTCTTGGCATTCGAATTAAAATTAACAGAGACTTTTCATTTAGATTTTTCATCCATCAATTTTAAAATAAAAAATCAATGCAGTTGTTTTGAGAATTTCGTTTTGTCTCCCGTTCGACAAGACCATATCATTGTCTGAATGGTACAGACGCTGCACACCGTCGATTCGTTTAGAGCTTCTGTGTAATTTCCATTTGTTTTTTTACTGAGTTCTAAATACAAATTTACATTTCACGTATTTTAGTGTGAGATCTTAACCTGTATCATATATAACATATTCCATTTTATATACGGATAATTGGATACGCTGTATCGCAATGTACCACATAAAGTAAAAATGCATTTTCCATGTGTCTGTGAGTTTGTTGCTAAAACAGTAAGCGTTGGCTCAAAAATGGCATTTGCCTTGGCGAAATTCGATTTGGAATCAGCCGTCGTCTATTCCCTGTCTTTTGCAAAGCTTATTTATTGTCCCTTGTCTTTGACACCAGCACCGACGCCAATGCCGAGCAAATGCTCGCCTGGAATCATGCCGCCGGGACCGCCCGGTTGGTGTGCATAGTTTCGAATATTATGCAGTGATATCAAATTATTGGGGAATGCATTATTGACATTTTGCTGAACATTTTTGGTTTGGAAATCGTAGAGATAGGGTCGTTGCGCCATAACTGGATGGTGTCCAAGTGAGTTCAAATGCTGCATTGCATTGATCGGTGTGAAAGCTGATGCTGAGGTGGTTTTGGTAATCGATGCACCATCATAGCCCGGGGCAACGGATGATGCGGCCGCAACAGCGGCAGCAACATTCTGTGCGACCAAATGCTGTGCTAAATTGGTTGCATTTTGACGTGAAATCACTAAATCCTCGCCATTATCATCATTATTGGTGGAATTGCCGTTTGCACCGGAACCATTCAACCTATGATGATCATTGATTAAGGCTCGATGTTGGCTTTGCAAGTGATCACTGTTGTTTTGCTGAATTGAGAAATCGTATTGATTTTGCTGTTGCTGTTGTTGTTGCTGCTGCTGTTGATGTTGCATTGCTTCGGCCATATTGGCGGCCGAATCAGGACTGACTTTGGGCCAATACGGATGTTCGGCACTGATCGGGCCATTCGTTGAGATATTCAGGTTGCGGTTCATTGCGGCCAAATTCAGGCCAGTTGGAATCGACGGCCGCTTGTCAGGGCGTTCAGCATGCTTTTGCATGTGCTTTGACAGATACGTTTCCTGCGTATACGATTTGCCACAATACTGACAGATGTGCGTTTTCAGGTGCTTCGATTCCTTGTGCTTTGGTATGTGCTCGAGAAGTGCAGCTTCATCGGTGAAGCATTTATAGCATGAGTTGCATTTGAACGGTTTGTCAGTCTGATGGCAGCGTGAGTGCGACTGCAAATTCGATAGCTGAGAGAAGGCCTTTTGGCATCCGGGATGACGGCATTTGTACGGTTTATCGCCGGTATGCGTGCGAATGTGTTGCTGTAAATGCGACAATTGTGTGAATTTTCGCTGGCAAATTTCGCAACGATACGGCTTAATTCCCAGATGGATGCGGGTGTGTTGTGACAAATAACTGGAATTTGCAAATGCTTTTGAACATTGTGTGCATTTGTATGGTTTTGCTTCGCGCATCTGCAGCTGTGAGTTTAAATGAGGTTCGCCACCATTTCCCTTTGAATTGTTGAACAACTGGAAATAAAAATTGGAAACGAGAGAAAAAACCAATTATTACATAATTCGTAATATTAATTGAATTCATAAATTCATTACTAATTAAAAGTTATTTTGGTTTTAATTTATTGTTTGGAAACATTTTATTACGTTTGGCCAGACTAAAAACATCCGGTGGAAAAATATGAGCGATTTCCTTCGCGAACAACGCGAAAAAAAACATATTCGAATCAAAAACCGCATACAATTTGCAACTCAAAAAAACATATTAAGCATTTTCGTCTCATCCCACTTGGCCAGGCCAGCGAGCCACGCAAATAAAACATGAAAACTGTAGAGAAACATTGGGCAAAACAAGAACTACACGTTATGAATATCAATGATTTGCATTTTGTTCATAATCAAAATATTTGTTTCATTTGCATTTCATGTTTTTATGGCACGTTTTGCCAAAAATAAAATCATATTCCCATCGAACAGCGATGCAAATGGGCTAAAATGTCATAAATTGTTAAAATTTTGGCTTAAACTTATTTATAAATGCTTTGCGCTCTTCGTCCATGTGTGCGATTGAGTGCGAATTTTTTTCTACGCGCAGTTTTTTTATTTTTGTTGTTGTATTGCATCTGAATTATATAGTTCACATTGATGAGAGATTAAAAACTCATAAATATCTGCTAATCTATAAATTTTTGTTTAATACCAAATGACGGAGAATGATGTGCAAATTCGTAGTTCTATCAAAGCGACAATTAGCTTTGTATGTTCGATGTTTTACTGTAAAACTTTTATACGAGTCATAAATCATAAATGCCATAAGACAGATTAGCGATTCTTCAAGTTCTATGCGATCAATAGTTGGGATACATAAAAATACGAAATCGACTCGCTTTTTTAGAGCATTTCTATCAACATTCAATAAACGAATCGACTGTGATTATGCTCATGAAATCATTACTCGAATATACAAGTAAACGAATCTTATCACATACATTGATAGATATCATATCGGTTATCATCAACGCTAGTTTTGTTGATTTTATCCCTCCATTATGTCAGATTCAATCGTCTCCATATTGAAACTAGCTTTTCATTCTCCTATTTTGATTCAATCACACAAAAGTACTGGACGCATGAATTGTATGAGGTGTATCCATTAGATGAAGTGCCAATGACGAATTCGAATCACTAATTGAATGTTTGACAATTTCCATTCATTGTGAAAAATATAGTCATGTATTCGTCATTCGGGTATTAATTGACCGAATACACAGCTGAAAGAACCGAAAATAAATGCCAATAAAAGAGTGAGAACTGAATATACACAAGGAATTGTGAATAATAAGCAATAATTGCTACAACAAACAGATTCTCTCCGTCGAAGAATGCTGATTTTAAAGAAATAAGAATAAGAAATTAAAAGCTATAGAAAAATTCGATGCCATTATAAATTCTATCTATCCATTTATTCGTTTGTGTGAGTTTCGAAAAAAATCAGATTGCGGAATGTTGCAACGGTTCAAGTGACGTTGGCTTAAATCGATGTATTTTAATGGAAATTTAAGAGCGACAAACGTCCAAACGAAAGGTAAACATTTCATTGATCAATATTTGAATAGTTTAAAATCTCGTTCTTCATATCTTCCTTTTGGCTACTGAACATAGCCGAGCGCACCACTTCAGATCGATGATTACGGCTTTGTCGCGTAAATTTATTCAAACGGTTGGTTATATCATGGTGGCATATCGCTGATAAGGCAAATCAATCGATTTGCGGCTTATATTTCTCGATTGAATGCGGGCGCGCATGAAATGCTGCTCTGTTATTTTTTTCGGTAATCCGATCTCAGTGTGTGCATTTTATTTGCTTCGTCAAAAAGCGATACTTTGGCTTGCAATACACTGTCAAAACGCCTGACAATCGCAAATACAGCACAGTTCAGTGAACTGCAAAGCAAATTATCGCGATTGCGATTCGCATATTTCTCGGACTCTTGAGCCGAAGATCATTTCTAATTTTCTACATTTTATCGCCAAATCAACTGCAAAGTGATGAAAATTAAATGAATATTCGCTTGATTTCATGCGAACGCTCTTAGTCGACAAATCGATTTGGCTGCCGTATACAGAAACGAGCTCTAGTTCATTTTCTAAACATTTTCGTATGCAAACTATTCGCGCTCGGACCCGTCTCACGCTGAAATTACGCCTGTGTGTTTGTATTTGTGGAAAAGCGAATCGAAGCCATCAGCAATGTAAATTGTACTTTGTGCGTTTGTAATGGCGTAATTAAAATGCAAGTGATGTAATTTGGTAAAGTCGATTCGTACACGATACACATGCTGAAACTGCTACGCCAATCGAATTGACACACATTCCAAGTAAAAAAAACATGTTATACTGCATGCAATTTGTATGGCAAACACCTGTGAATGCTCAATAGATAAATCATGCGTTCGCCTTTTTTCTCTGGCTCTCTATGTACTTTTTGTCTGAATCATTTGACTCTCAAATTGATTTCATGGCTGAAAACCAGAAAAACAACGAATTCAATAAACACTTTCGTGCTATGGACCAGAAAAAAAGAAAGTTTGATATGGCTTTTTGGATAACTGACTTGGAATGCTGACAACTTTGACGTTTGAAAGGGTTCAAAATGTCATCGAATACCGTTTGACAGAACACCTTCAGTTGCCATCTATTAGATTGGCGTCATCGATCGACATTTATATTCATTTAATAGTCGTCAACAGTGTGCATTCTCAATCATCTGAAATTTGACAATTCACACAGAATTCTCATGCGACAAAGGTCGCAGTTTGCAAAATAAAATAGTTAGCTTTTAGAATACATTTGTATTGTGCATATTGAGATAAAAACTCTGAGAATAATTCAAATAAAATCATGTGCGAACCGCCAAAAAAGGCAAGTTTAACCAATTTAATGAAATTAAACGAAATTAAGTTAAGTCTTAGAATTTCAATGTATTTTCAATTGTGAAAGGTCTGTCGCCGTGAAATCCCGTCGGACGCATTGATCTACATGTCATTTGTACTTGGCGTTGACGAAGAGCGTCTAAATCGGATTATCCTCGATCGAGATGAAATCCACAAGCGTTGGATCGATGCCATCGAGAATCGAAAGCAATTCCTGAAATGGCATAACCCAGAAAATGCCGAAATCAAAGCTGAATTTAATGCGTATAAATTCGATATGCTGAGCCTTTTCAACGGAACCGGTACAATCAACGCATTGTTCTTCAACTAAACGCACAAATCCCGTCGAAAAATCGCAAAATGCAAACCACATCAGAACCATTTCGATTTGAAAAACCATTTGAAAATAAAGTGTTTCAAAAATCTCGAATTTGTTTTTCTGTATTTGAGTGTGTGATAGACGTTAGTGATTCTTTTGCCCTATATTTTTTTGTCATGGTGACGATGGAAACATTTTCGAGTGCTCTTAAATCTGTATATTCCATTGAACTGCTGGGCATCCAATTGATAATCCACATTCCAATGAATTCCAATAATTACGACGTTATTTCAATTCCCATTTCGACCGATTTGGGTCTCGTTCACTTTGACATGCTTCAGGTAATTGAGTAATAAATATCTTGTGTTTTTCATTTTGCGAATCGTTTAGGATATGTTACAAAAGTTGCGTTTGTATGCCACCTCTTTCCTCTGTCATTTCGTCTCAAATTTCGCGCAACGAATTTAGCGGACGAGAAACAAAATTTGGATACGTATAATTTTATGCATTGTAAGTCGCGAACACATATAATTTGTACGATGGTTCACTTTGTGATTCGATAAGTTTCGAGAGACGTCGCCGCCGATGGCTTTCGAATTTTTGCATACTGTCCGAAATCTATCATTATATTAGGATTGATGTCATGAAATGGGCAGCATAGAAACAAGCCAATTTCATTACGTTCAGCAAAAATGGCGATTTGAATGCTTTACTTTTTTAAACAGGTAAATCGTTTCTTTATTCAAGCATCTTTAAAAATGGTTTAATCGCTTAACTTGCAAGTAATTAATGGAATATAAGAGTGAGTTGAAGCGGCCAGGTGCGCTGTTTAAGGTGCGCAAAATTTTTAAATTGTTGGTACCTCAATTACAGTGCTATTTGCTTGCGCACCGCATCATTTTGACAGAATAATCAGTTGAAGTAATTTTCCATTTAAACCGGCTCGAGCTGAAACACTTTTTCGAATAAATCGAAATAATTATAATTATAAATGTGGAGCCCAGAGTAATTGTAATGAATAAAGTAATTAAGAAATGAGTACGATGAATTGTTTGTTGGTAGAAACTATTGGAATGAACCGGCTGTAATTAGCATAACTCAAAAATGTGATCACGATAGAAGCCGGCATTTTTTCTCAATTTGGTGGTTAAGTGCCCGTGAATTTACCTATTTGAATAATACTTGAGAGCATAAGTTTTGCTTGTTCAATGGGCCATTGTCTTCAATTTGCTCTACCTTTTACATTTTTAAGGAATATTTTCCACCGAGAAATTCTTCTCCATGAAAAAAAAATTCCTTCCGACGTCAACGAGAATATCATTATCATTATCAATTTCAAAAAGATCGTTCGAAATCAGTCATCATCATTATTTGCTTTCGCCAAGCATTTAAACACACACCAGCTGAAATTGGTGAAAGAACGTTGACATTGAGTAAATATGCAAATATACATTTTCCTCATTCTCGTCATTTGAACGATGAAAAGCCATTTAAAAGCGAAAACAAATGATATTGTTGATTCGAAAACAACGGGATTCAAATGAGAGAGAAGCGAGAGGGAAGATACGCAGTTTTAGTGTGTTGCATATATTATATACCTTTAAATATTTGGAAATGCTCTAAGTGTGTGTTGTCGCGTCGCATCGCGTTGAGCGCCCTTTTTTCAATATTCTGCTATGTTTTTTTAAATTATTATCCAAAAACCGGTTTTTAGATAACACGTTACTCACTCAATCAGCCGAAAGGTGCGTGCACGCACTTCGCGAACAGCAATCTACTGTTTTCAAACAATAAACAATTATGGACCTAAGCGAAACAGCAGCAACGGAAACAACAATTTGTGATGGGATTTGCGTTCGGAAACAATCGCGTATCAAAAGTTGTCATTGTTGTATTGGAGCAAAGAGCTGATTTGTGCATTTTTTCTGTCACATTTCATTCATCATCTGAATTTGTTTGCATTTAAATCATGTATTGTGATAAAAATTTTTGCTCTTTCTGCGTTGCTCTCATACACTGCATGTGACTCTATTCGTTCGAGCTGGTTCAGTGTTCATACAAAAATCCAATATTTATTTGTCTTTCGTGTTACTCATTCTTCTTACTTAACTGATCGCTTCCCACTTACTTGTTATTGTTTATATGCGAGAGTGCGATTCGCGCGTGCGTGCGACAACGGTTCAATAATTTATGAAAATTAGTTTCATACAAAAAAAAAAAAAAAAAAAAAAATGTAAAGCTGTGCGTATTATAAGTATGTTACAACGACCGGTATCACGTTTTTTATGAGTATTTTTTGTTGCAGCCACTTAGTTCTTGTAAAACTAGTCGCAAGCTTGGTGGATTTGTTTGTTTACGTGAAACTTCCATCGCATGGTATTTGGCGGAGAACTGTAGGACCGGGCCACTATATCCAACTGCATTTGAACGATCAGATT
This sequence comes from Obolodiplosis robiniae, assembly GCA_028476595.1. Lineage (NCBI taxonomy): Eukaryota > Metazoa > Arthropoda > Insecta > Diptera > Cecidomyiidae > Obolodiplosis > Obolodiplosis robiniae. Next base: position 23,887,539 of record CM052015.1, read on the forward strand.
GGAATTCAGAATGATTTTTAATTACCCACACGTAAAATGTGAGGAGCGCACGCATACACCAAACTGTGCGTACTGTTGAAAGTCAACAACTCAATTTTTATCAGTTTTATTTTCAATGTGAATTCAATTCCAGTGGAAGAATTATCAATTCCGATAAAGTCAATAAATTAAAACAGTTGAACGTTTGCGATTTACGATGTCGAACATAAACGTTTAGATGTTGTCTCGCGGTTTATCGATGAAATTGGGGAAAAATATAAGATAATCGAAATGAACTTCGGCGACATCGTGTCATTTGTTTGTTCGCTTAGACATCGACATTTCTATATGGTCGTATTTATTTATAAATATTACGTGGTTTATTCGATTCTGGCCAATGTCTGACGGAGTTGAATAGTTTTTCGGTTCTCTTCACCGTTATTGTTCGTCGTCTGATTGGTCGCACTTCGGATTTATTACGTGTTTTCAACCCGTTTATGAGAATTCTTATCGTTACCTGAAACCGCGTGAATATTTCAGCTGCTACCAGGGCAATCGAAGCATTTCTCATTTGCATAAAATCCAAATAACAATTATGTGAACACATAAAGAAGTGTATTTGTTAGGCCCATTCAACCATATTGTGCATATTGTGTACTATGTAAAACTTAATACATTCTATTTCATTTCATTTCTTTTTTTGTTCAACGACTTGATCTATTCTTGACGATTGTCGTAGATATTCTTAGAAAAATTTACATAAGGTTCGTCGATTTGATGGGAAAGGGTGAGTGAAACAGAGCCAGCCACATTGCTTTGGCATTGCGTGTGAGCGAGTATGCGAATCGGCTTGAAAGCCCAATGTACGGCATATGGAGTTATTGTTATTTGTGTGGTTTTTTTTGTTTGTTCGGCAAGCTTTCGATTTCTATCGAATGCGGTAATGAAAAGAACATAACGATAAGGTTAATGTGAATTTTTATGGTGTAGATCCGCTATCCGCGAAACGCACAAACCAATATTTCACTCGCATCGAAAGTAAAACGCGCTCGTTGGACAATTCAATGATTTCAATTCGGTAACTACATTTCTCACACAATGAAGAAATATAGACGATTCTTCTTACAATTGGCTCGATTGATCACGTCGTGATTATATGATACACATTAAAATACACGAATCAAATGATTAAATCAATAAAAAGTCCGGAAAATGAGAAAGATTTCAAAATGGAATGAAAGCAAGCGTAAATTATCACAAATGTCTACGCTGTGATGAACTCAAAGGTCAATGCGTATTTCAACGCAAAAAAAGAATAGAACTGCTACACATGAATATCGAGAATAATGAATAATGAATAAGAGCACGAGCATCGTGCGTTCCAAACGCCATAGTTTTTATCAGTGAAAGATTTTGAACCGCGCTAAGAATTCCAACTCATTCATAAAACGAAATGAGTGAACCGAGTGCAAATTTTACCGCCACTGTTGCTGTTGCTGCTTCAATGAAAAATTTCAAGCGAAATTAAGCATGCAATCCGTTGAAAGCAGAGCGAGACATGAGCGAACAAAAAATATATATGATAATTATATGGAGAATCGATGGAATTGCGCAATTTTCCCGCTGAATTTCTGGAAACCGAATGGCACGTTAAAGTCGTGACATTTAATTGATTGATGTTCACAATATGATCATAAATTTTTGTGTCAAACTTGAGCGGGTTGCTTGCACATTTATCGCGGCGCACACATAGATAATTCGCAGATTTCACGAAAGCAGGCAAATTGACGAAGCTCACATCGTATCGCTGACAATGAAATCATATAACTGTCAGTTTGATTACATCCAATCTGGGTATGGTTGCGCAGCCACACAGACGCAAATCCATCACCATTTTGCGTGTGAATGTGTGATACGTTAAGCACGCAATTGCTTTCGATTAGGTCGATTTGCTTTTTGGCAATGAATGTGTTATAAATGCCACAAAAGTCTGATGTCTGCCTAATTCGACTTTATCTCTGTTCGAGAAAAGAATCCTCAATGATTTAGTGGTCCTGAGTTTTTTTTTTTTTTTTGATTCTTGCGCGCGGTTTTCACCAGAAAATTCATTTAAAAGCAAAATCGTGCAGAGCGAAAGAAACACTCATTTCGCTCATGCAAATCGATCAGAGGATAAATAGTTTGTTTCCGATGTAGCTGGCAGGAAGAAGCGTGTGACGCGTCGCTTGGAACGAAAAAAAGAATGGATCGGCTTGTATATTAATTTGAAAATAAAGTTATTAACCAGACATGGCCTTTATCAGATCGCCTCACATTCTATCTCTCTCGTTCGCTCGCTTAATGCGCCCAGCATGGCCGGCGAAACAGCACGCAAATAAGCGATATCGTCGCTTCGGCCATTTCCAACACTGTTGCAAAACATTTCTATTCAAGAGTGAACGAGAAAAAAGTAAAAATATAATTTATAATTTCGATTCAGTGGCGCTTGTTATATGCACTCTTTGTCATATCGTTCCAACGGCAAAATGTCGAATTCGTGCATTTTCAAGAGCCGCGACGCTGTTTTGGGCAATGTTCAATTCATTTTTTTTTTTCGTTGCCTTCCACCAAGAGAAGCTCACACATACACAGAGACATTCAGGTTACAGTGTGCCCGTGCTGTTTTAGTTTTTATTGTTCATTTTTTTTGTCTTCTTCTTCCGCCTGTAAAGTATATGAGCGTTCTCCGACAGGCTCAATCCGAGTTGCGTGTGTACTACACATTATCATACGACGTTCGTGCAAACGCTTGTAAGTGTGTAGTGGAAACAATGCAAAGTAAACGTTAACATTCATTTTTTCTCGTTTATTCGCTCTCCTCCTTTGTTTATATTAGTAATGTAATAAAATATATTTGACATGCTGCACAGACTATTTGGTATTTTACCGTTTGGTTCAATGAATTTTGTCGCGATGGGAATAGCAGAGGAGCGACTGAGACAACAAATGACCCGAACAATTCATAATGAAAATTAAGCTTTCTTTAAACGAGAGAAGAGAATGAAAAACACATTGAGCAAGCCGGTTTGCGCTGCGTCTCTCTCGTAATTGTTGCAAGTTCGCTAAAATTCATGTTAATGCACGATGACACATCATATTGCGCTGTTTGACTTCAGCAAATTCTTTGCGAATTTTCAAGCGAAACAAAAAATGGTTCTCTTGTTTCAAATTTGTTCGGATTTGTTTTTATCACGTTTTGTTCAACGACCAGTAAATTGCTTGTATCCATTCCACGAATAACGACTTCGGTGGTCAGTTAACACACATACACAAAATTTCATCCGAAATTTAGTGTGAATGTACACTTGAACGTGCCATATCGGAAACCAAAAAGCGAAACAAACTCTCTCACATAATTAGACACAAATCACATGGAATGATGGTGTTTCGGGGACAACATATAAATGACCGTTGATTTACTTGATTTGTTATATAAATAAACACTCGTCAATTCGCTGCAACTTTGCCTAAAACTCAAGCTTTCAATCAGCCACAAAGGAAGAATGGCGAGCAAAAATTTGCATCATATATCTCTAGCTCAATATACATTTATTATGTTAATAGATTTTGATATGAATAAAACGATTCGATGTACGGCTATGGTTTGGTAGCATTACGCGCGCGAGTTCACTGCACACGTTCGTTTCATGTGAATTTAGCCAGCTTCATCGCTTGCTGAATACTGCTTACGTCGCAAAATAGAAGCAAAAAAAAACACAAACTCTGTGTCCAAGTGTGCAGACAGTATCGTACATATGACACACATCAGCAGCAGTCGCAGCAACAACAACAACAAAAGCAACATCTAAGCAAAACAGGCATGCAATAAAAAAACAAACGCCCGAAAACAAGATAAATAGAAATCATGAAAATGTATTCATTCGACCCACTTCAATCAATTATATGTGAATTTGTTTTTTCGAATGAAATTCATAAATGTCGTTTTATATTTCAAGCAGAAAATTTTAATAAATATATTTTTCCTTTTCGGTTTTTTTTTCTCTTTCTCTCATCATGACTTCGGTGCGTTTTTGCCATCTCGAATTGCTCGAAACAGGCTCCAGCACGTTTGACGAAGAAAAGTGATACAAATCATTTTGAAGTATTCAAAAAAATATGACGATGAAAAACAAAACCGATTCAGCTGACCAAAAATGCATGGGATTTCTATAGAATCGGTAGTTCTAGATATTGCTTCTTGGATCGACTGACCTTACGGTAAAGCTCAATTGATGTTGCCAAAGACTGAATTAGTAGGTACAAAATCCACCACTGCATTTACCAAATCTGCTTCTTGGAACAATTAAATTTGGTTGAATTGTTGTTTGGGCCAGTTTTGATATCATGAAAACTCCAAAGTTCACAAAAATTCAAGCGAATGCATCAAATTGCAACCGAAATTATGTGGTTTTGTGAGGGCAGGCACTATCGCTTGAAAGCGATCTAAATATGTAGTTTGCGTTTTTCATCCACATTCATGAGGGAGAGAGAAAGAGAGAGATAGAGAGAGAGAGAGAGAGAGAGAGAGAGAGAAAAGAAAGAAAGGGAAAGAGGGAAAACACCGGAGAAACGAAATAAAGAAATAACAAAGCGAATGTAACGTAAATTTACCTGTTAGAGTCGCGAGATGGAAATAGAAATAACAAACAAAGTAGCCTCAATGCAGCGATTGAATGTGGCGAGAGAGTGTGAGCTCTTTTCGGTTTGCATGTGTCATTTTTATCAATTCGCATAAATCAACACACTCACAGGAGAGTGAGAGAGCACCGGGCTCCGGCTGTAAATGCTGAGCAAATTAATAGCGTCCAACAACGCAAATTGCGTTCTCTGTTCTTTGCTGTTTGCGTTTGGATTTATTTTCGGTGTTAAATTTATTTTTAATGGACAAAGCTGCGTTTTGCTTTTGTCGATTCTTCAGTTGAGAATCCATGTGCCGACACTAATGCAATCAAATCGTAACAAAAGAATCGTTCCAAATGCTTTCTGCTCGGTTCTCTTTTTTGTTGGATTACGTAAATTGATGCATTGTGCGCAAATCCAAAGAGTATTTAATTTTCGGAACTTTTTTTCTGCAGTTCGGAACCACTTCACAAAAATCGTGCCAAAGCTAATTTGCTTTTTCGTTGAAATAAAAATATGAGGCAGAGAACATATGAGACACGATGAAATATATCAGCTTAGATGGAAAAATTTGCCGAAAATAACCGAATTCAACTACCGCCAACTGGATTGGATGCACATAAAAGCCGTATCTTTTGGAAATTCAATGTTCTGACTTTCAAAAATTTCCAAAATTTGAATGCTAATATGTATTAGCCGCAGCACATCGAAACACCCATTCAATATATGTAGTTTATATTGCTCCGTAGTGAATTGTCTTCCATTTAGCATAATGGACAAAGCCGGTCGTGTGTGTGTGTGTGCGGATGCATGTGAAATTGTAGTTCATTGAATGAGTGTATATTTTGTTATTTCGTGGAAATTAAGGTAAATTGTAGTCGCGGGTGAAGTTGATTTTGTATATCGAATTTAGCGTCAGTAACGATGCATGGATCTGTGCGCCCATCGATTCGAGTTAAAGTAATGAGAATATCAGCTTAAGCGTTCATCAGAGTGCCGTGTGTGTTCATTTTTGCTTCGGTTCTGCTGTGAGTGTCTTCCATTATCCAAAATATGGAAAGCTAACTTGAAAAATGGATCGTATCGCATACGAAGAGTGCACACCGTACGGCACATCAAAATATATATCAAATATTGCTTGAATGCGAATGCACAGGCAAGAGTAGAGTTTTGAAAAAAACGAGAGAAAGAATTTATTCACTGTTAATTCGTGTTGAGCACGAAACACGTTTAACTCAAATTATATTTCATTGTAGTGCATGGTAGTTGAACTATGCGGTCGGTCGCGTCTCTCTCTCGCTCTTTCCTCCTCTCCAAAGACTGCTCGATTCAGTTTCATTTAGAATAAATGATATTTGCATTCGGCGCTAGCTTCTGGCATTTAAAGCGAAAGCAATCGGCACTTATCTTTATTTCAATTGAATGGAAACAGATCTTTGCATAATTTTTGCCAATATCACCAAAAATGGAATGAATGATGAAATGGAAAACATTGTGTAAACATTGAATTATTATAGATGCAGGTTTCGAGCGAGTGTCAGACCACATGTCTATATGGCCTAATGATCCATAGAATGCTGCAATTTCGACGCCAAAAGTTATCACATAATCGTCATCAGGTAAGAATAAGCGAGCGAAAAAAAGAATGCCAAACCAGACTCTATATTTGGACACACTGGTACACCAAAATCGTGCAGTAAGTAGCCAAAGTGAAAAGTTATTTTGCCTCATAAAAATGTATGCTTCCATAATTAATATGTCAGCTCAGTTGTTGTTAGTTAATTCTCAATGTGTAGTTTTTTTCCGTTCGCTTCTCTTAAAACATTTTGCACCGGTCTCATTGAAACGGCAAAGTATTCAAGCGAAACAAATCGCCACATATCAACATGTCAATGTCGAACCGGCAGCTCGTTTTACTCTGTGTACACGAATTCGAATCCTCTCTCGCAATATATGTATACGTGTGTTCGCTTCTTCTAATTGCAATCGAAACATACATATAAACACACCGCCACAGCACGCCGATCCTATAAGCGCTTAACTGTCTCGTTGTCAAAGTGAATGCAAAAACAGATCCCAAGTTAATTATACATATAAAACAGCAGCAACAGCAGTACGGTTGCCAAGCACGAACAACGACTTAAACTACACTCTACGAAAAAAGAAATATTGCAAATGAAAAAATTCACTTAGGAAATTCATGTTGAAACGGTGAGCTAGCGACACTGGCTTCAACCAATTCCAGTAGCCGAACTAAGGCGCATAAAAAGCAATAGAAACAACATATTTTTTTCACATAATGCGAAATGTGCAAAAACGATGTTTGTTCTCGATGTATTTATTTTTTCTCTCCTCCTCTCTTGTTTTCTTCTCGTGAATTCATGAATCAATTTTATGATTTAGGTATTTTATGTCCTCGCATAATGATCGTAATTAGACAAATGGCTTTGCTTCACTTTTGAACGCGCACAGTCTTTTCGGCAAAGTTTTTCCACCGAAATGTTGGAATTCGCCAAATTACATTCATATTTAATTTAATTGGAGATGTTTGTTGCGAGGAATATGTGACATTTGATGGATGCCAGACGTTCTAGGCATCCGTTTTGCAATTAACTCGGCGCACAGTTCGATGGATGCGTGAATGGCCAAACAACTAGAATGCTGCCAACTCATTTTCCAAATGGTTTTTCCAAATCATGCACAAACAGCAAATCAAATTTATTTGTCAAAAAAATATTCAGCAAAATGCCGTTAGAAAATGTTGCACGCTGCCACGAGAAGCTGAAGTGAATTTAATGATTTTTCGATTTATTTCATTTCATCGATGAAAATGTGTCACAAAGTTTGTGTGATATGATTGAAAAATGAGACAAATTTTCCAACGTAGTAGATATGTCACATGAATTGAATTCCAATATTCTGGGTGCTTCTTCATTCTCTCTCTCTGTGTGTGCCATGTTCCTCGGCAGCACCACAAAAAATGCTTCAATGAATATCGAATTGAACTCAATACCAATGGTTTCAGCTAAGCAATCGGCATTCATACACAGATACGTAGCGCGTGTACACAAAATTTCATGTCAATCAAACAAAAGAAGGGAGAAAAGGCGACAAAAGAAGTGGAAAATGGCATCGAAAATTTATTATGAATTTCCCGAATCAATTTTTTCTCGATATTCGTTTTCGTCTTTTCCGCATTTCGTTAAGCGGGCCGATGGCATTCACTCCGAATCTAATTCAATATTCAGAATTTGGTATTTCAGGCAAACGGCGATAGAGATAAGGTAGGCATAAAGAGTCTACACCGACCGAAAAAAAAATCGATATTTATGATGAAATTTTTTTGACAGTTTCAGTTGCCAACAAAACCGGGCCCAAAAGACGACGACTACGAATGAGTCGAACCGAGAGACATCAAATTCATGGAGTGAGCTAACAGCTAGTAGGTGCTTCAAATTATGTCGCTGCGATATATGTACTATACTATAATAAACTACAGCAAATCTTTTCATTCGGTTTAAAATTCAATAAATATTCGAATCGTTCCATAAATTATCATTTTTCAAGACTTCGAAAGCATTTATCATAATCAAATCTGTGTATGCGTATGACAGAAAGCGCGAGAGCGAGAGAGCGTTTATACGCGGAATAGAATGCATCGCACCCGCATTGAAATAATGCTCGTATACATAATTCTCGTATACGTAAATATTAGTCTCGTTCGCATTTCGTACATTTTGGGCAATTTAAGAAATTTGCATGCACGCGCCCATAAAATATATTCAACACACACACACAATCACCGTCGCCGCACCAAGCAGAAAAATTCGCATTGCTGAAATTGCTGAAAAAATCAATGAACTCGTCACATGGAACACCGAAAAAATGAGCATACAATATTAATTTTTTTCTCTGCCTCTACTGCTGACGATGTAGAACGAGTACATGTAGATTATATTCTCTCTACACCGTTTCGATCGAGTCACACTTATACACATGCATCCCGCAGAGCGAGCAAACATATCTCAATGTTGAAAAAATGTGCTCATCGCATTTTTTTCGGCCGAAAAGAAGCATTTTTTTACTGTGTGCGGCTCGGCTTTCTAGTACAGTGTATTTTTTCTGGTTGCTAACGCGTCGTCTCCATACACGCACACCATCCAACAATCGCACGCACGAACTGCTGTACAGCCGAAATATACAAAAAAGTGCCATAGTATTTTTTTTGCAATTGTTTGCCGAAATACGGGGGAAAAAAGCAAAAACCTATTTTTTCGCTTACTCTCGCTCTCGCTGCCCAACCTTGCTTTGGTTTGATATCAAGCGAATTTGAGATTGCATTTGTAGTGGTTTTGGTATGTATGCACATCAAGAGAAAAATTGGCATGCTTTGTAGTGAGCACGGGAGGAAGAAAAATCGCGAACAAGAGCGAAATGGTTGTATGGAATGCTGTTGAGAACGGGCCTAAACTGTCGATGTACGTGTGTTCAGACATTTTTTTTGATTGGGTTTGTGTGTGTTTGTGTATGTGCCGCTTTCTCACATCCGATTTTGCAATGACATTTCAAAGATCTATTTCGTCGATTTATCGAATTGATAACTTTTGGCTGTTGTAGATACTGCACACACACGGAGGCTTGATCAAGAAACAATTGCCTGATATCTTTTTTATAGCCCAAACACCGTTTCCAATAAAATGATGTGTTATTTTGGTGTAGAATGGAATGGAATGAGAGAGAAGAGTGAAAGAGATTGGGGACGGAAACGATGTTTTCATTGCGATAAACATTATAGGATCGTCTGTTCTCTCGACTTGAGTGGAAGAGTTTCGAGTGCGGTAAAAAAAAATGGGGAATTCTAATCAGCAAATTTGTGTGTGTGTGCTTTGACCCACCGATAAAATTGCATTGAATGTCATAAAAGGAATTTGGCATGAGCAGTTGAGCACACATCACATCAGCAATTGAAAACGGATGCTTTTCTTCAAGCATTTTTGGCACTTTGTTTTCCTTTAATTTCTCAATCGAAAACAAAGAATATGAACACCATTCAACGAATGAACGAAAAAAAATGTACGGAAACAGCGACGGAAGGAAGTATAAACAACTTCTAGGTATTTATCTCTTCATTGAGTTTGCAGCAATTCATTGAGCGCGCGCTTAGAACGGCTGTAGTCTTTTATCTTTCAAGCGAGCCATTACAATTGTGTTTTGGATCCGATTTCTATTTGATTGGCTTGTCGAATGAGAGTTTGCCATTCGATTGTAAGAGCGCGCACTCATATTGATTTTAGCACAAATAAAAGAAAACCCATCGAACACGTCAAAGAACAATAATATTTTCAGTTAAATCACTTTACTGCAAGAAAGTGAAACAATCTTGTTTTCTTTCCATTTCATGAACATTTTTATTGACAAGCAAAATATATTATTATTATTACTATTATTTTCTTTTTCTTATTCTTCTCGTTTTTTTTTCGCTTCGCCCATCTGAATCCGAATAATCTGCGGTGCAGACTCTGCACACGCACTCGGCTCTTGTTTTGTTTATTTTATTGAATTTTCATACTTTCTGTGAATTCTTATATTTTTTTCGCGAATATATGCGTTGAATAAATCAATAAAATTTATGCGATAATAGCATGCGAAGCATGCAATTTCTCTTGTAGATAAAATGTTCATGTTGCGATGTAATCATTTCTAGTCGATATTCACCGATTCAATATGGCGAATTGCATCTTCAAGAGTTCCGATGCAAAAAACAGCACAACAAATCACGCGAAATATGTCCCACATTCGCCGCATAGAATTGAAATATATTGGAAAGAAAGCAAATCTTCTAGAGTTCGATGCATCACTTTTGAAGTGTGCACCGCTCGTCGCACGGCACCATCAAACTAACTGTAACATGGAACGGATTTCGATTGAATTGACTGAATGGAACGAAAACATTATGCCTGAATTATTTTGTTTGCGATTAAGGTTCGACATACGAGTGCATTTTGTGTTGTAATTGTCGTCACACTTGTGACTACATCGGAAGAAGCAGAACAAAAATATATGTATTCAGCATTCGGATCAGTGTTAAAAACCATAACATACAAATCGGCTGTTCGACTTTTTTTCTTTGTTTTGTTGCTGTGAAGGTTCCATCGAATGGGAAATCTCGAACAAAACAACGGAAGAGGTTGTTACAACAACAAAATGCATCTCAGCGCTGAAGGGATTCTCGAATACGAAATTTAATGCTGCATATATTGAAGGGTTGCAAACAATAGAGCATTTCTCTATTAGATGATGGTTTTTTGTATAATGTGAAGAAGTCAATCCGCATAATTGCAAATGGGCTCGTTTTATACTGTGTGTGCGCCTGTGCATCCTTCTATTGGCAAAAAGGAATATTAGTCAATGTTGAATTGGAATCTATGGCACATTATGAATGGTATGGCTGTTAGTGCGCTCGAAAAATACATATCTCTTATGCGAAACATTGTAATCGGTGGCAAGCATAGAGAGGTGACAATAGAAACGAGAACAGAAAAAGAAATGCACGGATAATGAGTCAAATATTCGTATTTCAAGTGCTGTTTTACAGAAAACAAGCACAGATGTAGAGTGAGAGAACTTCATGCCAATTCACAACGCACAAAAGACCATTCAATTTGTATCGATTTTTCTTACACCGATCAAATTGACATGACACGAAAATGTCAGCGATTCAACAATTCTTTTTTTCACTGCATTAAAAAAAATTGATTGTTTCATCATTACATACATAGAAACAACAAAAAAATGGTATGTATTTTATTTGGTTGGATTTCCGCCGATACTGAACTCACTATTTGTCACGCCACTTTACCGCCGCAAGTGCAAATAAAATGTTTTTTTGTCATCTATTTATGTAATAAAGTTGTTCGCATTTCAAAATACTTCTCATCTCTCATGCCGTTCCAGTTGCTTCCTCTCTCTCTCTCTCCATCTTTCTCTCTGTGTGTGATCTGCTGTTCGCCACCCGCAAATGTAAAATTCGATGTGTTTTCTTATCAAACAATGACAACTTAAACAAAAATTTACCATTTATTTGCACAGTGATCGATTGTTTGGGTTTGTAAATTAATTGGAAGCTGACACTTTTGGAAGTGCCAGCTTTCGAAGAACAATGCATGTGAAAAAAACAGACAAATAAATAAATGAGAGAACATATTGTGGTTAATGTGAGCGACACAAAAAGCAAGAAAAATGAACAACGTGAAATAAATATTGCTCCTATGATTCAATGTTCATAAAATATTAGTTTGAACAGTTAGCAACAGCAGTAATTGAAATGTGTAGCGTGCGCGCCCGAGCGCAAGAGGGCGGGAGAAGGGAGAAAGAGAGAGAGAAGAGCCAAAAATGTTTTCCATTTTTCTGTGTCAAACTAACGTATCTATTCACTTAAGATAACTCATAAAGAAGAATGTAAACAACATTTTGTCGTCGAAACGCTCGAACCTGAATCAAATTTATGCAAATCGATCACGGATGCAAATTAACTCCTGTTGATCGATAACACATCGAAAATTAATTGAGCCGAAAAAGTATGAAGAGAAAATGTCACGTTAAAAATGCGTGGAATTTGAAAGAGATCGATAGCAGTGAATAAAAGCGACCGACTTGAAATCGGAATACACATCGAAGCAGCGGCAGCCGCTTCGGCCGCGATTTTCCACCATCAATGCAAATAAATTGAGCGCGATATTATGGGATCATTCGTTTGCGTTATCATTGCCATAATTCCTGGTTTGAAGACAATAAATCGAGATTATTCATCAATTTCAAGAGACATTGGTAGTTCATAATAATGACTGCTCTTCCATTCTGACGAATTGCGCGTTGATAAATCAAAACTACTCAAATTAAAATGATATAATCGCTTGTGCGGCACAACACAGGTTCATGTATTGTTCTGGTTGCCGTTCGAAATTATGAGCATTTCGAGCATATTGATAAGGCTCGGCGGAATTCATTCGGATGTGAATGGCAAACGCACGATGTAGCTGAAAATTCTGTTTCGTGTTTGACATAATTTAACAGCCAAAATGTAGAATGAAAGACAGAAAAAGATGAATTTGCAATTTGCTGTTGAATGTGATTTCTTTGGACAGTTTGTTCTTGCATATGCCATATTCGCGCGCAAACTACTTGTACATTATATTATTATATTCTTCATCGACAGTGGCGTTTTTGTATTTTACTTCAGCTTGCTTGCATGTGTTGCAGATGTCGACATTTTTTCTTGAATTCGAGCGAAACACTGGAGAACGGAAAAAATTATGTATACGACTGGCGATTACAAAACAAAAACGAAAACGAGAATCGGAATAAGCCTGAAAGCGCCTCCGACATAATCGCGTATGAATGTTTTGTATTTGTGCACACTTTAACACATGCAATTCGAAAAATCGCAGTTTCAATCGGCTTTGCTCTCGCTCATTCGGTCGCTCGCAAGCACACGATTCAGCTTTAAGGCAAAGTCAAGCCCGAACTCGAACTAAAAATTACACTCGGCTATCACGGGCCACGACGAACAGTGTACAGCAAACGCTCGTTTTTTGCTGCTCTGTTGTTGTTGTTGTTGGTTCGTTTTTGCCGCGTTTATTTGCACACAGTATGTAAAGCAATAGTATGGAATGCTCAAGAGGCTCTCTTTCAGTACAAACGACTTTTTAGATACATCGTCAAAATGCTACAACCATCGCGTTTTACGAACGCAAACAAACATTTCAATGGAACAAATAAACTCAAATTCAAGACTATGCGATGTCATGGAGCGCGCGAAAATTGCACAATTCCATATAATAAAATTGTGTGTGCTTCTTATGCGACTAAATTGAAACTCAGCGAAATATATATGGCCAAATTGAGAGAGAATTGGAGACGCCAAGCGAATGCAAGACTCGACCACTCATGAGACAGAGTGAAAAAGAAGATTCGCCCGAAATACTTTAAATAATTTTTTTTTTTGCTGCACGAAACTTTAGACGGTATTCGAGCGCTAAAATTCACTGAAAATTTGTCGCTTCAAAGTCCAACATTCAAACTGAAGATTCGCGCTTTAGTTAATGGTTTCAATCTTCTCTCTCTCTCCATCTCTCGTTGAAATTACTTTTAAGTACTCCGCTATATTCGGTTGACAAGCATTTTTTTTTTGGAAATCAAGTAAATTACGGCATATGACCACTAGACGCCGTCCAGTTAAACTGATATGCATATACACACGCGCATTCATTGAATTCACAGTTGCTTGTTTGCTGTCGATTCATCACAATTTTAGTAAGCAAGCCGATAGAGTTGTTTGCTGGAAATTGCAGCGGTGCATAAACGAGTTCTTTTTGTTCTCATTTTCTGAGTACACTGAGGCCGAGTACAATGTTCATTGGATTACACCGTGGCTCGGATGGTAGTTGTGCATGCGAATGCAATGTTTGGCTGTCGCTGTGTGTTTCATTTTTTTCGTTCTTTCTTTTTCTTATGCTCGCTTTTTAACTCGACTACCGCTGTAAAAACGTGATTATTTTCATAAACAGTCAATGATATACCTGTGTGCGAAAAATGCACACACATGCAACTAAATCACACGAAGAGTGACCGAAAAGAATGACTTTGCACAGCGCAAATTCGACCATAGAAATTTTAAAATAAGTCTGTAAAACTCCCAAATAGTCAAGCGCTTATCGATAATAATTGCACATTGAAGACGAACATTTTTTTTCCACACTTTAATATTGTGAGAGAATGGAAAAGAGCCACTTGAACGGCGAACGAACGAGCACAATTGAATCCGTCGAGTCAATTTTGTGGCAATAATCAAAATATCAAATCAAATTTGGTGCTTAAAAATGATCAGAAATCATACAAAATGTTGAAGTGAGTAAAAGGGAGAGAGACACTGCGCTTTCGCATGTATCGAATATACGAACGAATCAGCATAAGCGTAAGTACACAAATCACATGAAAGGTAGAATTTCCAAAAAGGTATCTTTCCATCGCCGTCAACGTCGTCGTATGGCTCGAAAAACTCTCGATTTTCTTATGCATTGAGTGAACGAACAGAAAAAATAGAGTACTTGCAGGCATTCAAGCATTTATATGCTATATAGACTTAGTTGTACATGTTATGATCGCGTCGACGACGGTGACGCTATCACAATCGGTGAATTGTGTGTCGTTCATTGCAGCAAACAGCACAGCAGTTAGAATAATGACGCGCTCACTAACGTTCAATCTACTTGATGGGGCAATGTGTAGAATTTTCGATTTCGATTCATAATCGGAGCGCGTGCAAGCGTACGAAAAAAGAAATCTCATCGCATCACACATATATGCATGGCATATGCTCCGACATCCACAATTTGCTTGGTGTTCTTGCTGTTATTGCTGTTGAAACTTCTAAGCAAGAGAGAACGGGAAAAAAAATAAGATTTTTTGTCTTAGCCTGTGTATGTGAGCGTAGTGTTTTTCTGTGTGCGGCTGCTGTCGATTGTGCAAGTGTTTGGTGTGGAAGAAAACGACAATGCGATTTTTCGAAAACTGTGCCCGATTCCACATACTGACTGTGTAAACTGGCGATGTAGCCCAAGAAAGGGAATGAACGATATAAATAACAGGCCGTTTTATCAAATGGGCTAAAGTGCTGTACGAGCAAATACGCGAATTTACCAATGACACGAAATTATGTTACATTTTATGTCTTTACAAGACAGACAGGCGAGAGAGCATCACAATAGAATACAAGAAAGCACAGCCAACCGTATTAAAGAAATTCATAAAATATGAACATAAGTCGCACACCAAAACCAGCGTCTGATATGAAGCAATATTCGGCACAGTTTTCAAGACTCTTGATAGGTACTGTATGCGAAGGAAGTTTCGGCTATCGTCGAATGTAGAATTACTTGGCAACAACAACAAAAACAGAAAAAATCCATCAATATTAAAAGAAAAAAATGTCGAATGAATGCGCCACCACCAGTTCGATTAGGGGACCCGCTTGACTGCAGCCGCACCAGCACCAACAAAAAAATCGAATTGAAGTTAATCGTAGGAGCATAAAAAATAAGCAACGAATTGATGACAACGGGATAATGTAATGATGATGATGAGGAAAAAATTGCCACTTTTTCGCGCGACGCACCGAAAATGTGAGCACACTCAAATCTCGGCTAAAGCGATTCAACGAAATGCTTGGTGGATTCACAGCCACCGCAAAGCTAAAGATTTACATTTGATTTGCTAACACACTTGTTCCTTATGCGATATTTAGGTGATTAATATCAATATTTTTTTCGATATTTGGTTATGTTTAGCCATTCATCCGATTGCGATGCATTTTGGTTCGTAGTGCATGTTTTCATGCACCGTTTAAACGATAGAACGAACTAGAGAGATACAAACAGGTATATTATTGACATAGCGACGACATTTCATTCGAAATAGTTTACAAACTAAAATAGAACTTTATTTAAAAAAAAAAACACTTTTCATCGATAATGTCTGATTGACACCAAAATTTCGTTTCCCAACAAACTACAAAAATTATGATTTTTTTTATTACAACAGCGTTTTTTTCGGAAAATCAATAAAAAAAGAAAAGACAACATCAAAATGTTCATGTTAAGTTGAGTAAATGTCGTGATTGAATCAATATTTACCTTGGTTTCAGTCATTTGGCCGTCATTGTTGGAGAGCGGTGTCGGCGGTGTCGATGGTGAGCTGTATGCTTTTTGCTCTTGCTGATGAGATTGATGCTGCTCATGTCGGCCAATGTCCAAATTGTTCCTGGCATTCGAATTGCTATTGTTGTTGTTATTGTTGTTGCTATTGTTGACATCATTACTGGTTCGACCGACCAAATCGATTCCGTTTGCCAATTTGTTGTATTCCAAGCGATCAATTCCATGATTTCGCAAATCACTAATATTGAATGGCTTGTATTCGTGCATCAGCGTTGCACGAATGTCAGTGGTGCTCATCGGCCCCAGCTGTAAAACACCTCGTTCGTTCATCGAGCGCAGCTGATCGATCGAACGATGGATGTGACTGTAATCGCCTGGTATTTCAGCCATTAATGGTGAACTATGGTGATCGAGCCCAAAACCGGGCTTATATTCAATCGTTCGGCCCTCCAGTTTAACAATCAACTAAACCGCTCCGCCAAATTTTCTGCTTCTTATTTCGTTTGGGTGTTTCGTTGTTTCACTGATTCACCGCCGGAATGCTATTCAAATTGTTCGTCAACCGGAAATATATTTTTTGAGATAAGTTCGACAAAACCCCACTACTCTACTCTATCCACGTCTGTCTACCATTTGATGGTAATTAACACGTGATTTAAGTTATCAACAATGTGATAATCGTCCAAATACTTTGCTATTTTGATGCCAATTTTTTTTTCTAGCGATTGCAATTTCTTGGATGTTGAATGTGTCACGTTCAGCGGAAATGATAGGAAAGGCACTTTACTTCATGTGCTCCGATTTTATTATATTTTTTTCTTGATAAGCTCTAAAATGTCGCAATAGTTTTCCAAAATTTAACAATAATCTCAAGTCTGTTCATCATTCAACATAAATACGTCGGCACATAAAATTCTACGGCTCCACAATTTATAAGCGCTGAATAAACAATGAGCGAATTTTGTTGATTCAATAACATTTAAATCATTTGGCCAAAGAAAAGAATGTTCTTGATGAATATTTGCACTTATATCGAAACATTTACGTTTTACAGGTTTATAAACATATCGTATCAATCAACAGCGGCCGAAGAGTGCCTTTAATATGCTCCTTTTTTCAGCGACAGAGAAAAAAAAAGAATCTAAGTCAATGATTTTTATGTTCGTGTTTCAGCCACAGCTATTCGTGATTCATGAAAACGGATATTTTTAGAAAAATGAAGACTCGTCGTAAAGCAACTTCACAGACATTTTTCTTTATTGAGAAATTTCAAAATTATATATTTATTTTTTTCATTTGCTATGAATTCACACGAAGACGAATAATTTTTTGTTGCCTTCTGTCTATTCGCGCCACTTCAAGTTTATGTTGATCACCCGCTAATTCACTTGGTGAAAAAAAATTGCGAATCGCATTCACATTTAACAAAATTGATGCGTGCTGCTGATTCGCGGTGCAACTGCCAAATGTTGGATATATTTTTTTAATAGCTTCACAACAGTTAATTTTTGTTGAACACAAACGACGGTTTGATTGTCATCCACAACAAAAAACTTGTGCACAAATTTTTTTAAAAATTTTGATTTATTTCGATTTGCAATTAAATTTGGCGCCAATTTAATAAATTTTCAATTTTCCAAAAGAATTCTAATTTTTTTAAATGCACGTTCCAAAAAAAATAATAATGATTTTTTTCCTCTCAACATTGATTGAACCACCGCCAAATCATTGAATGCTTTGTGCGGCAAACGAAACGAACAACCAATTCAAACCAAACGACCAACGGAAAAAAATGCTCGCATCGAATAATGTGTTAATCATTACGAAGCAAAAACTCGACTGGTTTAAGAAAAAATTGTTTTTGGTCCTCGAAAGGTTTTTTTTCTGTGAGTGTCTCTCTCTATTTTGGTGTGGTGTTCGTGTGCTGCTACTGTTGTTTGTCGTGTGGCTGTCGTCGGCTGTATACGATTTTTTTGTTCCATTCTTCCATTCCACAGCGTTCGTGTAGTTTTTCTGTATGCATATGTGTAGAATTCGAAAAAATTACTACGATGTGTATTCAAGAGTTTTTATGAAAAAATCATACACATTGACACAATAAACGGAGCGGCTTGCTGTACAATGTTGTACACAATTGAATAGCATACACGCGAGAGAGGAGACGCATACAAGCGCTCACCAATACACAGAGCGGCGCATACGGCGAAAACCATGCTCGAACACAAACCGCAACCAATTGATGAAGCTGTGTGTGCGCCAGAACGGGACAGAACGATGCTAGTCTCGCTGCATATCAGCAGCACTTAACTCATTTCAATAGTGACGGAGATCGGAGAGAAGGTTCATGTGGCGTGCAGTATCTGTATAGTTTATGTATGCAAAACATGAGGAGAGCGGAAAAAACCGTCCATGTGTGCGTATGACACAGTGAACGAGAGAGAATCGGTAGCCGATTCGTAGGCATGACAGACAGAGATCGCATCATTGTGTACATGGATGGCCAAATGTCTGTCTGTTGGACGATCGAGCAAGACGAACATGCTCCAAATATACTCAATGAATTGGTTTTTGCTGCGGCACACTTACACATTTGAAATTGCCGTTTTTCTTCGACACACGATCATCACAAATTTTTCAGTTTTTTTTTGTGTATGGGTATTTTTTTTCATGCAATACAACGTAATCACACAAGTTTTGTGCACCGAAATGCTTTGTTGTGTGTCTGTGCACTTTTTTGACTCTCGCTCTTTTTGCCACACACACATCATTGCATTTACAAACACTCGGATACACGAATTCATCACAAAAATATCGTTTTTTTTCCATTTACATTTGAATTGAATGCACGACACAGCATTTTTCCCCTTTTTCCCCATCCGAATTCATTCATTTCTACGCATTTGATTGCATTGATTTTTTATAGCATTCATTTGTGTCGGTACCGGAATTATCATAAACATGTTTTGTGGCCATAAACAGTATTTGGTCCACTCATACCATCGAAATTGTGGCACAATTCGCACAGAGTGTTTTTCGTACATTTGACGCTTTCTTCGTATTTCATCAATTCGCCGGCTGAAGATGTAACAAGTTGCTGTTTTCCTCATCATCTGTAAAGAAGAAAAATATAAGGCGATTCGGAATCGTTGGAAGCGATTCATTCGGAATGGCAATGGAAATGAACTTGATGATTGAAGAATTTTCAAGCAATAAAATGTGTGATCAATTTTATCGTGGCTTTTTTTGTACAGCAAAGAACTTTCGCGTGTAATGTGCATATGAGTGCAAGGGGAGTCGATAGAAAAAAAACAGCCTGAATAAGTGTAAGTAAGTCCAAATAGGAGTCATGTGCGCGCGTGCACAAATACAACCGATTAAACAAAGGCAAAAAAAACCAATTGTGTGTTGATTTGCTGAAAAAAGTGGAGAAAAAATGTAATTCCTTTGCAGTTAGTATGAAAGTAAAAAAACGGATAGAATGCATGTCGCTTAAAGAAACCGAAAGAGATACGAAGTCAGCGTTGAATGCCGCATTTTTTTGGCCGCAGATATGTGTGTGCGTTTGTCTCTCTTGCTTTATGTGTGTATGTGTGTGTGTGTGTGTCGGTTGGCCGTTTGGTTAGGATAAACGCCACATCGCATTTCTCGTTCTGAATCATATGGTTCATGATTTAGTTACTCATTTTTTCGTGTGACTTGATTCCAATTTGAATTTTTTTTTGCTGCTTTTGTCCTGTTTGTTCACCGCATTTTTTCTCTCTCATGTTGAATGGAGAGGGAATTTTGGTTTCTCCTTTTTTTTCTCCGAGCTTGCCGTTGTTTGTGTGCATGGCGGATTTGTGTTGAGACAGAGATGCGTGTAATTCACATTCAGTGAAGTAATTCTTTCCGAATATTTTTTCACCGGCACTTGAGATCGCAAAAGCGAGACGGAAGAGAATTTTTTGTTTGCGCCCTTCGTGTTGTTGAGAGAAAGAGAGAGAGAGAGAGAGAGAGAGAGAGAGTTTGAATTTTTTCAACAACAACAACAACAATACATATTGGTAGACATATAAGGAATTCGGGCATCCTCTTCTAACATAAAGCGCATCACGCATCCCGCGAATGCTACTCTTCTGTCGCTTTCTCTATCGCTTCGTTTTTTCGTTTTTGATGGAGCGCATACAGAAGCTGTTTAATATTTGGAGGTATTTTTTTCAAGTCGGCTCTTCGGAGTGTGTTTGTGTTTTTTTCCCCTTGTCGTCGTCTGGCCTGTTTCGTCTTGCTCCGTACTCGTTGTTGCTTTTTTATGTTTTTCTCTGTTTTATTTAAATAAACATTAATATTTTATTGGTTCTTTTTTGCTGGCCGTCTTCGGAATAAACATTAATCGAAATGACAACATGACCAAGAAGAAGATAAACATGCGTAAATAAATATAAAGATGAAAAACTGTCTCCCGATAATAACCAAAGTCATTTGTTGCGGCGGCTCAAGAGATACGCGGCATTTTTTTTTTTCATCGGTGGACTTGGATGTGGCGCACACGTCTATTTCAATTTTGTAGGCAATTTTTCAAATTGATTTTTCATTTTTTTATCCTCCTTTCTCTTCAAACCTCGGGGTGACGAAGCAGCGTTCATTCTAATCAGCTCTGTCTTGGTCGTCACTGGACACACTTCTTCATAAAAAAAAAAAAAAAAAAAAAAAAACAGTAGTTGCAATGCGAATTCCTTTCAGCTTTTCGCGATGCACGTAACATGGTGAATGTCGAAAATGCAATAAAGTGTCATTGCATGCAACGTACCGATTAAAGTTTGTGGGAAATCGTTTTCATTTCCATTGTGAATCCGACTTTTTTATACTCATATATTTCATATGTTCAAATTTTTTTTCTTCACCAGTCTTTTTGTTGCTGTGATTCTTTGTCTCTTGTTTGTTTGATTTTTTCTTGTCTGCTTTTTAAGCACTGAACGGGAATGTGTGAACAATGTTTACATTTTTTCAATGCGGACTTTTTGCATCGTACGTGTCTCCCATCATTTGAACTTGATTCTTTTTTTATTTGCCACTCAATTTTTTATAGTTTTCGTTTTTTATGCGTGCGCCAACACAGAGAGACGTTTTGTCGACATGAATTTTCACAGTTTCATTCAGATTTACTACGATCCGCTCGATTTACAGAATTTTATTTCAGCGATCATGCGAGTGACCGGTTTTGGAGGTGTTCCTTCGAAATGTACGATTTTGCCATTGATAGCTCTTTTACTCTAATTATTTTAATTATTTTTATGCAAATCGAACCATTTTGATTTTATTGACATTTGATTCTCAGATTTATTCAAATACAATGGAATTCATTTGCTATTGGAACTAGTTTCACTTCCATTTTTTTTTAATTGACAAAGCATTCAAACAAAATCGAAGATGGTTTTTACGCGTCACAGTTGAATTTTATACAAATTCAATTTGCAAACAGCACAAAAACTTACTAAACAGAATTGTTAAATTGTTTCATCATGACAAAATAATCTCGCGATAAGCGATTTTACCTTTTTTTTAATTGAATACTTTCATTAATTGTTGCTGAAACATTTATCTCCTCATTTTGTTACGTTCTGCGAAAAAAAACAGCAACAAATGTTGAGCCCCGGTTACGATTCTAGGAATCACTAGAGGTTTCATATTCGAATCGTTTGGATGTAATGGAATCGCCATACAATTTCAAAGAAATAAATCATTTGCATATTTAAAAATGAATAGCATTTGGGAGAGCTCAATTTGTTCAGTAACAAATTAAGGATACGCGCACAGTACCTTTGAATGCATTAATGGCGATTTAATAAAAAATGAAGCGGCGCTTCGATTGGCAATACGTAAAATAGAGGGTAGGCGACATCGCCATTATGAAAAAAAATACGCCGTTGCCAAAGAAATAGAGAGAAATGAAGAAAAGGAGAGAGAGGGAGAGAGAAAAGTCAAATTGTGAGCGAAGGCGGGTTGTTAAGAGGCAGCATTGTTCTCATATTGTAATTTTTATTTTCGATATTGCTTGAAGTATTGTATTTCACTTATTTGTGAATGCGTTTTTTCCTCCTATCTCATTCGAAAGCCTGAAATTACAGACAAACCAAGCGTCACGCATATATTAAAAATGAACAGTGGTCGACGGCGTAGCAAATGGCATTGCCAGCGCGACACAAATATTCATATGCGCGAATAAAAACAAAAAACAAAAACGGCCCAATAAGGCAAAGGAGCACATCAAATCTTTTCGATATCAGAAATGTGCGCGTCGACGATGTGTTTGAGAGAAAGACTAACATTCACCATATCATAGATCGAAAGGACGATAAATAAACGGAAAAAGTAAAGTGCAGGGTTGGAAAAAAGTAGCACGAATGACCGAGAGAGAGAGAGAGAGCCGCGTTTCGAATGTATCCAATGTACATATAAAAAATATTCACGACTCACCCTCAATATTCGTTTCTTTTTTTAATTAAAACTTTTAAAGACAAGGTAGTGGAGTGGGAGATGCGAGTCGACAACAGCAGACACGATAAATGCAATCGAAATGGCGAAAGAGTGAGATTGTGAAATAGAAGGAAAACGCGTGCACAGGAACCAACATGAACCGTCATTGAATCGCGAAGACAATTTTTCATTTCAACATTTCTTTCGATCTGTTTTCATTTATTGTTGCATCGACACACAGCTAATATCGCAAACGTTAACCAATACAAAAAGGAACTTATGGTCTCTGCAAAGATTTTAGCCGAAGGTTTCATCCTGTACTGGATTTTGTGTGTGTGCGCGGCTGCGCGCCCATTTCAAGTGCGGAAAAGTTTACTTTGGAGCTGCTGAATTCATTTGCTCATTCATTCGGTGACGACGGTATTAGTCCAAAACCGGATATCAGCACTTAAAATCAATGCTCCGTTGCCAAATGACGGAGATAGCGACAAAAGCGCCACTTGTCTATAAACTCGGAATAAAAATTAGACGCAGAAAAATTTAAATTCGAAAAATGGCGACCCAACATAAACAAACATACACGCAACGTCCATAGCCTTTGTCACTGACTGAAGATAAGAAACGAGGGCAAAAAAATTCATTGAAAAACTTTAACATTCACTTCCAGTTGACTGAGCTCCAGCATCGCTCCAACTGAATTAGAATGATAAAAATCAAAACATTCACTTCATGTTAACCACTTGCAAGCATTTCATTTCGAAAAAAAACTGTCATTAAAGTTCTAGAAACGTGCAAGGCACACCACTTGGAATCCCACAACGATCGCGCTCGAACCTTTTCATGTTTTCAGAATAGAAGAAGAAAAACCCCTTCTTGTTGAATATGTCGCGTTTTTGGTAATAAACTGACTTCAACAACGATAAAATTGATATAATTTTTTTGTTTGTGTTTCGAGGAGACACACTTAATGATCAATGGTGCACACGGCAGCACGTTTTCGCTGGCAATGCGTATCTGCATTGATCAAACCGAAATTTGTTCATTTTGCGCCGGAGTTTTTCCTTGTTTTTAATTCCAGTCACTCTCTTTCTCTCGGCTCTGAACTCTGTATTTTGTGAACCTATTTGAGTTATGCCACCGAAAAAAAAAATTACCTTGAAATGCCTTTTAATTTTCATACAATTCTTTTCCTCATTCAATCCATTGAATAGAGCCATGACAGTGAATAAGCAAAATATAGGCCTTTAACGAACTGCAAAAAACTAGAGCACACTTCGCATTGTGAAGCTCATTTTTTCCCGCAATAAATCAAACGATTGAAGTAACGATGAGGCACTGACTTTTGTTGTGTTTTTTGTATTGATTTGAAAATACAAATCGACACCTAAAGCGGTACAACGACCGCAGATCAAAAAGCGAGAGTGAGACTGAACTGGGATGTACACACAGAGAGAACACTTTTTTGTTAAGTTTTTTTTTTTTTTTTTTTTTTTTTTTTTTTTCTTCATTTTCGATGGGCCTTTTTTCTTCTACACATTTGTTTTACTTTCGGTGGACGAGAGAAAAAAACGGTATGGTGTCAATACCTTTCGGATAGCGCCACCTTTTTGTTCCTGGATGATGATTCAGTCTCTAGTTTCTTTATATGACGATGAAATTGCCGAAAACAAGAGCAAAAAAAAGGTGTTGAGTGAATGAAGGCACGCGCTCAAAACAATATGTCTTTCTTGGTGTATGGTTTTTTGTTGATTTTTTGGTGACGATTCTAGAACGCTTGATGACTAAAAATAAAGAAGCGTTTATCGACTTGTTATCCAAATGTTCGTGTGAATTGACATTTAAAATCGAATTTCAAATGATATCCAATGAGCGCTTCCTATTTACTTCAATTCATTTACTATTTCTTCTTTATTGTGCTAAATTTAAAATCGAAATATTTGTGTTGTTGCATGGAAACTGTCTCGTTGGTATGCGCCCTGAAATCATAGCCGTATCACGATATCTGTTCTGATTGCATAATCATCCATTTTATATCAAAAAACAAAATATTTTACCTTAAATACCAAATCGCAATATATCTCTTAATTTATTGCTCGTTTCGATAGCCGAAATCGTTTTATATGCAAAGTTTTGGCACATCGTCGTTTTCCTTTCAAAAGAGCAAAAAGATCATCGTAGGAAGAAGAGACTCGGCTGCCGCAATCAAAATTAAGTACAACGCTTATTAAATTTTATTGATGTTTATTTTTGATTCTCGTATCTTATTATTGCATACCATTAAAGTTGATGACTACGCGAAAGCGTGAAAATGACGAAATTTACGGCATACACCTCCAGAATGATTGACATTTTGCGCATTGTTGAACGATTACGGATCATTTCACGCGAAATCTGTATGCAATTGAATGTGGATGTGACGTCATTGCCAGTCATGGATAGACGAAACCAATGAAGGTCATGAGCTAATTTATCGGCTGCTAAAAATACAACACAACACTTTCACACTTGGGCCAGTTAAACTTGCTGTAAAAATAGGTAAATTTTCGTGATACAATCAAAATTCAAAAGACCAAATATTCGTATATTATTTAAATTTTCATCAAATTGGCATAAAATTAACGCTTAAGTTTGGAAATTAACAATTGATTTCCGATTCAAGATCATTATCGCCGAAGGTTTCCAATTACAAATGTATAAATGTTTGCAATTTTAAACACCATAAAAGAATCTCCAGAGCTGCACTTTCTCTCTCTCTCTTTCTCTCTCTCTCATATTGAAATGATGTGAACGGCAGCATGTCAGCAAACGGTATATGCTAAATATAAAATCGATACAGGAGTAAATTGATGGAAATTTATGATAATATATTTTAATTACTATTCATTAGCTGGTGCGGTTTTTATTGCACGACTTGGCTAGGATGAATTTCACATGTTGCGTTCTTGCTGCGCTAGCCACCGCCACTCGAATATGCAAATCAAGCGGGTTTTTTTATATCGCCAAATACAACATCTCCTGCACATAATTGATAGCCAAATGTTTGTCATTCGAAAGGATTTTTGCCGATGTGCGATTTAGCATTTTGTCAAATTAGAAAATTGCCTCGCTGCATGAGATTCGTATGATAATTATATTCGATTGATTAATACATTAAAGCGAGCAAGGTGTAGGGTGAATCGAAATAGAGTGATAAATCAATCGTCATGCTATTTTGGCTGGATGTCATTGAAATTGGCTTCAAACAGCGCACATTTTGTCGGAATAAAGAATTTGAAAAATCGCTCTTTAAGTTTCAAATTTGATCATCGAATTGAAGACTTGAAAACCACAGCTTAAACTTTAAATCGAAATCTCAACTTGGAATCGTTCATGGCAATTTGTTTTTGTTTCAATTTATCGATGAAAATGTTATCTTGTTGACTTGAATCTTAATGTTCACCAGAAAGGTTCAATACGTTTTCGCTCTCCGAAATTCATTCAAATTTTTGCACAGAAATCGATTTTAGTTGACGATGAGACACGCCGCACAAGTACAAACATAATTTTGATGATCATAACAAACAAAGAAAATAATCCTTTCTTTTTTTTGTGTTATCTCTCGCCTTGTCGCTGTCTTTAACTTGAGCCAATCTTCGAAGGTGCATAGCAGAACGAAACGCACACACGATGAGGATAAAGGCAATATATAAAAATTGAATGGTGCAACGCATTGAGTACGCAACAGGCAATAAACAAAGTCATAAAAGTAAGACGAGAATGACAAAACAAAAACAACGACCCAACACAAAACCAATTAGCTCGGCTTAAAAACACAGATGAAGTAGGAAATGATGTTAAGCAAAGATACAGAGAATCACCAATAAGGAACACATTTCTTTCTTTCTCTCGGTATGTGCTTTTTCATTGCTGTGTTATCTATGTCATTCGGTGAACAAACAAACAAACCATAAAGCACGATAATTGCTCGGTTTTATTTACGCCTGGCGAAAAAAAAACTAACAAAAGAACACGGTAAACATGAATGCATGGAGAGGGACAGACAAGAAACAAAATAAATAAGCACAGAAAGAGTTGCGTATTTTTGGTTGACTCTTCTATTCAAGAGCCTTTTCCGACATTGCAAGTGTATTTTGATGTGGTTTGCCTTCGCAGCAAGAATCTTGTTTACCTGCATTTTTTGCATGTGTCACTTATTGCATGCAGCAAAGGGACGTTTTTACAACTTTTTTTTCATTTTGTTCTGGCACACGAGTATTGGCAAACAATTGAAAACATGAATGAATTTGGTATTCACACGATTTTTTTTGTGCCTCATTCGTTCGTATGAACGATCGATTCTGTCAACATCGATTCGGTCCAATGAAAGAAACGAGCCAATTTTCTCTTAGTTTGAAATTTGATTTTGATTTCCTCATCTGGCCGAAAAATCGGAAGCATTCGCATTACATTATTCTGGACATTTGTTCGCAATAAATAAAATGTGCTGAAGAATTGCACAGTATTTATATTCACATCAAAAAGCACCAGAGAAAGTTGGAAGTAATAACATAAAATAGCGAATGGAAAAATCTTTCATTCGTAGTTGTTTTTATTTGCGCGCGCGCGTGTGTGTGTGTGTGTGTGTGTGTGTGTGTGTGTGTGTGTGTGTGTGTGTGTGTGTGTGTGTGTGTGTGTGTGTGTGTGTGTGTGTGTGTGAGTGAAGGGCCTAATTGCTTTACTGCACTTCTTGGCAATAAAATGCATTCCCCGTCGAAGTTTAGTAATATTTAAATGAAAGGATTACGGCAAAGTTTTTACAGCCAAATTGCCAAAAGTTTGCATAACCCTTGCTCAATACATATTTCACTCAATTTTATGGGCCCATTTCATTTCTTATCTCCATGAAGAATATGAAATAAATGCAGCAAACGACTTTAACAATTACTCAAATGATGACGCAAACACAATGAATTGTACATAACTCAGCGTGTCACAACTGTTCGAAAAAAGTTGTTGAATTTGCGTTTTTTCTGCTGATTCTTCATTTGCATCAAATTCGGTCGTCTTGAATGAATTGTAATTTTCAATGGTAGAACATTTCGTTGGATTTAAAATGCAGTTTAAGGTGAACGCGTAAACGATTTTTCATAAACTTTTCTACAGTAGAAATCACAAGGATTTTTTGAAAGCAAAATTAGGTGATATTGTGAGATCGAAAAATTAGATTTGTACAAATATTGAATTTGTGCAAAGATTTTATTATATCTAAACATTTCAGCTGACTATCTACCTGCATTCAAGCAAATAAAAACCGAAATGTCCAAACGCAAGCAGTATTCCAATCAAACTGACTGGCTTTATTCGATTTCAGCACTTCAATGTGATGCTCGGCATGCATCATTTTCTATAAGTGTGTCCTGTGCGCATCTATTTATTGCTGTTGTTCGTGATGTTGAGCTCCTTGAACAGCCTCCGTACTGTTCCGATGTGCGTTGCATTTTCCCACGTTTCTCTAGATACACACATGTGCTTCGTTCATCGTCATTCTTTGCCGTCCTTTTTCAACCGATCGCAGACGCACCACGTAATAAATACATTTTACTACTCAAAAGAGGCGAACTATTAAATAAAGGAAACCGGTCTACACAAGCAAATATGTGCTGTCATCTTAATGCTCTCGCTCTCTATTGAGAATCAAAAAATGGAACCGTAGACGATTGAGTTTTACCTAACATCGCGTACGAACAAATGAAATCACAAAGATAGAGAAAACAGGCGAATAATTTTCCTCTCTTTTCATTACATCGAATAGAATGAGGGAATCGAATGAATCGAATAGAATGGAGATGATGACGGTTAACAAAGAACACACGCACTTACACGCACACTATAAAGCGATAGTTATTGATGTTGCAAACGAATCGGACTTCGTACGAACAATCCGCTAGTATTGCAATTCATAGACGTAAACATAAGAGTTTATGAAAGTGGCACATTTTTGCACATCAGTTGGATGTCTACTCAAAATACATTCAGGGTGCAAATGTTTCTCAAAGCATAAACTTTTGTGCGGTTGGGCTATTGTCTCACAATATCTAATAAGCAGCAATGAATCCATCAGGTGACAGTTTTGCTCATCATGAGTCATGATTCATTACGAAGCCATGGAAAAACAAAGAGAAATTTGGAAAAAACGAATTTTAAACGTGCATTTGTGTCTCATAAACGCGATTTTCAATTTGCACTTTTATGGTTATTCGCTTGCAATAAATAAAACGTGTTGAATTTCACTAAAAACTGCGTTCTTAAAGATTCAACCCAAACACACAATTTGACTTACATGAAAACGTCCATAAACAATGAGGCAAACGTGCGTTTGTAACTGATCATGCGTCTCAGATAATACGGCAGATGTGGCCACGAATGCTTCGCGCATTCATAAAGTGTGATTTTGCATAAAATCAGCAGAAGAAAACGACTTCTCCTCTTATTCAACGTTTTAAATGGTTCGACGCATGAAACAGTACTTGAATATGAACATCTTTTAGTTTGAGCCACCAAATCAACAAACAGTTGGTATTTTCATTCATTGCCGTAAAAATGCTCATTTCGAGCCACAGAGGAATGGCGGTTGATGACCTTCTGCTCTTGTGTTCAAAAGTTCAAATATTTTTGCAAGATTGAATGCCGTTGCCGAGGGTCTCACAACTTTCCTCGACTTCTCTTCCCGAACGAATCCGCACAGTCACTGCATACGGGCAATCAATATTGATCTTTCTTATTTCGATGCACTTTCAATACTGCCTTCGACGAGAATATTTCCTTTTGATATGCTTAATCGCTCGGCACAAAGAAATTCCAAATCGTAGAATCGAATGACCGATCGACAAAATTGGGCATTGTTTGGACCCTTCGTTTCATCAACTCGCACGCTGCTCAACACGTCACATTTTTTGAGCAATTTCTGTTGAGTTTGAAATGCAAATCATCGCTTCAGATGTTAAGATCGCCTCATAGACACTTTCTGCAACATAAATCCTGTTTTCGACAAAGGAGAAAACTTAATGATTCATTGATGCAAAAGTTTTGACCAAGAAATACATTAGATCAACGCTTTTATGGAATTTTGAAACGAAAATCGTTAAATTTCATAACATTTCTAGCACTGAATTCGATAAAACGACTCCAAGAGACACATTTCAACAGCTTCAAGAATATTCTACATATTTTTTATTTCAGTTTGTTCACGTAAATGTCAATATTGAATGGAAAAAAAACTCTTTGCGATTTTTTGTAGCTACCTGTGCCGCATCGACCTTTTGTACTGCAGTTGCATCATTCGTTTTGTTCGTTTTTTTTTTTTCGTTTTCTCAATTTCACATACACTTAATGGCGGTTCCCTTTACGTCCTTCTTCCCATATGTAAACAACAACAAGTAGCTTCCTTTTTTCACTTTTATTCCATTTTTAACACAATAGTTGACGAAAAAAATCTGCAAAACTGAATCGGGCACGGATTGCAGTCTCCATTTCCAGTTCTCAATGTAGTTTATCTTTCGAAAATCTTGTTAACAGAATTTAATGAACAAAAGAAACATTTATCAGATTAATAAGTGAGATAATCCATAATTTTCTCATCAAAAGCAATGGTTCTAACGATGGATTTGCTGCACTGACCGAAAATAATAACAAATCGAACTGAAATAAATGAAAACGAAACATTTTTCGTCAGATTTCTATTTTTGTTGGATTGAATCGTATTCCGTTGCAGTATAGCTCTCTGGTGTAGGTGCAAAGTTGTTCAAAAGTCACAAGACACCCGGAAACACGACGGTGATTCAATTCTATCCAACAAATACAGTGAGACTCAAACCGGTCCATGTTTTATACAGCAATCCCGTTCAATATTCCATCATCCGTTGCGTTGGATTTGAGATTTCATTTTTGGTGAAATGCAATTTTTTTTTTTCTCACAGCAACATGATTGCATAAGCACCCAATTTTCAAGAATTAATAGAATTCCTTTTGTTGAAGTCGAGCATTGTTCAACAGGCAAACGAAAAAGTGTACACAAAAAAGTGCCGGAAACAAAATATTGGCCTCGAAATCTTTTCATTCAGTTTGAGATTTGTATTTGATTTAATAAGGTTTCAGCAAGTCCGCAAGTTATCTTGAATTTCACATTGTTTTCTTTGTTTGCCCATTTCATTTAACGAATGTTTGAACGTCGAGTGATCCAATGCAAAAGGTAATTTTATTTAATTAAAATGGTGTTTTGAAATGATATCCGGATCGAAATTCAGACTCAGACACAAATCCAGATGGATTTTCCGATTTCCAGACTCCACATTTTTTTTTGCACCAAATATTGAGTGTGCAAAGTGAAATTCGAAGAATGAAAGAAGAATTGCGCTAAAATTGTGGCCATTTGTTCATAGACGTATGGAACTATCTAATTAATTAAGATGGCTTTTGCTGGGGCCATTAGCATCTTTGCTAATGGATTGTTTTTTTTCTCTATTGACATGCCATATTATTCACTACGCCAATTGACTGTTTTCTTTTTACAGATTTGCATCCGATATCTGGCGAATAAGTGTTCCATTTGGTTTTTTATGGTTTAAATCAAGATTCATCAGATCGCACGAGTAATCATTGTCTCTGACTATGATGATAATCAATTTTTGACGGGAGATTGACGCAAAAACAAAGAGAGAAGAATCGCCATTAGAGCGACAGTTTCATCGTAAGATAAAACAAACCGCTGCGCGTCGACGTGGCGCACGAATGAAGCGACTTTCAATTGGGTTTTAATTTTGATCGAATATTTTCTGATTATTCATCGCAACCGTTTCGCTTCGTAATGTGAGCCGTATACAAATCAGCGGTGCGGTAATCAAGGCGGCAAGCGTCAGTAATCAATACACACATACACACATGAAAATATGAATTAATCATTAAAAGTAATTTTCATAAATGGACCGAGATGACGAGTAAAAGATCAACAACATCAGTGAACGCGATTGATCAGAACAGCAGCACTTATCCTCGACGTTTCAATGTTGATTGCCATCCGCATCATTCCTCATCACTAACAAATCAAATGCAAACACATTTTCAGGCGCTTTTAAGATCGATTTTACTTTAAAACAATGTTAACAACGCACAACATCCAAGAATTACATTGTTATTAATAATTCAGTTGAGTTTGGAAAGAGAGAGAGAGGGATACGTTGTTCAGCATCATTACATTTTGTTGGAACACGAGATCCAACACTTTGTGTGCCATTCGCCGTGAAAAATAATTATTTTCAATATTCACTTTGCCGCAAAGTAGCTGTTATTAGTTGGTAGCTAATAGCTACCAAAGTTAGAATGTTAAAATTACATTGCACAAATGGGATATTCGATTTCGATGAAAAATGATGAAAAAACGAACGTAACCGGCCGGCCGAAGAAGAGTTGTTCATTAAGACCAACCAACGACTTTGACTGAAATGCGCGCACTCACGGTGATTTGTTTGGTGTGTTGCTGTTCATTTGTTTCTTCGCCTTTTTCATATATTCTGATTGATTTGCTTCGTTTACATTTCACTATGAATTGCTGGCACATTGTTTTATAGCCGAATCAACCAAATGTGAACAAATTACCTAGTGTAATGCTGGTCATTATATTGATCGTTATGCATTCGCTAATGAATGAGTGCATCTGTGATGCAGCAGACACACAGTGGGTGTGATTTTTCAACTTCAAAATCAACCATTTGACATCTTGAGCGAGATAGATGTGAAGCGGTGCGTTGCATCGGACCAAAAGGTTAAATCAGTTCTTTGAGCTTAATGAAACTACGAAACGGGGATGACTTTTTGTTTCGATTCAATCAGGTTACTTCGATTAAAATAGCATGAGTTCTCTATCATGAATTGAAGGCCAAGTACCAACATCATACAAATTTCATATGCTCGTACAAAATTGAAGGCATACTCACCGGATGCATTAAGGAATATGTTCAAATATCACTAAAAATATGAGAAGCTAAGCTCTGAATTTGAGCAGCACATTTCGAGTTTAGGACAGAGTCTCACTTTCGGGAATTCTTTGGATGTTTTCGAACCCATTTTACACACAAGATGTCGACTCGATGCTTGGAATCGCAGATAAATCACTGAATCAAAATGAATGGATATTGATCAAATCAAATTCGTGACCTCGTACACGCCAAGTTTGTTGATCATATGAATCACATCGTAATTGCAAAGGCGAGCAATGTTCAAATGTTTGAATCAACGAGTGAATCGAATAAATCCACCTCGAGTCATTGCTATAAAAAAGAGTTAAAGACCTACCGCAAAAATACAAAGCATTGGCAATAAGTCCCCTTCTGTGTCATTACCGAAATTAGTTCAATGGCTGCAGTCAACGTTAGTTGGATTGAAATTGCAGATAAAAATCAATTCAATTGGAATCAGGTATAATTGGTAATAGGGTTATTCCACCGTTACGCACTATATCACAAAAATCAATGAGCATTTAGCAAATGCTTTTTGTGCGACATCTTGTTATGATATATTTGGTTATTGTGTTCATTATTTTCATTGACTCACATTGAACTTGGCGGGATTCATTCCTGTTGTTTCCATTTTTCGAATGATTGTTAAATTCAAATCGAACACATTTCATTCGCATGAGTGGCAATTTGTTGAAATGTAAGCCTTCAAGCAACAACATAAATCAAAGAAATTCAATACCTTCATTCACTCGAATGGCACACAAATGATTTGTTTAAAAGGACTTCAAAAGGATTTTGTCCTTCAATGAAAAATCATTTTCAACATGATGTTTCTAGGCGTGAACTTTGAATTGGCTGAAAAAAAAAACACCTGAATCGATTCTGAGTCAGCATGTTGCGCCAATGAAAGTGGAACAAATCGGAAAATACCACATTTTGGCCAGATTCGAGTAAACAGTGGCTGCTCGAATACGAAAATAAAATCAAGAGCATAATTTTTTTCTTGATTTTTACCACAATTTTTAGTTTAGCCAAAATGCTCATTTGGCAGACCGCACACATTTTCGAATGTCAATCAAGCGTTCAACATCTCTATCATTAAATTTTCTGCAGGTTGTCGTTTTCGGCTAACTGATGGATGCAAGGCTATCAAAATGCCGTCGGCGAGCATACACGAAAAATGCCACCGAAGAAATATTGACAAAAATTCACCTATCAATTATTATTAGTCAGTTGGCGTTTGCCCGCTTGCTCTCTGTTGACGCTGCGTACACACACACATTCTTCCATGCAATTCAGATGACAAAGAAAACATTCAATTTGCGGTTTTGCATTCAGCATTTCATTATTGAATACGTATCAGATTAATTACCGTTATTACCATCTCATTAAATAAACAAAGTATGACTACGCCATCAAATGGGTTTGCAACAAACAGTTGCAAGATATAACCGCAGCCGTTTATATCTACGCATTGTATCAAAAAAACGCAGCCACAATTCAACAAATACGAAACAAGTATCGAACAACTGACTGAAATTGAACTCCTTTTCTCTCTCTCTCTCTCTCTCTCTCTCTTTCTTTCTCTCTCTCTTTTTTCTCTCCCTCTCTCGATAATTGATGTGATTTTTTTGGTCTTTGTGCGTGATCATTTTTTGCAGTCAAGGGTAAATAAGAAGTAAATGAAACAGGTAGTTGAATTGTACAGAAGAATAGTTTTCTGCAGTGATGGTTTTTGATAGACATCTGTAGACATAGACCATTGTCTATTCAATCGATTGGTATAGGCAAAGTGTAGGCAATGTGTACATGTACACAACTAAAAACGTTTGTGTTAGTTTGTATTTGTGTGTATATATAGGCTGCCTATAGACATGCCTACACATTTGTTGTCTATAGACATGTCAATCTGTTCATCACTGATTTTCTGGCAGGTATTGCAAGGCATGCGCTGAATTTCATGAAAAAGAACCATAAAACGTGCAACCGTATTGCTTCGTAGCAGCTTGAAAATTATGCCAATCATCTCAAACATGCCAGAACTTCTATTTCGGCATAACAATTTTAGCCGTTTGAAAATTGATAAAGTAATTTTCAACAACAAATACTCGAATTTACAATGTATTAATAAAGCGGTGGACACTGAGGGTCAGTCGGCTCAATCGATTTATTAAGTGATAATTCGGAGAATATCAATTTTCTTGTTATTTCGCATTGGAATTACTGGGCAGACATATGTGCACCCGATTGACCATATAATTACAAAGTAACAGTGATGAATTTCGTATGCTCGAACCAATAAATTGCTTCGCTTCACCATAAACGGTATTTATGAACAACAAAACCAAATATGAATTAAAATGTAGCCTTTTTGAATTGAGGCTCCGTTTTCAAAGAGAAAGTTTGACAGGAAGAGAAACCACAGCTAATCGGAAAAATTAATTTCATCTGAATATTTTAATAATGAGACCAATTTTCAGACAAAGTGAACATTCAATATTGAATATCTGCCCAAAAAAAAAGCGCACGCATCAGAACAGATACATAAAAAAAAGCCGAAATACATTTGCATAAAAAATTCCGATCAATTTAAAGAAAATTGTATTTTATTCCGAAAATAATTTCGATTGGAATATGCAAAAGTCGGGCTATGACTTATTACGGATAAAATCATTGTTAAAGTGTCAACTGTCCGAATTCTGACGATCTTAATTACACTTTTTTACATAAACGGAGCATCATTTAAGTGCGGTTACTTTATTGCGGTTACCGAAAATGTGCTTGTTTCCTTAACAACTTCATTTAAATACAAAAAAAAAAAATGTGTAAAAATTCGAGCAAGTCCAAATTCTTCGAATCTGATGTTGAAATCTCCGCTTAGAAATATTCGAAAAAATGGCGTATTTTGTGATGGTTGATTAGGCAACAATGAAATCTTATTTCGGCTTGAGTGCGCAAAATCCGTTCATTCAATCGACATTCTTTGACACAATGAACTCCATCGATTGCACATGCTGTGCCGAGAGCAATCTATGATTCAATGTCGAATGATGTATGAGAGTTTTCTTATATGTACATAATTTTTTTCCATTCAAAACAACAGTTTACTACAAAAATGATCGAATCAAAAGTTGGTCGGCTGGATGCGATTTGTTGTCTGACTGCGTGGCTGATTCTTTTTCGACATTTCAATGATACTTGTATGTTTATTACATGCGGCCAGCAACAATCCATCTCCGTATCTGTATCTCTCATAAAAGTGGATTGCATCAATCAAATTCCAGCCGAATGAAAATACAATAAATACAGAATAATGCATAATAACAATAATAAATGAAGAAAGAAGAAGACGAATTAAGATAAAGCGTAGCCGTAGAGAAAGAAAACACGATGATGATTTAGTTGGTTCCAGTTTTTGGCAGCTGTTTTTTTTTCAAGCATCTTTGGAAAATATTAAATTCAAATAAAGCGAATGCAATCGGTGGGTCATGATCAAAACGCCGAATGCTGTGCACTCATTCGATAAAGAGACGAAAATCTGTGTGTTTTCTTTATTACTTTCTCACACCACCATCTTCCTCACCAGCGATTACTACCAAAAGATTACTACATTGCACCGGATTATCGGTGACCGAGATAAAACATATATTCCTAATATTCGCTGGCTGTAGAATGTATTAAAGATATTTTTTTAAAGATTTGTTTGAAGTTTTCTTATTCTTTGATATTTACTTCAGAAATGATTGCTTTTGATTGTTAGTGTGTTTTGCTTCATACAGTGTAATGTTGTTTCCTTTGATGAACTCCGTTCATTGAGTGAGAAAATGCAGAAGGTTTGAAAGATTTCGTTAGCACAAATCGATAGATGAAATCTGTTATCATCGGTTCTTGTTCTATCTCATTCCGTTTGTTTGTGTTGAATGATCCGATTATCTGAACCGATGCCATTCTAAAATGCTTGAATGAGCTCATCTTCTCTGCGACTCTCATCTCGAAAGTTTCACATCAGATCGAATGCATTGCTTAATAGATCAATGAGTTTCGCAGTCAAAACTTCAAAGATTCGCATTTTAATCGTCAAACATTCACATTTAGCATAAAAATGGTACTCTAAAACAAAAGGCAGCTAATTAATTAGTCAAAATCCTCGTGTTTTCTACGGAACGCCAATAAAACACATAATTATTAGATTTATAACGACTGTTTATAAACAGATAGCATCAGTAAAAGGTCGAATATTTTGCATCATATCATTTTCTCTCTCTCGCTCTCTCTCTCTCTCTTGCAAAATTGAAAATCTGATCATTGAAATCGATGTGTTCTATACAAAGCGGTGCGCTTTTGACTATTCACCGAAAGATAATTTTCGATTTATAGTTCGAATCGGACAATCTGCGAACCGGAAAAAATATCGAGGAAAAAAGAATGCAGTGTTCATTTCGCACAAACGAAACACACATCGAAACAGTTCGAAGAATATAATAATTTATAAGCAAAACAACCAACCAAAAATAACTGCGAAATTGAATGACATTAATCTTTCGAAGAGCCGCTCAACACAAATCGCGATATTATAGAAATCAAGATATTTTCGCTAGGTAATATAACTATTTTATGGGCCCCAACAAAAGATTATGCAAATTTCCATGCGAACCGATGCGAGAGAGACAGAGAGGGAGAAAAAAGCAGCATACAGAGAGCGGATACAAATGGATGGAATAGTAGACATGACAAGAGCTAACAAATTGATATGAAGCGAATGCGAAAGCAAGAGGATGCAACGCAAATGGGAGGAACAGAGACATACACACAGCTTGATAATAATAATTATTATTTGCAAGGTTTCAAACTTCGAAAAAAACCAGTTCCTCAAATAAATTGTGGCCATTTTTCATGTTTTAGAATTTCGAACACAATTAGAATATATTTTTGGAAATGATTCAGATTCTGACGGCTTTCGCACACATTAAGCAAACACATCGATTCGTAATAAATACCTGCACCCCGCGCAAATCACTATAAATAATTAAGAAGAGTTGTTTAATCGCATTGGATCGTTGCAAAGATACACATGATTTATATGAACGGTTTCATTTTGGCGTTTCACGCATCAACCAAACCATTCGTTCAGATTAGCCAAACATGTAAGGTTGGCGTTGTCTTTGAATCAATTTGAAGAATTTGCTTCGGACGTGATTGATTTCTATATCACCTGGCATGGTTGCGCATTAAAAGTGGAAATTTTTGTAGTGTTGAAGTACGCAACTTTCGGAAAGAAATTCCAAGAAATTCGTTTACTTTTTGATTGTGAAGTTGGACTCAAGCATTACACTTTCTTGGGAGAAATGAATTTTATAGATGAAAAGGTCGGACTTCCTGGATCGTGTAATAAATCTTCCATTTGTCGTATGACGCAGAATCATTCCAATTTGCTTTGCTGTCAAATGACTATTATTTTGTCCGAAGTTCGAATTTCATTGTCGCTGTAGCACCTCAAGAGCATTTCGTTTTCATTTGCGCTCCAGATTAAGCGTCATTCGTCAGGCAGCTAGCTTTAAAGACCCTCGATTACTATTATTGCACTGCATGACAGTATAAATCGATGTAACAAAAAAAAGGTGAGGTAATAACATCTGCTCAACCCTTTTTTATTGCATCTTCAAATCTCCAACGGTGGCCATTTCCTTCTTCGCTTTCGATTCTTGATTAGAAAAAAAATTAACAGATTTTATATATTTTT
This sequence comes from Obolodiplosis robiniae, assembly GCA_028476595.1. Lineage (NCBI taxonomy): Eukaryota > Metazoa > Arthropoda > Insecta > Diptera > Cecidomyiidae > Obolodiplosis > Obolodiplosis robiniae. Next base: position 23,926,073 of record CM052015.1, read on the forward strand.
TTCTTTCTCGAAAAAAAAAACCATTTCAAAATTAATACATTGAGTTTGTTTCACCAAGAGCATCATTAATAAAAGTTGACACAGTTACTGTTGGAGAAAGAGAAAGCTAAAAGGATAAAATAGAACATTGGCTCGCGCTGTTCCATTGTACTTGTCGCGCTGCGTTTTGAATGACACGATTCATTGTTCCGAACTAATAAGGATAATTGAAAGCCAAGACAAGTATCATTAGGGCTAGACGAAAAAAAAAAATGGAACGTGACAGCAGTGAGCACCGAGAGACGAGAAACACCAGCAGTGCGCTCAGAAAGCAGCTACATTAATCTATGCTGCGTCTCAAAGTTCCAAGTATGTCTAAATAATGAAAATAAATATAGTGTTTTGGAAAATTACACAAGGAATGAAAGAAATTTCGATACAATTTTATGGTCTCGCTCAACGTCATCAGTCGCCCGAAATTATCTTTGAAACATAAATTTATGCAAATCATCGGTTGGCCGCAAGTCTTGATGGCGTTATTACATCGTTTAATTCGAGCGAATTCGCAATGAAACTACTATATTTTCGATAATAATTTAGCATAATTAAAGATGGACATTTTCGTCAATGTGCGTGATTGGATCTAATCAAATGGTGATCATTTACATGTTTCATTCGATCCAGCCGAAATTCGACGACGACGACAAATTACTTGTTTGGTCCACCAAAATTCTTGGAGCCGCTTTTAATGTCCACTGCAATCGTAAGTGATTCCGAATTTAACATGACATTGACGAGATTGTGTGAATTGGCTGCGGATTGCGTGTCCAGTGTCCATTAAAAACGATCAATTTGGTCCCATAATATTTAATCAGCCTCTGTAAGTGAATGATGGACCGATTTGCGTGCATTCAAACACACCAGCTCATACGCACGGAATCATTCAAAAACTGACAGTGAAAAAAAAAGTCGAATAACAATTCTGGTGAATTCACGATGGCTTCGGCCAAGCGCGTCTTCATGTTTTTGATTTCAGTTTAATTACGTGAATCGCACACTTCCTTCCAAAACGAATGTTCTTTTAAAATATAAACAAAATACACAAACAGCGTTTAACGTGGCTGCCATTTGTCTATTTATCTCATTTCTTTTCGGCCGTATTTCGCATCCAAAATTCTGGCACCGAAATTCGTTTGGCAAACTTTGATTTCCTAAAATAGCGTTGGTCCTTTTAGGATAAATTGGTCACGGTTCGTATTTGATCCATTTCAAACGACTGCAGCTGATTTGTTTCATCGCCAAAATCAGAGCAAACGGTAAAATTCATGAATAGACATAAATTAGCAAAATCTTGACGGAAATTTCCAAGGCACCGAAACCATTATAACGGTGAAACGCCATTTTACCGTTACGAAAACAAAACATATAATTTGAACCACGAAAAATATTCATAATTTTGGACAAAAACTGTTATCGATAGAAAATTTCCGAGTTTTAGCCTTTGTAATCAGTGATATATTGCGATCGAAATCATTAATGTTCGAATGACTGCAGCTCTTTTATCGCTCTCGCTCCCAAACTGACAGAGAAAATACGAAAGCAAAAAATTCGAATAAATCAAGAGATCTATGGAAGCTGTAAAAAGGTCATTGGAATTGCTTCATTCTTCATTCATCGAATGCATCGCATTTCAAATTCCATTTGGACATTGGGTTTGAATGAACGATCTGATTCTGATGCATTTCGAAACATACAAACTAAAATACAGTTAGACATTCAGCATGGTTGAAGAGAGACGGGAAAAAGTGTACAAACGAGAAGATCCGAGAATCACTAGTTAATTTATTATAGATAAGAATATCAGTCACGATATAGCCTGTTGTCGATGTTAACACAAATGAAATCGATGCTTCCCATTCGCCACATTCAAACAGATCGGAGATCGACTTATCGTGTATGAAAACATTAATGATATTCGAAATCTAGCAATAAATCAAAAGTGGCGATGTAAAAAATGGAGGAAAAAAAGACACCGTAGAATGGAACTTGATTTACAACATGAATCATGTGAAATTGAAACCGAGAAACGATCGAAAGCCGAACAAAAACACAGTTTGTTAGATGATTTTATCAACGAAATGGCGTTAAAACACTCTTTAGACTTTATTTTCGTTACAGAGTTGTGTTGAACAAATTACCGCTTATTTTATTTAAACGAATATTTTCGGTCCAATTTCAAGGCACAAATTCAGTCAATCACTTTCATTGAAACAAAGACGGTAATTACAAGTCTTTCGATCAATATTTTATCAACCTGGGCGTTGCTTCACTTGTGCCATTTTGAGATATTTTGTACTGATAACCACAAAGTAACGCCAAAAAAGGGTAATTTGTAATTTTATAGCATTTTTATAGCTTATGAATAATCTTTTTAACATCTTGATTTGATCATTTGAATTATGGAATTTTAATATTCTTTTTGGCAAAATATTTTTGCCAATTCTTGGAAAATGGTTATTCATACAAATATCTAAAAAAAAAAAATTATACAAAGAAATATGAAAGGAATATCATGCATCCTTAACCATATTTTTATTGAATGCACAACTAATGAAGTTTGGCGCCCAAAGAATTGATATTCTTCGATAGAATTGTTTGATTGGACGATCACTTGAATACAATCCATTTCACTGAGGCGATTGAATACAATCCATTTCGCATTTAGAATGGAAGATAATAAAAAGTGTTGATCACGTAGTCAGCACAGCCGAATGTTTGATCAGGTCATGTCACAAAAAGAATTAATTGACAAGCAAGATATTCTTTTGAAATCGCTTTATTATAAGTCAGTGCAAATGGCTCAATTAAAGCGATTGTGTTGATCTGATTGATCGAAAGATATGGCTGCACGATCTGTATTTTGATTGTAGAAAAATGAGAACCGATCAAAATTCGATCAGGCAAATCAAACGCCCCATTCAAACGTGTCTATGTGCAGCCAAAAAATAGTTCCGCTTAAAAGTTTCAATTCGAAACAATTAGAGTCGGTAACGCTGAAACGCTTAACGAGCAGAAGACATTTTGAAGGACGTCAAATGAATAATTATAAGCGAATAAATCATTTGATAGTTTCGTGTGATCGGTCGTTGATGCCATTTCATCTGAGTTTAGCTCCTGGCTACAACAATATATTTGGGTAAAACGTGATTTCAAACTGGTTTCAATTTGCCGCAGCACATTCAATAAGAATTAGTAAAATTTGGCTATCAATTGGCGTGGATAGCCCCATTCGAATGCAGACCGTTCTTCCTGAAGCAAGAAAAATTCAATCATTCAAAGCAGCTCGATGATTTCATATGAAACGCGATAGCCGTCATTTGTGCCTAAGAATACATTGTTGCGATTGTTGCTTACGCCCGTTCACTCGTAAATCGAACCAGAGACGGCCCTCTCTCGTCGTGGATATTTAACCACTAAAACAACTGGCAAATTGCTATCCGCACACACAGTGTAAGGAGACGGAAAAAAACCCACTTAGCCAAAAGTCTCATCGCGATGATTCTTAATGGTTGTCTTAAGTAAATCATTAGACGTCCAAAAATCGTGTACAAATCGAAAAATTCCATTAGAATTCATACGATAGCGGAGCACGTTGCCATTGATTGGTATGTCATTATTATAATCATCATTAAAACTTGAAGATTTCTCTCTCGTTCCATGTCTGTGCTTGCGGTTGACTCAGATGCTATCTCTCTAAGTCTCTGCCAGCATGATGGCATCATCAAGCAACGTCGAAAATAAACAATGTTCAATTTATAAAATTGAATGTTCCATCGAAATCATTGAATTCATTCGAATGACGGATTCCTCGCTTTATTTCATATTCATCCATAAATGTGTAATTATTATATTCTTCGTTCATGATTTCAAATGTGTGTTGTAATTAGAGATTTGTTCTTTGGATTTTAATTAGCCAAAAATGAGCTCGTAGACTTAAAAACACACGACTAACGAAATCATTTCATTGATTCCCTTTGAAATTTTAAGATGCCAGAGTATTTAGACAGTCGCCCACATTTCATTGGAATGGCTTTGCAAACTGTGGCTAATTGAAAGTAAACAGCAATTCGACGCTTTGACATCCATTGTTCGAGGTGATTTTCATGAACATGCCAAACCGTCAAAGGCCTACATTTTTTCCTTCATATTTACCGAAATTTGTCCACATTCAATCGAATTTGTCTTACATTTCGGCCGTCCTCTCCGCGAAATATCATTTTACCGACGCTGCGTACATTTTTCTCGACACGGTTACCATATGCTTGGTTCCATTCAATCGAGCCTGATCTGATTTTCAGTGGAATGCTTTTGGCGACTCATCGTTCAACCAACAAAAGACTAGCCCAAATAACACATACGGAAAAAAAGTTCAATGTCACACGGCAGACACTCGCAGTGAGTCAGTCCAATTCACACTTTCCTATTCGGATTTCAGTGCTACACACATTCTGTCCATATATTACATTGAAATGCTGCTACATAAATGGAGTGTACGTTTTCGTATAAACGTATTACGCACACAGCGCTTGATTGAATTGGTTCGTGTACTTGAATATGCAGTACACATCTGTTCGCGCCACAGCCACACATACATACACGCACTCGCCGTGTCGTCCAATTTAATTCAATTTCAACGTGTTAATTCACCGGCGCGAACTCACATCAATTTGATGATGTTGAAAAATGTGCGAGAATGTCGGACAAAGGAAAATCGCGTATGAAAACCACAATTGGCATTAGCAACGAAACCTGATGCATGAAAGAGAGTGAGTTTGCTCATTTTCATTATTCTTTTGATTTTCGGCGGACTTTATTGTCCATCAATTGTTCAATTCATTCAATGTTAATGTTAACCGAAAAATCGCTTCTCAAACTTATGGGCACGTAAGAGTCGAGTGTCCTCGAATTGATTCAGTCACACTTCCAAAGAATGGCATACCTGATTTTGACACATGAAAAACTAACGAATTTATCGGCCAATTTTTGTTGTTGTCAGTTTTTGTTGGAATACTGAATTGAAAAAATTACTAAAGAATAAAAATATCGAATTTCCAACTGAAAAACCACTTAATTCGATTAATATTTGGATACATTTCAAAAGAAACGAGTGTTAAGATGTGATAGAAGCAGGCAACAGATGAAGCGAAGCACCCTTCCGCTTTGGATGCGCACATCTTTATCCTCTTTGATTCGCTTTACACATTTGCGGCATCTTTGCACTTCCATCCGAATCGTGTAACAGCAATAATCCTTTTCTTCGGAGATCATCGCCTTACACTGTTGTATTTGCCAAATAGGAACCAAAATCAGCACATTGCCAAGCAGATGCTCGAACAAAAGCGCATTGATGTTCTCATTTGGCGTTGCATTCAAATTTATTTGCTTTTAGCATCAACTCGAATTGGTGCATGCACACGAATCGATATTCCATCTCTCGCAATTTTGCGCTTAATCGCCATCCTTGGTGCGTGCGTTCTATCTAGAGGGTTGTCTTTCTTTATTTTGTTTCGCATGCGTCACACACAAAACCAAATGGAATTGTATCAATTTCCATTGTTATGTTTGATCTTGAAATGTCTTTTTTTTCAGCATTCTGACATGTGGTACGTGCGTGCGACTTTCAATAAAATGCACTTCTTCAACACCTTTGTTTTTATTCTCTTTTTTGTTTTTTTTTTATCTTAAATGACATTGACACCAGTTTTCGATTAACTCAATGACCTGGTTTCTAGACCAAATTCAGGTACTCCACCACTGGGAATGGTCGAAATGAGAACACCATTAACACTTGGCCATTTCCAAGAATTCAAAGATTCATTCAACCTGACATTTGACATTACAATTCAAAATGATGAAGATTACGAACAAAATTGAAGGCGAATTAGAAATCTACCGAAAACAATTCCCAAAGTAATTATGATAAAAATGCGTTCTATCCGGTTCCAAATCGACTCAGGATACATTTTTGACAGTGCAACCGCATAAAAATTATAAAACCATCAATTTTTCCAACGTTTTCCATCTTTTTGTTCCTTTCTGAACCCTTTTTTTTCATTTGAAATGAGAAACAAATGGTGGTTGATTCATCAAGCCAGTTGATGGCATCAATCTTGTCGAGCAGGATATTTTGACAGAGATAAATTTTTAAATCATAAAAATATGAAGTAGCATTCATTTGTTCCCATTTCAAAGCGGACAACCATTCCATAATCTGTCGAATGACTCAATTTGTGCACGACTTTTTCGGAAGTTCACATTCTCTTTAATCGATTTTTATGTATCGAAACATTTCATTACGAAAAAAAATCCAATTACATTTTTCTTGAATATTTGAAATGTTTGCATGAGCAATCCCTCTCAAGCGGCGGTCCACGAAACGAAGCTGCGTGATGTCGACGAAGCCATTTGGCTACGAAGTCCAAGCCACGTTTTAATTACAATTGCCTTCAACGTGATTTGTACTTATTGATTTTGGTTTGTGCAATCCGTCTAATTTTCCGTCAATTCCTCATCACTCATGATCGACGCATTCCAGTAGTGTACACAAAATGTTGAAAATTGTTTCTCACTGTAATCAATTTCAGATGCGAACAAGCGAGGTAAAAGCCAATGAACGTAAATTGTGACGCGAGTCAAATAGAGATGAAAGGAGACGGTTGGCGTAGAAAGAAAAAATACCATTATGAATTTATGTATAAATGGCTCATAAATCATAATTTACATAAAATATGATTAACGAATCAATAGCGTTCGTCTCGCAACCTGTGCTCATCGGGGCAGCCGCCTTATGAGCGATATGCGCATTTTTCGGTGATTACCGCAAGAGAGACGGCAGAATAAATGAGTAACGGCTTTACAAAAGTGAATACGCGATACGTTTATGTGCACCAGCACTCCGGCTCGCTTGATGCTCATCATAAATGACGTTAATCAGCAGCTAACATCGTTTAAACATTTTAAAATGCTTTTGGCCAAGACTGGATGGAATAGAGAAATAAAATAAGTTGGCTGCTGCTGCTTCCAACTGAAATGTGAACGGGCTGTGTTGAAACAACAGGCGCATAGAAATTCTTTTTAACCCATCGAAATTCTGTTAAAAATTATTTCGAATTAAGCGAAGCATCGTTTAAGGAAAAACCATCAAATGACCCCATGTACAATTCAACGCGAATGAAATAAAAAGGCGAACTACAAATTGCGTAGAAAATTGAACAGTACTGTGATGCAGGTACTCAGATCATGAGCATCACCGATGGACTCGCTCTCTAATTACATGCTTGAAATTAATGAACAACAGACTACAAAAACAAATTGTCCGACATGAATTTTCTGTTTCTATCCATGTTGAATCGCAGAGCATAGAAATAAATCGCTTGCCACCGCCAATGCTGAACGGTTCAGGTTTGTTATTTTTTACAATCTCGGAAATATCCTTAAGGTAATTCCAGAAGAAGCAACGAAAACAATTCTATAGAATGGAAACAAAATCGATTCCAAACATAAAAATTGAAGAATGATAGCCAATGAAATCGGATTCACTTTTGGCTAATTCGTTAATTTTATTGGAGACAGAATGCAGACAAAGCACTAACGCAGTGTCAATGATTGACTATCACATTCGATGTCACTGTTGTCTAGCAGAGATGGTGAATAGCGATGGCATTCACGTTGCCAGCAAAGCATATGAAAGGCATCAAGAGCGTGTTTTACAGAGCATTTGAAGGACAGCATGAGCACATAAATTTGACGTTTATCTGAAAACTGGATAGACGGATTGATAAATGATGATTTTTGAACCCGCTTCCTCGCACTGCATCTTGTGGCTTTCGACACAGACCATTCTCGATGGGAGAACGAGAATGGAACGAACGACTATTAACCAACCGAGTTGGGTAATCAATTGAATTAAGAGTCAAATGAAGTGAAGCAGCTAGCAAATGCAGCAATCAAACTTGTTCCTTTTCAAATAACTCTTTTCGAATTGAATCGAATCACAACATGAGAACCAAAGTATATTTCGAACTAAACCAAACCAAGCGCACATGGGTTTGTGTCAAAAACGGGAGGCGTTTATTTTCTGTTCTGTTCGATGGTTTGATGTATCATCGTCACGTGTGTCTCAATTAAATCGGAGCATTTGATTCAATCGCTTAATCCAATTGCAAGCATGCAACGGAAAAGCAGAACGAAAAAAACCTGCACTCTTTTTTCATAAAAAAGTCGAAAATCTGTTGCGATTCATTTTCGTTACATGTTTTCGAATTTCAAATGGCCGCACAAGAAGTACCATCAGCAAACGGCGATGCATTCACCTATTTAACGTTTTGTATTCATTCGAGTAATCTTTTAAGTAGGCATAGCTTCCTTTCAACGTGATAAAATGTTTACGAAACGCATGGCTGGCGCAAAAATGCGAGCCGGAATTACAAGTGGCTCCAATTCGATCTTAACCAAGAATAAAGAGAGTGAGTGAGAAAGAGTGTGAGAGATAGAGAGAGTTTATTCTCGACAAGTGTTAAATTTTGCTACGGTCAATAAAATCAGAACGAGTGTTAGCGATGTGGAAAATGTATAAAGCGCAATCAAAAGTCACGTTGCTTTCTTCCGCTTATTTGTTTCTACAATATTCAAGCATGAAACATTGTATCGTCCGGCGGGCGATGTGCTTATGTACACTCTCAAGAATCATCAAATTATTCATTCGAGAGGTTATAATTTATGAGAAAGTAGCCTTATTTTGATGTGCGATTCTACTCAAAAAAAGGCGAATGGTTTTCTAATTGTAGTGATTATCATATTGTAAAATTGTTTTAGTAACGCTTTTAATCGCTATTTTTATTTTGTAAAAAATTGCTCAAGTTTAGATACAAGTGGCTGCAAATATAATTTTTTATTAGCTGGGAGCAAAATGCCACACTCACTAAAAAGCCTTTCAAAATCGATTTGGCGCTCGCGCACAATATATCGCTGAAAAGAGATGTTTATCAAAAACTAGCACCTAATTTTAATGACATGAACGGCTATATATAAATATACGTCGTTGTCTTCTACTAATTGATCGAAAAATGAATGGCTGACTAATGCATATATATTTGCCACAACGGGAGCTTAACGTTAAGTTGGAACTCCTGCAAGATTAATGTAAATCTGCACCATCAAAAACATTCATTACTTTCGAAACTCAATGAGCTCATTCAGCACAAAAGAAAAAACAAAACAGCACCGATCACCATTTTTATTGCATTGGATCAATTAAGGTGACTTCTGATTAATTCGAAATGGCTCGGAATGGAAAGAGAAACAGAATGTTCAATTAATTTGTAACACTTGATTGCTCATTGGTTTGATGGCTCACATCAGAAGAGATCTTCATGTCACCATGTGATCAGCGTCAGAAGACTGGTTCAACAACATTGTCTCAATCGATTTGCTCCGAATTAAGAGATGCAGGATTTCAATCAATTTGTTTTCTTGCCGAAAAATTTTATAAGCGTTTTACTTAACGGATTTATAGTTCTTATTTCATTCACTTGAAATCCGAAACTTTGTCTCAACAAACTGAATGTCCGAGGCTGAAACATTTGGGCGATTCATGAATGCGTCGCTGATTTTTTTCCAAATGAATCGTTGTGGTGGGCTCGAATTTTTCGATCAGACTATAGAATACATCGATCGGTGGGAGGTCAGTTGTAATTTTGTGCACAGATGATTTTCACTATAAATTCAAATATTTTTTTAGAAGCCCAAACTTCTGAAGTAATTTGAAATTTTCATGTCAACGAGCAGTATTTGCCAATTGGCATATGCGCCGCTTGTCGACTATTTCAGCATAATCGGGCAAAATGACAATGAATCGGGCTATTTTGATGGCCCACCCAAAACGAATTGAATTGTAAACCACATTATATATTTACCTAAAACTGTCATTCGATCAGTTGATGGACATTTTGGAGGTCAATTAACTTATCGATTGCAATTTTGACTATAACTAAAGGATTTTATTATAAAGTTTTGAGGCATGAGAATAAAGACAGTTTTACACTTTGTGTGATCGTATCGAATATCGAGTTTTAAGAAGAACCGTTCTCACAATCGACTGAATCGACAAATTTCGCTTCGATCGTCGCCACAAACGCGAGACGACAGCTTATGTATACCGCCTGTTATAGTCTGACAAACGCTTGATAAAAGCAACCAAAAAAAAAAACAAGAAGATAAGTAAGCATCGAAGCGATCATGTCGATTAAAGTCAACGTCGGCTAGCGATTACATTTGCTTTTATTGAATGAGATGTCTTTTTCCCGTCGGTTCGATTTTGCGTTGTTCAGTGTTTTGTGTAATTCGATGCGTTTGCGATAGCGGCGGCGGCGGTGGCAGCATTCAAGATGGAAACACTTACATCCAAGCGGCTTGTTAAACAACTTTTCAAATAAATAATAAACATGAATGTATCGTGTACATTTTGTTGTACAGCCCAGATAACAACATTCAACTGATTTAGCCTATCGATTCCGAAAACAATGGAAATAACTACAATCGCCACACATCGCCCATTCGCCGCTCAACATACAAGATCACAAGATTCGATAAATTCCATTGCATATTTGTTGTGAAATAAGGCAACAAATGACAGCTAAACAATATTTTCGGTGTGTTTTACAGAAGCCTGAGCAAGTCTGTCGCTTTACCTGAAATGACGACGAAAAATCGCATATTATGGCGTTGTTATTCGATAACGCGCAATCATTCGGTTAAATCGTTCCACAGGAGGCGACAAAAACTTAAGAACAATTAAACGTCGATACGTTTTTTATCATCATGCAGAACCAAACGAAATCCAGAACAAGAGTCGCAATTAAATTCCGCTTCCTGATTTGATGACAGCAATACATGCGAAAATTGTGTACAAAGTTCGAGCAAAAAATGGAGGCGAAACTATTGTAACTTGGCGAGGTTCATGAGTCGTTGAGTCTTTTGTTCAAAGAATCGATGCCGGTGGTATTGTTCTCACAGTCATCTAACAACATAACCGAATTGAATGCAGCTACTTTAACTTCTCAACCCGATTGAGTCAACCGACAGAAGACATGCCATGAAAATTACGAAAAGTTTGTATTCACATAATGTAATAAAAAAAACAATTAGTGCTCCGAAATGTGCATTTATTCGATGGCAATTTTGTTCGGAAACTAAAACATAATTTGCAGCAAATTCAGTTTTCATGTTAATTTTTATTTGTTTTTGATTGCTTTCTGGAAATAAAGCAATTTGAAGTTCAAAATGTGACTTCAGATAGAATAAGATAAGATGCAACTTGAAAAATAAAGATTAAAATGATGGAATATTTTTTCAGTTGTTCGGCAATCGGGGAAATGTGATGTTTGTTTATGAAAAGGATTGCTTTAAAATTCAAGAAAGTACCACACAAAATGGGGTTAATCACGTATTTTACGCATCATATCCGAAGCAATGTTCATTTTAGTTGCTCGAATCAAAGCATCGAGTGCATCTTAAACGAATCTATTTCATTCGAATCCATCGATTTATTAATAGTTTACATACATTTTATGGATTATAAGCGATAAACATAAAATGCTCCAATTTATTGCTGGTGATGATCAATAGGCGATAAAAAAAGATTCACATCGTTGATGACGATTGCATCAGTAAATATTGAATGCGCTCTGGTATTTCAACTATCTTGAGATTAAATTTCATCGACAATTTAACCGCTCTTTGGTATGAAAGCAGCATGCATATACAAAATTGAGCGTATATCGTCTGTCAATGCACAATACCATCGCATCTCAATGGTTACGTGAGAAAGTTGCGTCAAAATTGACGGCGAGTCGAAAATGAACCGTCAAATGTCGATAAATGCTTCCATTTTTCCATCACAATATCGGTCGCAATGGTGATCACAGCAGCACCAAAATATATCAATAAAAATATACAAACGACCCATAGAGATGCTAATGTGACGGCGGATGCAGACAGTGCGTGTCTTTTTCATCGAGCCTATTATTTAGGCTGAAAATAAAAGCGAAATACTTGCCACATAGCACAATGATGTAACATGTGTTCGGTGCGCCCAACATGCTGCTCTGGTGACAACATGAGAAAAAAAATTGTGCCTGTGTGTTAAATATGGTTCGGTCCAAAGGAAGAAGAAAGTGAAAAAAAGATACGCATTGAAAAGCGAAAACCACAAAGCAAAATATTGAACATTTAAACCGGGTCGAATGATTTTGATCGGTCTATCAGAATGGTAGATTTTCAGGTAAAATTATGATTTGAAAGTGAAAAATCAGTAGACTTTCACTCAAAATCCCATTGAATGAACGATTTTCCTCGTGCAAAGTTCAAACAATACACACATGAACTCAATGCACCGCAGATTCAATTACAGTATTTACTTTTCTCGAGTCTTTGTTTGATTTGGACTCTAATCAAATGTTCAATCTCTTGAAATGCGATTGCATTCAGACAAAGAAATTATGTTAATTTAAAATTGTCAGTTAATAAAATACGTCGTTAAAATTGTTGGACGCCCGATTGATTCGATGGTTTTTCTTTCATAACGAAAACTCCCACGCTACGCCAGACTCATTCAAAGTCAAAATCACTTTTGTGTTGGTTTAAATGGTCTGAACAGGTGTTTCATATTTTCAATGATGGCCCATTGAGATGAAAACAGACACTAAATCGTATATCGATATTACAAGCGATAAACGCTGCAGATGAAATCATAGTCAAAACATTCCACTAAATTGATGAATTTATGTAGATTTGTCTACCGATTTCCGCGGAACGGAATTTTTTTCTCATCGAAAATTGAATGATTTTTCTTTTAGTCGAACGCAACAGGAAAGGTTCGATTAGATAAAAAGAAAAAAACTAGCACCAAATTTGATGTGAGAAAGGACATTTGTTTAGGTCTTTGCATATGTCTTCGAATTCCCATTCGTGACTTTAAGAAAAATGAAAGGAACAACAGTGAAGAAGAGCCAAGAGATTGATGAATATCGAAATAAATGTGAGTCGATATGAGGTTGTTGACTTTATCCAACCGATTTGTATACTTTCCAACGTATTTTCGATACTTTCAAATTTTTTTTCGTACTTCCGACGCGTCTGATTTATACCGATATGATGCAAAGGTTAGAAACTGATGAATAAGTTCGAGACAAGAGTTCATTTACGAAATCCGTAGGGCAATTTGTGGTTATGATTGAAGTTTAATCATCTATTCAAGATTGTTTCTCGATGACTTTTTTTATTGCTTGAAAAATAGCATTGCAGAAAATATTCGCTAAATTGTATCGCACATTTTGAACGTGTGATTAAAATCTCATTTCCATACCATTAGACGAACGGCCACCAAAACCCTTTTTAATATCAGCGTAAACGAATATGTTTTTGTATAAACAAAGAAATTAAGGTAAAGTGCTACGGACATATTGATTTAGCTCTTTTGACATTGCACATCTGGATAAGGACGTATGAGAACCAGCATCGCCTATATTTTCGTCTCAAATACATCGTCTCTCATCACATAAACTGAAAAATGGTATCAATGAGATATTTGTTGGACTACGTGTGTGAGCAGTGCGTTTGCATTGAACTAACTCAACTCAATGCTGGTGACAAAATAAACAAATTAGAGAAGTCATACCAACACTGCATGGACGAGGATTATGAATTAACGGATTTTTCCACGCCAAACCAAGGATATTTCATCAACATGGAAATTCGATGTCATTTGTGACTTTTTTTCTGGTTTCGTTTTGGAAAAATATTGAAAACGGAATGGATTTTATGTGATTTATGAATGCCGGTTTCGTTCACATGCCGTGAAAACTTGTTCAATCTTCTGAAGTCAGGATATCTTTCAGACGATAAATGACATTAAAAAAATGTTTTAACATCTCTCACGCACACAAATTTTTCGTAATTTTTGAGACAAAAAAACAGACGCCCAAATGGAGGAAAGGCGACATGAATTATGGAAGATATACTTGAAATCGGAAACTTGCTTCATGCCAAAATCAATTTTGTGGTTAGTTGATTTCCTCACATGTAAAACCTCAATCCACGCCGACGACCATGAAAATAGCAAATTTTTCTAAAACCAATTTATTTGTTTGTTATTTGTCAAAGCCGATCGGACTAATTTGTTTTAAGAGTTCCGCTTTCATCTTAGCGATTTTGAAAAATATTGGAAATTGAATTTTTGTGGGCAAGCCAAGTGATGTCCTTTTATTGATCGACTTGAATGATACAAGAAGTGTGCTCATTTGATTGGAAAATTTTGCTCCGGAACATGTTATTTTTTTCAGGACCACTTTTTTTCTTGGAGCGGCTGCTCTCGCTGAAATCCATTTGTATCTTCTTGTAAAAATTGCATAAAAGCGACGAAATAAATACACACACATTCATTTGATATCATTTAAAAGTACCCTTTTGTGGTTTACGTTGTTACATTTGGTTGCTATTGGCGTCATCGACATCAAACGCTGTCTGCTCGTATCGATTTTTCAATCAAATTCTCATTTTTTTTGTGCAAGGTTTCGATTTCATCGTCTTTTATATATACTTTTTTCGCTCACTCACTCGCTCTCTCTCTCGCGCAAATTTTCCAGGAAAAATTCACCGCAGTGTCGTGATATGCCGAGCCCGTTTTTTTCGACACTTTGATGTGAATGCATGCTATTCCATCGTCTAAAATTGGAAAAGCTGTTGCTACGATTATTCTCTTCGTTTTTTTTTTCACAAGAAATCTCGTTAAAAACACAATTTAGATGTTATTTACCAAATAACGAACAAATTGTATTCGTTTGGATTCGTGATGGTGTCGAATAATTGTGTGAGTTATATTAAACACAATTTTTAACAACGTTTTTATGATAGCGACATCAACTGAAAATTACCTTGATTTATGGCTCGCATCTTAAGCACTAATCACATTGTTGAATAAAACCAAAAAATACAGAAAATGCTTTGAATCATAACGATGACAATTTATTGGCTGATTTCCTTAAATCACTCGGCAATATTTAACATCGTTTTATTGCTTCTTCTATTGTGTGCACCTTTCACACATTAATCAATAAAATAACAAAACGTTGCAAACGATTCAAATGCCGAAACAAAACGAAAAAACATTCGGAAAATGAATCGAATCGAACGCAAAGTTTGAAATTGAAAATTTTTCTGAGAGCTCCTGTAAAATCGGTCGTGGTCAGCTGCTAATTTCATGCAATAAATGATGAATGAAGCTCCGGACATTTGCATACATTGACGATAATCCATCGAGAGACATTTCCATTACTGATTGCAGTACACACGTCATGCCATTTTCATCTGTGCTTTAACCAATTTTAACCAAAATCAAACCCAAACATCATCAAAATCATTGATAAAATGTACATCTTTCATCGATACTTGTCTCGACTGTGGGATTTATATGTCTCGTCATTTGAATAATAAATCGATTGGATTTTATTGCCAGAAGCAACTAACGAAATGAATGTAATAAAATTGAATGAGCAAAACTGAAATGTAATTTGCAAACGTTCTCTCCTCTTTCGGTAGTCATTATTTAATTGCTATTGATTGATTAAACCCATCGAAATTTTCTCTTTTTGGTCAAATATGACGCTTTCCATTTGAGTGTCGGCAACAATTTTCTGCATGCAATTTCTTCATTCGGAAGAGCTTAAGGTTTTTGGGATTTTTTTTTTTTTGTTCAAATTACGACTTTATGCAAAAGAACACTATTCATAATAGAGTTGTTGAGCTTTGTTTTGATATGTTAGCAAATATTGAGTGTGAAATACAGTAATAAAATGGTCGAAATCTTGCTTTTTTGACACTTTATGGTAAAAATCGCTTAATCACTTATTCATTCAGTTCTTATTATTGAGTTGTACATGAGGAAAATTACATAGATTCTTCATATGCAGACGGTTGATTTGAAAATAATATAAATGTTGAATAGTCTTATTAAATGATAAACGTGGATTGCAGTTTTAAAGAAAATGTTTGTGAATCGTTTTATTCACAAGGCTGAACTAGAAATGAACGCTTCGAAAATAATCCTTCAGCAAAATTCTAATATTTTTCGCAATTAACTGGAAAATGTTAAATTGAGTCTGTCATATTGTGTGTTCTTCAAAATACCAAGCGAAACCAGCTTACAACAAAGCATACACGTATGCGAACCAAGATTCTATACTAGGCCACATTCAGTGAGACAGATGCCGCAATCAAACTCACTCACTCAAACACTTCGAGCGAGATTTTTTCGACGATTCGATTTGCATCATTTCTATACGATTTTCCCATGCATCCACTCGGGTAAAGTAAACAATCTTTCATATCATACATTTTTACCTTTTCTTGGGCATCTTTGATTTGCATAATTTCGATTTGAAAAACGAAGAACTATTACCATTGTCGAGCAGTGCTTAATGTGCGCTAATAACAATAAACAATCCGTATGCAAATTTTCTCTCCCTCTCTCTCTCTTGGTTTTGCTCCTGCCATTGTTGTTGGCAACCACTCGTTGTGCATCATCGGTATTCAGAACAAAACCGAGTCATGGTATTTCACATAAAACATACAAAAAGAAGATTCGTAATGCGTGCACCATTTATTCAGATTAATTTGTGCGATGCGCAAAGGTAAGACGTAAATACAATAATATGCAAATTTTTTTCGTTTCACTCTGCACGAATTTCAGGAACTAGTTTTCCCATATATGTTCTATATTATTTAAATCGGTGTCTCATCTTCAGGACTATTAGCGACCTACGGCAAAAATAAAATCAAAGAAAAGATGAATCGATTTTGTTTACTTAGTCTGACATTTTTAATGATCGATTGTCGAAAAATGCAAAATATGTTTGATCGCCTCGAATAAATGCGCCTATAGTAATGAAAATCTTATAATTTACGCGATGCCCAAATTTCATATGGCATTGATTTTAATGAGCCGATTTGTCTAGTCGTATTTTCGAATTGCCCGTGATTTTAACACACCGAAATATATCGTTGGCGTTTCCATGGGAAAATCATCCCAAATATTCGTTGGTTCAATCAAAATAAATTGCACCGATTGTTTATCTATGAAATTTAAAATAGAAATAATGCGAAAATTTCGTGTTTTACATTAATTTTTGATAGAAACAAATGCGGTAAAATAGCCAACATTCAACATCATTAGTTGATTCGCTTAATTATTTTGCCATAACCGTGAAAATTACTGAATCATTTACATTTGACAAACCGTTCATGACAGTGAATCAATTTCAACAAAATATATCATCTTCTTCAGCTGCTGTTGCTCTGATTTTCAATTTATATATTAAAAAAAAAATGTCGACTGCAAAATCAGCGTTGCTGTTAAATAAGCCGTCAAAGCGGGAAAATTACAAGATTGGTTCCGGTTTTACAATTTACCCCTTTTATTCCGTGAAAATGGTGAGTGATGCAAAATTTCGTTCAAAAACGACCGCATTGATTTATATTTAATCAATCGTGCAAAATCAACGAGGAACTATTATTGGTTGGCCAATGCTCGGGAAATAGTACTAGTTCCGATTTACAAGGAACATCGAATTGCAAAATCATTCAGTAATAGAATATTTACACTATTTAATGATTGCTGTGAATTGGCTCGAAATTGCTGACATCTCAAAAATTGCAAATGACAGTATCTGAAACGAGCTTTCAAAACCCCTTTTTCTTCGATTGGCCGATCGATTAAATGGGCACGCTGTGCAGAAACATGGGGAAAACAAGAGAAAAATATGACGAAATATGAACAATTCAATTAACCAATATCGATGATTGAGTATCAATCAATAAATAGTATTTCTTTTTGTCGGTTGTTTTTTGTTCCCTTATTCTTTTGGTTGTCATTTGATTTTGTGTGTTTTTTGTTCGGTCGTATGGCGAGAGCGCGTATTGTGTGTTAGCACAAAACAATAACGACAAAAGGGAAAATTTGTGTGTTTGCATGCAAACAAGCAGCGAGCTCAAAAGTGACACGGAGAAAAGAAACAGAAGAGTGTTGTGCGTTCGATTACACCCAGAATTTAAGTAACACAGTCAGACGATAATAATCAATGAAATGAGCATTTTTAGTGTTATTGTTAATATTTCTTGAATAAAGCGCATAATCATAACAAAGCGAAATTTATGAAATGTGATCGAAAGCGCACACGGAATATGGTTGAATAACAATCGATTTGCTCGTGCAGCCATCCCATTCGAAATGCACACAAATATAATATCGATTTTGCTCGTGTACGTTCGTGTTGAGCGCTGAAACTTCATCTATTGTATGCGACTATTCATTTCGATAGCTGGCAAAACCAATATGTGCAGTAAAAGACGGAAGCAACGCAAGACGCTTCCATCATCAGGTAATATCGTATTTTGGTGCTTGATACACTCTATCCGCTTTACGTGTCATTTGCTACTGCAACCCCTTCTGGAATATCGTGCAAAACAGAAGATGAAAATCGAATGCAGGTCAATAGTCTTTCGTGTATATGAATGCGCTCGAAGATGTATATTGGAATCTGTCACTGTGCAGAATATCAATGCCGTTTGAAATGAGACGAGGGAATAGAGTCGAATGGTAGATAGTCCGCGCATTTCGTTGCTAAGAAAAATATTATGCAGACAAGATTTACAAAGGAGAGAAAAGAAAAGGATTACGCTAACACATTTCGAACAATGACATCAATGGAAATGCGATTGAATGCAATCCTTAATAGTGTTCTCTGTTCATCTTGTGTATTAGGTTGGTGTGATTCCTTTTTGCGAACGCATCGCTTGTTTGCATTGAGAGTGATGACGACGCGTACTGTTTTGGTACGACATCCGACACACCAACATAATGCACACAGTTGACACAACTTAAATGATCACGGAATTACACCAGATTTCACTCTATCGATCCGAATTGCAAGCCGAATAGATTGCCAAATATTGCAATAATAAAAACCAATACAGGAACGGATCGAGTGCCGCAAAAATAGAAAAGAAGAATAGAACAAAAGGATTATTGTTCCGTTTTGAAACGTACGTGCTACCGTCATGTGCTAAATTCATTCTCATGTGCGTGCGCCTCAACCAATTCCGATTCATTTGTTGTCATAGATTTTCCGCAACCAGATCAATCGGCGGGGTTTTTACAGATCAAAAGGATTGATTTGGATGAATATATTGAAGATAATTGCCATTGTTATGACATAATTTATTAAATATTTGGCAGATCATGAAATTCATCAATTGCATGAATTGGATGATTTTCTTTTGATTTTTGTGTTCGTCAAATTTTAGAGAAAAACGAATGAATTACACAATAAAATTGTGTGCATCGTGAAATAACTAAGTTTTCTTTATCCCAAGGATGAAAAAACTCGAATTTCGAGTCTCGAGCTCGGTCGGCGAATTGAATATGATTTCAAATTAATATCGCCTGCAAACGAAAACCGGAAAAAATCTAATTATTTGGCTCCTCTGGATGCAACAGTAACGGTTTTTTCCTTAACAGAGTACGTATACTCGAAACTGTGTTGTTAAAAAAAAAGTTCTCAGCAGTGAATTCGAGCAAGGAGCAAATTAATTTCTTGTTTTTTTTTCTATTCGCGTTATCTCGTATACCTGATATGATGCATATAGTGTGTACCTAAATTTCATAATTATGTCGAAAGGGAAGAACTGGTTTTCGCGTATGTCTGTTACACACATCGAAAGATGATCTGGAAAACAATGGTTGTGACAGCCACAGCATTAGCCCCTCATTTCGTATGCAGAGAAAAAAATCCGCTGGTGTTGTTTTTTTTCTCTCTTCTCGCGACAGCATTTTTTTCGGGTTCCCATGCAAATCGGTAAAAAATGAGCAGGTTTCGGGAAGTCTTGATCCTGCAAAAGGTAGAGAGCGATATAAACGATGCAATCGCGCATTGGGCCCAAACTAGAAGAATGTCTTCTTCGCGGTGCATTTACTACCGATACTTTACGTTCATTCAATGCAAGCGTCATCATTAAGCATTATGTACGCTCGCATGAATTGAACAGTTTTTATTTCTCGTATACTCCTGAGCTCACCAGCAAATTTCACTGGTTGTGCGGCGAGAGTGAGAGAAAAAGAAAAGATGAAATCATGATCTGCATATGTAAGATCGCTTCTTTATGCAAATTGAGTATGATGCAGAAGACTTTGTAGCCGCTGCTCAAGATAATTTGTTTGAATAGTATTTAGTAGGTATGTACCTTGAACTTGAGCATTTTTTTCCACGGACGAGTCGGAAAAAAGGGATGCGAATCGCTGAAAAATCCAGGCCCAAGCACCAAAACGAAACGAAAGAGGTAAAAGAAAAAAATCGTTGGAAGCAGCTCATCGTTTTGTTTTGAGCAAACCTAAAGCGGTGACGATGCTTTTCTGTAGCCCTTCGGTTTTTTATTTCTCTCTAAGAAAGAGCTGATATGCAAATGAACGAATTAAAAAAAAAATCTCGCGCGTTTCAAGTGCTGTTAAATGCACACATTGCGACAAGCAGGAAGAAAAAGCATAGTCTTTAACCAATCGACATTACGTATGCAAACGATGCGTATATTTATGATTTCGGGAAAACAAAACGTAGACGAGTGGTGCGG
Organism: Obolodiplosis robiniae; assembly: GCA_028476595.1. Classification (NCBI taxonomy): domain Eukaryota; kingdom Metazoa; phylum Arthropoda; class Insecta; order Diptera; family Cecidomyiidae; genus Obolodiplosis; species Obolodiplosis robiniae. The sequence continues at coordinate 23,946,788 of CM052015.1, forward strand.
AGAGTGGAAAGAATAAAGGAGAAAAAAATGAATTAAATCGCAAAAAGATTATTTGGTTGAGAGTATTTGTTGTGTTGCGAGAGCATCTTCGTCATTCATTTCCTTGCTAATGGTGTTCAATTCATCAAATCGGAGCGCACAGGAAAAAAAGGGTGATCCGAATTTTGTACTTTCAATTTGGTGCAAGTACCCAATCTTCCAATGCTCGCTTTCTTCTCTCTCACTCTCGCTCGCAGCATTTTTTCCTTTTGCATATCATTATCGCTGTTAGCCATTCTTTTTCGTCACCATGCCAACAGACTTTTTATTCCTTGGGTCTTTGTGCGTGTGCGTGTGTTTTCGTCAAAAGACAAAAGGCGATGTATAAACCTAAAGAAGGATAAGCAAAGAATGAGCTAAATACCGCGCGGTTTCTTTTTCATTTGAATAAAGGCACAAATCAAACAAAATATCATTTGAGCTCCGATTTATTCGATGTGCTTCGTCGAAAAAAGATACAGAATCCATCAATTACGCGCATTTCGCGTTTGTGTGTGTGTGTGTGTGTGTGTGTGTGTGTGTGTGAACCGAGAAGTCGGGCGAGGAAGAGAGCAAGAAAAATTGACGATCAAAATATTTTACATAATCAAGTTTTAGCCACTGTCTTATTCTTTGGGTTGCGTGCAGCATCGCGCTTAGGTATAATTTGTTTGAGAGTAATATTTTTCTGTTGCGCTTTGAACCAGTTTTTCTCATTACTTTTCTCTTTACAGGAGGATGACAATCCATTGCATTGTTCCATTTATTGTTATGATCCGACGGTATGTGTGCGTGTGTGTGATCGCGACACTAAATTTCATTCTTTTATTTATGACTCGCATTGTTTTGCATACGTGATTTCTTTCATCCTCTTTTTAAGGACTGTGAGAGAATTTCCAGCGTCGATAGTGTTACCAATTGATATCGACACGACAAGACAAAATTAGAAAGATACAAAAAAACGATGTTTGGATCAACTATTTTTTGGTTCCGCTTTTTCACTGCGGTCGGATGTAACGGGCTATAAGAGCGGTTTTTTTTTACTTCCAGGATTTTTTTTGCTTCTTATGTTTGCTTGTTTGAAATTTTTTACTTCTTTTCAGACATCATACCTCTTTCATTTGCGACAGTCCGCGATATTTCGTCGTACAACTTCGAACATTTCGAGCATATTGTTTTGAAGCTCCTTCTCAAACTATTCATGTTCAGAAAGAAGAGAATTTATTTGGAGTTTCTCTTCCATGCATTACTTTCACTTCAGTTTCATTCACACGAAAAGAAACAACGGTTAAAGTTTTTTAATAGCGCTTTTAGTTGCGAAAGAGTTTTTAATGAGCGCATTTATCTATTTAGCTTAATGTTGTAGTGCTATTTTTCCAAACAAACACACCTCAATTTATTCAGTCTAACCAGGATTGGTAAAACTGCTTTTTTATTCACATAATCCATTAGTTGGTTTGGGTGATTCGCCGATTTCATGTCCCAAATATCTGCTTTACATAAAAATCATTTCGGATATAAAGGATTAGCTAAACGATGTGCTCTGACTCTAAAGTACTCGATGCAGGTATGAGATGACACTACCGAAGAAATGGCAATGTCTTTGGATCGGTTGCACAATGAACCGTTTGCGTTGCGAAAAGAGCCGACATGCTGTTTTGTAATGAACCGTGCAAAAATATTCGCCCTATGATTTGTGATTGATTGTTAAGCCTCATTGCTGTTTCCGCAACTGTGTTGACATCCGCATCCTTTTTCTTGAAACGAAAATTATATAACAAAACATGTCATCTTCTCAAAATGTCTTAATCATCGCCGATGATTTGCAATTACATGAACACCCAAAATGTCTGCGAAATAACCGTTGGGTCGAGCCATTACTTGGGTTTTACGATGTAAATTCTTTTCATTCGCGTGAAAACGAATAAATTAAAGGCCTTTGTTCGTCTATTGGGATTTGAACAAGATGTAAATGTCACAAAAAACGACTTGAACGTTGAATTTGGATGAGAATTGAAGACTCCATGTGCGATGAATGTGAATGGCCGATTGTTTTCTCGGGTTTTGTCGGCTAAGTTTCACCAAGTGGAGGTTTTCGCACAGCGAAGACTCTGACGACAAAGTAAATATTGGCACTTCGTTCAACAAGTCAAGCATTATGAAGCCTCCTAAGAAATCTACTTTTCGACAGAACGATTTTGTTGAATTCACGATGATCTTGATTAAATTTAAAAATGAATCTTTATAAAAACATAAAGTGATTTCTTTGCGCAGTGAATGATATCAGCAGAAATCCAGCGAGAATTTCCTCTTATATTTTGCGTAGCAAAACCATAATTGACAATTTCCCTTATTAAAAATCGATAAAACTACCATAATAACTGTTCGCCATTAAAGAAGCCCATTAAATACTTATGTTGAGTTCCTGAGCCATTGATTAAAAAAATGCATCAAAGGAAAATCCAGAAAGTTTTCTCTATAAAAAAAGTCCCCGACTCATTGTGGTATAAAAAAAGTTTCGATTTTTTTTTCACTCCACCACTTGTTCATTCTGTGTTTTTGTGTGTGTTCTCGTTGTGTCGTTTATGGCTCGTGTTCACTCCAATTCACATCATGCATCGAGTAGATTTTTTCTCTGAATGTCTTTTTCCTGGTCTTTTCCTATCCAACATAAGAATCATACGCAGAAAAAAAACGGCTTTAGAAAAAAGGGCATTGATGTGCAGTGGTTTGTCTTTATTTAAACTTTATCTTTGTGCAGTGGTGCCGTTTCATACGGTCGACATTGTATTTTTCCGCTTTGTTTTCATGAGCCTGTTCGACCACTAGGGAAAAAAAGCGAGAACAAGCCGTAATAAAGAGTCATAAAGGTAAAGGCGGTGAAATTGATGAATTCCGTTCGTACGACCGTTTATATTTAGAATCATTTCAAAAACTTCACAGCTTCGGCGTCTTTTTTTCTGTCTCGTTTTCAACGAGGCATTTTTTGTCATCTGCATCTTCTCACTCAACGATTTGTTAAGTACCAGACGGATTGATTGAAAAAGCAAATAATCGATAATTTAAGTTTTTTCCCGTACGTTTTTTATTGACCCGTGTCATTTTTTGTAGAATCATTTGAAATCATTCAGTCTTTTTTTATATTCATAAGCCCATGTTATCTGGCGGCGATTATTATTATTATTTGTGTTCATTAACTAATCATTTATTGAATTAATTTAATAGAACCGAATATTTTATTCGTCCTTTTGGTTTGGTGAAATGAAGTGTTGCTCAATCATTTCCAACCGAAGTGATGCACGCGATGGTTCGGTTTAAAAAAAGAAAATAATGAAAAGTGCGGCATTTTTTGCGGTCAATCAGAATTCATGTTTCACGGTAACCGTTAACCTGTGAAGTGTGAACCAATTTCAAGCACATTAATTAGCCATTTAACATACAAAACCCGAACTGCATGAAGTTATTAATTGAGAATATGGTCGACGTTTATGCTGTGCTATCGTACCGAACGGTTGCACATGCTGCAAAAATTGCACGTACACAAAAACAATGTATTTTCGTTGCAACAATGGCTTTCGGCAACATCGAGGTGATTTATGCATTAAACATATTGCTTTTTAACAATGTATTTTTTATAGTCTGACTTTCTTTCGAAGTCTAAATTTAAAAAAAAAAAAAACGAACCACTAGCAATTGCTCTTTTTATCAATGGACTTGCTACTGGAAAAAGTGCCGCGGACGACATCATGCAACAACTGCTTAATTTAATGCATAAATGTCGCTTCAGAGCTTTCAAAATGCGCGCAGAAAAATGTAACAAAACTGACGAGGAACAAAAAAGAACGGACAGAAAAAAATGCCCATTCCCACTCTGTAATATAAATTATTATACAATATTGAAATCAAAGAAGGAATTATAAATAGGACGAAAAAACCAGTTTCATTTGGTTGTCTTTTTCCATAGCAAATCCAATCCGACAATGTTCATTGAATGGATATTAAAATGTCTAGCGGCGGCCATGGCAGGAATATAGAAAAAATAGAAGGTATCAAAACTTGAATATGCATAAAGAGTTCTTTTTTTCAACTCTCCCTTTGTTGTAGTTCAACTTTAGTATGCATTTGCTTTTTTCATTGGAGCGGTATTTCCCAGGGCTGGTTTCATGGCGTGGGGTTGATTTTTTCAACGCTGGTGGTAACTTGCCATCATGTAATCAGGATTTTTTCCTTATTTTGAAAATAATGTGCGAAAATTGGATTAAAAAAAGTCGATCATTCTGTTTTGGTTCATCGTCCCACTCAAATAAAGCATTTTCAAGCGTTACATTTTTTGTTCTTTCGAAAAAGAACGAGGTGATTTTAATTGAAAATCTATTCCAATTGAAGATTTTAAAACAGCAATCCTAAATGAATGACTTGAATATCATTTATCATAAATTCTGTTTTACTCGCTGCTTGTTCCACGAATAGACAAAGTCGACATTTTGCCGATTTGCCACGTTCAATGCAAATGAATTTGAAAATACAAAGAACAATGGCATATTTCGATTAGACGCTATTGAATAGAATATTCACGAGAATTATTCTCTTTTCATCATTTTTCCATTTTTCAAATTTATCGTTCGATTTAAAATTTCCTGACACATTTGATTGATGATTTTCTGTCCGTTTTGATTCAGGGTTTTTTTTTTTGGCAAATGGTACAATTTCCGCAACCAAAGCCTTTTACCATTAAATTGTTCCGTGCGATTATACCATTCAAATGACTTCCGGAGAGCATATTAAAGAATAATTAAATAACGGAAGTCAATTTGCGAAGAAATCATGAACTCACATAATTTGAAATTCGGAACACGAAAATTCGGACGAATCTAATTCGCGTACTTGATTTTGAAATTTGTTGTTGCTCTCCAACATTTTGGTGAAATAGAGACTACTTCGACTATAAATAGTATCGCCAAATCACATTGTTGAGTAATCTTAAATCGGACCTCAATCTTTGGTTCCGTATTCTTGGTGAGAGAACCTGAGTTCATTTGCCCATTCATTGGAGCTCCCAAAATGTGGAATCAAAGAGAAGATGAGGTTTTATGTATTTATTGATTTAAGATATATTGACAATGTGATTCGGCGATGCTATTCATAGCAATATTCACTCGAAGTAGTCATGATATCGTACAAATATGTAAATATATACACAATTCAGTTTTTTTTCGAAACTTGCTTGCATTTTTTGAATCAAAATCTAAAAAACAAACCATCCCCACAAAAAGTTTCATCAACTATAATTTCCAACAGAAAAAATATGTTTACGTTGGATTAATTTCATCGCATTTTTTTGGTCGAAGTTAATTTGATCAAAAGCAGACGAGTGAGTGAGAATAGCATAGAATGAGCATCAAAGTAAATAAAAAGTAAACTCCAACCGATTAGAAAGTCAAAAGCCATCAGTGACACACGAAAATGTGCTATACATGGCAAATACAGGCGTTCTAAGCCACTGAAAAAAAAAAAAATCATTTTGTTTGTAAATACGCCGGGAATTTTCAAGTGAAACGGAAAAAAGAGTAGAATGCTGCAAAAAAGCGTGGCTCCGTTACGCAAAGATCGCTATCATACAAAACGGTGCAATGAAAAACACTTCGTTTGAAGAGCAAAAAATAAAATCATAATAATCGGAGATATTCACAGTTCCATAATCGCACATCATTGTTTTTTAATTGAGTTGAAACAACGATCGAATCAGCAGTCGAAAAAAAATAAATGCGCCGCAAAAAAACGGAGTAGAACAAATATGAGAGAGAGAAAAAAGAATTAATCACGAAGATTTACTCTTGGTTCATCAAAACAAGAACGCCATCGAGCGCCTCGCATAGTATTTCGAGTAAATTGAATCGTTGTAAGCTTTTGATTAGCTCATTACAGCCATTGTTTATTTTAAACACCGCGTTTTTCCAACTGCGAGCTCAGTTCTTTCCAAAGCCTCTTTGAAACTCTCATCGTGTGGATTTTTTTCTAACGAGATTTTGTTTAATCTCTCTCTCTCTCTCTCTCTCTCTCCCTCTTTCGGAAGAAATCATGGGAAATCTGTATTTTACGATGTGTTGAAGTGGGACACATTTTTTTGCCAATTTTACTGGGAAAGTCTATGGGGAAAAAAGTTCAAATAGTTGCATTTGAGCAGCGAAGTCGGGTTGCGTTTGTCATGATATTTATTTGACCTGAAGTGAATCGGTGAATGGACGTGCTGCAGCAGCATCGGCGGCTGCACCAATCATACATTTATTTATAACACATTGCACACTTCTGTGCAACATTGGCTTTTTTGTACGTATTTTTTTACGGCGACAGCTTCCCTCCAATCGCTGTCACTTCCATTGCCATTTTTTTGATCTTACTTAAAAAAGAAATGCGCCGAAGCAACCGATTGCTCTGACAGTTTTTATTCAAATTAACATTCGCTTTTTTATATCTATTAATATTTTTTTGTATAATTTTTTTTCTCTCAGTCACTGAATTCTGTTGACAACTGTTTGGAAAAAGCAAGAAAAAAATTTAACCCAACCGACGGAGAAGCAAGGAGGGAAAAAATCCAAGATGAAAAAAAAAATGGATGGAAAATGACGTCTTTTTCTATCGTCAGTCGAATTTTAAATAATTTATGAACGAACTGGCGCATTAGATGTGATAGCAACAAAACAATTGTACAACAGGCATATTCGATAGCGCGCTGCTTTCTGCCAATGAGCAAATAAAAAATGGTTTAAAAAATCGTTTGAAGTAAAAAAAAATCGGTGGCAGTAGAGAAAATGTCACATGTAGAGAGGAAAAAAGCAAGCGGTTCAATGAACAGAATGTGGAATGCATGAGCTAACAAAGGCATACACACCATCCGAATCGGCGATTGATAAAAAAAAATCCAACCCTTTTTTTTCGTTGTAAATATTTTTGATTCGTTGAAATATTTTCAATATCCTACCTTCGATGCGTTGCGAACAAACCTATTCTGCATATTGCCTGCCTCTAATCGCGCATTGCATCCCTAAACACAGTATTTTTTGTCGATGCCTTTTTTTCGAATCACAGAAAAAACGTTGTGCAAGCGAGGAAATCCAAATGATGCACGGCGTACGTATTGCCTGCACACAATCCATCGCATATTGTTGCATATTGTTGTGTCGATAATGTTTTTCTGCCCATTCTCTCTCTCTCCTCTCTCAATCGAGAATATGCTTATTAGTTTTTTTCATGGTCACTTTTTTGTGCATACACTTTTTGCTTTTCTAACTTTCGCCGCTTTTAATTTAATCAGAGTGATTTTTTTCACGTGTGGATGTCACTGCGTTGATCCCGATGTGCACACGGGTTTTTTTCTAGAACATATTTTCCCAATTGAATACGCCAGCTGGATTATAATATTTATGCTTTTCATACGCTTTTTTGCTTGTACATTTCGTTTATTTATATCTTCCTGTTCCTGTGATGATGCGCTCAGCTACGGAAAAAAGTACACACATCATGCAACATTTTTAAAATGTAATAATATGTTGAATCAATTGCGATTGGCTTAATTTCTGTTTGCGCTGGATTTGACGCGAAAAAAAGTGTAATGAAAACCGAATAACATCCTAGCGAAAACGTTTTAACTCGTCTCTTAAGTACATAATTGGTGAGTATCGTCAGACTGGTGTTGCTTTCGAAAATTAACCTAATTATAAAGTAAATAAATTGACATATATCTGAGAAAAACGCAATTGAGCTCGTTTAAATAGTTGACCTTTAAATTTCTCTCAAATTTACAAAAAAAATGGGAAATGGTTTTTTTAAGTGCATTCTTGAATGTTTTGAAGTAATATATTCCGATGCTTTGCTTCCGTTAGATTTTGTTTAACTTGCCATATAAATACCAATGTGAATTCAATGAATGCACATTCATTCGATTGGAAAGCACTTGAAGCGATTTCTCACATAAATTTCATGTCATTAGAAATAAGATCAAATGATGGATTCTGGCTGAAGAGGATTTTGTGCATAAATTACATGTCTGAAGATTCATGTTTGATGGCGCCCTGAAAATGTTAACGAAGGTATTTCGAACGACCATTCAGCTATTCAAACTCCGAATAAATATAGATATTTCTTCAGAGTAGTCAATCACTCCTTGGTATTCATTTCAGAATGAAGAATCGCATCCATTGATCGAGTAATTGATGATTAGAACAGGAAATGCCCGCGGCTACTTTCTATCAACAATTTACTTATAAACGATGGGTGCATTTTTGAAACGAGGATAACGTGATACGTATCAATTTGGCAATGCAATAAATGCAATTGCATACCTTTTCCAGCTCAAAACCGATAATTTTGATGGATATGAACAATTGCCTATTATATTTGGATAAATTTTCAGTTTTAGTATGAATAAATTGAATTTGTTTGTGTTTTATTATGCTTCCAGATCTGGATCTGGCTGTAGTTGGGTTTGATTCGATTTGGTCTACGCCCAGTTTTAGTTCTGCGTGAGTTTCTGGATTTATTCGAAGAATATCTTCAAGGTGGAAAATTATTGAATTAAAATTGGAATTACTCTGGCGCAAGAAAAAAAAAATAATAGAAGCGTGATTTCAACGGAATCGATTAGCATAATGTGCATCTGAATGCGATGCGTGATATCTGGTGTTAAGACAAAAAAAATGATAAACAAATTCGGATCACAAAGACATTTTTTCATCTAATAACAGCTGTTCAATGTGATTTTCGATTTCACTGAAAACATTGAGCCATGTGCTTGTGCATAGGAAAACCACCGCGGCTAGAAACAAACCACAAACAATAACATTTTTTGTATACTCTCAATTTCATCTTTTTTTTTCTCTTTCGTCTGTCATAAGATAGCCTTGAGTCGTTCGTCGCAATGAACCATAAGGTTAATGATCTTTAATATAAATAGTAAAAAATTTTCAATCCTTGCACACAAAGCGATGAAAAAATTCGATTTAATATTCAAGAATTTTCAAGCAGCAGAATTAAAATGTATTAAACAAACATTTCATTTTCGAATGCAAAGAAGAAAAAAGCGAAGAAAAACGTTGAAAAAGAAAAGGAGAAGCGTGTGTTGATACTAATTTTGATCGAATGGAAAAAGTAATGAAGAGTAAATAGATATCATTTTATTTGTGTTAAACCCTTTTCTTCAATTCGGCTGAAAGGTCATTGAAATTGAAGAATAGATGGAAAATCATCGTTAGTTGCTGGGCAATTTTGATAAAGCGCTTGTTTATGCTAAGAAACACAAAATTTCCAATTATTCGTCTATCTTCACACTTTTCATGGCGCTGTGTGTGCCCGATCATCGCAAGTTAAAATGAGGAAATCGACTCGAATTAGCGAAGAAGTTTTAATCAATCTCTTTGATTGAATGAAATGAAACTCTGAGTCATGTCACGCATTTTTCTTTCTTGTTGGCTTTAGCGAATGAAAGGTCAACGAAAAATGTCATTGAATGAAGAAAATGACAAGAAATTTGTTTCTCTTGTCTGCTTACTGAGAATATTTGATGATTTTCCCCCTTCAAAATCATTTTCAACATCTATTTTTCACATTCATTTTTGAATTATTCAAACTTTCGTCTTCGTTTGAAAAAGTGATTCGATTTTTTTATCGCTTCAGCCACGCATTCGGTGGAAGTCATTCAGACATAAACCCTTGGAGCATATGAGCTAAGACAATGCCATTTGGTCGAGTCGCAACTACCATGTGAACAGTATCATCTGCATGACCGTGGTGCGCGACTCCGACGCTCGCAGCGGAAATGGAAAATTATATTTTAAAATTGTGTGACATAAAAAAGGAAGTGGAAAAAAAGTGAGTATAGAAAAAATCCCATGAAAATTATGCGCTTGTTTTTTTCTGGTAAGTTCAACGAGTTACATGAATCGAAAAAAAGCTTTTGGGATTTTTTTTCCTTTTGAACAGATGTCAACTCGTATTATAACAAAAAATTGTGCATTTGACAGTGGGTTTTAAAAACATGGCTTTAAAATGAGTAGTTTGCATTGGAGCTTCCGCTGGAAAATTACAATGTGGTCGCACATTTATTATCGAACTGAAATTACAACAAATTTGATTACAAGTCAATCGTATTCAATTCATTCGAAATATCAACATGCTATGATCTGTTTTCATCATCAATTTTTCTCTTCCTTTCTTTCTATCCCTCAAAGTTGTGTGAAAAGTGAAAGAGAAACACAGAAAAAAATGATAGTGAAATGTACATCGGACTGCATCAAATGCAAGCGTTAACAGCAAACAATGCTGCATTATTTGTTCGCACTCAAGCCGCACAATGCCAAAAATTTCACCAGAGATAAATTTTTGAAGGAGAAAATGCGGTGATTAAATCGTTAAAAAGGGATCGATCATGCGAAACGAGCAGCAGCAAAAAATTCGGAATTGCCAACATTCGCCCCTGTCGCCGATAGGAATGCAATTGCAAGGGTTGCATCGATTGTGAGCAGGCACGCACACAGAAACCAAATATCGCAAAATAATAACTGGTGTCGTAAATTATGATCGCTTTATTATTATTATGACACAAAATATTTCGCACACAATCGTATAATGAAGTGAATGAAGAGAGAATATGATTACGAGTCGATGGTACGCCGAGGTTTGTCTGTGCGGTGAGCGCTGAGGCAGGTATTGTTGATTTTTCATCTTTTGTTCGTTTTTAAATTGTAAGAAACCGATCGATACAAACGAAAAGAAAAGATTTATCTCGCGCAAACAATGCCAATATCGGCAACATGCAACCCTTTTCCGTCGAACACAATACACAATGCTATTTGGCACACTGAACAAGCCCTTGCTACACGCACCAAATATTATTATTGATTCTTTACAGAAATTTCATTTTCTTGGGCCTTATTCTCTTTCGGCTTTTGTCTTTTTGCACGAAGTAATAACCCCTATCTGAGTTGAATGGATGTGCATTGTTTCGCCATTTATTACTCATTCAGCATTACAAAATGCCTTTGTAATTTTTGAATATAATCATTTTTGCATACGATTTGCCTGCCGTCGAATTAAACGATTTATTGGAACGGCATTCGAAATCGGTTTTAGGCGATTTTCCTCAACGATTATCGATAGCATGCATGGCGAATCCCCGATACTTTTATGCAGACAGAAATCAACAAGACAAACGATGCGAATTTTATATAATATGAAGTCATCCGAAAATTGCAATTCGGCAGCGAGAGTGGGAAACAGTGTTGAAAGACGATCGATTCATCTTTGACTACTGAATGCAATTTTTTTACCTTCTCGAAACGAAATATGATTGTGCAATTGACTATGATTTATTGACGTAATCGACATATTTGCATGTGAACGTGCGCATTTTCAAAAGGGCCCTTTCGTCAGCAAATTTGCCTTTATTATTTGATTTTTATTCATTCTTAAAGATGTGAATATTAAAAAAGTTAATCATGCGTTCAAAAAATCTGGGGATGCCTTTCGGATTACTTGCATTCTATCGAGATACATGAATTTGCGTTCGTTCGATATGTCAGGATCTTACGATTTCTCGAAAAAAAATATTCAATTGAAATAATAATGACGATATTTTGAAATATGCTTAAATGGGGTAAGTGTTCTCAATAACATTGAAATTTTATTATTTTGTTGACAAATAGTTCTTTTTTGACCGTCATATTATCATTTATGCACAAATATACAAACGAACGGAAATTTTCAATAACGTTCAACTATTTATTTATTCATATTTGTTATATTTGATAACGTCATTGCCAAAAATCAACTGTTTGCCACCAAAACAATAAATTTCAATGATATTGAGAACTCTTTTCCGGTTTCTTTCAAGTTTCGTTATACGAATTACGAAATAATCCTTCAGTTTTGACAAGTATCAATTGCGTAGTCATTCAAATTCATGGTAGTCACATGAACTGAGCCGCACAATATATGTTTACTATGATGACAAGAAAATGTTGCTCTATCTAATCTAGAACTAAACCAGAAAACACTTTTTCAATTGAACTTTTAAAAACATGTTTAAACAAAATGTTTTGGACAGATGACAATATTTGAATACTTTTGTTCTGCGGCATTTCAATGACGTTGAATTACCCGAAAAAATTGTATTCATCAACTGACTTCTCACATCCATTTGAAATTAATAAAGATACCAATTAATACAGATCACCTGGATATGGTTTGTGTCATTGCTGCAAGAAAGCAATTGAGGGTTGTTTTATCGTTGTTGTTTTGGATAAAATTATGTGCTATTTTAATGCCATCTATTGAACGATAGCTTGAAGCGTATTTTTACTGGGAAAATTGGTGTAAGCTACGGATTTTGAAAACATAATCGGTGGTGGTTATCGGAGTTTACAATCAAACAACACGATTCATTCACCATTGCATCGAGTGCTTCTGTATTCCGAAATCTGTTCGAATTTTCCCGAAATATGAATGTTATATGCTCACTTGTTTTATTGGCGCAAATGATTCAAATCCAAACATTTCTGATGCAATGATGCTCCTCTCTTTCGAAAACGTGACTTGTCACGTGGCTGTTGAACAAAAAAGCTACATAAAAATGCACAGATGATCATTTCTTATCAAACCGAGTTGAATTTATATTGGATCGAAAGTAGAAATTTTTTGTAGGCGAATGGTGAAAGTTGCATTTAAATATTGATGTTCGTTTCAACTATTTTGGCCGTTGCAAAAGAATTTTGAATGAAATTCAATGTACACAAAATGTTGATACGACACATCCGCTTCAGATTTGCTTTTGTTTCACTTTCTATATTCGTCTCGTGTGTCAACCACGTGCGATAGTGTCATATATTCGTATCAACCAAACTCAATCGCGTCTATTTTAATAAAAATCGCTTTTATTTAGAAGGAATAGTCATGTGTAACGTTGAGTTTACTGGTGTGTTTTCATTATCAATTCGAGAAATGTTCTTGAACCGTGTCATATTCATTGCTTGGATTGTGATACTGTATGATGTAGCGTATGAGATAAGTTATCTGTCGCTTGTACAGAGTAAAATTCGAGTGAACGGAAAAATGCGTGCTCAAATCATTCAAATTTGATTTCAAAATACGTTTATAATCCTTTCGAATTGTCGAATTATTTGTTGCTACGGTAAAATCGATTGCATTTAAGTCCTAGTTTAGTTATAGATCAAAAAATGAGGTTTTCGCACAGTTTTTGCATAATATGAATGTTCTTCGATCCCATCCGAGTAACTAACCTATTTCATCTTACTTTTATTTTTGCATTGCGTAAATAATAATCAAACTGAGAAAACGCCTTTTGGGTTTTCCACAAAGCAAAAGCAAGCGAAAAACATGGATAGAATTCAGCGTCTTGTCGCTTAAGCTCAAATAATTTCAGCATGCCTTTATTATCTCAATATGGTTTTCCCTTTTTTCTGCTGATCACACATATCTCAATTTGAATAAGTGTGCATTGAAATTACGCGTGATGATAACAGTGAGACACATGAAAAGTGTTCTGAGTGGATAAAGCCGTTGGCCTTGACTGCATCATTCGATTTTCATCAATTTTAGGCTACTCACAGCTAAAACACAAGTCGAATATCGAATCCTTCCTTCTTTAAACTGTTTTACAACATGCTAAGAAATCAAAAGCCCACTATTTACAGCAAAGTTTGATAATAAGATTTGGAATTCTAGAATTCGAAATGGATAACGATTACATTTCTGAAGAATGGAATCAAGCGATGTTCTGATTAAAGTAAAAAACGTCAAATTTCGTACCCAAAATTATGACAAAAAGCTATGTATTGTGCATTAAACCATTAGAAGTGAAAGTATGAATACAATTCCTCACCATTATTGAAAATATCACTAATAATAATATTTCTAGTTTTGCGCCAGAATAAATTTTCGTTCGGTTGAATATCACTGATTCGACAGCAACTCATCCGCACAGATTGGATTCAATGTGTTTTGAACTGATAGAGTATTATTTCTCGCTAAGCTCGAGCATCGATGTGTCATCATTGCTCATGAACAAGTAATTTTCCACTTATTTTCAAAAATCGGTTCTGCTGACAAAAGTCAAATTACGTTTGGAACAGTTCTACTTTATGCGATGTGTAACCCTTTAAAGAAGTGAGTGATCATAAATTTCACTTTGAAATGAACATAATTGCCAATTTTTTCACAAATGAGAAAATGTCGAAAGATTCTCAGTATTTTCAAAATGAAAAAATCACATTTCATTCAAATAATGTGAGGTTGAAAACAATCTCCATCAATTCCATATTTATTTTCCAGATTTCAAATGCAAAAATAATGTTGTTGTCTCCGTTTAATCGTTGATTTCGGTTTTACACAATTCCTCTCGTTTATTTTCGAAATAAATTGCATTTTTGGCAAGAAGAATTTCCTAACGATCTAAATAATGGAAGAAAACATATTCTTTTACCATTGGTTTGCCGTGTGACGTTGTTGAATAGTTCTTTGTTCATTTGAACCGTTTCTCAAATCGAACAATGACTGCGTGAGAGGAAAACCATGCTGATGCAAAACAATTTCTTTATTTCCGAAACGTGACATTATCACGTGACGAGCAAACGTAGGGCAACATGAAAAAGGCGGGAATCGCCAAATTTTATCGAATCCATTTCAATTTATATTTGATCGAAAGTAGAATTTTTTTGCAATTGAATGGTGAAAACGGCATTCAAATTTCTTGATGCGATCCAACTATTTTGACCGATGCAAAAGAAATTTGAATGAAACTCGATCGTCTCAATGAAATAGCGCAGTGTTTTGGATGTTTTTTCTGCCGTTCACATTATAGTATTCATCGTAATCAAGGCGTACAATGGCGACGTTATCAGCGATCCTGAAGTTCCGTAACAAACAGTGTGTTCCACGTACTTTGACACAAAACCATCTGGAAACGATGTTTGCTTGGAGGCTCGTAGGTTATCACTTATCACGTCTTCTCAATTTGAACATTTTTAAATGGATTCTTTCTTTTTCACGCACTCATTCGTTTATAAATTGCATCATTCTCATCTTCAATATCGTCTCTTCATTCGGCTGAATCATTTAAAAATGACGAAAATTTAAATCGATGAAGAATTTGTCAATTTTGAGACAAAACAATGACAAGTCAATAAGCTATAGTATTGGCTAAGTAACGCTGATTCCTTGAAGTTCGAATATAATTTATGAAAAATTCTATGTAGGCCTTTGCTATTCACTTTGGTCCATTGGAATCTTTTGTTGAATGAAAATGTTATATTCTTACTCTCGAATTCGGGACACATCAGAAGTAAACAAAGCATTGTGCAATCGTGTCCATTAACCAAGCCCTGAAAAGCGATTTTATGCTTGAAATATGCGAAAACCCAACGTGAATTCATTCAAAATTTATTGTCTTGTGCATATTTTCAACGGATTAATGTCGAATGTGAATGAGATCAATCAAAAACACATACGAATCATTTGTCTTCTTATTTACATAGAATGACAATCAATCAACGATGTCGTACGACAAGAAGGACATGCCGCATGCTTTTCGCATTTCGTTTGCATTCTTTTGGAGAAATTTCTTTTGTTAATGTCTGTTTCTTTTATTCGATGCTCGTTTTCCGGAACATTATTCACCCTCGACAATTGCAACAAATTGATACCCGGCCGCCGCATGATATGAACAAGGGCATACTAACAGAGTCGACGAACGCGGCACAAACACGAGCAAAAACTCAAATCCAGAAAGAATTAGCACATCTCAAGCAACCCGCGCATTTTCATACATGTCACAAACTCCCTTCGCTTGAAAATGGATGATTTCTATCTAAAATTGTGTATCCGTTTTCCAAATGTCACTAGCTTTCTCCACGGCAAAAGATTCATTTACAATTCATTTCGTTAGCGGCGACAGCCATTTGGATCTCCTACGCTTCCTAATGACGTTCCCATCGAAATAGGATGAATTATTATAAACTCAAAGAGGACGAACAAACGATAGATGGTTCTTTTGTAAAGTAAGATATTCCATTCAGTAGGACGTAAATAAATGGTTCGAAAGCAATTAGCTGATGATATCGTGAGTTGCGCCAACAATTAATTATATGGTCCTATCTTGTGAATCAAATGGCAATGAGTTTGTTTGAGAAAAAATTGGCAATTACAAAATAATCCAGACGCAGGTGCTGTGTTCCAATCGATGATCGATTTTATTGACGATGAAATGGATTGCCTTCCAAAAAATCGCTGTTGCGATAAAAGATACATCATCATTTGATTTTGAATGATACTTTGCGAACTTACAAGGTGAATTTATCTCATCCTTGGTGAATAACAGTGAGAGCACTTATTTATAGCTACATGAATCAAATGTTTCTAATAAAATAATAAGGATTTCGTCATAATGATTGCCGATTTCAATGAAATTCACTGCTTCTCTCTGAATTCGGTAGCAACTATATGAACCACAAAAAAAGGTTGCCTAAATTCAGTATATTTTTTATAAACTTCGGATTTTTTATATTCATTCGTCACACAGCTCAACGGAAATGAATAAAAAGAGATCTAATACCTCTGCTTTCCGAGACGCCATCTATCGCATGATAGCCGGAATTTTGCTAGTCGAAAAGGAATGCTCTTCCAATAATTCGAAGAAGTTCAAAAGCAGGTAAATGCAAAATTTGTATGATTTTTAAACAAAATTTGTAATCTGAAACGAAGCCTTCGCATTGATTGCTTTTGACCAGAGCATACTATTTACTTACTTGTAAAGCGCTTGCTCTCACGAGCTGTTTTGAAAGAGCGGCTTGCAATATCAAAATGCGGCTTGTTTGTATTGAAGTTTATCTAAGTGAAATATAAATCCATGGATAACGTGTAATTGACACAGAAAATCAATTCCACTTTCATCCTGAAGCACTTTAATACAAAACAGCCGCTTTCTGTATTGCAAGCCGCTCTTTCAAAGCAGCTCGTGAGAGCAAGTGCTTTGCATGCAAGCAAATAGTATCCTCTGCTTTTGACTGAGTTAAATATTTACATTTACATTATTTTTTTTTAATAATTTGCATTTTCCCGATGTTTCTGCAAAACATAACTTTTTTTCATTCGAAGATTTTATAGTAGCTTTCATTAAGCGAAATGTCCAAATATCCATTAAAGTTGTCGTGAAAATTCCCATGAAATTGTTCCCATCTAGAGAATGTGAACTTGAATGATTTTATGATATCAATACAGAAGCGTATGCCGACTTCTTTGATGATGGAATCCGTTCTTTTTATGTTTTCCCAAATTATTTCAATCGTAGATCCATCCTGACATGTCATGGATCTCCCTCGTCCGAAATACAAATAACATTGTGGAAAAATTAAATTCAGAGAAAAAGGTTAGTGCGGCCAAGTCGTAACCAAATTAATGCATACGTGAAGGTGCACCGTTGAGACTCGCACTGGAGAGCATGTGTTCATTCTGGATGCTGCGAGTCAACCGCTGCAAATTTGCTCTAGAAATAATTATTACATTCGGTTGACGTATTTTCATGTGTCCCCTTCTCTGTGCATTTACAAATGGTTTTTATCCGTCATTTGAGTGTGGTGGTCATTGTACTGAAGCTTCCGAATGCGAAAAACTCAACCTAATTATGTTTCTGTTTCCAGAAACACATGACATATCGCTAACATTGTCTCATCGAAACGACCTTTTCGCAGCTTGTTATGGTTGAAATGATTCCGGTGCCACAGATAAAACTCGTGTTTATTTTCTACAAACACAACATCTCTCCCCCTCACGATCAATTTCGTCCGTGAAAAAAGGTCGAATGTTTTAAAATAAAAGACAGCGGATTTTAATTTTTGTCCAAACAAAACAATTGAGAAATAGCAGTTTTCATTCTGATGTTCATCGACGAAAACATGAATGTTTGTCTGTCGGAAGCTTGTTGGTAACAAGAGTGCGATTGAATAGAGAGAAATGGGATGGAGAGAAGAAGATAAAGAGGGAGAGAATAAGGTGAAGTCATTAGATGCGATAGGTTACAGAGGTCATTTGCTTCACAAAGGTAAGCAATTGTCAGCTAGAATTTGTAATTCTGTTTGTCGAAAAGAAGAAAAATAGTAAAATAAACACGGTCATTACCGGGTTTACGTCGAACACCCACTCCTATTTTCAAGGATGCCCCGAAATCTGTCAAATTGAAACATAATCCTGAATTTTAATCAGCTGACTTTAAGCAAGAGATTTATTTGGTGCAGATGAAATAAAATCACGAAAATACTACTTGTCAATTATTCATGGAATTCCATGCGTTTTGCATTCGACTGGTCGATTTTGTGCTGATTTATGTAAAAACGTTAAATCGAAAGTGAAAATGTCCGTAAGAGAGAACCGAACAAAAGGGAAAGTTCCGCCAAAAATTACTTCTTTTGCACATTTTCGGTATCATTCAGTTTGGTGCAAGAGCAATGGCAATTCAGAAGCTGCTGATCGGCTGATTACATTGTAAAAGTGGAAGCCGAGAATGAAAGACATAATGTATATCTATATTATCTGGTCAATTTGTAAAATTACCGTCATCGTTGCCGTTCGCCTGGAATCTGTAGTGAAACGCAAACGTTTCCACATCAAGTAATCCAAATTGAGATGTAAGGCTTTGCGAGAGAAACGAGCCTAATAGCCAAACATTAATAATGATGATAATCCCTCCCCAAACGCATTCATTTCGATTTTCTGGTACTTTGTACGTTAATAAAATGTGTTGTGCAACGCAAACATTTACAAGTGTAATTCGTGTTAGTTGGATTCTATTCATAGTGGGTGAGTTGAGATTCTAATACACAAACGGTCGCATCATAATGATATGATATTTTTCACATGCCAAAGCAAAAAGGAAAATTTAGCAAAGCGATTTTTGGGTGGTCAGAATGCTGGAACAAACTAAAAAATGTGTGTGCCTTGCCTTGTTGGTGTGAAGAATGACACCGCACGATGAATAATCGCCTCGAGTCTGGTTTCTGTTTGTTGTAATCGTTCGGATGACTTTAGAAAAATAAAAGTAGTTTTTTCCTTGCATTACGTTCAGTGATATCAATCAAAATTTTCGGTTTGCCATGAGAGAAATGCTAAACAATCGAAAATAATGACTTTGTCCAACCCGCGATAACAAGCGAACAAAGCGGGTGCAAACATATTTCGTTTGCTAGCAGTCATTTCTTACCGCAATGCGGTAAATTTTGCTATGACATTTGGAGTCATTTCATAGCATTTTGTCTAGAAACCGACTACGAAAAACCAATGGAACATTTTTTTTCGATTATTTTTCGGAATCGTTTGGGCTTCAAAAAAATTACCAAAAGAAAACTTAGCTTAACACTTCATTGAATAAAAAAAAACTAATTTAATTTTTTCCAATTAAATTGGTTTAAACTGCACAATCTAATGATAGAATCAACCATATCATTTTGCTATCTACCCAATCAGCTTCGGCTGATCCGATTCATTTAAAGATGCCAAAAGTGAAAGAGAAAAAGATCATGGGAATCTGTTGGTGAAGAAAGTTTTACGAAAATATACTAAAATGATCTTTCCATTTCGTGATCGAAGCTGATGATTTGATTTGAACATCGATATTATTGAAAAATTGCTACTGTATTCAGCAAATTGACCAATTAAGTATTTGCGAAGCGCTTCCATTCAATAACAAAAGCCCGTTTCCAATTTTTGGCAATATCGCCTTTTAAATCAAATCACTTAAATTTATATGATTTTGCATCGGCGCATTTGTGATTGCTGCTGCATAGTCTTCGGCTGGCATGAACGGTCCGTTTTTCAAATCAATTATCATAAATTGATACATATTTATTTGTTGGTGCCGTTCAGTTCATCTGCCGTAGGAAATATTTGGATTGCCGCTGGGAAGCTGAGGACTGACTTGATGAATGATATTTGTTGTACGCGGAAAAAAGTGAGCGAACCAACAGAAAACTTCTAAAACGGAGAGCAGAAGCAAAACAACATCCACCATATAAACAGAGCAATACGTGCAATTTTTGAAGCATTCACCTCACATTCTCTCGGCTGCTACTATTTAGAAATCTGTTTTTTTTTTTTCGACAGCCGTTTTGTTTGACTAATAATCAACCTGTGTTTCAAATGATTCGTGCAAAACGAAAATGAACAACACAAATCGAAATATAGAAATGTGATTGTTCTGTACATATCTTCCTTTTTTTATGTTTCGCGCCGTTTTGCACGATGAGCCGAGGCAAAAAAAAATGTGGTCAGCCAACGACCGATATCAACGATGAGCCAAATGATCTGAAAATTACCGATGCACCAGAGCAAAAACGAAACGACTCGCAGAAAAATTCCAGTAGCCGCACTAAATGATGATTTTTGATTCGGAGCGAATGCGAGTTTTTAGCAAGAGAATCACGTTAAAAACGATTATATTTATTTAATTTATAATTTTCTCCGTTTGTTTTTTTTCTTCTCTTTATCTTGATTTTGCTGCTGGTTTTGGTGTTTTTCGTTATTTATTTTATTTCATTTCATCGTTTGTTGCTTCATTTTTTTACATTCTCCTTGCTTCGTTGTCCTTTTTGGTTCCTTTTTGCAGTCGCTTGATTGAATATTGGGACTATAAGGTGCATCTTTTTGATTTCTTCGGCCTTTGATCGTTAAGATAAAACGTAACATTCGCACCATGAATCCATTTCGCATTGATGACGGACGATGGCTGATGGATTTTCGTTTTTTATACGAATTAAACAGCGTGCAAAACATGCATTTCATCATTTTTCCATTTTGTACTATGCGCTCACACGTCCAAATGAGTCCGAGGAAATCGCAAATTTTGCGACAAACTGCAGACAAACACACACGTAACAGAAGACAAAAACACACAGCGAAAACTGAAATCATCATCGTGAAATATTTATGGTGATGATCTGATGAGGTTGAATTGACAACGACCGACCAAGTGTCTCGATTCCAAAATACAGACAAAAAGAAAATCGTCGTGATCAAACATTTTTGTGATCGAAAAAAGGAATGGAATGTTTAATGCACACAAAAAAAAGCATCAACAAAAAGAAATATTTGAAATTACTGCCGAAAAATGAATTTAGAAAACCACCAAAAATGCCACAGAACAAATAGTTGCAGCCCTTTTTTTTCGCGATGTCTCTGGAGACGAAGTGGAGCAACGTGAGGCAAGCGCATGAATCGCAATGCAATTGCCATTTGACCTACAGGAAGGTCGGAATGGCTTGCGCTCAAAGCGTTGACTATTTAACTATGGAAGAGAATAAATATAAAAAAAACATGATAAAACAAAAGCCGCCATTCATTCGGCAGCACTAGCAAATCCACGCACACTGGCTTACATTCGCTGCAGCCGATAATGAATATTAATTTAGCCCCAACAAAAACAACGCCTCGCAACAATATTTTTTTTTGCTCTGCGAAATTCATTTCTTTTATTAGTTCGGCGAGTGAATTTTTCTCGTTAGATCAATTTGTATGCTAAAAGATATAAGCAGCTCGATCAAGTGTGCTGCTCATGAGTACGAACTGAATCGAATAAAAGGTTGGTCATTTAGGACATTCGACTGAAACGAGCAAAAACTTTCCACTTTTCATGCAAGCTTCTTGTTCCAATTGCTATGAACGATGGCTCCTCTCATCGATCATTTGTCAGTTCATTCAGCAATTGAACGTCAAAATAACGAATCATCGAGAAATGGGAGAACGTGCGTCGGCGAACACGTACAAGCGGCATACTCTCTATGACTATTTGATATGCTATTAAGTTTGATCTTTTACACCTTTTATAGAAGAATCTAAAAAAAAAACAACGGATCATCAAATAGTAAAATAATAAGCACGCTCGCTCAATACGCCATCGTCCATTTGATTAGTGCCGCAGCATTGTTGGCGGCAAATGCATTATTTTAAAGTAGCAATTTCATGAGTGAGATACGTGGCTCAAGTATCAGCCGAGACCATTGAGCATATGCGATTGATTTTACGCCGATCGCCATCCATCGACTTTTCAGCGTAACGAATAGGCAACCAATTTCGTATGGCTTTTGGATATGCACCTATTTGCTAATAGTAACTTACTTTAGATTCGATTCTAGAAATGCTTCCTTCTGTTCTTCAGACAAACTATAATTGACTACTTGAGAGCACATGCCCGCTAAACCAAAGATTTTCTTTATTCAACACATTCATTTCATCAAATGTATTTTAGTTTCATGTTCGGAAGTGCAAATGCTGTTGAAAAAAAGAAATTGAAGACGAATTCCTTTTGACATCCGTTTTGGTTGCAATGCAATCAAATTGCTTGTAAACAAACAAAATGGATTTTCATCGCGATTTCAATCAGAAGCGACGACCTGTTGCGAATTGAACAAAATAAACAATAACTCAATAATAATTGAGTAGGCTGATTTCGATTCAGCCATTTCCAGTCAAAACAAAGTGTGTTTAGTGCGCTTTGATTCAAATTGTGATGAAAACGTATTATTTTTCTATTTGCGTTATTTGATTGTGACTTTAGTAATCATTATACTTGTTCAACTTTGAATTGTTGGACCTTTATGGCACTCAAATTATAGTGAATTATTGATCTATATTTGGAATTGAACAATATCAAAATTGATTTCAATTTGACATTAAAAATGTACAAACCGAAAATATACGCCACGGACAATTGTCCACAAAATTACGATTTACACTTATCGATGGACAGGCGCCAAATGGTACGATAAATTCCGTTAGAAATGGTCGCACATCCGAAGTAAAATTTATTCATTTAAATGACGACACGATTTCCGGAGTAACATTTTGCCACCGAATGAATGTGTCATTCAAATAACTGCTGTTACATGAAATTGGTGTGAAATATGCGATTGATTCACCTCCAAATTCTGTAACAATGTTGCGTTGAACGGCAAGCAATAAGACAAAACATGAGGCCAATTTTATTTTTATTAATTATAAAGTGCATTAGCACTTTTGAATGAGCGAAAAAACCGGTTGTTTCGAAATGATTATGATTAAAAGTTACATATTTATGATAATTCATGTTTAAAACGCCGACATTTAATTGAAGTGTCAGCCTGCGTATGAGTGTTCGATGAGTGAGAAAATGAGTGTTTGCTGAAATCGATTGAGAACTTGTTTGGTGTGTTTGTGTGCGAGCGCTGTTAGATTAAGTTGCTTGGTTGGCAGTTAATATTCGTTCACGGTTCACACGGATCGCTTGATTTGAGGCACGATATGTTCACATCAGTTTGGCTTCAATTATAAATCATATTGGAAAAATCGCTGCTCGCAAAGCTTGAGGTCGACAACGGCGATTAGATGCAAGTGTTGCCGATATTGGCAATTTCTCTATTTCACTCGGCCGCGACCGATAAAAAGAAGCAATGAGATCTTTGATGCAATATCTTTGAACGTGATTTATGGTCAATCAAGTTGTATGCGGATATTGTGATGCGATTATTTGTGCAGTGTATAAACGTGGCTGGAACAAAGCGGTAGCGATTTTATGCATGACAAAAGCATCAAAGCCGCTCAGGTCAAAAAGTTTGTCAGGTGGAAAATTATTGTGACGCTTACAAAAGATGCGGCCGTGCTCATGGAAAAAGAATCGCATTTTCAAACGAAGCGGATTGAATCGGAAGCACATTTGTACACCTCGCACACGACATCGACGACCAGATCAATGGGCACAAAAATATTTCATTCATGAAAATCACGAGATTCGTGCGTACAAACACTTGTTTTTTGTATGTTATTATGAGTGTGTACTTTTGTGTTTATTCCACTTTTTCACTCATTGCCCTCGAGGAATTTCACTGTGTGTATGCGTTCTCTTTTTTTTCTCAATCAATGCATGCACGGTTTTGGTAAAGTGTGCGGTCTACTGGCATTGTCAGCAATATCCGCATGAAAAACAAGCAACAAAAGAATTATGAGACCTTTTTCCATTGCGCAATACATCATCGGAAGCCGCTTAAATCTCGGCCACAAACGAATATTCGATAAACATTTTTATGCGCTTTAAATCGGCTTTTGTTTGCAAAATTGTAATCATATTCCAATGACGCACCACATTGACGACTAATCGCTTTCAACTTTGCGACACATTGACTGAATTGCCTGTGACTGCGATGAATACTGATGTGATTATAAACTCCAATCAATCACTCAGTGGATCAAGATTCCACCAAAAACACCAAGCACATTTCCTGATTGCGTTTCCATGTACCGTTTGCCATTGCGCTCGCTGCCACCGAAACTTTTTCAATAACAAACATTCTCTCGGATTATTGCCGTGGCGGCTATTCCTGCTGTTACTATAATTTCTTACTTTTTCATTATTATTTTCCATTATTTCTCCGATGCACCGTAGAATCGCAAAATGCGTGCTGAAAGCAATAAACCAAAGCGTACAGCCACAAATTTATAAAACCAAGCGAAAAACTGATCCACTCGTAAGTTTGAAATCGCAAAAATTACAGTGCGTAGATGATGGAGATGCCGAACATATAATTTGCTCATTAAAAATTTCAACGTTTTTACGGGAGAAAATGTGCTGTTTTCGCCCAGTTCGTTCACTCAACCAGTAGTTCATTTGCAGGCATTTTCGGTCGACGCTACTCATAGTCAGCGTGCAGATTGACTGCTTTTCATCGATGATTTTTTTTTTTTAAATAAATAAGTTTTTGGCAATATTTTAATATGGGCCATGCGCTTTACTGAAACAACTGCGGTGAAATTGCATTTTGATCTCAATAATTTGCGCGCTCTTCATAATTTTTTTCTCAACCCATCGAATTTCCGATGAATTTATTCAAATTTTTGGATAATCTGCTAACGGAGAACGTACAATAACAATTACAATTTCGGTGTGCTTATTTAAAATTGCTGCATATTTCATATAATATTCATTTAATATTATTGGCTTGGTTTCACTGCGTTTATGGGTCCTTTTTGTTCGGCGAATTTTACGACTTTGTCCATAAAAACAAAATTTAAGTCGCTCAAGCCGTTCAACGCATAGAATGTGGCTCTCGCAGAAATTAGACGTTACAAGAAGAAATAATGAAGACGGAATTTGTGGGCGGCATACTGTTGTCGACGCAAACACTGCGATTGTAAGCCGGGATCGCTTATAACGGCAGCTTTGTTTGCTAACATAGAATTTTGAACACAAAACCGTAAGATTTTAAACAAAAACAACAATCTGATTGGTTTCGAAAAGCATGAATTTTTCGATAATTTTTAATCCAAATTTGACATGTAATTTATGCTTATGATTATTATTCATGCAGCTTTCGTTTTTAAACCTCTTTACTCGTTCAAATTTGGTTTTGTTTTTGTATTTCATTTGAAAAGCATCTCATAAATATAGGAGAACGAACAAAATTTGTAGAGTATTGCACGGCAGCTCAAGGGCAAATAGATGAAAAATTACTTCTGAATCGCAGAGAGTGCGTCTGTTGATAATGCTGACTGTGGGAGAAAATTGCGTAAATTATAGTGCGACATGTGTTGATCTACCAAAAATGCAAAAACTCGGTTTTTTTCCATTCGCTGTCCATCAGTGCGTACAACACAATGTATCTTCGATAGACCCTTTATATGAATAAAAAAAGTGTAGAGAATTGTTTCCTCGCCACGACTTTTGGTTGGGAGAATACCGATTTTTTTTTTTCATTCAAAGACTCATCACAACAAATTGCCAAAGATTTTCGGTCGTAGTTATTAAGATTAACATTACACTACATTAATCTATCCGAATTGGATAAAGGCTGTAGCATATGTTTTCATTTTGCCCGGCAGCATTGACTAGATTAGATCCAAAAAGGAGGTGAAAGCGAAAATCACGCATTGCCGCAATTTTGCCGACACTGCCAAAAAATATGTTTGCTAACACACAAAATGCATTAAATTGATTGAAGCTCATTAACTTGATAAATTCATGCATTCGAATAATATGTGTAATATATTCGTTTGATGTGTGTGCAAAGCGGTTTATCGGTCACTTTACAATTTGCTTTCTTTGGCAAATTGAAAAGAGTGAAGAATCGGTTCGATTTACAATAAAATATAGAAATGTATTGATGCTGATAAGAATAAATCTTATTTTTTGTCCTGCTGATTCTTTGGCATAAAAAGGGAGATGCTCAGAATAAGTCTGACTTACTTCGATGTAATCTCGGCTATTCATTCGACTCAAAGTGATGTGTTCAATCGGCCAAATTAATTTATTGATTAGAAATGTCTTGAAATGATGTATGTGTGAACATTCACGAAGGGAATCGCCGAAGAAGAAGGGGTCAATATAAATGCCGCATTTCTATGGAAAAATCCAACTTTGATGCGACGCGTATTAGTAATGTCGTGTTTTTGCTAATATAATGTAAAACAGCCGATTATTTTTTTGAATACTCAGTTATTCAAATATCAATTTATGATCATAAATTTCCGCGGCAAGCCTCTTTTGGAATGTTTAATCGTAAAATACGACTACTGTTGTTTCTTATCTCAAACATCACACAATAAAGTACTTTCTATTCGTTTTTATCCGTCTTCAATTTTTTCTGTGTCTTATTGGAATTGATGCTTCGTTCTAAGAAGCAATGCCATTTGTGGCCAAAGTATTATAAATGGCAAAAAATCTATAAGATGTAGAAGAAAAAACGAGAAACAACAGCACTCCCACGCACGCCAGCTCATAAATCATATAAATCACACAGAAGTGTCAATGAATGTTCAATAAATCATCGGATATTTGACCAACAAACAGAATTCATCTGGGATTTTTCGAAAACGCATCATGTGTTCGACACTCGTGTAAGCACAATTTAACGATTCAACACGATGATACCGATATTGGATATTTTTACAAGGGAGGAAGAGCTGTGTGGGCCTTCGTCTTTTACTATCATTGCAAATCACTTTGAAACAGTTTGTATACAATCGCGGCTACTCATCCTACATGAATAGCGTACGGCATCTCTTTTAAATCTAGTGTATTCAGTGCTAAATTTATTTCTCATTTTATTTCCAAGAAATGCAAGAATCTATTCGAGGTGAAAGATATGATTAGTTGCAATTTATTTGTATGCTTCACACAGTCATTCAATTTGCTTGTTTAGCTCTGTTTAAGAAGCTTTTATAATTCCGGTTGATGTGTTTCTTTTGGTTTAAACATTGAATTGGCCGTTTTTTCTCGAAGAAAAATCATTACAAAGGTCATCGAAATCGGAATTATTTTCTTAAAAAAGCTAAATTGTGATAATTTAGTGTATTTAAGATTATGTCGAAAGAAACGAACATAAAATTGAAAGGCAACAATTCTGTATGCGTTTGCAAAGCAGAAAGCACAAAATAATTGTGATGAATCCGAAAAACATGTGCCACACAAGTGGTTCTATTTTATTCATCATTGTTCGTCTCTAAAAGCTGCTGCATGAATTAACAATCATTCATTTCATATTCTGGCTAAGTTTTATTGGTAAACCACTTAAAATTCACGAAAGGAAGTCATGTCCTTCTCATCGAAACCAGATTGGAATACTTAAGATGAACGAACCGCACACTTCTCAACTCCAGCCACATAAACAATACGCT
The DNA here is from genome assembly GCA_028476595.1 of Obolodiplosis robiniae. NCBI lineage: Eukaryota > Metazoa > Arthropoda > Insecta > Diptera > Cecidomyiidae > Obolodiplosis > Obolodiplosis robiniae. The sequence continues at coordinate 23,974,499 of CM052015.1, forward strand.
CCACTCGCTTATCAGCAAACGGAATATTTCATAAGGCATACAGCACGTTTCGCACATCGCAAACGATTGTATCGTGCAACGAAGGGAAGAATTATTAATTTATGAACTAATTTTTCGCTTTATTCATTCATGTGCTATTCCGTGGGAAATGCAATTGAAGGTTTTGTTGGCTGGAATAATTCGAATGTTGTTATTTAATTCAGATGATTTGTTGTGCAGATAAAGTGTTTCAGATAAATAGATCAATTAAATAAAATATCCAGTTTATTCTAAATTTGATTGCGAAATTCGATATATGATTGCTGTTTACCGAACTCTTAGTCACACTCCAACTTCAAGTTCATTGGAAGGTTCTTGGTCACCACTTGAACTCGTACCGAGGCAAAATTGATGTTTTCGTGTAGATTCTATTCATTTTATAATTTGAAAACAATTTTTTCTCAAATTTCACATGACGAAGTGGCCAAAAATAATCCGATGACTAACATGGTGATTATTGTATTTATGAACTATACCGTATTCATTTGATGGCTTAGTAATCAATATGGAACAAAAAAACTGAAAATATAATTGCATAAGGTCATACAAGAGGGAAGTACAGGTAATTGCATTCAACTGGACCATGACCGTAATGTATATAAGTAAGCGTTTTATCAGAATATTCATTCAGAACGTATTCAGATATTGAGCAGGAATATTCAGTGTGCAGTGACTTACGAAGGAATAATCTCAAAATTAAAACTTTCGTATCACAAATTTAGAAGTAATTGACTGATAAATTACAGTTTAAATTCACAAAAGTTTTTGCATTTCACATAATTTTGTCTCAACAATTCACACAACATGCATCGAAAGGTATACATTTTTTCTAAAAAAAACAATAGATTTTTCGCATTTTCAAAATGAGATTGAATTTAATGCATTTGTTTTAAAGTGAACGGCTTTGAAATCCTATTGAATCTATTTAAATTTTTCTAGATTGCAATGAGAGCACTTGTGATTTGCATTTTGGTATCGTGTGTGACGTGCGCAGAAACACAATATTACTATCCATATTCATATTGGTCATCGCAGTATCCTTATTCATATTACAATCCGTATTATTCATATTTGGGAAATGGTTACATGAATGGAATCGGAACACAGCAATCATCGGGAACACAGCAAAATACAGGCCTCACATATGGAACTTATGGATATGGCACAAATATGCCCTATCCATACTCGCTATACTCTGGTTTGTACAATCCTAGCACATACACAAACAGCTACGGTGGATCTGGTGGTTGGAATGGTATCGTCGGTGGGAGGAAGTAAATCTATATTGGAATTAAAATCAACCCTCGAATTTATCGAATATTTTATAAATTGTTATTAAGCCAATTTAAGCTACCATTAAACAATGTACGTTAATAAGAAAGAGTCTCAAAAATTCGTCTTAAGTAAAAGTTGGATGTCAACTATATTTTCTGTTTCTTTTTTAGTCAGATCAGGGACACGAATAAACAAATCAAGTGAACTGAATAAAAATTGGTCCCAATTGATAATGGAAGCGTTTGAAGTCACATGAGATTATGATTTGAACTCCTATTATACTCTCGGTGAAAATGTTTTCTCTTTGTTCAATCTAAGCTCCTGATGAATAGGTGATTATGCATGCCTGAACATTGCTCCAATTAAGAAACTGAAAACACATGCTTCTTTCATTGAAAGAATTCATTTGTTCATAATATGGAGAAAGAATATATATTATGATTAAGAAGTTGTGTACTTTTCTATAAAATTCGTGTGACTGAACAAGTAATCAGTGATTTATACCTGTCGCATGCGAAACATATGGAATTTTCTAATGTCTTCATATTTTGGTTTTTCCTTTTCTGTGGTGACACACAATCCAATAAAGCCGCAGCATCGGAGCAAATTATATTTGCCTTATGGTAACTTGCAAAGGAGTAAATCTCCTGTTGAGTTCCAAACAACAATCCGCATTGTCATGAGTCAGCATGATTTGGTTGGCTATTCGGGAAAATGCACCATATTTATTATTCACATACGAATAATTTACAAACAAATGGAACTAGCGAAAGTCCGAAGTTTATCCGAAGCGCAATTATTTCGCGTGAATGTCACCTTGGACACAAAACAAAAAGACAATTTTATTGTCGTGAGTTATCACATTTTCGGCGACACCAATTTTTCAAATAGTATTTTACAAGCAACAGCAGAGCAGCAGCAACAACACTGAATAATTTCGAAGCGGAAAGGCATTTACTTCATTATTATCATTTGAATGAGTGCCATAAATTGCCGACAATGTTTAACATATTCAAGTAATTTTTCGCTCGGAAGTGATTTAACTCTTTGTTTATCGCTTGAAATGGCACACAAAATTTACATATTTCGACCGTTCTCGTATCGTGCATCTTGAATTGAGTGCGGAACGATGTTTTCCTTTGGACAAATTCACACTCAACTCTAAATGCACATTCTTTTGATCGGCTGAATTTGGAAGAAGATTCCATTTTGTATGCTGTTTATGGTGCTCCTGAGTTTCGTTTTGTGATGTTTTTCAAAATCTTCATTTCGGTTGTAAGACGATTAAAATTGGAATTTATCTAATTCACTTGTAAACACATATCCGATTTGTGAATGTGGCTCACATCCTTAAACAAAGACGAGCAAATTCCATACAATCGGAAAAATTCTTCAATTTTTCATCCTGGCATTGTCCTCGTTAAGAAAAACCGTCACCCAAACAAATGAAAGTGAATTCAAAGGAATCGGAGCCAAAACAAGCGCCAACAGCCTCTTTCAACCGACAAACGCTGCCAGTGATATGGGATAATATATGGTAATAAACATCGTAACGATTTGCACAATGTTTGTGCAGATTAATTGACTCATGGTGTGTGCGTGCTAACGGCAATGAAACACAATGCTAACGGCAATGAAACCATCAAAACAAACCGAGAGGGGAGAATTTCGCACAGAATACGGTCGCACAGCAAAAGTCACAGTGATAATGGTTTTTTCTGTTCATTTGCTTGCTCTTTGAATGCCCGTAGTTTTCAGTTCATCAATGAACATGTGTGCTTCTTGTAAGTCATCGCCACTTGTGCGCTCATCTTACGCATTTTATTTGCTCTGTTTTCGTTGCGATATGCACCCGAAGCACAAGAAAATACGTTATTTATCGCTTTTTCGCTCGCAATGCTATTTTTTGCGGTGGATTTTAAAGAGATTTCACATACGAATACCCGAATAATGAAGGAAGGATACAACAAATAACACAAAGAATTAGATTTTATATTCTTGAAAACCACAATTTTAGGCAATTCGTTTAAAATCTCAACGTTGGAGAAGGGAGTGAAAAAACCAAAGCTACCATTTAAAGGTACTTTGAATTTGTTAGAAAGATTAACTTCTTAAAACGAATGTTTTAACTTCGGCCTCATTTATCTTATTCGATCTTTCATTTGAACTCAACCTGGTGTATGCCATCTTAATATGAAGAGAATGTTTGAAGAAAAAATTATTTGACAATTTTTCTATACATTTTGAAATTCTAAAGTCTAAAAATTGTACATTTAACCAGCTTTTTCATTGAATCCATAACATTTGCTGTAACACACAGTTCAATAAATACGTTTGTTAAATATAGCGCGTAATAAGCGCGTTCAAAATTATATTCAAAATTGTACTTGGAAAGTGGTGCCACGAGCGCGCGTCATTTTGAAATTAAATTCCAATTTCTGTTGGAATTAACCGCGCTTCATTAAACAGAAAGTCATCTGTCATCGACGTTGTTAGCGTGGATACGGTGGTCTTTTGCTAAAGGGAGACTCGTTTGTCATCAAAGTTCAATTGCATTTTGAATGATTCACCATTCTCTAGCAATCATTTATCAATTAGGTTCTATTTATTTGCGACGTTCCCACTTCTATCCCAAATGCACCAAATTCATGCTTGACTTAATTCAGCCATATGCTGATCTCACCAAATTGCAAATAGCCCTGCTTATTTATCCATCAAATATAAGATTTCTTCTGAATTTGTAATATTATTTTTCATAATTTGATCATTGGAAATGCATAAATCCATACCGCGACTTGACTGAACCCATGGATTGGCCCATTATTGCTTATTAAATACTTGGACGTATCAGAACGTCACAGACCTGCGAAAACAAAAATGATTGAGCAATTTCCATTCGACACAATGAACTATATGAATTCGCGTGTTGGAAATTATTATTAGCATATTTTTTGTCGTCTCTCATCAAATTATCATAAAAAATCATATTTCTTGCAACAAAAACGATATGCGCGCCAAACTTAGCCAAAAATGAATAAAAGTGATTTTCTATTTTTGATATTTTGCATGTCTGCGATCATGATGAATTTGTTTTTTTCGTTTTGAGAAAAGCAACGGTAAATTTTGACACAGCTGAGAATCGGTTTATTTGATTAAGTTCAAACAAAACAATCTTCTTCACGCATGAGAACTGCAGTTTTTTTCTTCCTGTTGATAGTTTAAGAGCAATCACCACCAACTATTTTCTCTCCAGCTTGAGCTATCGCTTTCTAATGGCTTGAAAAGAAATGGGTTTGGTGGTTGATGGCGATTAACTTGAGCCTGATACAAACGGATGTTTTGGCCAAAAAAGCACCAGCTCCATATCGGCTCATATTCTTTATTTCAGATTTCACGCAACGAAATACCGTAAGGAGGTAGCATTTTCACCGTTGCATTTTTTATCGGCATCATTTCATCGAAGGACTTAAACGATAGATGTATTCCGTTTTTGTTCCTTTACAGGCGTATTTAGCAAAGCATTTGGAATATGTTGAACATAAAATGTTTGAATTATTATTGAAAATGCGTGAATCAACATGCGATTCGTTAAATAATTGGGAAATCGAGAAAATCCATATCGTCATTTCCAGTTGAAATTCCTGAGAAAGGTGCCATTGAAGACAAAACACTATCGAAAGTAAGTGCGGTGTACACTATTATCATCATTATGCATTACATCATTATGAACTCGGTACGCCAACTGGGTTTCAATCTCAAAAAAAACCATTCGGTCGACCCTTTCGTGCTTTCGTCTGATGAATCAATACAGCAAAAAGAAAAGCGGTCAAAGAGAATTCAAAAATATAAACCGCGCATTAAGTACACAAATGGAATGTTTTTTTCTGCATTGATTAAACGATGAAGCTCATGTCATAAACGGTTTTAGTGTTCGACAAACAGCTCTGTGACGCAAAAACAGCATCATTCGGGTGTTTTTTTCTCTGTAATTTCATTTCGATTCCGCACACTCGGTTATTCCACTTGATCACTCCATGTTGGAAAAAAGGTAGCGAAGCTGCGATAAAACAAGAAATTAGAGCGACGATATGGACGCTGCTGCTGCTCGAATAGATGTGCTCATCGAACAATAAATTGAATGCAGTAAAATCATAATTTGAATACGCTCGTGAACCATTCGTGTGGTGTGCGATTACAGATTCAACACCGACACTCTGTCGAGCGCGCAATGCAAATCCAAATATAATTATCGCATCCAAATATTGGCAATTATCTGCACGCGATGTTTTACTTCACCATCGTCATTTCATTTTTCGTTGGCTCTCTCTTGTCGTTCGCTTTCGTTGATGCACAGTTTTTTTTTAAACGGTCGCCCGTTTAGCTCCGACATGTGAAATGCAATGTAATTGATGCGTTCGACTCTAGCATTATCCATCGATAGCGATTCTGTGTGTGAGCTCCTTCTACATGTGCTGTAGTTTTCCCCCTTTTGCCTCGGCTTTTTATTGCTATTGCTGGTTTCTACTGATTTTCGTTTTGATGCGTTGATTTTTATGCTCTCGCAAACATCGTGATGGATTTGGCCCGAACACCGGCATTATGAATGAATGTTTTTGTGAAAACGCGCGTCTACACCATATCCGACCTTAACCTCGAGACTTAATTATTTTTTTTCGACCAAACGAATCACTTGTTTTGCATAATTCGCATTACTTTCTTCAAAATGGGCCGCTTTTTATGCATACTTCACATTCTGTTTATTTTCCTTTGAACGTTTTACCAAATTTTTGTGTATGTCTTTTTTGAGGCAATAAAATACAGTGCAAGCGCCTCAAATGATATCTGTGCAACTTGTCCCAGTAAGCCTCAATGCGGCTGTCTCACCTTCGCTTGCCATCGCCAATTAAAACCGTAATGATTTTATTTTATTGGCCCATTGACTTGAGCCCTCCAAAAAATATCATTTAAATAGATAAAAGCGTATAATTAAATCAACGTTACAGGACGTTGTTATTGAAAACCCTCCGGTTTTCCTCTGAAAAAACAAATTTTATTGGCACAGTTTTAATTGAAAGCTATTTAATTGAAATCGTTTCAATAATACTTTACACACCTCCTTCGATCTCGAATAAATTGGTTTTTGTATCAACATATTTCTGTTCTTTTTATTCAATTAGGATAAAATAATGAAGACATATTTATTAAGAAATTTTTAATAAACAATCATACGCAACTAACGTTTATTTTCTTGATTACTAAACAAAATTGGCTCATTTGAAATTTCAAAATGTTAATTCACTATTATTCTAACACAAAACAAGTGGGTTCATCATTTTGGCTTCAGTGCGAGCCTTTATGATAATTTAATTGCTTTGATTGCCGCATCGTATCCATCGTAAACAACCAATTAAAATTAGCCGAATTAGCATTGTTTAGCCAATTGAGTGCGCTTGGAGTGATATGCAAATTTCGAAACACCAACATGCTCAAGGGAATAGTGAAAAGAGGGTAAGCAGCCGCCGTCTTCGGCAGCCACTCGTCGGCTTCCATCTCGATAATTTGCATTCGCCATCGACATTAGCTCAATTTCACAAAGCGTCAGCGTTACGATGAACGAAACAAAGGTTTTAAAATACAAATTATGTCAAATGAATGGCAAACAGAGGATGAAGAAGAGAATGCTAATTCGCAGTTGTTTAAATTAGAAATAAACTGCCAGAAAATGTATATGAAAATATTTTCTCAATTCTGTGCGTTTCGCACTGAGAATCTGTGACAATTGCTCCCTCGAAAATACCCAACCAAACTCCACAGCAAATGCCGTTCAATTCGTCTTTCATAGCCCAAGGCAATGGATCGATTGACAAATCAACACAAAATTCAGACAACATTCCACCAAACAAAAATACCATTAATAGCAATAACATTTGTTGGTTATCATAAATCTAAGGACGATTGTGGGAATTGGTGTTTGGGGAGCACTCGAAATCGCATTTGTGCTGTGATTCCCGATTATTATTATTGCCAGAAGTTCGATCCCTTCGTTTATACAGCAAGTTTCTGTGCGGAGCTCACAGCAGACGCACCAAACAATTTTCACACGATAAAATACCCATTCAGTTCATATTGCGACAACAATAAAAATTATCCACAAACTAAACAAAAAGTAACGCAACACCAATTTTCTTATTTCCAAACCAGAAATCGGATCAAACAATCGAAAGTTTTTCTTTGACGATTTGGTTTCCTTTCACAGACAAATTTCTTTAACGATAAAAATGGAGCAAGTTTATTCCCTTCCATTTCCAGTGAGTCGTTTGAATGTACGGAAAATAAAAGTCATGAATGAACGCATTGGCATCCTGAAGCTTCAGAACACAGATTACTGCAAAATAGACAAAAAACAGTTTGGATAAAGTTTCAATATTATTGCAGTTCAATTGATGCGACCCGAAAACTTTTCATCGGCAGTTAAAAAAAACCACTTGAAATACTCGCTGATACTTTTATAAATGCACAAAATTACTTTTGACACTGCTGAAAACTTTTTGATGTCATGATTTCAAAGTCGCAAAAATGGATCTTTTGATGAACTCAACAATAGTTAGAACTTTGAATGATTTTATGATTTTATTTTGGCATCAAAATTGCAAAAAAGGTTGCTGAACGTTCAATATTGACCGAAAAATCGATAAGTTTTGACTCAAGCTATAGCATTTATCTTTAAATTTCAAATGTCTTGATTTGAATTTTATGTAAAATAAGGAAAACATCTAATAAATGACAAAAACATCATGTCTTCAAATTTCATCGATCCAATTATTGAATAAGATTCCAATCGATTGATTCCAAGGGCGAATTTCGGTCAGAGTCTCTATTTATGTCAATTCACTTGTAAAACGGGGATTTGCTTGCCATCGATAGAGTTTTTCAAATGTCCATCAACTATTAAATCAAATTGGTTTTGCAAATTTGATTGACAGATTTTCCGCCTCTTCGTTGTTTAATTTCTTTGCGATAATAAAACAAGGCAATTGAAAGAAGACAACCGCAAACTGGTGCATTTGACATAAAAATCCAAATAACATATCAAATATTGTTGAAATGTTTCAATTATCTTGTAAAAATAGAAAAATAAGTAGTGGAATATCGCGGGGGCCATATTCAAGCTACGTGAATTCGATCTGAGCAGACATGAAAAATGCGAGAATATTCAGATTGAATGGATATTTTCTAGATTTTCCGTATATATTTTTGAATTTGTCAAAAATCATGCTGGAACGCGTGAAAGATCAATATGCCATTCAAAATATTCACCTCATTATCCAGAATTTTTTTTTCAATGTCATCATATTTGTATAGAATAGATGCTCCCCTAGATAGTGTGGCTTTGATATGCAGTACTCGATAATATGATTTATGACAAACTGACATTTTTGTTAAAATCTTAATTAAACGCTTTGCATCGTTCAACTCAAGTATAAAAGGACTGGCTCTCGAATGAAATGTTAGTTAGCAGTTTAGCTGTTTTGGAAACATTCGAAATTGATTTCATTCTTAATGAGAATCAATTGAAAGATTTATTTTATTTTTCAAACTTAAAAAGTGAACAAAATCGCATCATAAAAATTTGCATAGAAAGTATTTTTTCAGAGTGAATAATTTCCCCTTTGCATTTGACTTTGATTGTTTTTTTTTCATATTGAAATTGAATAGTTGACAAAACATCGAAAAACATCGAAAAATATTTGAGGCAGAAGGAAAATCATGGAAAAAGTCGAAGTGTTAAAGTGCAATAAAACTATTGTGCGATGTTTGATGGGCCGTTGTGATTCTCCAAGAGATTTCTTCCTATCAATCAGAATGTGCTACAATGAGTTTGTTTTACTCGTCATTTTTATGGCCGGAAGTATAGTTTATGCTTACCAATATTGGCCCGAATTTCAAGTCATATCTGGAGCCGTTTTCATCGCAGTTTCTGCTTTTATATGCGTTGGAATGCTCGGTAGTCTCGGACTAAATATAGAAGATGTTAACACGCTGAATAGCGAATTACAAATTATTGTTGATAGCAGTGAGTACAGAAATGTGTTCTCATTTTAATCGATAGCAGCAGAATTAACAGAAATTATTATTTTTTATCGATTGAATTAGGCCAAAGAGAAGTAGCCGAAATCTACTGGAACGTCGAGGAAAGGTGTCGTAAATACACAAAGTTAATGGGTATTTTCATTTTCCTTCAGCTTGGGATGTATTGGTCTTCGCTTTTAAATTCGTTTTACAGCGTTTATACTGGAAATCGTGACACATATACATACAGCCTACCATTCCAACTGATCGTTCCATTTAATACCGAAACTCTTCGGGGATGGTATATGCTGTGGTTTTTACAGCTGAACGTTAGTGCTTCATATGCCGCATGCATGATTCCGACGACGTTGTATTTTATTTGCCACTGCGCGTACATCGGCGCTGCCTGCGATCATTTCGATTTCTTGATCTTGTGCATTAGCAAAGACGTCAAAAACTTTCAAACCAAAAGCAACGTAGGCGTACAATCAATGAATAATCGGGACATACGAGAAAGATTGTGTCAAGCTATCCAACTTCATGTCAAAATATATGAGTAAGCAACGAAATATCTTAATTTTAATTTCATTTGCAATAAAATGATATTTATTTTATGAATAACAGATTTGTCAAAATGGTGGAGAATATTAATGATGTTGCAATATTTTCAATTCTTCCTCCGAATGTGATTTTTTGCGGCTTAGGATTGTACAATTTTGAAAATGTAAATTTTGTAATAATTTTATATTTCTTTCTATAATTTCAATTGATGGCTTAGATATAACTAATTTGTTCAGTCCGATCTCGATGTGGTTACGGTTTTTGTTCAATTGGCGTTCCTCGTCTGTACTTTCGTATTTCCGTATTGCTTTTGTTACTTCGGTGATTATGTGACTCATCGCGTTGCAGGAATCATTCACAGTGTGTTTGGTTCAAATTGGTTCGACTATCCACCAGAGCTCCAGAAGTATCTTATTCTGGTCCTTCTCAAAGCACAGGAACCGGCATATTTCAGTGGGCTCAAATTGATTCGATGCAGCTTGGAAGTCTTTGGAAAAGTAAATAAAATTCAACGTATTTTCTTAATTTTAATAACCAATTTAATGCTATCTATTTTGCAGATCTGCAAGTCGTCTTGTTCCTACTACCTGATTTTTCGAACAATGTCACAGCACTAATGTCTCTCCAAGAGTGAATATAATTATTAACGAATTTTATGTTTCACCCCAAAATCGATTGATTGGTCTTGATTATAAAAGACTAATTAATTTGCTATCTGTGAACGAATTGGATTAATAGTATATTTGAACCGCTCGAAAAAAAAGATTTATTGGGTCGCAATGAAGCCGATTTTGCATTTCTAGCAGTTCAATTTCATTTTGGAATTTGTCAATATTAATATCCGAGAAGATTGAAATTAATTCCAAAGTGTTAAAAGATTTTTTCAAATGATTTTCATAAGGAAAATCAATTTGTGTATCAATTGCACCGCTTTTTACCACCACATGTAATGTTCTACTCTGGAGAGGTATTTTTTACTTTTCCGCCAAAAAATTCAAAACGCTCGTAATGAGTTTTCTATGCGTTTTGAACATAAAAAAATGATTGCAACAATTCCCTGAGACATTTTGTCCGTGTGTGGTACGTTGTCCGTTGCACGTTGTACGCAATATTTTCTTAACACGATAGCTCAAAAAATTGAGATTAGAATTGAACAAAGATAAACGCACATATTGATATTCATTAGGAATAGAAACCTATTATTTTTCAGATTTATCGGATAATTTTTTCGGGTAGCTCTAGCGAAGTCGTATCAATAAATGGTTTTTTTTTCAATATTATTCAGAAAAATTTGTATGGGGACTATGTCTAGTTCGCATTCTTACATAATGAAACTTTCAGAATATTATTTTTTTATGAAAAAAATTAGTCGTACAATATTTCAAGTCATTCCGATGAGATTTAGGTCTACCTCCCACACAAAATTTTCAATTTTTGAGGTCTTTTCGTGGTCTAAACGAAAAATTTGTATGTTTTGTTGCATGTTAAAATTTGAGTAAAACCAATGTCATTACGTCTTTAACTTCAAATCTAAACCATATTGGTAAATTTTTAATTTTGTCGGTGAATTTATATAAGTTAAACTCTCTGTGTGTGAAAAAAAAAACAAAATACCAATACATTCGCAAACATGGCACGGCTGATTCGTAGCATTAATTAATCCTAAATCTCATCGTGATGAATTGAAGTTTTGTGTGACTTATTCTCAAAGTTACATGATAATACGATAAGAAATTAACATAACCTGTGAACCCGTAGACTGTCGAGAAATGTGTGGAAAAGTTAGTTTTATGTATGTAAGACCACTTATTTTTATTTGCTTGCTTAGAAAAAAATTATCTATGATGGTGTTAATAAAGCTGTTAATTCATTTGCTATGAATAGGATATTTTAGTTTCATTTCGGCGCATGATTTTGAATGTCCCTATCGGGCTCATTTGAACTGACATTTTTGACGTCTACTGTCAGTTGTCATCAATAAGGTTTGCCATTTAATCGTGAGTAGTTTCACGCTTCCACAACGTTTGGAATTTGTCCAATTATTTTATCAAAATTCGAGAAGTTTTGTCGGTGTTCAAAGAGCATATCGTGCAAAATATGGTCGGCATTCTGCTCCATCCGCGCTCTCAATTCGTCGAATAATCAAAAAGTTGGAGAGTGAATTAACTCTATTGGATACTAAGCCTCGAAATCGTATGCGTACCCCACGTTCTACACAGAATATAGCCGCCGTACAGGCCAGTATCGAGAAAAACCGTGAATTGTCCGTTTCACGCCGATCTCAGGAATTGGGCCTGTCCAGGATGACTACCTGGCGTATTTTGCGGTTGGATCTTGGCCTACATCCCTATAAGATGATTCTGGCCCAAGAACTGAAGCCTAATGACCATCGTTTGCGTCGGGAGTTGAATTATTGCGAGGAAAGTTTGGAGAATCGATTATCTCAAGAAATGGCCCTTTCAATTGGCCGCCAAGATATTGCGATTTAACGCCTCTGGATTATTTCCTTTGGGGATACGTTAAATCTAAGGTTTATGCCAATAAACCAAAGACAATTGGAGAGCTTGAAACCAATATCCGAGCCGCTATAGCAGCCATACCACCAGAAATGCTGCACAAAGTCATCGAAAATTGGCTAAAACGCATTCGGGTTTGCAAGAAGAGTCGCGGGGGCCATTTGGCCGATATATTGTTTAAGTCGATCAAATCCGCATGAATATTCAGTGTTTTTTTTTTCATTTTCAAAACATATCACCCTTATTGGGAAACCCTTTATTTGTCTAAATTAATTTAAAAAAAGGATTTATATATATTTCTTTTATACGTAAAAAATGAAGCATAGTTCAAGTATGCTAGAGTTTTTTGTCCGAAGTGTTACTCTATATATCTAATTCTTGGTTCTATTTATTTATTTATTTATTTATTTATTTATTTCACCGCCAAAAAAAAAACTGGCTGAATGCCTTATATATAACATTTACAACCTCTTACGTGTTGAACAGGGTATCATCCAGCTTGAACAACCTTTCCTTAAAAATATTGCGATTTGAAGAATTATTAAATACATCTTTGACTAGGTTTGCATATTTACACATCATAGTAATTGGTACATTTGGCATTCTACTTAAATTGCTGTTTGAAATCTTAAACAGTTCAGCATTTCTAAAATTGCGGGTGTTCTGGTTAATTGTGATCAAATTTCTGACATATGGACAATGTATCTTATCATTTAACAAATCGTACAAAAATAATATTGCATAATTTATTCTCCTACGAGCAAGTTTAATCATATTCAATTTTTTCAATCGTTCATCATAAGATGAGATTTGGTAATTATTATTCTCATTCGGGTATTCTCTGAGCACATACATTGTGAATTGTCGTAGAACTCTTTCAATCGTATCTGATCATGTGGGTGGTATCGTTAGCCATAATGAGCTGCAGTAGTCGAGTTTTGATTGAAAAAACGCGGAGTAGATTGCTTTGAGCGTTGTTTGGTCATTTATTTCGTGACAAAAACGTTTGACGAAGCCTAAGGCAGCATTTGATTTTGAAATGATCATGTCAGTGTGAGCTCTAAAGTTGAGCTTGCTGTCAATTATGACACCCAGGTCACGTTGTTCACTTGAATTTGAGAATTGATGGTCGCCATAAAAGTAGGTTGGTTGAGGTACTACTCTACCTCGATGGAGTGACAGTACCGAGCATTTGCTAACGTTTAGGTGCAAGTCGTTTGAGTCGCACCAATTTCGAAGACAATTTATTGACGATTGCAGTTCCATTGAATCATTTTGGCTATTTATTGATTTGGCTATTCTAATGTCATCGGCAAACATTGAAATGAATACCTCATTTGTGATCGAGGATGGTAAATCATTGATGAAAAGCAGGAACAAAGTGGGGCCAATGTAACTTCTTTGAGGTACTCCGGAATTGATTGTAAAATCCGAGGACTTATGATCTCCAAGTTTGACATATTGTTGACGATTCGACAGATATGATTCCAGCCATTTGACAATATTGACTGGGATCGGAAATGCTGCTAATTTTCGAAGTAGAATGTCATGATTAACTTTGTCAAAAGCCTTTCTGAAGTCGAGATAGATGACATCAACTTGCCCAGCTGCATTTAGACCATTAAACGAGTAATGAAGGAACTCCATTAAATTCGTTGTTGTTGAGCGGTTTTTCATAAAGCCATGTTGGTGTGGTGAAATACCTGTAGTTTGAGACATTTGATTTGGCACCACTTTTGAAGATCGGGGTGACGGAGTATCTTTTCCAAACATCAGGAAAATTTGCTGTCTCGAGAGATTCGTTGAAAATGAGCGAAAGTGGCTCAAACAATATGGATGCACAATTTTTCAACACCAGGATACCATCTGGCCCCGCACTTGTGTTCGTCTTAATTTTCATCAACTGGTCGAAGACGAAAAACTCGTTGAGGGAAAATATCTCATTATTGACAAAATTAGTTTGCTGAGCTGATAATGTTGTTGTAGTTGAGCGTGCTGAAAAATTGCCGTTGAAAAATTCAGCAAACATTGAAGCCTGTTCGATCGTAAGTGTTGAAGAACGCGATGCATAGTGCAGTAATTTTGGCAATGAATCATTGTTACGTTTAGAGTTGACGAACTTCCAAAACGATGATGCGTTAGATTTGAGCGATGACTCCAAATTCCTTCGATAACGTTGATACGATGACGAGTTTAATGCATCAAATTGAGCAAAGATAAAGTTGTATTGCGTTTTGTCACCTGTGGCAATAGATCGTTTCCATTCTTTGTTCCTTTTGTTTTTCAACGATTGAAGCTCTTTGTTCCACCATGGATTCTTGTAGCGCTTAGCAGTATACAATGGAGTATATAATGAGATCCCCTCATTGATTACTTCATGCAAAGTTTGCACTTTTTGGTCCAACGATTCCCCAATAAATTTATCGACAATTCTTGAGTGATTGAAGAAATTGCACATTCCGATGTAATTGGCACGGTTGAAATTTGGGCGATGAGCGGTTGACATTGATTTGCGTAGATCAAGTTGACATTGGTAATTGAACAGGAGCGGTGGGTGGCTGGAATCAATCTTTGACAGCGGTCTGGGCTTTGCCACTTCAACATTTAAAAACTCGGTGGTAAATGCCAAATCAAGCAATCTATCCAAGTCATTGGCGATATCATTGACCTGATTGTATCCTAAGCTGAGAATTTCGTTCAAAAATTCAGCAGCAAATGGCGGTGAAACGTTGGTTGGAAGCATGACATTGATGTCATCATCGAAGTTCTCATGTGGTAGAACCCAATCTACATGGGGAATGCTGAAATCACCTAATACGAAAATGCTGTCAGATGGGTTAAGATGGATCGATTTGATGGCATTTAGATGCTTCAGATACAATTCCCTTGGTGATGAAGGTGGTATGTACGCTACGTAAATGAACAAACTTGAGCGAGAATTGATGCTCACTTTTACACAAGTGTACTCGGTGTCATTTGAATCATTAAGCGTGATAGCAATAGCTGTGAGGGTGTTACGTACAGCTATAAGCGTACCGCCGCCCATAAAAGTGGCTGATCCAGTTTTCTCACGATCTGTGCGATACACTATATAGGTGCTATCGAAGTATTCGGTGGAAAAGAATGACGAGTTTAGCCATGTCTCAGTCAAGGCAATGATGGAGTAACCAAACGATGACGAATTGGCAAAGAATTCCATTTGTTTTGTTCGAAGTCCGCGGGAATTTTGATAATAGATATCGATCAGGCTTGCTGAACTTACTTGGAAATTGCTCACATTTACGTGATTTGGGGGTTTGTTGGTTTGATAAATGGTGGTTGGCTGGTTAACGGAAGGATTTGGTCGGGTGAATTTCGTTATTAATTGCTGGTGGTGGCGGGCTGTTGGGCAGGATCTGTATCCATGGATTCGGGTTGGTTGATCGTTGTTGTTGTCTCGTTTTTTTCTATCGGTTTGGATTGTTTGCACGGTTGTGATGACATATCATTGGCTGACTCTTTGCTCAAAATATCACCAAAAGTCGATTTTGGACGGTCCTGTTTGATGAATTCACGAATCATCGATCCACTTGGCCAGAAATCAACATCCATTAAACGTTCA
Source organism: Obolodiplosis robiniae (assembly GCA_028476595.1). Taxonomy (NCBI): domain Eukaryota; kingdom Metazoa; phylum Arthropoda; class Insecta; order Diptera; family Cecidomyiidae; genus Obolodiplosis; species Obolodiplosis robiniae. The sequence goes on from CM052015.1 coordinate 23,990,561, forward strand.
AATTTGTCACCCATAACGTCAATTTTAAAAGAAACGAATGACAGAGTACTCACATCCTGTTCTTTTTTAACGAGCAGCGTGCATTTGAAGTCAACGTTTGGTTCGAGTGTGGCATTTTCGGCAATAAATTCGGTGACTGTGCCGACAGTTACTGACTTTTCGATGCGTGAAACATGAATTGCACGGTCAAATTTCGGTTTAATTGGCTTTGGTGGTGGTGCCGGTGCAACTTTCAAGCTAGTTGCGGCGGAACGGGTACCCATTTTGGGTGGTGGCAAATTTAACTTTGGGGGGGCTGGTGAAATGGACGGTTGGAGGCGACGTTTGGCAGTCGTAAGGCGGCGATTTTCATTTTGTTGTTGGCGAATTATATTAGCCAAGACGGTGTCTGTGGCAGATTCAAATTTGAAATTGGCGTTTTCGACGGATTATTGGGCATATTTGACGATATAATCGCTTTTATTTCAGTGTTAATTATTGATGTTTGCGATTTAATTTCAACGATGTCAATATTTTGCGTTTGAATCATTGATTGTACCTTATTTACTGCCGCTTTAATCATGGTCAATTCTTTCTTCAATTCAGAATTGCCGACTGGGTTCGGTATCGTTGGTGTTGACTGGGGAACGCTGTTCAATTTATTGACATTTATGCTATCTGTCATTGAATTCGCAGCGTCATCCAAAAATACAGCATCGCACATTGGACATGTGAAACAGAGTGAATTTGGATCCAATGCAATGAATGAATTTGATATCAATTTCACTTTGACGAAACTATTGCCACATTTTTCGAATCCATAACACAGTAAAAAACAAGTTTTCTGGCATTTTACACAGTTGACTTTTGGTCCACTAATACTTTTCGGCGGGCACTCTTGTCTATCGCAAATATGATTGTCTGCACCCATTGTAGTGAAGCCGACAACAACAATAAAATGACTCACATAAATGCACTAAATTACAAGCAAAATGTCAATGCTGGAGAAATATAGCAGTGAATTTCAGTTTGATAGCACTTTAAAGTGATATTCACAAATTTTTAGTTTTTAAAACGGTGATTTAATATTTTAATTCAATTTAAAATTACAGCGCTAAGACAACGTGTAAAGACACAGATGAATTTTGTTATGAACCTCTATCTTCAAACTATTTGCCATTTCATCGACCGGAGAGTATTAGCTAAAACTAATCATGTTAATTCAATAATTATCTCTAATAACACCATCACAGCTTTCTGAGCAAAGCGAAAAAAGCAAGAAGGGTTACAAGCGAAGCGAGTTTTCTTGTTTGTATATTTCCAGTGCCATTCTTACATCTGAAGTATACATTCTTCTTTGAGTGATTGAAATGCTTTAGTTTTAATAGTCGACGATTTGAAGTGCCAAAGGGATAATATCGAAGGACAGTAATTAGGACATAAATTCATAGCAACTCAAATGCAATTCGTCGGCGGCACCAACTGTTCATTTTTAGATCATCTACAATGCACCGGTTGCCAAATGGTAAGCTTTGGCACATGTTCACTATATTAGTTGCAATTTACTTAATTACTAGATGCGTGCAACACCTCGTGGCTTATGCTCCTGTTTAATTGCCGTACACAAAATCGAAGTCAGTAAATTAGAACGGAAACTCTTGCTCAGCAATACACTTTCTACGAAAGAGAATGCCTAATTTCACGTATAAATGTAAAACCCAAACCACGATAATGCTGTTTGGAACTTCCAACCAAATCTTTATCACAAACGACACAGCGTTATATTGTGTGCTTGATTGTTAGTCCAAAACATATTGGAAAGAAAAAATACTGAATAATTCATACGAGGACGATGAATTCAAAATTCTCTTTGATTGAGTTTTTCAAAGTGTATTCTATGCAAACTATATTCACACTTTGAAAAATCGAACTGGGTTATTCCGCATCAATTCGACGAGTCATCCTTATTCCAAATACATTCGAAGTAAATTCTCTGATACGCGAGAGCAGAGTATCCATCATGGAATCGTAAAATTGTTGAAATCGTCACTATACCATCGCTTTTGTGGAGAACAAAACATCTAATCATATTTTTTATGTACTTTTCACTCGATTCAGTACAAATAGAAAGTAGAAAATAGGGTGAAGGGCAATTGGAAATCCGAAAATTTGGAATCAATAAAACTGTGTTAAAAATCGACATCATATTTGAATGAATCAGAAAAAACTTATGACATTTTGTTATTTCAATTTAAACATTGTGATCGAACGATCAGCTGCGAAAGCATAGGAAAAAAGATTCCAGAGGCTAATATTGAGGGAAATAAAAATAAAACCGGGCAAAATCCGATAGAATCATGTATCGAAGGAAGATTTCTCGTCAATATATTTTTTTATATTTTTATTTTGTTCAAAGAGATTCAAATTAAATTAAAGGTGCAAAAATAAATGTTCTTAACATTTATAAAAAACGAACATGATTAAAATCAGTGTGCTGAAATACAACAAAATTGCGTTAGGTTGGCTTGGTGTTCATTCCGATCAATTTTCAAACAACACTGCATTTTTCAAAGCATATGGAATATGTTACTTGCTATTTATAATGATGGTTTTTTTTATGGGAGGAAGTTTAGTTTATATTTACAAAAATTGGACGAATTTTATGCTATTTTCCGGGGCATTCTATATATTAATTGCTGGCATCCAATGTGCAGGAATGTTCATCAGTTTTGGATGTAAATTGAATGAAGTGGAGGAATTGAATGCTATATTACAAAAAACAGTCGATGAAGGTAAATCTCCCGAATGTAGAGAAAACTCCAACTCTGGATCAAATCTTCTCCCTTCCATTTAGGTCAAGTGATTGAAGTGAACGCAATATACTGGGAAGCTGAGAAAAGATGTCGGACATTCGCGAAATTGATTGTCGTTTTCCATCTGTTGCAAGAGACAATGTTCTGGTCGGCGCTTTTTAATTCGTTCAACAACATTTATTCGGGCAATCTTGATACATCTTCATATAGTTTGCCATTTCAAATTGTCGTTCCGTTTAGTACAAAAAGTCTTTGGGGATGGTATTTGATGTGGTTTATTCAATTCAACATAAGTGTTGCGTATGCAGTGGGCATGATCATAACCACTTTGTATTTCACGTGCTACTGTTCGTATATAGATGCTATGTGTGACCATTTCGATTTCTTGCTGTCCATATTGAATGCAGACGTGGCAAAGCGTATTCAAAGACGTACAAATGAACCGGTAAAATATCAAAAAATAAGTGCGGAGATCAAGGACAAATTGCGTCAATTGGTGAATTCCCATGTCAAAATATACGAGTGAGTAGACTTCAATCTCAAAGTGCATGCAAGAAATTTTAATTGAATAATTTTTTTCAGTGTTCTAGAGAGAATGCAAGACATTAATGACATCGCAATATTTTCACTCCTCCCTCCCAATGTAATATTTTGTGCTTTAGGATTGTTTAACTTTGAACATGTAAATTGTTTTATTATTTCCCATTTCTTCATGTAGTTTCTCTTTAGAAATGTCATAGAACTAACCAAAACTTACATAAATATCATTTGAACAGTTCGATCTCGATGTAGTTACGCTTTTTGTTCAATTGGTTTACATGGTGGCCTCGTTTTTCTGGCCGTTTATCTTCTGTTACTCTGGTGATTTCGTGACTCATCGCGTTGCGAGAATCCCTCATAGTGTGTACGGGTCTAATTGGTACGATTTTCCAGTAGAAATCAAAAAATACGTTATTTTGATTATTGCGTCCTCACAAAGACCAGTCTATTTCTCTGGACTCAAATTTATTAAATGTACTTTGGAAGTTTTTGGAAGAGTAAGAATATTTTCTTTTCAACACTTTGCCAAATCAAAAGATGAATATTAATTAAGACTTTTTTATGACACAGCTCTTCAAGTCATCTTGTTCCTTTTACCTGGTCTTTGGAAGTGTTTCTCAACACTAAATTCAAAGAAATATTCTTTGCAGTAAGATAAAAGTCCTTCTATTTAATTGTGTATTGCATTAGCAGAGGTCTGAATTCCTATCGCTGCCAATTTGCACCATTATCCTTCAAATTAATTTTCAATGCATGCACTTATGTTTAGAGAATAGACAAAATCCACGTTACCGCAGAAATTACACCTTGCAAAATGGCTAGGACAAAAACTCAAAGCTCTTTTTGAAAAAATATAGTGTGCTTTACAGTTGCTCTTAGCCAGACTTGGTGGTGATATGATCGATTGTAATCAATTATGCGATTGTTTTGGTCAACCGCAAGAATGCATTCGTTTACTAAATTTTCTCACAAAATTGATGACCAGTTTTAATTTGAAGCAATTTTCGTCGTTTCCTCACAATTAGTACTCCTTTATGTGATTAAAATGCAATACAAATAAAGTTTAACATCATCATTGAATTTCATTCACTAGACCATAGTAAAGATATGAAAATAAAACGATTATATTGCACAATCATCTATATCTACGGCAATCGAATGTGTTTCTTGATGATCAAAACAATACACGTTTCGCAAATTGCTTTCTGAATTAAATGAACGGGAACAATGATTTGCTCGAGTCTATTGTTTTTGCGTGTAATGCACAAGAGTTGCTGAATTTTCTTTGCCAAACAATTCAGATAAGGGGAGGAAAGTGGCAGTATAATTCATTAATTTTGTTGCGCCCATCATAAGGATGTGGAAATTAAATGCGTCACTGAGGTGTAGCGCCAAAGTGTTCAATTTTTGGCGCATTCATCCGGTGCAATAAAATGAAATTTGATCAAACCGTATAATCGTTATAAATGATGATACCGAAACAAGTTTGACGCACAAAAAGTGCTCGAATTGTGAAATGAAACCGAAACTCATCTAATTGATTCCAGTAAAAACACGTACACTCGATATACTCCAAACGTAAATCATAATAAAATCATTTACTTTTCGTTCAGCCGAATTGCGGCATTCCGTCCGATTTCGAAATGACCGTAAACAACCACAGTATGTGATATATGAATGCTTCGCTAAATGACCAAACAATTTCGGTATCATCATTAGTGCGATTCGTTTCGGGTGCTCTTATCAGAATTAAGATGGAAGCAAATGGATTTGTAGGTATTTGCCCTCCTTTTATGCTCATCAACGCAATGGACTTCGAACTGTGACGATTATGTTAATTCGATGCTTCCTGTTTCGTCGCAGAGAAGGTAAATTACTGAATTCGGTTGACTTTTGTTTGCTCTTGCTGACCAGTGACCACCACTCACAATCTCTTCTCCCCGAAACGATTGCCCAAGAATTGAATTCACAAATTGTCTTCGTTATTGACGATGTAAATCCCCAAGTTTTGGATTTTCAAACAATTAACCACGTTTGTTTGCGCAAAATTAACTTGAAAAGACTTTTGTTGTTTTGCACCAATTCAGCAAAGTGGAAAGATGCAGAAAAATCACCAGGCAAATATAATTACTGTGATAATACGCGGTTTGACCATTCAACAATACTGAAAAAAATTATTTCAATTGTCTGCATGTTTCAACCCAAATCGTGTGTTTTGTCTACTGATTTTTTTTTTTTTGTAATTGCACACTTTCATTCACTGTTCGTCATAGTTTTAAATGGCATCGTCAGAACCTTTCTGTCAATGCTATTGCGTAATCAATCCTGATCAACTATTCAGAGCCTAAACTTGAATTTTGCTGAAGTTGAATTCAAGCTGTAAATGATATTGTATTATCACGTGCAAAATATTTCTTCATTTCAGGAAAAAAAAAAATTACAGAAAATTATTTCACAACAAAGAAGGTTTGATGTAAACTATATGGCTTTATATGATTTTGTCGTCTGCCGGTCGATAAAGAAAAGTCGATCAAAAAATAACAGAATTCTGTTCAGCGTTTGAGTGGAATTGATTCATGATTGAAACATATTGAGGCAAATACAATTATGAACTATGATGAACACATATCAGGAAAGAGTTTCAACTCATTTTGGTCATTCTGCCGGTTTCATTGTGTTTTGTGAACTGCACAACTTAATTTACGTGAAAAATGATTCGAGACTTGTTAATTTTCGACAAATACCATTTATCATTATTTTACAGTCAACAGAGCAATTATATTTACCGGACATGGTAAACAATGATTTGTGTAAACACTGTTTCTCTAAACAGACAGAAGCAACGGACTGAATCGAAGCACTTGTCACTGAAGCGAAGTGTTGATCAAACCATAAAGTAATCACACATCGAAAGGGCATAGTTAGAAATGCCATTCGGCACCAAATGATGATTGGTGTTGCGCCCGATGAAAGTTAACAAGAGAGATGACATGAATTGAATTATAAACGAAATTCAAGTGAAAACTTACGCGATCGCAATGAATAAACAAATGACATGCAATTAAATGGCTAGCTGTTGCATGACCGGTTATGATGCGTGTGAAATTCTCGTCTCAACCATAAATGGCCCACTAATTTATTGTTCTAATTTCTTGAAATATATTTCATTGACCACAAAACCCAATAATGTTCCCGGTTTGTTTACTTGTAAATTACATTGTAAAGGGAACAGTAGTTCACTGTCGATGTTTAACTGAAAATCGATTTCATTTTAAATGCTGAAAACCTAATTGCACATTCTGTTGATTGAAAAGTTTCTCTCGTCAGCTCTTGCACACAATGTTTTTTTTTCGCATTGGAGAGCAAGCGATTTATGAACTTCAGACTTGATTGTGTTGAACATAAAATGGTTTTCTGTTTCGGTGAGTAGTTTCATTGCCAGCTCATCTACAGTGGTTGAAATAAATCATGCCAATTGCATCGTTTGACCAGTAACGGTATTTTTTCCCCGTCGAAATCTCATTGCCGAGGGCCGAGCATTCAATATTGTTGCATCGTTTTGCATGATTTGTGGTTGGCATTTCAACGAAAATCGCATGGAACTGACCAAACCCACTAAATGCCGATAAAACGAAAGAAATATATGCGAACCACAAATACGGATGCCCAGCATTCATTCTCGCCACTATGAAAATTGTTTGCTCAAAACTAAAAGAAAAGTTGACTTTGTGTTGGATTTTAAAAAGTTGCTTGCACATTTTTTGTGTGCACTGTTTCAATTTTGCTTTTCTTTTCAACGGCAGACGAAGGAGAAAAATAAAATTTAATGAGTAATTTGGTCGTTTGTCAGATGTTTTAGTACAACTTACCCGCAACAAGAGTGAAGCGTATGAGTGAGATAATAAGTAAACGCTTCAGCAACCATCGCTACGAATGCATTTCAGTGGCCGTGAATTTGTTACAGCGATGACAGTGCCTAGCTGTTGCCGGGAAACGAAATTACCAACCATAAATCAGTAAATCGTTTGAACGAAATTAACATCGTTGATGTTTATGGACTTATTGCACTACACTCAATGCTGCATTTTCCATTTGTCAAATAAAATACGTATATTATATGCAGTGAATATGTACCTTGGTTCCGAAAACATTCACGTTCTTTTCTTTATATCTCGCTCACGGTGCGCAACAAGCCTACAAAAATACGCCATTGACGTTTAGGAAGCACATTTATTTATTGCATATTGGTTTCTCATATAAACTTTCAATGAAATAAATAACCAATTTTTGCAAACTCTCAACTTTTCTTCAAAAACAAATTGACTATTTGATGCCAACCAAAATACAAGTGAATGGGTGAGAAGTTTTATGAGACCTTTCCTCCAACACAAGTGAAAGAAGGAAAAAAAATCAGAGTGAATCATCAAAATATTTTTTTAATGTTGAAAACCATTTTTAAGGCACTGCAATATAAAAAAATATATAAAATGCATCATCAAAACACTCATTTAATGTTTCACTTTGAAAAAAATCCGAGAGATGTCTTAATTCCATTTTTTGTTTCTCACAATCATTCATACACATTCAAATATGCATCCAACTTTTCGTTGCAAAAAGCACACAGAGATTTTTTTTCACTTCTTTTATTCTGATTTTTAAGACTTTTTAGAGAAGAGTTGCATCTGCTTTCCCTTTTCCAGCATGCCCCATTTTATGCCGAAAAACAATATTATGCTTTTAACGATTATTCCCAAAACTGATCAAGTAATCAAATGCCATTGTTAACACTTTCAATGTATGCGCAATTAACTAAAACACACAAAAAAAAGCTATTTGATAAAACAATTTATTCGAAACAGTTCGATTAATTAATCCCCGTCATTCACGTCGATCAGATCCTGCAAATTGCACGTCATGCGGTCAACAGCGATTAAGTGTGTTGACCAAAAACATCTTGAAAAGTCAAATTGCTCAAAGAATACTCATTGACACAATTTAATCCAACGGTTGTCGAGATTAAAGTGGAACTAATTATTCATGATTTTGACATTTCAAATTAATGGAATTACTGACTGATTAGAGGGCACTTTAAATTGGAGCGTGTGACATTGGCTGACCATCAGAAAGGACTTGAATTAGCTATTCATTCGTTAGGCGAAATTGGATGAAAAGCGTAATCATTGCGTAAGATCAATCTTATTTGCATCGCCCCAAGGATGACGTATCAAATATATTCCGACTATAAATTACATTTTCCCATATGTGAAACCCAAAAATTCATCAAAAGTAACTCTTTACCTTATGCTGAGCGGGTGCTCACGAACAACAGAATAACATTATTTGACTTTGAACCATGAATGATTAGTCGAAATGTGGGCGCCACAATCCAAATGTATCATAATACTTGCACAAAAAGACGACCGCATTCAATGAATTTTGTGCTAATAAATTGCCCGACATCACTCATTTCGATGACAATCAAAAAAAGGACGAGATTCAGCCAAATTGAGTTTCATTTCAAGATGAATCGTTGGTCAAGTGCTCGTTGCCATGCAAAATGTGCCAAGTCATATTGAAACCCTTCTGAGTTCCACATTTTTGTTGTTTAAATTTGCAACTCAATCTGAGTTTTGCATACACTGAAAATCTTAACCAGAATCCTTGACTGTGGCAGATTGCGAAAAATGCGCATCTGCTAAATCGTTAGTTGAAGAAGATGTTAAAACGATTAAGCCGATGAAATTAGCACTTTGAAGCCAAACAAAGATTTCCATTTGATTCTCCTAAACACCATTTTGGTGATGATGGTCAAGCGCTTAGACAGAAGGGTCATTTTCAACTAATTACAAAGTATTTGTTTTTACATAAAAACATTTTCGCCTTCTTCCAAAAGGGTCCGTCGTTGTTATCGTCCATACAAAATTAAATGGAGTAATGCATTTTGTTGCGGTTACCGCAAGGATAGCGGGTCGTGTGTAGTATCATAGTTTAGATGTGATAAATTCATTCGCAAGTGTTCATTTCACACATGTTAAAAATGATCCAACCGAAAAGATGTCTTCGAAGCACTGAAATCTCTCTTTTATGCTGTGCATTCATTCATGTGAGCCCATCTACCGACTTATGATAAATGTTCTATATCTGATTGTGACTTTTGGCGCTCTGAAGACCGCATTTATACACACAATTTTCCTTCGTCTCGTTCTCACAGTGCACGAATAAAAAGATGGAAAAAAAGATTTATGACTTTGCATTTTTATCAATTTTTCATACTTTTTGCAACGATATTCTTGTTTGAATCCAGCTCATTTACATTTTGAATGTTGTCGAGATTGGCACTCTCAGAAATTGTCGCATCAAAACAGAACATTGAATTGTCGAAGGCTTGAAAGCACTTTGCCGTTTTGAATGATAGTTGAATAGGTCGCATGCACGGATGCAGCTCATATTTTTGGCATCGAATCGATTGAATGCTTCCAAATTTTAGTTCAAATCTATCATATCAATGAATTTATGCCATATTATGAACGAAATTAGTTCTTAAGCGACTTTAAATTTTCCTCTTTAGTGAAGAAACTTTTTATTTTAGATTTTTCTACCAATTTAAAATTCTAGATTTCACTTTTCTTCTGAAGATAAAATATCGGATAAATTCGGTGTAGTTACCCATAACGGGAACTTTATATTTCTAATTGCATAATTCACTTTCATACTTTCAATTCAATAGCACATTCACAGAATAAAAATGCGACCGCCTTACAATGCTTTCAAGCGTGCCCCATTCATATTGAAAATCAGCTTGGATGTCACACAAAACCCGAGTTAAAAGATCGGTGAATGGATTGCAACGAAACTGTAGTGATACCAAAGTGAAGTGAAATGAAAAGAAATTTGTCAATGTCGTATTTCTAGGCATGAAGACGCCATCATTTCCGTACACATAGCAACAAACTCTAGCGCATATGAAATCGATCCGAAATGAAATCGTCTGAGAAAATAAATTTCAGTTCGGAAAATAAATAATATCAAAAAGCAAATGGGAAAATTGGCCGCATTAGCTGAGAGAGCGAAATGAATGAAACCGTCGACATGCACGCATTGAAAACAACTAAATGAAATGCATTTGTAGAATGGATGAAAATTGCAAGTGACTTTCATTGGCTGGCTAGTTTTTGTGTGTGTTTGGATTTGCATTTGCCGTTTTGGCTGCATTCTTGTGATGACGAAACATTTGCAATCACATGGCTTTGGTTTTGCCACTTGCCACTCGCCGACTACTTAGCGAAGCCTTTTGTGAACGTTTTGCCATTTCCTATCACGACATTCCGAGCACAACAACAAAAACGAGCGCTAGCGCAACGGGAAAAAAGAATTTGCTCGCGTTTATTCCATTAACAAAAGAAAACTGCAATTCTTGAGCGGAATAATAGCGAGGGATCGAGAGAAAAAAAACACAATCTCTTGTACTAGCAAAGCAAAGCGCTGATTCTCGATTTCAGAGCGAAAGATTGAATAGATAAAGCTTATGAATGAATTTTGCATTTTTCTCTGCCGGATTTCTTGTTTCCTTCAATAGTTGTGCTCCTGTTTGTCGTTACGTCGTCGTCGTCGTCGTTTGTGGACGCTCGGCTTTGTAGTGAATTTGAGTCGACGACTCTCGACGGTTATGTGTGTTTGTGATGAAAATCGAGTCATTAAAATTGTGAAATACAGTGCATTTCAAATGCCATTGATTTATTGCTTGCAACTTGGAAACAGTTTTGCGCTCCAGCGAAAAAAGAGTCAAACAAACAACTGCCAAAGAGTGAATAATATAGAAATTATACAATTAATGTAAAATGAAATCGGTGCTCTGGTATCTGGTGTTTCAGGCATGCTTCAAAGGAATTGTACAATTTAGTGAATGTAGTTTTCGATGGAGTTTCGAAACGAGATCCACCGCTGACAAATTGCACACAAATTGGGAATTCATGCCATTTTCATCATTACAGACCGTATCATTGGCGCTTTCAGCCACTTTTTTTGCGAATGAGAAAAAGAAACACTTCTCAAATGGCTTTTATTGCTGACAGCTTCAACAAAAAGCAAAGGTTCTTAGGTCATTCGCCGCTTATTCCCTTTTGATAGACAAAAATTTTCTAACAAAATGAAAGTACTTGAACGCGATTTCTCGCTCTTTTCTTTTCTTTTCTCGCTCTTTTCGCATTGTGTGAATAAATAAAGCGTCACATTAATACTAATGAAAAATAATTTACTTCTGCACATCAAACAAAATGATCACAATAATTGACGCTCAAATGCTGTTTATTAAAGACTTCAAGAGCGAACACATGTTTGCTATTTTTTTCTCTCGTTCTATACGAATCGACCACAAACATGATGAACAAGTCGTTTAATTCTTCTCTATGTTTCTCATCAGAGTGGTGGTTTGCGCTCACAGATGCAGAATTCATTTTCCCATAGCCAATCTCTATCTCTTTTCCGAGACGCGTATAAATGCACATACTCCGTCTAAATGCAACTCATAATTATACAAACAATTTCACATTAGCGCATCAAATGCGCTTGTTTATTTTGTGTGTTGATTTCATTTATTCATCATTTTTACTTCGTGTAATGCATCTGACGTTTCAGACCACTGAAGAAACATATTAATTATAATGCGCGATGCGATGCGTTTTGGTTTTCGGCTCATTTAATCATAAACATCATGCTATTTCAGAGCACATTATCTATGTATTTTTGATTGTTGTAGAAACCACATTTCATCCGACGGAATTTACTATTCTGGATATAAAATTAGACACTTGATGCTCGTCTTCATTAATTTTAAAGATTCGATATTAATTCAAGATACGAGGCGAGAATATGAGCGAGATTAAGACCAAATTATATCTCTCGTTGATGTGTGTGGCTCTAGTTTAATGTCTTCGATTTGCTACATCAATTCTCTTGCGATTTTAAATAAATTGTTTTTAAAATGAATGCCATTTACTTTCAATTATCATCGGATGATTTCAGAAATTGACTCGATTTGTCTAAATTCTCCGTAACTGCAACAACTTCACAAATCGAGCTGCTTTTTCAATCAAAGCATTGCCCGTCGCTTAGCACTTCTTATAAGAAATTAAAGACTTGAAAATCGTTTAGGAACTTAATTTAATGTTCAGAGTCGGACCAAGACTTGGACTTCTATCACAGATTTATAAACGCTTTAAACAGACAAACCAACTTTTTTGCATCGTGATCTATTATTATGATCGTTCCAATTGCTCATCTTCACTACTCACCATTTTCCACAATATTTTGTGCAATTTTCGGAAATGCTTCGCTATTAATATCGAATTTAAGTCCATTTTTCAAAACGGAAAATTAAAAAATCACCATATGCTGAGTATTTTCCTGCTGGAATTATTGGTGAAATGAAGGCGACGGCAGTTGACGGACCTCACACTAAGTGATGACTAATTACAGAGTTCTAATTCTAATTTAATGGTCGTCGAATCGCCAAATGGTTTGAAGTTGAGAATAAAAATGTCCGATCAATCGAATCCCCACTGTCAATATTCATTGAACATTGCACGAAACGATGGATTTGTCGTTAAAAGTAGGCCTCATTACTGCTTACCAATGCGAAACTAATGTCCAAAACCACAGTGCGGTTGTTCCAAATTTTCACTTTAACACAAATTCAACTGCACGACATTGCCGACCACACACACCGAGGTGGTAAAACGATGGCTCATTATAAAAATGTTAGTTTTGAGGTAATTTTGAAATTATTCGTCGATCCGAACCGGTCGGCCACTTCGAACGAACACAATTTTCAAATAATTTAGTTCCGGTGCTTAAGTGAGGAAAAAATTGTGAATTTGTCACAAAAATAGAAAAATAAATATGGAATACAATGTAATTACGTAATGACCCGAGAGTTACGAAGCACCGAATCGAACAACAGAAATTATACATGTACTTTTCCTTTTTCGTGAGATCAATCGACACACACAAAAAATCAATTTCGAATATTGCGACAAAAACCTCATGGACGGTTTTTGAAGTGGTACAACCTAAATTTGATAACAATCATTTCCTTCCAATTGTAGTAAGCTATCTTCGAATGGCAATGGCAAGTGCGAAGCACTGCTTTGCAGAAAACTACTTAGAAATGCTACTCACGAGATTCATCGAGAAGGCCAATTTAATGATAATGTCACAAAACTAAAAATAATGATACTTCTGTTGCCGGGACCAAAAGCAATTTGTACGAACGCTGCGCTGTTCTTCAGAATGCTACTCTATCCGTCTTCAACATCGCATTTCTTCAGCAATTCCGATGTTATCTTAAACGCGTTAGCATTATGGCGATGATACGTGCGCGTGCATGCATATGGATGTTGTGTTGAATCTCGTCTTAGTAACAAAATGACATGAAACCAATCGGACAAATCAAACCATCACCATTATTCGCATTTCAGGCTAAGAGTTGAAATCTTAGCTTTTGCGGCATTCAAATACATTCGAAACAATCGACATTTTGTTTGCAAAATCGGTTCGACACATTTTTTCTTATTCGTATGCCAATTTATGAAGACTTTATTCAATATAAACCAAGTTTATACAATTCCATTTAGGAAAGAATCAGTCTTGCGTTTGATGAAGGTGTTGTCCGTACTAAATAATACTTTTTTGGAGCCGAATGGGGAAAAGATCATTGTTGTTCTCTGAAATCGCAGAAATATTTCCATATACATTTTCTGGTTCTATCTTTTACCGCGAGTCCATAAATTATAAAGAGATTCATTGGTGAAATGCAAAAATGTGTTGTTTTTTCCCATTTCGTTTGCGTTTTCCGAGTTTGTGGTCTTTTCCCCATTATTTTAGAAATCACTTTCGATCCTCGATTTCCTCACTTTAAATGAATTAATGTGAAACCAAGCGAATGTAACACATTGTCATAGTATGACACAAAATCAGCAACGCACCATGAAACACACACAGAGAGAAAAAACCCAATCACATTTCTTCGAAATTGTAACAATAGAAAATGAACAAGGGTTAGAAAAGATGATGATGTTGCGTTTGCGGAGCACATTTAGTATCGCGAAATTGCTCAGAATGAGAGAGACAGAGAGAGGGGAGAGAGAGAGAGAGGACAAAGACGAAAATTAATAAATTACATTCATGTTCACCGTTCATGGACTCGAAATTCATTTGGTTGGAATGAGTGTGCAGAAAAGTTATCCCTTTGTGTGTCTCGCTAATGCATGTGTGTTCACATGTGGAATTTTATTTATGGCTTTTCGTACCGTTATCACGATATCATCGTTTTAACTTTTCCTCTCCAACATTCTATTAATTAAAATTCATCGGGCGACAATTTTCACGTTTGTCACTGTATCTATTCGACTTGGTGCTTTTGTTGGCATTAATGTCGAGCGTTGGACTTTATATTCCAGAAATACGGCAGCCATTCATTATGTTTATCGTCTATTCGACGCTATCGCCTTCGATATTAGAAATCGAAATTTTTGCCAATGATAATAAAAATGGAAACTTTGTTTTGGCGACGGGATTCGAATAATATTGAAATCCAACAGCATATTTCATCCACAGCGTGCGGTCCATCGTTTAGATTTTAATCAAGTGTATTAAATTCCTAAAAACCCAAAACTTGAACATCAAAATGCCAAATTGCAATTTGCTTCAAGTTGTTTCTGTGTGTTTTTTTGTGTGATTGTCAAAATATCGTGATGAAACCTGTTCGTAGACATTGGATTAGATAGTTTTATGCATTACAGTGAATGTGACTCGAAGTCAGATTTCGAGCAAAAACCAGCTAAATTGGATATATTCGCAATAAGCGCACAAGGCACGTAGCCAAGCATAACAATGAGAATGCTATTGAAAATGATGTAGAATAATATTGTTCGTTGGCATCGAGAAAAGCCATGCGAGCAGAACATGTGACATTCGGAAAAGATTAAAATGACAATGAATCGATGAAGCAAAATGATCATGCGAAAAAAAATGGAAGAAATCAACTGTGAGAAAACCAATAAAAGAACTTGCGACTAAGCAAATTTCGTTCCATCTTGTAATGAAATCCTCGAATGAGATTTTATGCTGGCGCTTCGGAGCAATGCGTCAGACTACGTCGCAATGAAAATTCTTGTTATTTCAGTTCGATTGAAAAATTGTTGTAAAATTAAAATTCAAGCAGGTAAAATCAATTTGTCATGTTTTGACGAAACGCAGGTTGAGTAAACTTACAGCCGTTCACTTGTTTATTTAGCGCCTTACATTTATCCGTGGATTGAGGCCGGGCCGGCTATTATGAGCAGAACGAAATTCCGATTAAAGACGCGCGAGCGTCACGATACCATATCTGACTTAGGCTGTGAAATTAACTTCGTTTCTGTTTCCTCCGTGTGCCGAAGGTGCGCATCATGCTCTCTGAGGCACATAGTTTGATTTGGTAACTTTGGGCTACGTCATCGTTACTTTTCGAAAGTTTGAACATAACTTCCGATTAAAAGAAATGAAAAACGCTGCATCTAAAACGCCAAACATTAGATCCCTTCAAAACAATTGTTCGAAAGTATATCTTTGATCTTGCGGAGAACGAAAGCCCCTGGTTTAAAAAAAATCGGTTGTTGTGATTAATTGCTCAGCATCGAATCTGAAATCATGATCATTTTCAACAGACATTTCATTTTACAAAGTCGTGCGGTACCCGCATTTCCATGCACATTTGGCGAATATCGATCACATTCTTGATAAAAAAAATCCAATCCTCGAAAAAATCGTAAAGAGAAACTGCAACAAATTATCTTATGAGGCGCGAGTATGCTACAAATGAACCTTTTACAGCAAAAAACTCAAAACTTCGAACTTTTTGAACCTCCATTCAATTTGAATAAATCCAATTCCGAGTTCATGAATGAAATGGACGTTTTTGAAGATATCACGCAATCGGTTTGAACAGAAGCTAATGTTTTGAAGTGAATGGTTTTGTTGCTCGTGCTTTGTGATCATCAAAGGCACGAGATAAATAAAGAAGCGAAGAGTAAATAAGTGAGCGCCAATTTGGTACACGTGAGGTACAAAGCCATCGGCAGCAACAAGAGCAGCAGCGAGGAAACATTAAAAGATTAAAACCGTAACTATTGGGGCGGTGTTTGTATGCTCTCGTTTCGTGAACATTACCGCACACAAACACCTAATTTCGGCTTTCTTTTCTCTTGTGGTCACTTTTCAGTCGTCATTTGTTTCACTGTTTTGTTTTTGATTATGAAGAAAAATCGATTACGATTTTTTAGAACGGCGGTCAAGTCGTTGAAATTCAATTGTTATTTAATTGAAAGCCTTTCAAATTCGTCACACATTCGCAATGGAACGAAGAAGCCACCAAATAATGTTTTTCGGCATCGTGAAAATCCATTCATTTCGATTTGGACATGAACTTTTGGTCGGCTCGAAATTATTTCATACGTTGAATCAGTGACGCAATCTTCCATTGTCGCATTCATTAAACTAGATTTTTCTGTCGGAGTCCATGATACGCACTATTTCCTGAATCAAATACGATAAGCATTAAATCAGAACGAAACCTTTCTTCTGAATCATTTTAGATGGGTTCGTCTATGCAAAGTCGTGCATTCCAATATTTTCTGCCTCACAAAAATGATGATTAGAATCATAATTGCTTTCATTTAGTTTTGATATTTTCATTATTCGTGTCCATTAATCCCAAATAGTTGAGATTGAGTTGTTTTGAAAACAAGTATGCAAAAAGAACTTGCGCTCATGAATGTATAAAAATATGAGATTCAAAAACAATTGCCAAAAAACATTGACTTTAATTCGGATGAATGATTAAAGTGCATCTGTTTTGTGGGGGAGAACAAACAATTGTGGAATCAAAATCATTGCGAAAAAATGAGCTGGCATTTTTATCTGTCTCCTCATTTGTCTTGATTTAATCAAAGAAAATCGCAGATGCAAAATCCAAACACGTCTTAGTTTAATATCGATTGCACAATCGAATCATTCGATGAAATGGAATCGAAGCAAAATAGAAAAAGCGCCACCCAGCCGTCGTTGTGTCACATAAAACCGCCTGACTGCAGTTACTTGTTGTGCACTTGTTTCAATTTGGGTTAACGATTCTCTTGCAAATTGAAATAAATTATGTATGCGCATTTAGTGAACATGCAAACTAGTAGTAAACTGTTGACTTTCTGTTGTTGTTGCTTTCGCCTTCATCGAGATGAACGAGATTTGCACCACTTGCAATCGATCTCAAAATGTCCACCAAGCAGAAAGAAGTCTCGGTAATCCAATACCATTGAATTCGATGAGTCGAGTAAACCGACAACAAAAGAACGATGAGGCAATTATCGTAAACTCAATTACAAAACAAATACAAACTTTACAAATATTTTGCATACGGACGACTTTAATGCAATCCTCACGAGCTTTTTTTCTCTCTCGATTTGTGTTGCCCGTTCCGTTGCATCAGACAAAAACCATTCGGTAACAAGTACTTCTTTTGTTTGCGTTGTATCGTTCATGTTAGCAGATTACGATCGCAATGAACCACGATTAAAATCTTCAACACACTTAACTGGTGGCCAGTATAAACGCATTCAAATTTCTTCACTAAATACTGACTGCAAATGCATCGATGTATTGTGCATATGAATGTTCGCTATAAATAAAATTTACAAATTAATCAGAGTCAGCGGACGGAATGCAAATTGAAGTCGATTGCAACGACTAAGAGAGATTTTATTTTGTTGAAAAAAGAGAAGATTTCTTTTAGTTTTGCAAGAAAAAGTACGACTAAACATTGATCTAAAGCGAAGAATATGTTAAGCAGGACTCCCTCAGAAGAATAAGCAGCATATTTGCAGGATACAGAAAATGTTGGAAATTTTTTTAGAACAGGAAGTGCAATAGGCAAATAATCCAATTGAAATCACTTTTATTCGTGTTTTTTGCTTGAAAATTGAAAAGAATTGTCTGAATCAATTAAATTTCATCAGTATTCATCAACAAAATTCAGCAATTTTCACAAATCCGTCAATCAAAATCAATTTTTTTTATTTTAACAATCCTAATTTTGAATCTCGAAGTGAATCCATGAAATTCCTTATGCATTTTAAATAATAAAATCCAAAATTAAATATATTTCGAAATCAATGTCCCAAAAATAGAGACATATATCGATGATTGATTTGGGATTGTCAAGCGAAACATCGAAAAAGAAACGACGAAGAGGAATTGCGTGAATGTGTAATTTAACATAATGATTCAAATGTTCTGTGATGGCATTGCATTTGTATTCCTCGTTTCTGTATTGATTTTCGAATTCAGGAGTGTGCACACCGTGTGCATTCAGTTGTTCATGTTGTTTGCTGTCTCTTTATCCTGTTTTTGTTATCTGCTGTTTATTCGTACATGGCTCAATACGGGCAATTTGAGACTTCCGTAGCGGAAAAGAGAGTAGCGGGTGCCGGTGCGTTCAGTTACCAAACCGAATTTATGTTGATTGGCAACCGAAAGAACGCAAATTGAATCGGAAAATTTATTATGTCATTCAATTTTGTGTCGTTTTCGCAATTTATTCAATGCAATCCATATGATAATGACTGGGCGATCACTTCGACAGGTAATGTTCGATTCAAGAAAATAAAAAGAAAAATTAAAATTATTGAACATTTGCGATATTCTGGTCGCTTCGATATGATGCCGAATGCATTTTGAAAATTGATTTTAAATTGATTGTTTAACGTAATGATTTTGCCAGGATTTCAACAAGACCATTCAAAAACACTCAGCAACCAAACATCAAACGATCATTCAGAATACATGCATTTGACGTACACATCAAAATTAACAAACAAATGAAAATGTCAATTGTTGTTTGACCGTAGAACGGTCAATTGCACGGCTGCAATAACAGTGTCGTAAAGCAGACAGCCCTGGTAAAAATAAGAATTATTGCACAATTAAAAGAATGAAAAGAGTTGAAAGTCGAATGACAATGCACCAACTGAATCATAATATGTGCAGACGTTCGGTCAACATCGCAAATTACTTTTAGCGAATGTGAAAAATGTGATGTAATGTGTATAATGCAACGTGACCGGTGATGATGCGGCCTCATCACAACATATTGACATTTCGATTAGAATGACAGAAAGACAAAGAGAGAGAGAGAGAGCGAGCAACCGAGTACGATGATGTGTGGCTGACATTCGCGCATATGCGTGCGCTGCACATCGCTTTTGATGGTGATTATGTGCGTATATTTATAACATCGACGCATCGCGCTTCAAAAATAACAACAGCACACACAAATACACAGAGCACGACAGCTGATGCAATAAACAAAATTGTATTCGAAAAAATTTACGAAATATAAATAATTTAGCAGTTGCAATGCAAACTGAAATTTTGAAACGCGCCACGGATGAATTATGTACGATTTGTGCGTAGAATATCACTTTGACATGGAGGAAACGTGAAAAATGTCCATGGCATCATTTATTGATGGAATTATTCTTGGAAACAAATAGAAATGTATTTGAAGTGGGGTTTTGGCGCACAAAATATATCCAACCGTAAATGAGTGTTAAGCCGTTGGTTTTAAACGAAAAATGATTGAAATCGCATACGCCATATAATGTATTGATCGCAGACGTCACATCGATGACACGAATGTCGAAATGAATGTATAATTGTTTGTTAGTGCAGACCTTGACGACAGCAATCCCGAACATCTGGTGGAATTGTAAATGAAATTGCATTTATTTCCATAACAAACTGTAACAAAATGTTAACATTGCTATCATGTTGACGAATGCGGAATGGCGAGAATGGATGAAACGAGCGAGCATCGAAATTTTCGGTTGACTTTCACGTCTCATGCCAAATGATCGTATAGTTTTATCGATTCCAATTGAAATTTAAAAGAAATGGCAAAATATGCTGAAAAGCTTGAACTTAATTAGCAAAATTGAATGGAATGATGTTCATTTATTACCATTTCTAATGACTTCTCTGGCCATTCGGCGTTCTTGCCACCGATAATGAATTATTTAATTAAAACTCTTCTCGGCGACAGTTCAATAAAAAGTTTTCGCCAATAAAAAAAACGGTCCCTTCAAGCGTGAGAATCCATAGTGTCCGCGTCACGGTATTTATTATTTTCGTTATTGTTGCTGCTGCTGTGAATTTTGAAGATAAATGCTAGCGATTCGAAAAGCTTCTGTCCGGGTTAATGCTCTCTTTTCTCTGGCTTCGTCGTTTGATTCTCTCTCGCTGCCGCTGAAATTATTCTACGATAGCGACGTACGTGCTTTCAGCATCATCGCTTTGGTTCGAGTAAGACAACAACACATTACTATCGCATACAAGTGAATGACTCTATTGGAGCCGTGCGCTTGTCGGTGTGTAGGTGCTTCTATCCAGCTAAGAGTTTCGCTGTTGGCCAAGCCTCGCTCAGCATATGCACACAGTGTCGACGGTGTGTGTGAGAGTGCGAACCGGTGGTTTGGCATTAAATAGTAACGCGCCTGTATATAAAAAGCCAATGAAAACGATAGCAAGCGAACGTACAAGCATTCGATTGGATCGAAGGCGGAGATAGAGCAACAAACGTTTTTATTTCGTTCATCCACACGTATTTTGCATTATATTTTGTGATCGGCGACTGCGTAACACAATCAATGAGACACTCTCAATGCGGGGCTTTTTTTGTATTTCAAAACATCTCGTTTTCGGCCAGCAAGCTTTATGACGCATTTTGATTTTTGGCTAAAATATTTAGTTTTCGGTCTCGGTTCGGCGATCATTTGGTATGAACTAATTCAACCACTTGGGCGGACAGTTCAATTTGACACGCTTGGTAAATATTTTTCCATAGATCGACGAATTGCAATATTTTGAATAACCTACATTCTGTTGAAACAAGTTCCAATTTTGCAAGGAATTTTAACTGACAACTTGGTGAATGGCGAGCATTTTGAAACACGCACTATACCACCTCAACACAAGTTAAATCGCTTTCTACCGAAAAACACGGTCATTTCTATTGAAAATGACTTTTCCATCAACGATTTTTTTCAACTTTTGTCAAGTGATTCAGAATGGTTTTTCGATAGTACGAAATCGATGCACATCATTGGTCATTTCGATTACAAATCACAGATATTTTTACTGAAATAATTTACATTCAAACGAATTCAACCAATCGAACTGTTCTCACACAATTAGTTCGTGCTTTGCGGTTTAACCAACTCTGGAACTGACGACATTTCCATAATTGTTTGCCGTTTAGAAAGAGTCAAAGATTTCCAAACAGCGCACAAGCTTTGAAA
Organism: Obolodiplosis robiniae; assembly: GCA_028476595.1. Classification (NCBI taxonomy): domain Eukaryota; kingdom Metazoa; phylum Arthropoda; class Insecta; order Diptera; family Cecidomyiidae; genus Obolodiplosis; species Obolodiplosis robiniae. Next base: position 24,012,279 of record CM052015.1, read on the forward strand.
ATTTTCTTTTTATTAAGAATGGTTTGGAACTTCGTTATTTTAGAGAGAAAAAATAGGATAAAAGTTTAACAATTTTAGAGTTTAATGATGCTTTAACTTCTCCGGCGTATGAATCTTTAGTCAAACTTAAATAAAAGCAAAATAACTCACGCAAACTAACTTTTGCGCATTGAACGGAAAAAAAAATCAGAGAAGTCAAAGGGAATAAATTCTCGATGAATTGTTTAATTATCATCATATTCTCGATACGAACCAATTTTAACAAGCTGAAATGCCATTTACGTTGGGCTACTACAATATGCATTTATTGCGTAGTTCTCTTGCTCAATTTGCAGCTTCTCTACAGAAAAGTACAACGTGCGCTCGAAATCTAAAATTCTTATTTTCGAATTCTATCTTATTTTCAGCATTCGTTCCGCATTTTCTGCTCATTTTCGCTGCGATTTGATTTAGCAGCAAATTAAAATGCAATGTTTTTGTTTGTGTTTCTTTTGCATGAACTCAGAGATGTTTCAAGTATGTCTGCAATGAGCTTATCGCGTCGTCTAGAGTGCGAGGAAGAGGGATAACGTGGAAAAAATAATGCCCAAGATATTTCCATTTATCTGTTCAGAATTCAATTTGAGAGACGGGTTAGCATGGTCGATTGGCTGTCGCTGCAGATGATTCATGTGTACACATCTCTAGTCACAACACGCCACATCGTCATCGAATTGGTCTGATGCACGACAGACAAATGATTTAAATCAAGGGGCATTTTTATGTTATTTACTCTTTGTATAATAATTTGCGCCTGATTTGATTCATATGCGAGAGCGAGTTGAAGATTAAAAACTAGTGGTTATCGAAGCAGAACATTGCTGCTTCCAATCGATCGATCGATCGAATGGCAAAAACAGTGCGCAACATGAATGATCAGGCCATTCCATTCGTTCTGTTTATACGCAATGAATGCAATACACACAATTCCAAGAGAACACACTTTATTTGCACTTTTTTTGCACTTTTTTTACGCACTTGGAAAAGAATCACGAGCAAACTAGAACCACCACAACCACTCTGAGATGCTCGACATATAATATAAACGAGTGTGAATTTAAAATTGCACTGTGCTTTTTGAACATTTTACTGATTGCCACACTAACTGAGACACACAAATAGAGAGAGAGAGAGAGAGAGAGAGAGAGAGAGAGAGAGAGAGAGATGGAGACGTGGAAACAATTTTAAAAGCCAAACTTTTATTTTTTTATTTTTATTAACGTACGTTTGGCGTACATATTTTTGCGTGGTTGGAAGATGGAAGAAACGCACATTCCCAATTAATTTCTGAACAAAATGCCATTTTTGTCTGGTCGACGCGCACGTTAATGTATCTTCTTCGTACCAAATTTGGCTTCGCTTGTGCAATGTGCAGGCGTTTTAATGAAGAAAATATTCGTTTCTTTTGTGAATTGAAAGCGAAAATGGCTGAATGAAAACGGACAACGCACACAAGAACCTCTAAATACTGTTGACTTTGAAAGTGAACAAAAATTGGAGATCGATGGAGAGAGGGATCGAGAAAGAGAAAGAGAGAGAGAGAGAGAGAAAGGAAGAGAGAGCATGAGATACAGAAACACACAAGAATGCTAGAAGCACTATCACTGTGTCTGCCAAAAATGCTGCGTTTCTTATCGCTGATGAATTTATGCTAAATAAACTTTTGAACTACATAAAATGATGCCATTTGCAAACAGTTTTTTGTGGATTTTATTGAAAGTTTACATTCAAGAGAGCATTTTGCTGATTCAGGAATCAGATTTGTGTGCCAGAAGTATATCCTTCTCTGAATTGGTCTTTTCAACTGAATATGGAATAAATGATTAAAATAATTGGAAATTTCCGCTCTTTTGACTGCATAAATTCTGAAATTGTGAGAGAAATGAATTCATTTCAAAGTAAGCTTATGTCAAAAGATTGCACCAGAAACTAGTTGACAGCTTAATTCGAAAACATTTTCATTTAAATTCGATTTAATTTACTTATTTTCAATTTTTAATATGAGATGCTCATTTTGAAAATTTGCTGAAGAAATCTCTCACACTTGAAATCAAAAAGCAAGAAACAAAATGCAAACCGCAAGGAAAATAGCTGCAATCGTTCTGAAGCGAGTGTTTGAGTGAACGTCACATGAGAACACCAGCTCCCCTTCTATGCGAGCCCTATTGAAGTGAGCTTTGCAAAAGCAACTATTTCCATCTCATTCGTGAACTCTTTTGAGCTGTAGAACGGTCAAGAGAACTCATAGATCTGAAGTGTGCAAGCATATTCAGCATTGGTTAGCATATTGAAACCAGTTATGGATTGGCTCACGAATGAGAAAACCACACCAGCAAAATCACAAACTCATACTCCAAATCCACATCAAATGCTTGGCTATTCGAAATCCGCACTTGAGTACAACTACAAAGTAAGTCGCAGCAGTAGCAGCGGCACATAGCCGCATGTTAGTCGGATTTCACATGCAAACCGCTCTCGGAAACAATATGAAAATGTAAAATAAGCGCGCCCAGCACTTGTACTAGCACACACGCAGACACATGCAAGTGATGCATGCACGGTAACCACTTCTTCGGTGTTTTTCTGTTCGTCATTTATCGTCGAAGAGTTCGACGCAACAGCAGCATTCTAACCGTTTCGCAGGAGCTAGAGCAGCCAGTGTTAGGCAGAGCGAATAAACTAACACACGAATAAGAAGAAGATTAACACAAAGCGAAAAACCCAAAACTGAAAACAGCACGCGGCTTAAAGCGTTCTGTGTTTTTTCTCTTTGTCGATTTGTTGGAGCAGAGCAAAGGAACACAAGAGAATTTCGAGTGTATCATTCCGAGCAGCAGAGCAACAAAATCGACGTAGAAGAAAGACGAATTGTGGTTCGTTTCGTTTTTATTGTGGTGCGTTTCCATATTCATACAATATTGTCATTTGTTTGAATGTGTGTTTTTTCGTAGTTGTTTTTTTTTTACTGTTTGTAACATTCTGATAGAGAGAGTTTCATTCGCATTCAATGTTCGATATATGTTCTCCTTTAGCGTATGCGTGCATTTGGCCTCTGGAATATATATGTATGCAATGGATTCAAAGTGAAGAAGAACATATAAAAAGCGGCTGAATGTGTGTTTTTTTTTTTTATTTTTCAGTGTTCTGTTTTTTCACACACCGTCGCACAGTGGATGGGGAATGAGCGGCTTTTTCACATTCGCTAATCGAATTCGGCAAGAAAAGCACACACACAGATCACATGTCGACGAGATCGCATGCCGTAGCATCGTAATAAAACCACAAAAAAAGAGGTGCAATTGAAACATTTTTTTAATTATCATCGCTGTTATTATTTGTTTTGTGCGGCAATTTTTTTTTTGTGTCCGTTGTCACTGAAATTATTTTTTGAGCTCGCTCTCACCGCGGTGCAAAAGAAAGGGAGCAAGAGAACATAAAGAGAAAAACCACGGGAATTTTTTCATCTGATTTGTGTGATATATTGTTTTTGTGTTGAAAATCATTCGGCTTTTTCGGTGCAAACTGTTGATATCAATGAATTTTAAGCATATTGCAAATTAGCAACAATTCAGAGTTTTTTTTCTCCTGCGAAAATTGGATATTTAAAGTGAAGTTCGCGAATGTGAAAATATTTGTCCCAAAAATTTCCGCACATTCAATGTGAAATTTAATATAATGTTCATCGAGAGAAATTAGACGAACTTCAGTTGAGAAGGTGGTCCATTCGCGGATTTGCGTATGTGTCGCGATTAGATTATGTATGCGTGAAATAAATTAACGCCTCAGAATTCCAAAATATCCACAACAGCCGAAGTAAATACGAAGTGTAGAGGAGCCAACATTTATACACAATATAATTTTTTTCTGCTGTTCATTCGTTCGTTCGTTCGTTGGATCATCAACGGGCACCGTCGTATCGGAATTGTGCGCTAGCCAAGTTTCGGCGATTGTGAGAGCGACAGAGACCGAGCTAGAGTACGAGCTAAAGCATCGTGTTTTTCGGTTGTACGCAGGGGCACACGCACAAATACACTCATAAAAAGTTATCGCTACGGCGTTCGTCTATGTCTCGTGTTCTATACGATTTTTTCACGCTAACATTACATCGGAGAGAAGACTCGGCACTTCTTTCACAAGCATTTTTTCGCCTCAACATTATAACAAATAGTGTTTTTGGCCGAAACAGACGAGGGTTGTTTTTTCTGTGCGCTCTTCATCGCGAGTAACACTCGAAATTTAGCGCTCCTACAAAACAAACTACAGATCGAACAAAAGCTGACGGCGACCGAAAAAAAACTGCGGCATTCACTTTTTTCCCTCGCATTATTGTAGTGTCTTGTTTAAATTGTTTTAGTGGTTTTTATTACTGGTAGTTGAGGCGCGTATGTGTCCTTTTCAGTGCTTCGACTTATTGACGTAATAAATTAAAATAAATTGAAGTGATCAATATAAAAGCCAAGAAACAATGAAACTTTTCTTCAATGAAATCAGACATGAAAAACTAAAATTTAATGAACCATCGGAATTGTTGTGGTCAAAATCATCATAAAAAGCCAGTGAACTCATTCAAATAATAATTAGAAGAAAAAAAAACCAAAACAATAACAATTTTCTTTCGAATAAGTTTCTCGTGATTTCGGTTCATATCAGTGTGAAATCAGAAAAAAAGAATTGGAAATAGTTTGCTCACGATTTTGAGTGAAAATTTAAAAATTCAATTCAAAGTGACGGCGAGTTCGAACAATTTCGTTGGACGAATGTATCATGTATCCTTGGTATCGTGATACTCAAATTGGTGTTGGACAATTTTGTAGTCCTGTGTCAGCAACGATTAAAACTGAAACGGGATATAATGATTGCATGTTAGCCATCGATTACGCTGCATCAGCCGGATCACAAAGTAAGGTTAGTAATTTGCTAAATATCGCGATTCAAAGCGTGTAAATATATCAATTTCAAAGGTGTTAAAATACAGGAGAAAATCCTCAATTTATTCCAATTTGTACGCAAAAATATGGTGTATTTCTGCGGGCTAAAATGTATTTCAATGATTCGATTATCCTATTCGAGGACAAAATTGTACTGATGAAGATTAATATTTTGTGAAAGTGTGTACGATCAAAAGAATTCAAATCCGCTGGAATGAACATTTTACCAGAAAAAAAAAACAAAAACAAAAACGGCACTTGCAATCTGATGTTTCGTGCTCGTTAATCAAGTGTTTGAAAAATTGTCATGGTTTTTCCTTTGTTATCGCGCGACGGCACAAAATGACACTGAACCATCACAATGTGATCGTTATTCCTTTGATTTTCTTTGTTCCCGCTTGATCGTTTGTCGGCGTTCTTTTTCGCTCGTATTATTTATTTCATAAATTTATTTGGTGAATGCGTCTTTCTCATCCTTTACGCGCCGCGTGAGCTGGTCATCTCGGTTGTTCGTCTGCCTCTCAGCATAATGATGATGACTTCTCTTTTTCCTGTGTGTTATTTTATGATATGTTACCGTTCTTCAATCGTTTCGAATGTGTTTCGCAGTTTCAGTGTGTCCCGACTTACATCCGAACAAAGCATGGAAATCGGCTAATTTCATTAGTGTCATTCTGTTTATCATGAAGTGGGCCGATCGAAATCATTTTCTTATGACTATAATTATCGTCATTCATGAATAAAATTTCGTGATATTTACTTCTGGTCTTGTTCACCATGATTCCGTTTTGCTTCAACAATTCATCCGTTCCTTTTATCCAAATTGTTCTTTTAATTTGGCCGCAAGTGCATGTTCATTGTGGCCAGCCACTTTTTCTTTGATTTCACGCCTTTCTATTGTAAATGAAATGACATTATAATCATTTGGACGGGCTGGCGATCACCCATGTTACACTTTCAACCAGATGTTCCGCCGATGCATGTAAAAATCGGTGACGAGAGATCATTATTGTTATTACTACATATCACAACATTGCGGACATTATCATTTCCCTCTGATGCTTATGGTCACTCATTCCATTCAGAAGCCATTCGGCGCACTTTATTGAATTAAAAATCTACAGCGAAAATTGATTTTTCTACTCAAAATTGCTGCTTTGATTTGCCGTCGTCATCATTGTGTGTTGTTTGTTGCCTTTAGATAAACTGTGCCACCGGGCAATTTGACTTTAATTAGCCATAATTAAAATTATTTTTCAATTCATGTGTATGCTAACAATCATTTACAGCATTGTTTTGCTGCGATTTTTTTAAGATGTGAATTTTTGAATTTTACAAATTGTTACAGGTTGATGTGTCATTGACCGATCATGCGAAAAAAATAACGAAAACTATGAGGTGGGGCGAAGAAAGGCATTAAATCAAGAGAGTGAAACAAATTATTTTTAAACTTGAATTAATTCATAAACATTCCGATCATTTCGGTCGGATGTCTTCTCTCAATCAGAAAAGTGCAGCTTATTTTTCTTAATTAACGTCTTTGAATCTGAATCAATTTCGATTTGTCGTTTCATAAAACACGTTCCGATAATTTCACGTCAACGAACTAATCTCTGGTGATCGGCGCACGTTGAGTTTGTATGCGCGCGATTTGTTTCTGTTGTCGTTGCGTTTTTTTTTTCTTGCCTGCTCTTAATATGCCTCCTCTCATTTTTCATGTTCAGGTCATTGCTAGAGATCTTGTGTTTTTTTTTCCTTATTGCATAGACACACGCATATCGATCGTCTCTCAATTTTCGCTCATTTTTCTAACCATTTAACTTAACATTCGATCAATAGCAGTTTGCAAAAATGTTTTAATTGCTCGAACGAAACGCAATATGCTGTGTGAGATCGAAGCAAAAAAAATGCAATAATTCCGCTCAGAAGTGTATGCCATTTGCAGTTTTTTTTTAATTCTCTTAAGTATTCTGTTGGTTCAAAGCGACGAACACGAGTTCCGAGACTACTATTCTATTTTATTAAATATATCATACACGAACACGGCTATTTTACTGTGTATTTCACGCCGTCTCTGTTCATTCGACGGGCAATTTGTGAGCACCGAGCACAAACACGATGGACATTGAATGAGAATTGCGCTCGTGATCATTAATACTTTTTAGAATTGCACATTTTCAAAAGCTTTGACTTTCTGTATGATTTCATGAAAACTTTACGACGCCGATTCTTGAAACTCATGCAACGGTTTCATTTTATCGATGTTGAATTAAATGATATCAATTTACAAGACCGTGTCAAAACGTATGAAACTTAAACCTCAATCGTTTAAAATTTGATTTGTTTGAAATGAAAAAAAAAACTTCGAAAATTAGTTGATAGCTGCGGTTCGAATCGAAAACTGGCCATTTGAATACGATTCGTCTGCTCTGCAATAAATCTGACGGAAGCCAAAATATTCATTCAATCAGATGCTCATGAATCAATCAGACTTCAGTAAACTTTCTTCCATTTCCGGTGTTTAGCTTTTGTCGTCGATATGTCCATCATTGCACGGAATTCAAGGTTGAAAGAGCCATAGAGTAAATGGCAGCCAATTTTGCCAAAGATAACACAGAAAGTGCTTTCATCGAAGAAAACCTCGACACAACTGAATAAATAACTTTTCTGCCCGCACAGCGGTTAAACGAGAAAGGCTTTGACATCAGTAGTTACGTAAGCGAAAGGATACGAGTCAAAAAAGTTGGGAAAGTTTTTAAGGAAATCCATTGTTATCCATCGCGCCAAATAATCACTTGGTAACCATATGCGGTATCATATGGGGTCATGTTTACGAGAAAGAAAAATGGGAAACGAGAATAATATGCGGGGAAAGAATGAGAAGCATTCGTGAGGTCAGCATCGATTTGTTATTTTAATATCGTGCTCATTTTTCGCTACTTTTCGTTGAAATACTTTCGACTATTTTCCTGAAGCCTGCAAATTCCAACACTTCTTAATACGTAATAAAATATATTGTTTGACAAATGGTCATGTGAAGGCGATTATGTGGATAAAAGCATCCGAACACGTTTGCCACATTCCATATTATATTTGTAATAAGGGAGCACAATCCACTTGCTCGAATAATAAAACGTGTTAAATCACTGCGGAACGTTTTGTTCGTTGTCAGAGATTTATTTTCTTGTCGAAATAATTCTACCGCTCCTCGGCAGCCCTTTGTCACTTTTCTCAACCGCTCCGCCATTTGGTCATTTTTGCGATTTCGTAACGTGATTCTAGGCAATTACGGTCCAAATATATCATCAAAACACAATTGCACAACCAGAGGCCTATAAGTAGCTTCGCATATAACTATTATAATATTTATCTGCCAAATTACAAATAGCTAAAATAAAATGGGCCATATCAAAACTAATATTTATTTTCGATTGCAAAATACTGTGTTTTTTCTTCTTCAAAATCCATCGACTTCAATTAGACTCAAATTCATCATCACAATTGATCCGAATTCAATTATTTATTAATCTCTGTCACGAGTTGCAAATTGGAAACATGATATTCGACTTGTCTTTGTATCAACATAAATATTTTATTGGTGGCGCATGAAAGAAAATACGTTACAAATTGCTATTTGCAAAAATTGGCGACTATTTAATTTCGCATTCAGATATTCACTGGGAATATTATTTTCTCGTTATGAATCGTTTGGTTGTGCTACAGGAAGCAGCAGCCGTTCAGCATATCTTTCAACGTTTCCGACACCCGGATTCCTTTTCCATCGCAATGCTGCTTCTTTTCCAACATTTGCTATCGTCGTTGTCGTCACATGCATAACGAAATTCACATAGTATTCAATTATAATCGCATAAATAAGCGTTCGCCAGCCAATCCAGTCATATCGCATCCTCGAATGCGACATGGTTTCAATACAAGAGGGGAAGTAGCGATGTCTTCGGATTTTTTCCATTTTCATTGAAAATGTATTCTCATTTTTGTTTGGATATCGGAAAAAAAGTTCATATCTGTCACTTGGCTGCGACGATTCGCAAATAGATTGCTTGAGACACACAACAATTGCAACGAGACCGTCGCACTTGTACTCCCCACACCAAAAAGAAAACCGTTGATAATGCGAAAAACTGCTGAATAAATGACACAAATATACAAATTGGTTTTTCTCCCGCACAAGTGGTTTTCAGATGGCAAGCGCATAGTCACAGATCGTTGTGATATATGGCATATACATCACATTTTATAAAATATTATATTAGTTTATCATTTGGTTGTTGGAATGTTTTGTTTTTGGCATCCACCATTTTCGGCAAAATTTATTAGAGTCGACTCTTCGACGCTATTTCCCACATCACACTCACGCTGCGGCTCCAACTATGAATTTCTGTCGCTAAGCGAATTTTCGCAAAGTTTTCCAGTTGCTGTGTGCACAAGCATACGCAAGTTAATACTTGTGGTTTGAACGTGCATTTTAGAACCAAAACCAATCCGCCACACAATCCACCGACAACTATTCGGCTTCACTCGAATATTTCATTCGGTGTGCATAATTCGAACATTACCGCATGTCATTGTCATGTACGATATCACTTTCATAAACAATTCCATATAATTTATTATCACTTTGTCTTTCCTTCATTCATTTGCAAGCTTGGCCAAACCTTGTCTGCTTCGCGTCGACTCGTACAACCTTTAACATAATAAATATGTTTAATCCTTGTTTTTCCACAAACAAATCGTTCAAATATGCATATTTTAATGTAGCGCAGCAATACGGTCTTTACACATAAAAGTTACACGATTGAGACAAGACTGGAGTCGCTTGAAAAATATGCCAAAAGCAGCTATTCAAACTGCTTCTCTCGATCCATTTAGCCATTTGAATATCTCATCTTCGTGATAGAGGAAATTATTATAAAGTTGGCAGGCTCTTTGAATGCAAATAAGTTAGATTTGTTATACAAGTCGAGTAACGCAATGAAAAAGAATCTTGCAGAAAGCAGAACACAGCTCTTAAACTAGTTTAACGAGTGGCAATCTTTTAATCTCTCCATTGACACTCAATTGAATTCGACATCGATTTTGGCAATTGACTTGAAAATGGGGCGTGTAAAAAGTTTTCGTTTGACCTGCTTTATTGGTGTCGATTAAGGGAGGAATGTTCAACTCGCTATTTTGTTCCAAACAGTAAGTCAATTGCGTATCAAAAAAGTTTTTCTTCACCCCCAAAATAAACAAATAAATTATATGGAATTTGTGTACTTTGATGTAACATGTTTGCACTTTGAAACTTTCAAACTTCTAATAAACCAGAGATTAAGGATAGAAGAGCAACAAAAATAATCGAAAAAATAACAAAACAAAGCAAGCAATAGCTGGATATATCCGGTAAAATGAAGCAGTTTGGTGGGAGATTAGTAGTTCAATCAGGCTGTCAATAGATTTGCATTAAAAGAAATTGTTCGTCGAACATTTCTATTAAATTGTTGATTTCGCACCTTCAACTGGTTCCGTTTTTTCTTCGTCAATATTAATGATAACTTCATAAATCCTCTGTAATAAATGGCTATATCGAATGGAAAGAGAGGAAGAAGAGATTGTTTTAGCAAAAATAATTAAATGTGAATATCGGTATATTCAGTTGAAACACTGGAATGAAATATACTATCTGAAATTCCAACATTTAACTTCATCAGCCGGTTTCAATAGATTATTCTGAAGGCATTCGGTTACGAAACGAACAGATTTATTAAAAAAAACACTTGTTTCCTCCATATCAAACTATATTTTATGATATTCCATTTGCTCGGCTCAATTTCAGAGCTTCAAATGTTTGGTGGAAAAACCGCGAATCTGCGTATTAAACCGAATACAATCGTACATAATCTGTGGCGTTTCAATTTATTACATGGTGTAAAATGTATCCGATTATTGTAAACAACAAGTTGAGCATTGAGTGTGGCGATGGCTTGTTGCGCGTTTGGTGTTGCATCGAAATGTGAATGATGGATTTCAATTTGAAATGTGAAATTCTTGTGTAAGCTAAAACCATTTAATGTGTCGGCTAGTGCATAAAACATCACTTGGCGCTCATGCATTTTGCGTATCATTTAAAATGAGAGTTCGAAATGACACTCGAATGTATCAAATGTGCGCGCCCAAGCACTCGAATTATGTGTGTGTATGTGCAAGTGCATCTCATGTGAATGCCACGTAGAGAGGAATGAAAAGCCACATACTCGATTACGATCGCAACGTTAACAATTCGAAATGTTATATTATGCTAATGATTCATTGAATCAATTGTAAATTCGTTGAATGGTGCCGTTTCATTGAAGATTGCAATCGAAAAACGGCTGATTTTTGATCTGTTTGCAAACCGCATCTGGTTTGTTAAAATATGAATTGAAGTGCCATTGCGCAATTAGCAAATGCTGTTGCTGTTGGCTAAATACAATTACAGACGGCGCATTGCTTAGTTAGTCCAAAAAAAATAGATTTCGATTGGGATAAATTATTGCACAAGTGCATCACAAATAGTTGCCAATAATGCATTCATCACCATCATCCATCGTTTGCATCTCACATTATGTCTCATTTGTGTTGACTTGTTGGTATGTGTGCGGACCTTATTTCCTTTTGCACGAGAATTCAGTTCCAGTTTTGCATTGTTTTGCTGCTGCAACAATCGAGACTGTAAGTATCATATAGATGCGTATCTCTCTTATTATTTTGCATATTCGTTGGAACATTTCATCTCGGCTGCTGCATCGGCAATAAAGCATCGCGCACAGGCGTTGAAGCAACCAGTAGCGTTGAAATGACGAAATAACCAGTCGTGAATGCCAGCCAGCGAAAGACCAGCAAGAGAGTGAATGTTTCTCTGGGCCTGCTGTCTATAAATATTTGCAAGTCGCTAACAAGTTTATATATTGCATCCGTTTTTATTAAATTATCATTAACATCATCATTCGTGTTCGAAGTAAAGCGATGTGAAATGCTCTTTGCATTTGTTTTGAGTGCTCGACGACGACGATGACGAGAAAAACGAACAACAACAACAACAGCAAATAATATTATCAACAGCGCTAGCACATATGTGTGACACATTTCTATCGTGAATTCGATTTTTTATTCAATTACGCCGCTTAAAACGCCGTTACTGAAACTCATCCGGCCCAAACTCTCCCGTCGCCGCCACATTTCGCTTCTATTGTGTGATAGAGCGATTATAAATTTATTATTACTGTTTAATGTCACTTCTTTTTTCATTCGACATGCCAACGAACAAAAAATTATAAAGTTGCAAATGCGCGCGAGAGAGTTACCAAACAAAAACAACACATTTGGCTTCAAATGGGAAATTAAAAATATGGAATATGACAAACGGAACGAACCCAGAGAAAATATACGCATTCTTTTACGTCCCTCAATTTTTCTATGATAAAGTCGACACTATTAGCAAAATGAAATGTACGAGTTTTTCAAGTGAATAATGACAATGTAATTTGTGTGAGCTCCACATCCATAATTCTTGTTTCGTCCCGATGCGAAAGATGTAACGGCAATGCATAGAAATGGAGATCGTTGTTGAAAAATATGCACATTTTAACAGAGTCTAATAATTAATGTGTGAATCAATTTGTAAATGAGATTCTCTAGCCAATGTGACAGCTCCAAATGCTAATTTAATATTACAAAAATTGAGTTTCTCTTGGTCTGTCTTCGTTATTTGGAGATGATGTTTGGAATATCTTTCATGTTCCGGCATTAAATTGTCATTTCCTACAAATCCAATGACATCAATTGACTCGGGAAAAATAACTTGAGAAAAGAAAAGCTAAAAAAAAAGAAATGTTTGATCAATGAAATTCGAGGCGACTGTATTAAATTTAATTATGATATTCTTCTAAGGAGAACTAATTCCTCAGCTCAAAAGCAATCGCTGCATTAGACAGATATAAATCGATGCTTATCATTTCAATTTTTTAAGAAGAATTGGCTTGTGTGAAATGCGCTTAAAGTTGCATGTTTGTGCTCGCACTTAAATTGAATGATCTCGCGCAGATAATTTACAACAACCGGATAATTACTATAAAATTGATTGAGAACTGTTCAGAAAAAACAATTTCAAAGCCTTTTCAATATCCATTGAATGAGTTTTGTGGCCAAGCGAGCAAGCGAGTAAATCGATCGAAAGGAAATGGTCTTGTACGCAATACACACAGCAACAGCTGTTACTGTTCTTTCGTGTACATCGAACATTTTTCAATAAATTCTTGCCATTCTCTCTCTCTCTCTCTCTCTTAATGCCTTGAATTGGTTCTCGTTCATCGTTTCGTTTCATTCCAGAGCATTTGTCGGCTGAACCGTGCTCTGAAAAGGGATAGACCAAGACTAATGATACATTGCAAAGTTGAAAGTGAACGTTTCGTCGGTTGTACATGTAATTAAAAATTACAAATATTATTTTTCCATAACATTTTCTTCTTGGTAATTTACTTTTGCACGGCACTATTTTCGAGGCATTTTTCGAGCCTCTTTCATTCAATACCAGACGAGCACATGCAAATCCGAACGCTGCATGAGCCTTTTGTGGGCTACAAAACAGTTTACATTCACTAAACACCACTCAATCATGATGCAAAATTCAGTAATTTATTTTTCTTATGAAATTAAAAAAAAATATCAAAAACTGGTGTTTTCCGAGGCGACAGCCAAACAACATGACTAACTGCATATTTTGAGAAAATATGTCGTAATAGAGATTAATAGTCGTTATGCTGCTGCTACTGTTGTAAATATGATTTTTGGGCAGTTTGGTGCGCTTGTAAAAATGTTAAGTGGTTTAATTTATTGGCGCTGTCCAAATGATTATTATGAGATTTGCCTGCGATTAAACTACTCTCGACGCGTTCGAGCTATACGACAAATTTATGCAAAACGCATGTTGTTACGATTAGCACAGTGCGGACGGACTCGGTGTGACAACTTTACTTTATGCCTGCAGGCGATGCGACAACTTTTCAACGATGACAATTTAAACGTCAAACAACTTAATTTAATTAATCAATGAAAATCTCACAATTCGTGCGATATATACCCGTTAATTTAAGAGCATTTAAAACTGGCTACTGCACAATTTTTCACCTGCAAAAAATGGCATCGATTCAATTTTGAGTCGAATAAATGTAAGAAGCGTGAATCGAACGCACTAAATCAAATGGTAATCCATGCACAATTTTCATATCACTCGCATTTCGAACTGCTCGAAAAAAGTACAAAGATTCAGAAGACACATATCAAAATGCAAATCATCATGACGTTTACATTGAATTTCAAAACAAATAAATTAAATGCAACTACTGCTAATTATTCACATTTAATTACATTTATTATTCAATTATGATTTATTAACTGAATGATATACAAAAATGATAAAACAGCAAAAACCATCTAACGAAAGACAAGTGCCTCAATTATTTTAGTATAAATAAACAGTGTAAAAACGTTACGGCCAGCTACTGTTTGGGAATGACTGAATTCAGATTGTTGTGGATATTTCTTATTTGATAGCCACTTTTCCGCTTCGTTATGATTCCGTTGAAGTTGTGTTACAATTTGATTATTATGCACTGTGTGGAACGAAATTAAAATATCGTCATTGAAAATTCAGAAAAATTCAGTAGCGAGCGAAAAGAGCCGGGCCTTAGATGTATGCTTACAAATGACGAGAAAACGCAAAATACCTCATCATCGAATGGAACATTACATTCACGCAAATGATATTTATAAGAACGAAACCCGTGTCATGTAAACATACAATGGAGCTGAAGCACACACACACACACTCAGCGCACCGCAGCACAGCGCACAACTGGCAGCACCCTTTTTTAGTTGTGAAGAATTTTATTTTTATGCACGGATAATTATGCGATTGCAAGTCTGTTTGCTTTAGTTTTTATAGTCCTTTCTCTCTCATTCTGCAACAATCGAGCTCACGTATCAGCCGCAACTCAACACTTGGCAATGCGCTAGAGCCAATTCACACAGCGATTGTAAATGTTAGCAGGCAACAATTGCGTTACGTGTAAAACATGATGATGGTTTTTCGCATTCTCTACGATGAATTGAACTGGATTGAATGGCCGCCGCCGCTACCACAACAACTTTCATCAACACGATAAACTACCATTCTATTTTACATTTGATTTTGGAAATGGAAATTTTTATTTTCATTTCATTTGAATTTCAAGACGAAATTTCGAAATTTCCAACTCGCTGATGATGTCGAATAAACAGTCAATTTGAATGAGTTTTTGGTTTGCGCTTCGCCAAAAATGCAACCAAGCGAAATTGAATCAATTATTTGATATGGCTTAGCGATGAATTTTAACAATTATTCAAAAAATAGGTAAATTCATGTGTATTCCATTTTTAAAGCTGAGACTTGCTCTGAAACAATGTTTTAACACGCAATTCTCCCAAATCACGATTTTCTGAAATTACCTCAATGATGATTCATTGAAAATGGCCCAATGACGCTGTATCATGCTGTGGTATATCGAAGCATATTTGACTCAAAATACGATTAAAATTTTTCCATCGGCATGGAAATATGCTCCAAAGTTTGGTTTTGAAGAATGATTCACTTAATCCTTGTTCTTGCTCAATATCCATTCGTCTTTTCTATGAAGAAGTTCTCAAGGAGGAGATCAACCGAACACTGAACAACATCCAAGTTTGGCAAATACAACTCGCAATAGCCAAAGAAGTAGTAACGATGACTTTTCAAATGCAAAAGCCCAACGTGTACAACACAAATTGATGCATTCAATTAATTCTTGAAATTCATTATAAGTTGTAAGTGCTTTTAAAAGCGTTGAAAATTACTTCTAATCTGAAAACCCTTTTCGCGGTGGAACTATGCAAAAGTTTCTTAAGTGAATTGGACGCGGAAAATTGTTCGAATATATTTAAATCATTCGGGTTAATAATAAAGTATGAGTTGCGAGTTCTTTTGTCAATTTGCATAAGCATCGCAACAAAATGTGCATGAAAGAAATGACGCAAATGCGCCGTTCATGTGTCAACGAATCCATGTGGGAACGAAAAAATATTCAGCTCAATATTTTATGGCGAAAAAATGTTACTTTCAAGAAAAAATATATAGTTTCAAGTTAAAACTATTCGATGACTTGAATATGGCAAAAGTTATGACTAACTTTCGAACGACTAAAGTTCTATCTAAAGAAAACGGTTGTATAATTGTTAGCCGTGTTTGCCGTCGGTAATCGAGCCATCTTTTTTTGTAATGCGGCTTGTGATTGCGTACCGGAGCAAGATCACTTCCATCAACTCGCATCATCTTACTTACCTCTTGACAAATGAATGGAGAAAAAAAGCGCTGAAACTTCTTCAATAAATTCAATATGGATTAATTAAAAATTGTGAATGGTGTTAATGGAATTTATATGAAAATACTTGTCGCCTGATAAGGCCGTTCAAGTAAATTCAGTTTGGAATTATGTGAAGAGATATACATTTTCTTGAAAAACCATTTTGAATTTTGCTGCAAATGAATTGCTGTGCATGTTGCGAATGGCAATTTATTCATTGATAGCTTGTTGCTCTGATCGACTCTATAAATTCCGCGTCGAAGGGAAAATGATCTTTTATCGTTTGATGATGATGCGATGAGTTCAAGGTTAACATCGATTTAATGAAATCGAACAAAATCCGCGACAAAAATAGCAAATACACCATCGAAACGACAGAGGAAAAAAATGACGAACAGAGTAAAAATAAAATGGATGAAAAAATGCCGATCATCGAAAAACGTCGCAAATTATGCGTTTTCGGTTTTTGCAGACGCCTTCTTCTTCATCGCTATTTTCTTCCAAAAATATTTCTGGCATTTTCCTTTCGCTCTCTGTTTGCCCGTGTTTTTTCTTCTTCTAAAATATATTCTCGATCGCATTCCATTCGGTTGGACACACTCAGAATCATATCCTTCACATTCAAGGCGAATTAAATCTTTCGATCGATATGGTTTTGATGTTGAAAAATATGATTCGCTGATATTTCAGTGATGAACGACGATAAATATGATCGTCGAAAGAACAAATCGAAGAAAAAAAAAAGAACGAGCGAACAATATTTGTTTGATGATAGCCGTCATCATTAGAAGGTTGTCCAAAATGTCTATTAAAGTAGGTATGATTGACGAAAAACGCCAATTAATTGTATTTTTCTTTTAATTGTTCTCCGTGTTTTGATGCCATTTATGGTGAAGTCTCAATAAAGTTTCATTTATCATTAGCAAATAAGGTAAAAATCAGCAGATTAGATGTTTGGCACGAGTCAATTGAGATTTCTTTCTTTTGAAACGAACGATACATCGGATAAACTCTCCATTTAATTGCATTGCAATAAAAAAATTATCTGCCCTCGGAAAAAGTGCCATTTTTTCGTGCTGACATTCTCAATGATTATGGTGAAGCCACACAGTATATTCCTCTCGTTTTATTTGTGTTGCTGTTTTTTTTTTGTATGTAGCCTTTGATTCCGTGTCTGTCGGTTTTATTGCATAATGACTAGGTTTCTTAATATCGTGCGCCTTTTGAACATGTGCATTTCGTTTGTCACCGTGCAGGAGCGAGGCACAGTGCCAAAGACAAGTTGGTTTCTTGCTTGTCAAGAACATTTGCATACGGTGACACCAATTTAAGTGAATGTAAATTGCCGATAATAATTGGTTGCGTTCAAATTGACTGCCATTGTAAATGGTTGAATGGTAGAATGTGAGCAAATAATTGATTTATTATGTTTGCAAATTATGTTTACACTTTAATGAATAAATATTATTATTATGAGACAATGGCAGAATTAGCGCATTTTCAACACCTCAATCATAATTTATGTGGATGCAAAACGATGTTGTGGTTTTGTCAGACCACTTTTTAATGAACCCTTTATTTACTTTTTGTTGAGCAACCAAAGCCTACGACGGTTTTCGCTGCAGAAAAAAGAAATAATGCTCAATATGAAGGCATTTGAGATATCGCCAGATAGTGAGATTTTCCGCAGCTTTCAAGATCTTTTCTTCATTCTTCATGATATGAAACTATTTCATTTTCTTTCTTTTTTTTATTGAATTTCTTTAATTTTCTTTTGAAATTATTTGTTCTTCTCATTTCTCGATTCAAAAAATTCCATCTTATCAAATCATCAGCAAAATAAACTTATTTGCAATCGAAAGTTATGGAATAATTTGAGCTATCAAGATTTGAGCATTCCACATTGTGAGCCAAAACTGTATCCATATCCGCGGCATGAATCGCGATAAACAATTTGTAAAAAAGTTCAGTTGAATACCAGCCTCATACCGTTCCATCTGTTTTACTGAACAACAATAGAAGATATTCGATGAATGCGTGATCACAATGTTCGTCTCTATTCGCAAATGTGAATAAATTGAAAAGATCCAGTTGTAGGCATGTGCAAATACGGAGCATTTACAAGCTTGCAATTTCGTTCGAATGAAATCATTTTCAAAAGAACATACATCTTCTAAAGTACTACGTTTTAATCAAACAAACGCAGAGAATGTTAAAGCATTTGGCGTATGAGCTCGCATAATTTTGGTATTAGGCATCAACTTAGACAACAATTGAACGAATACATTGCTATCGAATCGTCAGTGTATGCTCCAAGCAAATCAACGGATCTGACTGAATAATATGAAAAAACACCATTGTTCAAACGTACAAAATACCAAAACGTTGTTAATTGTTTCTTTTTTTTCATTCTTTCTCTCATTGTTTTTTTTCTGCGGGTTTGGCATCGATCCACACTTTTTTTCACCTCAAAACAGCACCCAGTCTATTCAACATTATTCGATTCATTTTCCCGCGCGCATACATTTTCTGACCGTTTTTTTCTCCGAAAACGCAAGCAAACGTGCAAAAACATTGCACATTTTTATCATAATAATAAATTATTCAATTATCAAAAGCAAATGGTTGGCATGGAGGTATCCGAATAGCAATTGAATACAAAGGAGCAAGTTAAGCCTAATGTTTGCGAGAGAGAGAGAAAGAGAGAGAGAGAGAGAGAGAGAGAGAGGGGAAGACCTGTGTGAGTCACATCTGCACACACCACATAAAATATATCATTCGCTGCATACGCACATAATCATGCACCTCGTACATGGAAAACATCAAAAAATGTAACGCAATTGAAAGAAAACGGAATGATACAAACGGTGAGATATATACAGCGAATCCATCCGAATGTAGGAGCCACTGAAACGAAATAGAATAAAAAACAGTTTCAATATACAAATGAAGTGTTGTTTGGTGCTCTTATCTATCATTTTCAAAGCCGCATTCAATGCAATTTGATTACGGGTTTAAATGACTTAAGCAGCGACTGCCGAGTGAATCTGCCCGAACGACCAAAGGCATTACTCTGAATCTCAGGCACTGAGTATATTGAGAATGCTGGAAAAAGTATCGAAATTCATATTTATCAAAATCATTTGAATTTGAATCGAATCGAACAAAAAACTGTTATAAAGTACCACTTTTAATTGGTAAAACTGCTCATTAGTCAAATAATGACAGGCAAATGGTCTCATAAACAAGTTTCATATGTATTTCTATTGGAGCTGGCGAAAAGTACAGATTTCGAGATAAATCGGAGCGATCCCATCGATTGTTACGGAAAACTTACTAAAACCACATTTCAGCATTTTCGCGGCCATGAATCACACTCACACAAAATACTTGAATAAATGTTGGTTTTCAATCATTTTTATTGTTCTCTGTTTTCAAATTGATATTTTCTGTCGTGATGTTCCAACTAATCCCAACGTATAGCATTCCATCGGGATTGTCTATAAATAATGTTTGATATTTGATTTTCCCATATTTTGACATAATCTCATAAAATTGTAGTTTTCGCATCTAAACAAGTCAGCCAGCCAATTTCACACACCAACCTCATTCACATGCAGGTTACATAAACTATTTTCCATGCAAAGAACAAAGAAACAGAAGATTTGCAAAGCATGTAAAGGGTTTCATTGCCCACTCTCATAGACAATAAAAGAGTCTGCGATTCCTGCAAATTTGCATGGATTTCAACATTTCAGCACGTACAACGATGATAAAACCAGCACTTGAATAACTTCTCTAATTGGATTCATTTTGCGAAATTAACGATCATCATTTGCACGAAGAGTAAAAAAAGAAAAATTATGTTGATTTCAATTAATGATAGTTTTGTTGAGAGAAAGATGAAAGGGGAGTTATTTATGCAGAAAGCTAGCGATATCATCGATTTTTCATTGGAACCCATTGAAGTGATCGGAGCCATTCTGTGAAAATTGAATGCCGGACTCTCTTTAATCATATGCATTCTACAATTGAATTGGAAAAAAACACTTTCGCAAAAACTCACTTTTTCATGCCATTGATGTGAGCTTTTCTCTATTTATTGTTTAATCGACTCCTTTAACTGATATGTTAATCTCGATTTTATTTATCGACAATCGATCAATCTGTTTGTTGAGCGTTCGGAGCAAACAACCGTATTCACTCAATGAAATTCAATTATTATAAAACGCCATAAGCTAATTAAAACCGTAATTAACTGCTATTTTTTCTCTTCTCTCTCTCATTTCATTCTTTTTCTATCGTTCGATCGTGTTGCCGGCAAACAGGTAAATGAAAATATTTTATGCTTATTGAATAACTACGAATGAATACGCGATCGAAACGCGCGTAGCTTTGGCTTAATTGATGACTGACCGAAGCGCTGATAGTTATACTGATTGATTTCCATTGCACCCGCAGTTCAATACGATTTGAATTTACCGACGCATCGAGCACACGCTATTGAATCCGACGGGATTGGCTCATAACAAAAAAAGGCCACACACACTCACTGACAGACAAACACTACACAATCATTTCATAATTGGTGAGTTACCTTTTACTCTTTAATTTGAGTTTTCCTTTAATTTAAAGTTTATTTATTTGAGTTGTTTTGTTTTTAAATTCTATTGCGGATTTATTTCTTTCGAACAATTATGCTATTCTTTGGAACAGATGATCCCAAAATCAACACACTTTTCTGTTTGAAACACTCAATTTTTTTTGTTTGCAATTTGTAACAACTTGACAAACACTACAACATTCTAACACTTTGTCAGCCAATTTGTCTGTCATAATCCGAAAAAAAAGAGAAACAAACTCTTTGAAAATAATTTATACAAAAACCAGATCGAACCTGATGGTTCTTGGAACCTTTGCATTATCATTACCGCTAACAATTAGTCTAGATTCACTTCCGATTTAATCTCCTTTCATGTTTTGGCACGAAAAAAAAAACCCGGGCAGGTTGTCTGTCATTCATGCTCAGCTCAATTAGTTGCTGAGCTACTTTCATTTGTCGACGAGAAAAGGAAATTTTCAGCACAAGCCATGCTCACGATTACGGTAATTGCACAAATGACCACCATTTAACACACCAGCGGCAAACAGCAATTTAATACGCAAAAAATGAACCGCATCGAAGCGCTCTGACTGGAAGAAAATAATGAACATCATCTAAAAAAAGGAGCCACAATCAATCTTCGAAGAAATTAAATTTTTATTATATCTCTTAGCAATTGAATGATCAGAGGCAATAATTATATGATTTATGCAATCACTGCTGCTAATTGATTTTCAAAGTCATTGATTACGGATTTCGAGCGAAATTCTGGGAATTTTATCATTAAAACAACTTATCGAACCTTTAATGCGAGGGAGAGATTAGAGTTAAATCGGACTGGTGAAACTAACAAGTGGAAATGTAAAATCTACAAAGTTGGGAAATATCTGTCGGAACGACAACATGTGTACTGAAATGTCAGATAAACAACGTCTTACTACAATCGCGATTCATGCAATTCGTATTGTCTGCTTGAAAATTGCTTCTGTTTTTTCATAGAAAATATTTGTAGCAATGTTGTTGGGCCAAAACTAATGGTGGCGATGGTTCAATGAAATTTATTGATCGCCAACTTTTATTTGCAGTCCCAAGTGCTCATCAATTTTGGTGTCGAAATAGCCACATGCCTCAAGATGCTCGCACGAAATTCCCATCATTTATGCAGTTGGACAAACAAATCATTAGGAGCGCCTGAAAATCGAACACAAACACCCGAAAGCATCGAATTATGTGAAATGCCAACAGAACGCAAAATAATAAATGATTTTTCTTAATCTGCTGAAATATTAATCGTTTATCAGGATTTTGTGTGAGTGCGAGTAGCTAAGACATCGTACACTTCTTAAGCTATGTTAAAAATAAGCGAAATTCATCAAAATAAGTGAAGACGGTTCTGATGCACATGTACAGAGCGCACGGAACGAAGTGGAATGAGCTTGTTGAAAATGCTATCAATTATAGTTGTCTGGAGACGGCGACATGCGAAACGAGATGATGCGCGTATTATGAGGGTGAAAAATTGTCTTGTTTGAATTGCTACTCATTGGCTTCTGATGACCAAATCGAATTCAAACGCAATTTTCCGTCATCGAATCTCCTGCGGAGTTTGAGGATGATTCTGTTTATCTGCAGCAAATCAATCGAAAGTCGATTGCCAATTTATAATGGCTCATTAAGCCGAGTTTTTCCAGAGAAATGTTAGTGCAATGTTGCGTTTCAGCTTGCACATTTCATTTAATCGATATTGTTTTTAATTGGGGGACTTCAGTTTGTCTTCATTTCAAAATGAAATCAAAAGTTTTTGAACGGAGTTCGAAACATTCTTGATTTCCAGAATCGACTGGGCTCGAAAACGAGGTGTGAATGAGCTGCACGTAACACTGCGGCTGCCTTTCAATCAAATAGAAATGATGCTGCGAAGGGATAATAAGGTCGGCAAATCTAGTTGAAAGTGCTAACAAGACGAGATGAGATGTACGTGGATGTTGTATAATCGGTCTGGTGCATTGGCGCAAAGGCAAGGCCCAACAGTTAATATCGGCAATTCGTCACGTTTATGAGTCGAAACGAATTTTCAAGTGACATTATGTAAATGGCAAGCCAATTTGTTGAAAATGAATTCAATTTCCTCTTGCGTAGAGAGTTCGCGCGCTCTGTCTTTCTTCGAAATCTATTTGTTTTTATGATGGCATCGGATGCGTGTGTCCGGTGTTTACCGCTTTAAAAGAAGAGAAAAAAGCACAAATCATGTTCGGCTCATTAGCTGCAAGTGTATTTCCTGATTCGTTCCATTTTGTTCGACTCAAAAACAACATTTCAGATCACAATGCACGTAAAATATTCCGATTCTTCTGGTAATGTTGGGCTCTTTTGTGATTTCATTACAGTGGAAATGGTTGAATCGCCCGATGTAATTGTATCACGAAATGATTTTTAAGAATGACGAAATGAGCCGCAATACACGAAACCACAAAGCATCCAACCAATTCGATCATCATCACCTTTCTCGTTGTGAGTCCAATTACGGCGATGTACCAAAGATTAAAGTTCACAATTCCAATAAGATTTCCAATTTCCTCCTGTTATTGAAAAATGTGCTCGATACGGAATATAAATAAATAGAATGATGAGCCATAAAATGAACGATTTTAATTCAAAAACCGGCCAAAAGCACGCGTACTTTATTTTCTATTGATGTAAAAGCCGATTGACACCTCTTTTGAAGGAAATTTGAACGCCGAAAGGTTAATAGTGGCCTTTTCTCGGCCGAAATGAGTTCAACCATCGGCAATTTGCGAGCGGCAAAAGAATTAACGAGTTTTGGTTTAAACAAGATTTTAAAATAGTTAAACTTTACATCATTATTTTTACGTTAGCTTCCACTTCCGCAGTGGCCGCGAAATCGGCTTGAGAATCGGTCATCAAAGAGATTAGAACGGAGAAACAGGTTCAAAATAAACGTTTGATATACAACAGCGTCGAGTGCAACCGTACCACGTGAGGTGATGCACCGTAATTCACTTCGGATGATCTCGATTGTGATTTGACCATCATTATCGCCGTCGCAACCGCCGTTGTTGATGTTGTGTCGTGCGTACAGAGTCAATATCGTGCCAACGATCAATTTTTATATTCTTCCTGTTTATATGGAATATCGTTGAGCAGACGCAATGATCAGCCGGTGTATCCGTTGCACGGTTCGAAGCATCACTCTTTTTGCATATGCACAGCCGGTCAATGAAAGCATAAAAGTGAAATTTATGTCAATGGCATTGGATTACTTATATGCAAATATGCACGTTGCTCTGCGCATCTTGAGCGTCTAAAGTAACCCAGCATTCTTACCATTTGGCATTAGAAACGGTTGTAATTTTCTGAAAAATCTTCCGTTTTGCTTCTTCCGGCAGATTTTTTGTATTTTCATTTACAGAAATATTTTGATGACACTGCAATGACGTCAATTTCCTTCGTTTGCTTTAACCTGTCGCTTGAATCGGCTCGCGATTCATAAAATATATGACACGATAAAAACGATAAATCGGAATCAAGCGCATACTTTGCTAATCGTTGAGATTTGATACGTCAATGAATTTGCCCTGCGGAACACTAGAATCGATGCTCATTGCAAAGATTATTAGCATTCAATTGGAAACGAAAGTGCATGATTCGATGCGAAACCAATGTATGTTCGGTCCTCGGATCGTTCATCGTCATCGATGATACCAGCATGTGCACTGGTACAATATTTAATGTGGAACGGAAGAGGATATTGAGTATCATGTGTTTGTGTCGTAAATAACGGTATCGAAGACAATCGACATGTTTATTATTTACAAGTCAAATGCGCGATGTTATTAATTTGAAAGCGGGTTTTGTCAGGCATCGTGCAGTTTGTGCGCTTTCGCGTTTCGGCCACCGGATGTTGTCTATCTCGATCATTCGTATCAATGCGACAACAATATTCAGCACAAATTTAATATATTTGCAAAATGCGTGTGACGTGCGATTCTGTCGTTGCCATTTCATCTCTAGTTCAACAAATGGTATTTATTTTATTTTAATCGACACATAACAGAAATATTAATTATATCGTTTCACAAAAGAAACATCGCACGTCCGTTTTTTCTTCATTTGATTGTCGGCATCATATCGAAATGAATGGGCATTAATTTAAATTAGCCGTTAATTTATGTTCAAATCAGACCAGTTTTTTTCCTCTCTCATTTTTGTGCTGGAAAAAATAAAACAGCCGCGCTAGAGAAAGATGCATGCGTTGATAAAGCGCATGAATAAATGGTGTTCATTCAATTAGCAATGTGGTCAGTGTCGATGCGATTAGAAAATTTTTCATGATTCCAATCGTCACCATTCGATTTGTGCATTCGAATGCAAAGAAAAAAGCGCATGATCAAAATTTAATTGCAGCTCTGTCGACGCGTTTAATTACAGTTCCCTAAGCGAATTCATTTGACTTCAATCGGTCGCTTTTAAATGGGTTGTTCAAATTTTTCACATTATTTAAAAAAAAAAAAAAAAACAATTTCTCAGCGACTCGAGCAACTGTTTTAAATCTGGTAAATTAGATCCATATCCATCAACGTGCATATTTATTCTCGCTTCAATTTTCTAATTAACGTCATCAATTTGCATAGAAATCAATTGTTTGGAGTCCGAATGAACTTAAGAGTGACGGTTTCACTTGTATTCATTGTGACATCATCACTCAACGCACATACATTGTGCGAGACAAGCAAAGCAGAAAAATATTAATCGATCATGGACTTTATGCACGGGTATTAACATACAAATGACAATGTCTTTTGTCTTTCGGAAAATTCACAGCATTTTGCTAGGTTACATTGTATTGAAAGAGACTATTCAATGTTGTTGACACTGTTTTTGACTGCGATGTTAAATCGTTCGATGTATTTAGGAAAAGGGCGTTGGTACTTCGAGCATTGTTACAGTTTTCCATGGTCGGTCGTTCTCTCCACACCAGACCGCTTAATGGTTTTACGGATTTTCTAAATTTGTCGTTGAATGCCAGCAAATTTTCACATTTTCCTCATTGCCATAAGAACAAAAAGCGAGCATCTTAATAGCCAATGTGTATCTGTAAATAGGGGCACTTTAACAAAGCATTATCGATTTAAGAATAATACAAAATCATCTGGAGCAAACGATGCATCTGATGTGGATGAATCGACGATAGACGACCGAAACAGCGCGTCATATAAGCGCATTAAATAAAGAGAGATGCAAAAGTGTCAATGTCATTCCATTGTCATCTTGGACGATGTTATTCTTCGGCGGCAATCATTAATCATTTCGCATGTTAAGCTCGTTACCCAGATAAAAGTGGACACAAAGCAAATGCACCACATTGACAAGCATGAAAATGTCCGCATGCAACCACAGCCAAGAGATAGGCAAACAGAACAATGATTATTTACATGAAGAGATAGACACTGGGGGTTTCACTATGACATTTTTATCGTTGGCATGTTTTTTTTGTAATACACTTTTGCTGTACACATTGTGTGGCCGTAATGTACAATGGATTTTTGGCCGAAAGTCGAGGAAAAATTGGGGTTCCTCGCTGTGGCTTACTTTTTATGATGGCTTTTTATTGATGTTCTTTTTTGAGCTATTTCTTTTGCATCCCGCTCGGGTGACTTTCCGCTGCCTTTTTCAAGAGCATTTGTTCAACACAATCCGTACGAGGGAAATTAAATGCAAGCGGCTAATAAATTTTTTTTCCACTTGTCTACTGGGTCATTTCGGTTGCGTCTCATCATTTTTTATCAAGTGGCATTCAGTTTAACTTTAATGCCTTAAATGACTCTTTGATACTGATATACTGGCGCTGAATTGTGTTACATTACAAATGAGCGATTGATGAAGTTATTCACTTAATATTTAAATCATCACTCAACAGCAAAGCGAACACCCACGCAAAACCAATTCGAATGATATTTTCAATGAAAATATGTATAAATTTTGCTAAAAGAGGCGAGAATGAAAATGAAAGAACTTTGATTGGACTTAGAAAACAAGAATAATGACTGAGTAATTTGAATTCCATTTTAAAGATGAAATATTTGTACACGCCGTTATTTTAATGATTTTCAACAAAAAAGCCCACTCAAATACTTATCTTGACAAAATTGCCATTTACCTCATGAATTGCATATAATTTATTCAAATGTGAACAAAATAGACATTTTGTATTGATCTCACGCCGATATTGCTGATGTAAAAAACGTTGCAATCTACGAAATGCTTGAATTGTGGCAAAACATGAAACAAGAGCAAACTGAGCCCTGTATACAGTAATTTTCGATAGTAAATCAAACATTTAACAAATAATAACACGTTATTAAAGTCAAGTGATTTTTCTCTTTCTTTCGTTGGCGGCATGCCAAAACCGCACGAAACGCTGCAAAAAAAGTAAACAAATATAAAAACGAAGTTGAAGGCGAATGGCGGGAAGAAATGCATCGCCACTAGGTTTTTCGTTATTGTTCACGCTTAACACTCGTTTTTACTTATGTTTCGCGCTAAAGAGATTCAAAAATCGCTATTTTCCAAAACAGTATTGGTTCAGTCAGATACGTTGCAACAGCAAAGCAAAAAAGTGAGAAAAAAAAACTAATGGAAATATGAAAATATTAATTGGATACTCAGCGATTGCATCGATTTGTTAACGCTGAACGGTTTTAAACATAACAAACGTAAACACATGTAAGTTTAAAAACAAACCGGGAAAACACAATCGGAACGCTATCGATGCGCACCTAGTAGCGATGGAAAAAAACGCTAGCCCACAAAATGAAAAGCAGATCTCTTTTCAAAAAATCGCGCAAAGTGTAATTGATACACGTATTAAGGTTTTTCTAATAGCTGTTTCTTGCTCATACGTTCGTTGTCTTGTTCAATGCACGTTTTTTTTTTGCGTTAGTGTGAGAGTGTTCGATGTGGCGTGCCGATTTGTTTTTATTTTTTTCTTCGGTGCAGCGTTGCAATTTTCGTTGCTTTTTTCTGTTTGCATGAGCCTGACGTGCCGTCAAATTTTCGTTAATTTAATTAGCTGCAAATTAAAATTGTTTAATTTTTTGCAGTGCATTTTTTACATTGGCGTTTTCTTTTTTTCGCCAAACCGATGAGCATGCGGATGTCGATACATTCCATGAATGCGTGTGTGTATTACGCACTGTGAGTCGTACTTTTTTATTTGCTGAATCCGACGCGTCTGCCTACTTTTTTGTTGTTAAATAGCCGATAAAAATGAAGGAAATCGTATTTTGTTCGCTAATTCTTGATTCGAAGGCACTTGAAATGTAAACTGAAATCTTATCAATCAATCAACCGGATCGTAAAATAAAATACGAAAAAACAACACTCGAATCGTTTTGAAAAATCGAAATGGAAAAACGCGTCGTAGCAAATCATAGCGTTGTGATGCGCCATTGTTGAAGAAATAATTGCATATCAACATGCTGAATAAATAAATAAAAAACGAAGCAGCAAATGAAACGAAGAACAAACAATTTTCGCTCATAATCATTAATCAAATCCATTGGAGCGATACGAAAATGTGCCCATGGCATGGTCAACAAACCAATACACAACACCACCATCGTCACATTACGATATCCAACATTGATTGGCGAAACGAACATGGTAAATTGCAAAATAAAAACTGCCAACGAGAATTAAGAATGCCAATTTTCTCCATTTAAAAATAAACAACAAAAGCCAAAATATACACATAAGCAAGCAGCACGTCTTCGAAAATAAGAGTAAAATGTACACGTAGCGCGCATATTTGCCACCTTTTTTACGAATACAACCATCAAATTCGACGACCAAAAACACATTACACCTTCCGTTTGAAACATTTGTAGAAGCCGCACCCATTTTTTTGCCGTTTCAAGTCGCCCGCACGTCGTTCTGTTTGGCTCGACGATGCGCTGTGCCGAGTGAAACAAAGACAGACACATTGACACGCCCATTGCCTCATTCCTCCATCCATTCAACTTCGCTCTACTGGAATCGTGTCTACGATTTTCAATAGTTTTTCACACGCCGTTTCTTCGGCGAACGCAAAAAGTGAAGAAGATGCAATAAGTAATAGATAATTGAAAAAGAATGAAAAACGCGCTGACTTAATTTGGCATTCTCCAAAGTGCGACGGGAAAAATGTGAGGAAAATCTAATAAAAATTACTAGAATAGCTCCTTGATTGAAATGGAATTGAAATGGTTCGCTTTGTCGTGAATTTTTATTGAACAAATATTCGAGTTTTGTTTTTATTGAAATTGCCGCATTTCATAATTATATCCACTGTGATAGGGAAAAGTGTGATGTTGGCGAGCCTTGGAATTCCGCTCTATATAATTTTCTACGGCATTCGAATAGCAAACCGAAACTTGTCTTTTCGCCGCTAGATGGCACACGCTTCTGACAGCGGATTTTTGAAGCACTTTTAGCTTGGGTGCCAGCGTTTCTCTCGATAATGGTTTGAACTCTGGATTTAGCGTACGCGTGGTGGATTCTGTAGCAGCATAGACACAGCAAGATAGCAGAAAAGCGCGATTTATAACTCAAATGTAAACGGCTGTAAAATGCAATTGCTAAGGCTTTTACGAATGACCAAATGGTTGTTTTCATTTCTTATTGAATTTCGTTCATGTTTTTTTTTGCATTTCTTTTTGAATTCAATCTTTAATCGAATGATGTTGGTAAATTTTGTAATGAACAACAAAAAATGAAGTTACAACGTAATAGTGGCAAATTATTATAAAGGACAAGAAAATCATCGAAATCTGAAATGCAATGTTTAGACAAATGTTCACACTTCAATCACATTCCATCTAACATTGATAATCTACAACAGTTTTGTCATACTTTTGCAACAAACACAAAGCGATTTATCCGATTAAATTGCTGTTTTTTTTTTCGATCGAAATCGAGGAAGCGATGAATTTTTCCAGATAAAATGTGCCAATTAAGTCCTGTCCATTAGAAACATTCGGTTAAGCTGATTGACTATCACCGCAGACCATATAATAGAATTCAAGTCAATGGCACATCATTTAAGCACTTGAAATAGGAACAGGCTGTAATTATGCAAGTGCAAATATTGTAAATACGAAAATTGATTTAATTAATTTATAAGAGGCTCGTTATTAAAAGTAATACAATCAATCATGATTTCGAAAATGATATTTCGTTTCATCAAACAATTTAAAGGGTACAATGTACCCATTGGCTATTACGAGGTGATTTTGTATCATTTTATCTCGTTCTGCTTCTGTTACGGAATTTGCGCTTAAAATAAATATTTATTTAAATTTGAATTAATGTGTGATGAAGCGCAGGCGAATTTTCATTTTATTAAATGATGCAAATATTGAAATGGACTTAATTGAGAGGAAAAAAAGGAAATAGACAATAGGTTGGGAAAAAAAGTGGAAGTGGCGCGGTAAAAATCTCATTTTGGATGTGTGATTTTTTTTTCGGCGGTTTTTGCTATTTCAATTTCAGTTTTAAGTCTATTTTTTTGGACTTTTTCTATCGGGAGGCCGAACAAAAATCCTATATATACATATTTAGTATGTTGTCGTTAGCGATTTAGGTTCGCATACACGAATGCAATGTCGATTTTTATGCATTATATTTGTGTATGTGCCCGAGCTCACATAGTTGAGGTAATGTCTAGTAGCATTCTTTTCCATTAAAACGAATATGTGAGCGTGTTTTTTCCGTATTGGTGCTTTCGATTCATTTTCGTGCTTTTTTGTTTTAAAATATAGAGTGAAAATTATATATTCTATATTTTATGTACGGGGTGATTTTTATGGCTGTTGTGGCATTAGCTGTGCTGGCCTCTTTCTCTCTCTCTCTCTCTCTCTCTCCTTCGCTGTGTGTGCGAAAGCGTGTGCGAGTGTTTGAATGGATGCCCATCTTTTATTCTGACTAGTGGTCACAGCGATGGATAAAGAACGCATAGCTTGATAAAAAGTTAGGCGTTAGGTGATAGTATTGTGCAATTCTTTTTTTTACTTCCAGTGCGAGCAACATTTTTTTCTGCCATCAACGTCGTTGTCGTTGTGTTGCAGTTGCATTTTCTATGAAAATCTCTTTCGCATTCCATTCAGCTGTTGTTTCGTTCGTTCGTTTGCTTGCCTGAATTGGAGAGCACACAATATATGTTTCGTTTGTGGTTTGATCGCAACGAGAGAGCGAGCAAAGGAGAGAGGAAGAGGGTGACTATTGCGGCTACTATGTTCGTGTGGTGATGGATTTTTTGTGTGCGGTTCATTTCATTAATTTTTATTTGCTACCTCCTCAAACCCTGGCAGTGCATTGCGATATCGATATCATCGGTAATATTTCTCAAATAGCGGCTATTTTCCGTGTTGTGGGTGTGAAAAGGAAAAATTCCACAATTGATCACTCACATAACGGAAAGCGCCACACATGTCCAATAGCCGCTATCCCGAGAATTTTATCGATAATATCGATATCGCAATGTATTGCCTGCCCAAACCCATGTTTCGACGAAATCGACATTAAAATTTACACGCACGCGGCTCATCAAGTTTTGCATACAACAACATTTTCAACTCAATCTGACCGAAAGCCCGATCCAGTTGCTGAGTAGCAATGGCAACGGTCACGGCAGCCAGCAGCCAGCAGGCAGGCGGCGATGAAAGCATGTGAGCTCACTCGCACCCAATCTATATGTGATGCTGATGAGATGCACTTATGCATAATTTTAATGTGTGCACAATCCACAAATGCGAACGGCAACATGGGAAAAATTCACTTTTTTTCTGTATATAATGAGTAAATGGCAAAGTTTTTTTTACTACCCGATTTTTGTATGTGATATTTTTCCTTTTCCGCACACACCACTGTGTGTGGTAAAGGTATTGCGATCGGTCCAAAAATTCAAAACGCTCGGAATAAGTTTTCTATGCGTTTTGAACCTAGAAAAAACGATTGCAACCATTCCCGGAGCAATTTTTTGTCCATGTGTGGTACGTTGTCCGTTGTATGCAAAAATTTGTTAACACGATAACTCAAAAAAATGATTTTAGAATTGACCAAAAATTTACACACACATTTGTCTTCATTAGGAATAGAAGCCTATTAATTTTCAGCCTAATCGGATAATTTTTTCGGGTGGCTCTAGTGGAGTGGAATCAAAAAATTGGCTGTTTTTCAATATAATTACGACAAATTTGTATGGGGACTATGACTATTTCACATTGTATCATTATAAAACTTTCAGAATATAATTTTTTTATGAAAAAAATGAGTCGTGCAAAATTTCAAGTCATTTCAATGGGATTTAGGACCACCTCCCCTGCAAAATTTCGGATTTGTGTTCGGGTCTTTTCGGGGTCAAAACTGAAAAATTGTATGGCGACTATCTTAAGTTTACATTGTTTCCTATTGGAACTGTCAGAATATTATTTTCTATGTTTTTCAAGTCATTCTGATGAGATTTAAGACCAGCTCCCTCACAAAATTTTCAATTTTCGGGGTCAATATTCAAATCAATAAATTGGATGAAGTATTTGTGATTTTCTAGTCTGTGTTTTTTCATCAGTTTGAATGCTCATGCTGTTACCGAAAGTTATACTGTTATCCATAACATAAATGTAGAACCATATCTATCGTTGGCATGAATTGAAAGTTCACATCAGAGTGAACTAATTAGTAATTGTTATTACCAATTCAAAAATAGAGAACGTTGAAGTAGGAATTAGGAACTGAGATGTTTATTTGTTTTTGTTTTTTATTGAAATTTAAATTTAAATTACATAATGTGTAATGACTTGAAATTCGATCTCATCGTAATGACTTCAAATTTTCTGTGATTTATTCTCAAAGTTGCATGATGATTCGATAAGAAATAAACATAAATCCAATACAAATTAGTAGCAATCAATGAAAAATGCGTAAGCCCGAACAATTTCGGGAAATGTGCGGAAAAGTTAGTTTTACGTACGTAAGACCATTTATTTTTGTTCAAATTTATATCTGCCGTCGTCTATTTTCGGTGTGATCGAATCGACGTGTGTGAGTGAGTGAGTTTGGAACATGTTTCACGTCGTGTGTTGGTGTATGATAGTTATATCTGTAGTTTGGCGCCAGACGCGCGCATAATATTCTCTTTGCGAACCAATGCGAACTGGTATGATGCTCTCAGTGTGTACATTTTTATTCTAACAACGCTGCTTTTTCGCTATTTTTCTTTTTTTTTCAACAAAGGATGAAATCCGTGTCGCGCTTTCTCTCTTCAGCATTTTGTTTAATTACTTTTTTTCGAATTCGTTAACTGCGTGCACAATACCATTTAGAATGTGCGGTAGAGTGCAAGAGCATAAAAGGGATGGATAAAAAAAGTTTTTCACTGATTTTGCTTTATTTTTTCTGCTTCTGCTGCTGTTAAATTCGTCTTTTATGTTCTGATCGCTTGCGCTGATATGCATGTACGAACATTGCTATGTATTTAAATTGCATTTTAAACTCCATTCTATTTTATATTTGAATTTACAGGACTTTTGAGTACATGCAAATGTTGTCGTATTATGCAATTAGTCGCTATGCGCATTTTCGGACATCAGCCCAAATATAAAAATCTGTCGAAAAAATACGGGTGGGAATTGAAATGTTTACAAGCCGACATTTTGTTGATGCATTTCATGAAAATGACACTGTGTTGCTGAAAAATAAAATACTTTTTTCCAAAATGATGGTTTGCGGGAAAAACCAATACAAAAACTCAACGGTTACAACTTGTAACTTTGTCGAAATTCACACTCATTTCGAATGAATTTCATTTTTCAGCGAACGTTCGGTTTGTTCGCTGTAAATGGATCATGAAACTGAACATTTCAATTTTTTGCCAATTCAATAAATAAATTCGGACGCAAACACTGAACTACTTGGCAACAGCGACTTTGAAGAGATTGTGTGAATGATACAAATACTTGAATGTGAATTAAACAAATCATCTTCTCTTAAGAATTTACGATGTTTTACTTACAGAACTATTAACCCACTTTGAACAGTTGTTCTCTAGAAGGGGCAATTTATTGGATTGTTTGTGATATTTGGTTTGTTCGATGATTCGCATGTGAATGATGCGCCCACAAATAATATGCAATGCATCGCCAACATAAGGAATAGGCGAATAAAAATGGCATCTGTGTGAATATGTTAAGACGAATGAGCCCGGATGCTGAAATCTATTTGGAGCGCTCGAGACATGCATCTAAAGCATTCTTATCATAGCAAAACAGAAGTTAGTGATAATAATTCAAATAAACACTTGTATGAAAAATGGCGCCAACACGAAGCATGCACGCTCACTTCGGAATATTGAAATTTTTTGTCGGTTTTCTTGAGCGGAAATGATCGGCAGGATTATTATGTTCCCATTCGTACAATGCATTGAACCGCAACAAAGCAAGAAAAGCTGCATGATTCATCGGTGTCATTTTGTCTCCCATCATCATATTTACATTTTTCGAAGCAGCAAGATATTTCTGTGATGATGGCTAAGCCACCCTCGCTCAATAGAGAGATATGTACGAATTATGAAAAACGTCCAAATCACATGGTTGATTTTCGCATGGGAACAAAAAATGGTCTACCTCAATTGCTGGAAAGCTTAACTTTCATATTCCATTTCGTATTTTCTTCAAGCTGTCAGCCATCTCAGTAGACTCCATCGAACGGAAATACAAACAACAAGTGCATGCGTTATTTATTTATTATTGCCTGTTCCTTATCTTCATTTAGTTTATATGACTGTTCCATAAAATTTTCCTCTTTTTCGACGCAAGTTTCTTGTGTGTAATGCCAGGAGTTTTTTAATGGCTTATGACTTTCGTCAATTTTCCAATTTCTCCCTTTGATTTTCACATCGTATCGCAACGAAATCAAGCATTTCGAACGAATATCATTCGATTCTGGATAGCATAACGATAGCACAGCCGGAAGAAAAAACGAACAATGCAATACTTGCACAGCACAAGCCAACTTCGAATACTGCCACATGCATCTTTCGCTGTCAATATGATTTTCGTTGAAATGCTCCTTCAAACTGCCAAATACACATGGAGCAATGCTTACAGTTCAAAAGCATTGCTGCAACAGCGATACTCTCACTGGTGCTGCATGCTAAGTTAATAATCCAAAATTCTCTTTTTTCTCGTCTGTGAGTGCGGAAAACCTCAACTACATTTATTTTTATTGTTTATTTGCTTTTGTTTCGTCTTCGCCTTTGTGGTAACGTGTATTGTGTGCATGTCACATACGATTGAAATAGCTTCCAGTGGATGAGAAAAAAACACAACGGCAAATAACAAAAATAATATAAAATAAAAGAAAAGACTTTCGGAAATAGTTGCAAAAAAAAACAGTCAGCTTTAGTACACGTATAGCATTACATCGGATTACAGAAAGGGTAAAAACGAAGCAACGCCAAATACGAACAATGAAATGCAAGAAAACGGTGGTTTGCTTTATGTGGCAGTGCAAAGAAAACGCATGAAAAACGGAAGGCATGCACATCGCATCAACGGAACACAAATCTGCCATTAAATGCGAGTTTCGTGTTGGAGTTGACCACAAAAACAAAGATGTTGTTCGTGATTTTCACCACCTACTCTCATCCATCCAAGATGCTTTTGCTCTCGAGTCGCATGCCATCACCAAGTCAACTCAGGTTTTCGCATGAACGCATGGAAGAAGAGTGAACCTACCCTAAGCGAAAACTTTTTGCGTAGCTTCAATGAAATGCGTCAAGGTTTTCATGGAAGCAAACATTCATGAGATTAAAATGGTAAAAATAGCGAGAGAGAGAAAGAGAGAGAACCAAAGAAAACAAATGCTCAGCGTAACTAGAGTGAACACGTGTGAATGTATCAGTCTCCAGAACCATCGTTTACCGTTACAAATGAAAACATTTAATAAACAAACAAATGGTAAAGAATGGAAAGAAAAAATGAAGCGGAAAACCAATAAAATTGTACGATGCGTTTTTCTCCTCTCTGTCTAACTCTCTCTATCTGTAGACGCGCTCTGTAAATGCTGGACATTTAGCGAATACATGTGTATGGTGAATGGTTGATTAAACTATGAAAGATCTTCTTTGTGGACAGTGCGCGCTCGGTTCCATCGAAAATTACTCTGCGTTTTGTACTTCGCACTTCAATTCAAATAGACGAGCAAAACTATGGAAAAAGTCTTTCTTGATGAACGATAGAGAGAGAGAGCGATAAAAAAAAATGGAAATTACATGAAAATGGAAAATCGTCGAGCAGGAAAAAGTAAACAAAAGCCACACAGTTGCGAAAACATCTCAAACCCTCTTCGTTCACGATGATATGAACGTCGTTCCGTACGACGGTTAGCATATAGAACGGAACACATTTCCTTTTTCTTTTCCAGCCATTTTTTCTCCCCTTCATTCAAGGAAGTCATTTTGCATTTGATTCGTTTGCCTTGAATTACTGCCGAGCAGCACCAACAAAAACAGTTACAGAAAATATGATTCGGATGTAATTATGGATAATTGGAAGTGATTCCGCTTTTTTGCACGAGCTAAACTATTTCAAATATCAATAGAACAGTTGTTCTTGATGAACTTAAAGCTTCAAGCTCTTGGTCCTGCATCATTTTGATACAAATGCGTAAAAACGATGCAATGGCGTTAAAATGTATTTCAAAGGATATCTTGAAGCAGAGCATCTGATATCATTTGATTTACGCATATTGCTCGCATTTCTGTTTGAAAAAAAAAGAAGAATCTTTACATTCATTATTCGTCAATATGATTTTCTTTTCTTCCAGCTGAATTTGTCCTCATCGCTTCTTTTACCACAATTTTCTTCAAAGTGTTCCTCATACTTATTGTTCATCAACTGCATTGAGTGGAATCAAAGGATGTGCTATCGAAGCTATGATTTTTTCTTCAAATCTTTTGTACGGAACGATTCTAAGAATTGACTAGAGTCGATGCGAATCTTTCTAAATCCCTTCAAATACTATTCTTGCTAGTGTTTTTTGCTTGCCAATTTAATGGTCTTAATTCAAATTGATCTTCGCTCATAGACTGAGTTCCCTTTTAATTCAAGATTTAGACGGTCTTCCAGTTTTATCAACTTATCTATTAATAGCTGCATTTATGTCAATTGATGCGATTCATCGTAATGCCATTGTTTGTTGTGTCGATACTTCTTGCTTTTGCATTCATTTCATTATTGCCAAAAACCGTTCAGACAATATTTAATTCCGTTTACCTGTGCGTTCACAATTCTCGTTGCATTCACAATTGATAGATATTGAATGTCGTTGTTGCCGCCGTTCATTTGTGTGCATATCCTATTTTCTTGTGTGTACATATCCGTTTTACTGTGTTCTTCAATAATTTCAATTTTCCCTTCGAATCGTTTGAGTCCATTTCATCTGACGTTCGCTTTTTTCTATTGCCATAAAGGCGATGGTGGAAAAAAGATAAAATGGCACAACCTCGAGACGGATGAGAAAAAGCGATGCATGGGACGTAAGAGTGATGTAAAACGGACACAAAAATTTGATACGCACTAACACATGAGCGATTCTGGGCTGTGTGTTCTCTATTTTTTCGTTGATTTGTCATTCATTCCCTCATAGTTTCTTATATTTTATTGGTTTGGTTCGCGTTCAGCGTTGCTCGGGAGTGAGAAGTTCATTCGAAAAGATGCATTCACTTCATGCCCATTTTCACGTCGTTAGTTGAACGACGATCGTGAAAAATCGCAATAACACTCATAGAGCATTCGTATGTGGCTGAATCCCGTTTGTATTCCGTGGCTCTCTCACTTCAATGGCAACGACGACGACGGCGGCGGCGAGTGAAGGGAGAAGAGAAAAAATCGCCGATGTATATTTTCGATATCCGACGTTTTTTGTTCGTTTCAGCTTTTAGTATTATTTGTCTTCTTTTCAATTTGGTTTTTATTCGCTTTTTGTAAGGAGTGCATGAAGAAAATTGTGGAGCTTTCCTTGCTTGCATCTCGCTCATTCATTTCGCTGTTCGCATATAGCAAACAAATACGATTTACGTATCGAATCCCATTTAGTTTATATGGCGAGAGTCGTGGTGGTTCTGTATTTTTTTATTTCTATTTCGAAATCGTACCGTTTTTGTTCCTTCTTTCATTTTATTCTTTCGCCATCTCTTTCATGTGTGGAATATGTGATGTTGTGATGCACATGCTGCTAGCCAAGTGAGATAGGGAAAAAAGCTATAATAATATCAACAGCAACAACAACGCCAATAACAAAAAGGAAGTAGCACACATATACACAGCGTCAAGTTAAGAAAAAAGGATTCAGCTCGAGAGAGGGAGCTGCACAAAGGAAAAAAAACTGGAAGGAAGAAATGAAAGCAAGAAATACTAGAACAAATAAGAAAAAATAAGAAAAAGCACCCATACACATTTGGAACAGCAGCAGCGGCGAAATCGGCAGCGGCAGCGAGAAAGATGATGAAAAAAGTGTGGAAAATAAGTAGTGAGAGAAAAATAACCGTTATTCAGCGTCGTTTGCTTGTGTTGCTGCTGCTACTTCTGTTGTTGTTTGTATTATTTTTTTTCATTTCTCTCGTTCTTTCGATGCATTTTAAGCTTTGGTCCTAGTTGAAAGATGTGCATATGATGGCTTAAGCTTATATGTATGGTGGAAAAGAGTTCGCAGAGGCGCACATGCATACGCCATAAGAATCGAATGAGTTCTTTAGGTTTTTCATGTTCAGCGCGAGTGTATGTAGGGTAAATATGTGTGTAGCGTGCATAAAAACTACATACATGCGATAGATTACATTTGTTGAACGCAGAGAAGAAGCAAAATGAGAGTATAAAAAAAAAAACACAACAACACCAGAAACTAGACGGCGGATGATGAAAAAAGGCAAAACGGAGAAAAGCTCGAATGGAAAAAATATATCGGGAAAAAGACGGAATCCAACGAAAAACTACTGTTCACAGCGAATGAAGGGAAGAGTGAGTGAGTGAGTGAGCGGCAGCGCGACGAGCACACGCTGAAATGCTTTAGCTCTCGCGCGCGCGATAGCTAAAGAAAATGACGAAGAAAAGAAAATCGTCTGAAAATCCGTATGTATTTATTATTACTATTATTATTTTTCCTTTTTTTCTATATGTGTCGTTTGTGATGCCGCCTTTCCCGCTCTCGCCTTCACATCATTTCCCTCATAACGGTCTGTAGCTCCTGGCCCTCGACAATGCATGCTGCATACGGAGCACACACAGAACACATATACGGAGATCAATTCGAATACAAAGAGGAACATACAAACATACATATACCACTTTGCTCATATAGAACCGCATACATACTCCACACTCACAAAGAATAGAAAAGAAGTAAAAAGCGAAGAAGAAATATGAACAGAGAATGAAAAAGAAGTCGAAGCAGTTGAATGAGAGCAGCGAAAAAAAAAAATATATAGGAAAAATTGCATGTCAAGGGAGCGAGTGAGCGAAAAAATAATATCATTGCATTTTGTCTGTTGAAGAAAACCAGAAGTCGGTAGTCTTTTTTGGTGCGTTCTACGGTTTGTTGTGGTCTCGGCGCGCGCGATGATTCTTTTTGCCATTCGATCATATTCAGTCGATACCATACACATTAATTCGCGCGCGCTCCCTCAATCGCGTCCACGAAAGTCATCTTCACATAGTTCGTCGTTTTATGTGATTCTACCGAATTCTTATTGTTGCACTCGATGCTCTTTCATTTCGGGTGATTTTGGTGTACAGTTATCGTCTTGACGAATCAGTTCATTGTGAATATTGGTTTGGTTCAGTTTTTGGTAGCTCTCCACGACCATATCTCGGATTTAACCGTGCAAAATACAAAATTTCTGAAGTGAAAATTACTCTGTGATGGCTTACAGTTGCGGAAGCTAGTGATTTTTTTTGGTTGCTGTTCCAAAATATTGTGATTTAATTCAGTGTTAGCTGAATTCCATTCAACAATATAATCAGTTTTTTGTGTGAACAATGAATCCATTTGAACGGCATTTCAATTGTCAAATGAACATTTTGCGATAATGAATGCCATAACTGAAATTGCATTCAGCGTTTTTGTGATTAAATTTAAATCACTTGATCTCTTATTTGAATCATAGATTTACATTGGAGATTCAGACGGAAGAATGAAAGGAAGCCATCAATTTCGAATGGAATTACAATCAAATTTAATGAAATGGACATTCGTTTCGTTGGAAAAAACATAAATGATTCAAAGAATGATGCAATTATTCGACGATACCAAAGTTCCTAATCAATTTATTACAATCTCCAAAGCTGTTTGTTTAAAATGCAATACAAACAGTTTGTAGTCCGCATGTGATCCATCTAGTGTGATTGCAGCGGCTATTTGCAACCGATGTTCCTATTCAAATGTGCTTTTGTCGTTTTTTTAATAAAACGTCCTTTGAAAGTGTAAAAAAAAAATATTTATAGAAATAAAAAGCGTAGTTTAAAGAAGAAAAAGTGATGTGTGAAAAATTCCCAATGGTTTAATGAAAATGTTCATATTTTACAATGAAAAGTCTGTATTTTTAAACCGAATGTTTAAAATGGTGCCAAAAGTCAAATGATTACACACACACACACATAAAAGGATGCAATCATTCTGAAAGAGTTGTGATATTTATATGAAATTATTTTTCGTGTCATTACATGACAAATCGTTGATTCAATACACAAAATAAAATAAACGGAAACAAAAATGAAGATAAAAATTTAAAAGAGCGAAAGAGAATCAAAACGTTAAAAAACTCGTCGACATCAATTCGATACAATGTGCCAAATGATTTTCGAATTAAATTCGATAAATTTTTGTCCGTGAAACGTGTAAAAATCGTTCGATCGCATATATGTCGACGTTACTGGGTAAAGAAAATCCCAACCATTCGAGTTCTTTTATCGAAAACATAGTTAGTGGCAATAGTAATGCTAGTTCAGCTTCATCGCCCGACGATTTTGACGATGATTCGGCGGGAAATTCGACAACACCGGCATTTAAAGCAAATTCAATTGCGGCCACAGCAACAAGCAGCATTTTAACGAATTTATCGCGTTTAAATGTTCATCATTTGAGCACGTCAAATACTAACTATCGCAAAGATATGGGAGGTTTTTCAATTCCACACCATGGTTTATCGGCCGCTTTTTATGGCTATCATTCGCACACAAGTCAAATGTCCAATGAATGCTTGCCGAATGCTACTAGCAGCAGCAGCAGCATAGCGCCAGCACAGCATGGACATCACCATCATCTTCATTATTCATCAAATACAACAAGTAGCAGTGGCCAACAAGGAAGCATTTCGGCTACGGCAATCGCAAATAACAGTAATAGCACTAACAATAGCTCCTTCAATTCAAGCAAATCATCGCCATTCCTTTTGCCCGCTCAGTTGTACAAAAGCCTGTTTGCCAATGCCGTGTTGCATAACCCGGATAAAATGCGCTCACATCCGTTTCCGCGCAATTTATTATTTTCATATTCAGACAAATCGCCGAATTCGTCGGACTTTGAAAATGACGAAAAACCGTCGATTTCCGCCGAGGTTAGTTTTGAAGTGTTTGCAAAGTGTTGTATCAAATCCGAGGTGACTATCGGATCAATTGGAAATCTTAGGAAAATTGATCGATGGCTAATACTATTCACATACAATTGCAATGAAATCGATGGCAATTTCTGCACGATTGAAATAGTGGAATGGATTTTTTTCTATTCGTCCCAAAAAATTACAGTTTTTAGTGAAAGTAACACGATATCCATGTCTCCGAACAAATTGACCATAACCGTTTTGTTTATCCTTTCTTTCTCTATCTGCTTTTCTTTCTTTCCATAAATAGAAGTCAGCAACCCCATCATTTGCTTGGAGTGCATCAGAGAATAGCTTGAGCGGGCCAAACAACAACAACAACAGGACAGAATCAAATAATAACAGCAGCACAGTAAATAGTGGAAATATAACAAGTCCACAACCGCATAACGGTAGTTCAGCACAAATAGGAAACGACGACATTCCTTCGGCATCTGTGACGACGTCAATATCATCAACCGTGAATCGTGAGTAAAAACAATTGACCTGTAATACGAATAGCTGCAGCAAAAAACCAAACACACAGTTTAATCAAATTGAATACATTTTTGATACATGTTGATTGTTTTTCGTTGGAACAGCATTAATCGGCACGATGCCTGTTGGCGGGGTACAGAGTCAAAATCCGACGCAAGGTCTCGTTCATTGGATGAGCGCGGTTATGGCCGAACATATGACATCCAATTCGCATCATGATCCAACAGTCGGCATGCATTACATGTGGAATGGTGGCGTCGATGTAAGTTCTCATTCTCTCCACTCTTCGCTGGAGTTATTCTCATTTTATTCGATGAATAAATGGGGCGCAGCAGCGGCAGCAGAAATAGAACAAAAAACAAGATGTATTTCACGAAAATTATTTTCAAATATCGAATGTTTGATATGACATTTCAGTCGATTCATCGATGATTTGAAATGGCATGTGCCGTTTTGCCAGCACAAGGGGGTTTTTATGGCTCGAAAGCCGTCTTTTGTTGATTGCATTCCAAATTCGTGGAAGTAGATTTGCAAAGGGAGCGAAAAATGAACTCCAATATGAAATGCAGTTCAATCGATTCAATGAGGTACTTTTCCCTTTGTGCGAGCATTTTGAAAAATGCATTGCATAAAGATGAATAGAAATAGCGCGCATGAAACATTTAGGTGTCGTTTTTGTTCCTGCATTTTATTATCAAAGGGAAAAACTGCCAAACGAAGCAAAGCAAAAATACAGCACAAAAGAATCTTCTTTTTGAGAGTATGAACTATGTATATATATATAAAATTTATTCGCTTGCTTATTTCTTACTATACAATACT
The DNA here is from genome assembly GCA_028476595.1 of Obolodiplosis robiniae. Taxonomy (NCBI): domain Eukaryota; kingdom Metazoa; phylum Arthropoda; class Insecta; order Diptera; family Cecidomyiidae; genus Obolodiplosis; species Obolodiplosis robiniae. The sequence continues at coordinate 24,055,269 of CM052015.1, forward strand.
GTGTATCTAAGTTGACTTCCGCATACACGGACATTTCTTTCCTTTATCTATTTTTCCTCGCCATGTTCAATCAAAATAAAAACGCTTTTTTATATATTACTGCGCGAATACACATAGTACATGTAGCTAAACAAATACATGCACCCGCTCCCATTCTTTCAAAGCGAGAAAAGTTTCGTTTTTTTTTTTTTAAGCGCTACCGATTTTCTTCCGCTCGTCGGATCGAATTGAAGGGAAAAAAGTTTGCAGTCGTCAAACATTGACAACGCGTGTTCGCTTCGCCGAAAACATTGTCGGTGTGTATCCAATACAAATTTACTTGTCTTGTATTGTTGAATGTGTTTCAGCACGTAAAAAGCTACTTAGTTCCGCTCTCAACTAGGAACATATTCAACCCTCCATTTCGCGAATGCATCATCATGATCTTCACTATCGCATCGCGGGCATCAAGGAAAAATGTTCTATCGACAAATTGAAAAATCAATATTTGTCACACGAAAGATGCATGTGTGGTGTTCAAATACGTTCTACCCCTAGATTTTTATCGGCACAATTTTTTTCTGCTTCTCCACCAACTTCAACTCGACTAATATGGTGAAGAATTTTTCTTCTATTGCAAACTTTAGCAATTCGCACGAATGAACGTAACAAGTAGTTGAACTAGATCAAATCTTGGTGGAGTACGCGGCATGTCCAGCACTTTCGTTTGAGTAATTTTCCGGCACACAGATCTAATTTCTGTTGAAATTTCTTATAAATTCCATTAAAAATGTGTATATCTTTTTATTGCGGTAAAATAGCAATGCGGTCAGCATGTAAAGGAGATAGATTACGGTGGTTGGCCAGCACCCAGAAATCATATGTCCATGAAACAAGGCTATGAGGTAAGTTTTGCCACTTGAAAAATTGTTTACAAAACCCAGAAATTCTCACAAATTTTTCTCGATTTTTTCAGGCTAAAATGAATGATCATCATCCCAATTTGCAAAAAGGTGAATAATTAAAAGAATGTCATTCCTCCAATAAAATGTACTCGTAAATAAGCTCAACAGGGAGACATAATCACCAAAAAACTTTTGGCTGGAATATCATTTATGTGTTCGAAAGCTAATGATATCACTTGTGAAGCACCATCAAATTTACATTTCACTTTTACTCGCTACAACTTTACACTCTTTTGCCAAAAGCTAACTCAAGAAATAATTTGAACGCTTCTGCTGGAATCAGCAAAATTTGTGATCAGAAAAAAATTTGATCGACCCTTGAACTTCATCTTTATTTTATCAAATACTTTGATTACGAATTCAAGTTGAAGTGATTATGCGGTGTTTTAAATAGAGTGATAATCGAAGATCAAGTGTTTGCGAAGCGCTATATGCGATGTCGGGCAAACGGTACCCATACCCTCGATAGCTCAGTTGGTAGAGCAGTGGACTGTAGAGGAACTCCTTAGTTGAAATCCATTTGTCATTGGTTCGATTCCGATTCGAGGGACACCATTTTTTTATTTTCAGCTGTGCTTTGATTCATTTCACTTAGATGCAATATTTCCATCAATTGTGAATCGGTTCCATTTTTTTGATGTAGAAAACTTCAGTGACAACAAAGCTTCGACATTTCTTAAAGCCATCACTTTTCAAATTATTTTGCATCAATCTTATATATATATATTCGGTTACAGTCTTGTTAACAAGTTCCTCAAAAGACAGCATAATTCAAATAAATGTACGATCATTAAATTTATAATCAAACATTTCCCTTCGTTGAATCTCTTTGATAAAAAAATAAATTTTAAAGTAGACATTTAGTGAATTCCTACGCATTATTTTTTACATGAATAGGAATTTGAGTTGGTGCACACACATGTCTACACAAAATGATTGAAACAACAAACCAGTTCCTTTCGTCAGCCATGAATCATTTGGTGACTATCTATGCCACTCAAATCTAGCCAAATAAAACTAAAGTCGAGAGCAAAGAGCAAAAACTCCGTAAAGTAGGCAACACTCGAAATCTAAAAAAATTCGAAGACTAAAAACACGAAACATAAAGTCGATAAATCAATATATTACATTCGAGTCGGTTGTACTTTCAAAATCTCCAGAATGTTTCACTAATCGATTTGTAATTTGTTTGAAATCCAATGATATGTAGGACACATTCTTGACGATGGACGCCTTGACCATCATCAGTCCGGTCAAAATCACATGGCAATTTATGGAGCGGCTGGAGCTCTGCGATCGAATTCATCAAATAGTTCGTCGCCGGGAGGAATTGGCGTTCACAATATAGGCAATCATGGTCTTGGTGGCCACGGTGGCCTATCTCACGGCCATCAAAATACTCCGGCTGCATTGCTCGTTGTGCCGCAACCCATAAACGCAACAAAAATCGGTACATCATTGGCCAATGGACCTGGCACCGGTCGCAAATATCAATGCAAAATGTGTCCACAGGTAAGTTGATTGCATTACATTGTTGAATGAAATGTCCGAATGTATAAAAAAAGTTCATCATGTTATAAGTCTCCGATCAAACTGAATTATTACATTGATCCTTTTTTGTCGTGATATTGAGACATTAACCAGTTTTTCAACGTCGGGTGATGTTTGAACGCCATGAAACCAAAGAGCATCGAACAAAATTGCATATAACGTTTACTCTAGATGAATATTTAATTGATTCTATAGAAAAAAGTGCCGGTTTGTCGTTGTTGCTGGTGCGTTTTTTTTTCTCTGTGTATGTGTCATCCGAAGGCATGCAAATGCATCGGCAGTAAAAAAAAGTGGCGCTTACGATTTTTCGTCATCGACTGAAAAAAGGAAAACAAGTGCAAAAAATTACATACATAAAAAAAACGGCAGTCTTTTTTCATCAGATCTGCGATTCCGCGCTGTTTTTGTTCGATCAGTCTCAGCAACAAAAGTAAAAGTATTTCTGTTTTCAGCTGACGATTATACGAGTATTGCGTTTTGTGTGTGAGTGTGTTGCCTATTTTTTTATTCATTTCGAGGCGTTGGGATTCATTTTGTTTTGATTTTTTTAGTGTACAATGTGGTTGCCGTTCGACGCAAGACAAGCATAGATAGAGAAAAAAATCTGCCCTAATTCATTGTTTTTGTTTGTTGGCGTCAGCCTCTTTTTTTCTTGTCTCAGTATGCACGATTCCAATGGAACAAGAACAACGTTGAAAAAGAAGTGAACCAAAACCAAGTCAGTACACAATCGTCGCTTCCATGCTCTACACATATACTTTTTCCGTATGTCAGAGACTATCTACCTTGCTCTCCTGTTCGGGCTCGCTCTTTTCCTATATACTCGCGGCCAAATGTTCTTGTTGTTTTTACTATGGGAAAAGCTTTCATTCTTTTTCAGACATTCAACACATTTTTTGCCATCTTTTGTTTGTTTACTTTCGATACATGAATGAACGCCAAAACTGATGGTATGCTCTTTTTATTCTCGCAATGTCTATGCCTACTACACGCGGATACCAGCAACAACAAATCATTCAGCCTCGTCCAGACTACCTGTTCTTCACACTGACATTTATTTGTCTTCTGGTTTTCGCGTTGTATGTGTGCCATTTGCAGCATTTACGTAATAGTTCTAACCACACAGAATCGCCTGTCAAAAAAACGAGATTAATGGAAATTTGATATTATTTCTCTGCTTTGGTTTTTTTTGGTTATTTTTTTTATCGTACGCGTTTCCGCTGGGCAATTCTATGTTTTTTGTTGGTTCTTGAAATGAAAAGTAATTCGATGGCTGCGATTGAAATCAAAAGTGAAGTAGAACTGCGTCTGATTTTGGTTGTGAAAACAATGCGCTGGTTCACCGTTTAAGAGCGAGTTAATACAATATGCTAATTTATTCTTGAGACTTGCTTTTGTCTGATCGTCAATGTCATTTGAAAGTTAAATTTGCTAATGGTTTTATCAATTTTTCACTTTGGAAGTACTGCAATAAATCTTGGAAATTTCAAAATTTAATTGCCAATTAGGTACGATGATATTTCAATTTTGATACTTCGACTCATTAGAAAATCGTTTAATGTGCAATTCAACTTGAATCAATCGATGCGGGCAATTGAAATAATCACGTATTCTTGCATTTGAATTGCCAAATTGTGCGAATCGACATTCAATTCCGTGAATTTGCATTTTGGTGGAAGTGTTCTGATAGACACAAATCAATTTTAGCGGTCAACATAAAATGTGCATATGTTTGCCGACAGGATCACGTTCAACTCTGACTTGGTTAACTAAATCAAATGGTTAGCTACGTCCCGGTTACTGAAATTGTCAGTAAATAATTCAATGATTCAAAGTTCTTTCGAAAATTGAGAAATAATATGCGTGATTCGCAATGCGCAATTTAATCAATCAAATGTGGTTTCGTTCGGATATCAATCAAAAAGCAAATCTTGTATGATTTGCCAAAGACGATCGTCTGTTGTTGTTCGAACATTTAAATGCAAGATCTCCACTTCAAAAATCAGATCGGTATAGTAACGCACATGATAAATGAATGATATTGAAATGTTGTCATTGCGCATTGATAGCCCAGTAGCAACTTGAACGTAGCATGCAAAATTGACCTCTATCAATGGTCATCATTTGTTGATGTGACTTTGATTATGACGCCTACAGCGTCATGTTCAAGTGATCGAAATTAACAATTCATTGTTATAAGCACAATTAAGGTGTTTGCGCGCGCGTTGTCTTGATTTTCGATCTATTTTCGGCATCCAATCATCATCATCATCATCGTACACCCAAAGCAACAACAGAAGGTAGAAGAAGAAGGCAAAAGGGAAACTGCCAAAAAGTCACCTCCAATGTCAAGATCATCGTCAAGTAAAACCGAACATATGATCTAATGTTAATATCTTTCCATCAAGTTTCGATTAACTGTGTACAGACTAAATACGGAATTGTTTCGTTTTGGGTACTTGGCGTGCTACGTGGAATAAATGGTTTTGTGTCGGTAATTCGATAGAAATATGCCGAAAAAAGATCAGTTTAGTTTCGCATGCGAAATCAGCATAAATTTCAATAGATTTCAGTATTTTGGTAGATAATTTACGCGACCCAGAGTTGGATTAAACAATGGCTTGTATAAACATAGCATGCTTGAGCATATCGCATTAATGTGTCTGGATGAGAAAAAAAGCGCGCCGCATAAGAGATTTTGATTGGCACGCATTTGATACCATTTCGAATGCTGAAGTAAAAAAAAAGTATTTAAATTGTTCGAGCGATCAACAATTTCCGACACTCGGAGGCACATTAAACCACATTTGCTCGTGCGCTGTTTTCATGTTCAAATATTACATGAATTAGATATGTAGGCAATTTTTGCCATAGTTATTCTCATAGACGGCAAATAAGATATTCAATGTGATATAATGATTTGCAATTATGTTCTTTTGCTTTTCCAGTTTGGATATGGTGTGTATGTTGTGTTTGAATTGGTGCTCAAGGTCGACTTCTTAAACGAGACTTTGCATGTCGTCTTTGTACTTTTGAGCTTATGGTAATTCCAATATGCTGCAACACACATTCCGTGTGGTTCCATTGAATATGATCGCAACGGCGGAATAGAAACATTTACATATTCAATATTTAAAACCAGTAATCATTCCCAATATCGCATTTGAACATTCATGAAGCGGAAGATGAAAAAATGCACTCAATTAATTATACGATAACGAAAAATAGCAAAGCACTGTCAAATAAATGTTTATTTGAAGCTTGCCCTTATAGGCGTTGCTCCTTCGTGCAACTTTTTTCCTACGTGCAAATCAGATAAATTAATGCCTTTGTCCGCCAGTTAATCGATCAATGGACGCAAATAAAATGTTGAAAATGTTTTGACGATTGATAAATTGGGTGAGGCGATGAGATGATTTCATTATAGTCTCGTAATTCTCAATTAAAATTAGTCGAATTCACTTTTATTCCGTCAAACATTGTTTGCATTCATTTTGCGTTCATTTTTAATTTACATAATGTTATGTGACAGGCGAATAGTGTGGCGTTGAAAGAGAGGGGTCGAAAAAATGCGGAAAATTTAATTCGCATAATTTTGTTGAGAGTTACGTCCATATTTGCTGAATGCAAATACACATAGCGAGCGAGCGAAGGAGACGCATGCATGGGCACGCACACACACATACACACACAGCGCACTAGAGCCGTGATTGAGGGTAGATGTTGATTTTTTTCTGCATATTCAATGATGAACTGCATTTATTTCAAATCTCTCATATTGCAAATCGAATATCACAAAGTGTTTTGTGTGCATGGCAATGTATGTGTGTTCGTCTGTGTGCTAGCATTTTATTTGTTTTGCCGCTAAAATGATTTTTTCTTATTAAAATCTATTTATTTTTCATAATTTTCATATTCCATTCGGTTCGGGTGCATCGAGCATAGCCTTTAATTCATTACTGTTGTTGTTGCAAATACTCACGAGAAAAATATTCGAACCAGCATGATGCATCCTAGTGCAATCCAATGGGCATAGTGTAGACCATGGTCTATGTTGAGCGAATTTCAGTTGAATGAACGAGCTAGGGAGTAAGAGTGAGAGAGAGAGAGTGTAAAAGAGTGGCGCGAAAAAAATGGCAGAGGGAGAAAGAAAAGGACAGAGCAAGAGCGAAATACACACAGCGTCAAACGCATATAGCAACGAATGAAAATCGATTTTTTTATGTAATGTTTTCGTTTGTCCACCCTCTCACTTAACATAGCTCAAACATGAAACGTGCACCAGCTATTTCATGAGGCCATCCTTTTTCAGCGTTCGTTTTTCAGTCATTATTTGTTTGAAATTAAATATAAAAACCGGAGAATACGAAAACGAGAACAAATCGCAATGTTTTTTTTTTCATTCCACCACCAATGTCTGTTGTTGCATTGCTCTTGCCGCTGTAATGAATTTTCTAGAGTCTCAGAGAAAAAAAAAAAAATTATTTGCGTGGTCCGGGAATTTTGGTTTGATATTTCGTGCAGCGCGCATACACGTACACAAAACCGAAAAAAGTTGGAGTGCCCAGAAAAAAACACAAACTGTACGAAAAATTTGATGAAATAAATAGGAAAAACTAAATGCGAAACCAGGGAAAAAATGGCAGACAAAATAAATATAAATAGCCAACAGAGTGCAGTTTTGCGAGCAACAGAGAAGGAGAGAAAATCACCTCTATGTGATAGGCAATAGCAAAATTGGAAAAATTGGAATATATAAAGCGAAACGCTGAGCGCCGAAAAAAACGGAAAAACTATTTAAAAACATAATAAAATGCTATAATTGCGTATTTCAGTTCGTGAATCAAAATCTATGGCCTACGAATCGTTGGAGAGCGGTTGTGTGAGAGAGAGAGAGAGAAGGAAGAGAGAGAATGGGAAGGAGGAAGAGAGAGGGAAATAAATGCAGTGAACGGAACTCAACTCATATCGCGCGATACGCGAAAAATCCTCGCCTATTTGAATATACGGATAGAATGGCCATAAAAATGGATGCGAGAAAGAACTGATCCTGCTATGGCACTGTGAATGTGTGCATTTGCGGACATCCAATTCGTAACGTATTATTCGTTCAATAAAATCCACGTATATAGACAAGAGATTTTTGAACAAGCAGATCCAATTCATGGATGATGCAATGCAATGAATTTATTCGTGTGGGTTCAAAGCGTCCGAAATCCGTATCATACTACGCCGTTCATTTGATTCAATTGAATTGAGGAATTGAATCTTCGAGGTTGTCAATAATAATGCCCTGACATTTTCCAGCATCCAAAATGATTAAATGACAACCAAATATGCGGATTCGATCAATTTTTCTTCCAGAATGAACATTCGCGTAAAATGCAAATCCACTCTTGCTTTGAATCGTCGGGATACATTATATCAGCATCGAATGTGTTTAACTATGCTTTACCTGTGCTCACAATAACTTTGAAAATAGCTGTAGTAATGGCATTCTTCTGGAATTGTTGAGCCGAAATGATATGGAAAATTCGATATTGCAATTCCTTTTTTCGAACAAAAGAGAAACACAAATGACAATTGCCTATTGCCAATGGATTATCAAGCCACAGGAATTATATATACCATTTTCATATTGCTGCACACAGATAAGTGCTACCGTGCGCGTCTGTATAAATTTCGGCATACGAACAACTTCATGTATTCGGCATAGAAATTTTTTTAAACAAATATTGCAATAAAAATGCATTTTATTTCCAAAAAACGTTCTAGGTTCGAACCACGAGTTCCATACTCAATCATAAATCATTCCGAAAAATCATGTATTGCTAAAGAACGTCCCATAGATTTTTGTAGTTCGAATTCATTGCTACTAATTCATCTGATAATGATTTATGTACAGCATCGCCAGCAGCAGCGATTGTAACCAATGTACATGATATCTCACGTAATGCTTATGTGCTGTACCGAGATTTTCATGGGTTTTGACGAGAGGTGAAAAAAGACGCAGATTCACGAATCCGAACCAAATGAAGAAAAAAAAAACAGGAAAGTTGATTGTGAAAAAAGAAAAACGATTATGACACCTCCGGCTCGCTACATGCATCTTCGTCTCGAAAACGCGACATGACATCCACTTCCCATACCCTCTTTCTATAGAAAAGCGATTCTTGCCTTGGATTATGGATGTGTGCGTATACTTGTGTGTGTATATGTGTGCGTGTATATATGATCCTCTGTTGTTGAAATCGCTATCACCCGTTTTTCTGTACACACATTTTTTCGTCTTTCCCGTGATTGCACCACGCGATAAAACGCAGACAAATAGAGCAGATTCGCGCTCGTTTATAGACAATTTCGAATGTGTTTTGTACACGCTCCACTCTGACTGTTGGATGGTGAAGCCGAACATGCATTTTATTCGATTTGTGTTCGAGTTGCATGTTTGGTGTACATAGAAAATGATTTGTACACGCTCGCATACAATCTAAAATCAACACCACTGAACTTGGATGCTTTATTGTGTGAATACTTTTTTTCCATCGACCTATACAAACGACGGGGCGAACAAATTTCGATACAAAGACAAATACATTCAACATATACACAATTTATATATAAATATTCATATCGCTCTGTCGCATTCTTTCTCATTCTCGATGCGGATGGACGAAAAAATGTGAATTTTTCCAATTTGAGTGTGCATGTGCGTGCACAACGACAAAAAAGGCAAAAAAATCGAGAGCTAGAGCATTTTTGGCGTTCGAATCTATCTCGTTCTCACTGTCTGCATGAGCATTTGTGGAAAAAATGCTCCAACTTTTCTCGCTCGGTATATAGAATTTAGTAGACGAGAAATTGGGAAAAAATCAGCAACCGCTTGTGTGTGCATGTGCAGTGGGAAGGGGTTGACGAGAAAAAATCGGTTTTTGAAACGAGAAAAAATTCGCTCGGCGATTTTCCATCTCTTGTTCGCTACCGGTCAAGCCAAGTACCGGGCCATCGAAACTTTTTCTCCACCACATAATCTAGCTGCCGCTGCTGCTGCTCCTGCTGCTGCTTCTTATTCACTTTGTTGGTGTTTTTTTTTATTTTGCATTTTTATTTCGCTATTTACTTATGTACGTGCTTTCGCAGACGTTTTTTTTATGTTTCAGTTGCCGATTTACAAAAATAACCCCTTCCACTTCCAACGGAACAACGCACACTCACACAGGCACGCACGCATACGCAGATGTCTAACAGGGACAATAGAAATTGCATATAAAACATCACTTGTTTTAAATTGATATTGATGTTATTATGTGTTTCAGCCCAACCATCATTCATTCGCACAATCGAATGAAACAAATCACTTAATTTACCCACATAATATTCGATGTCAAAATTATGGATTTTTCCGTTCGGTGTTGCCATGCACAATCGAGGATTTAGCTTATTCAATTTGATATACCTTTTATTGAAAATTTGCAAAAATTCCATTGTACGCATCTTAAATGATATCATTTGCGGTCCCAATTGATCTGGTTCCGAGCATAAATACTTCCACAATAATTGATCTTATGAACAAGCCCGATTTTTTTTCAAACTTTTTTAGGGATTCTCGAGTAATTAATTCATAACTTATACCCAAATTAATGAGATTTTTTCTTCTTTATTTTTCTCAGTTTCAATATGCGATCTTGAATTGTTATTATCAGCCGTTTTTTTCTGGGAAAATACATTCTGAATGTTACACTATGATGAAGATTGTCCGAATGATGTCTATCTTCCACTTTGTTGTACTTGGAATGCCGTGGATATCCCGAATATGTTTCGTCCAAAAATGCAAAACTGTTCAAAATTCAATTTGAATGGATCTGGCGCAAACAAAACCGCATTGAAGGAGGCCAAACAATGAGGAAGAATGGAAACAATTTTGTGATTTGAAAAATGTCAAAATGCTTAACATTTTTTGATTCTATTAATTCTCCCATATTCCAAAATGAGTGCAAAATACTGACTTAACTTCGTGCCATTGCTCTCTTCTTTCGTGTGCATCGGCTTTGGAAGAGACCGTCAAACAAATACACGGACGAAGTTCGCGTATGTATAAGTTTTGCCAAAAACAGTCAGAGAAAAAAATATGTGTGTTTTGATGGGAAAAAATGGGAAAAAGTGTATTTTTTTGGTGTGCAGTGGTGTGATGAATTTCGTTGTGCGATTCAATTTGTAAGAAATATTGGAGTCGGCTGTACTTGTATAGTTTGAATATGGTTTGATATTTTATGGAAAGCAATACGCTGATGCTGTGCTTTGCTGTTTCAAGCATTGCAATGACGATGACGATGCTCGGCGTGCAGACGAGGTATGAGTGTCGGTCGCTATCCCTTTCTGCCGTGCAATGCCATTCTCTTCAGATTCTGGGTTTGTAACACAGCAACCGAAACGTGAACTTGTGTATTCGTATTCGTTTTCGATTGAGCTGCGTTTTTTCCATGCGATTCGGTGCTTTTTTTCCTATGCACAAAACCATTCGCCAAGTACAGAATATTTTTTCGCTCCCCGAAAAATCGGCGTTTGCATTTTTTTTTCTTCTTTTTCGTTTGATGTGTTGTCGCTATCATCGTAGTTGTGGCAGTCAGTTTCTGTGCAAATTTTTCCGTTTACTTTCAACAGTAAACACACAAACATTGCTTTTGTTCCTTCGCGTTGGAGCAGTTTTTCCAATTTCGTGGTGTTCCATCTCATTTCGGATTGTTCGTTGGCTCGGATATCATGGAAAGCAAGTGGTGTGCGCGCGGCCGATGATGATTTTTCGTTGCTACTTCTTCTTCGTTTTTCTTCTCTCTTTTTTTTTGAACCAGCGCAATTTTTTCGTATTGGCGCTGTCGATGGAAAAAAATCCAAGAAAAACAAGCGGAAAAAAATGCTCGTCCTGTACATAAAACATCGGGTATATGTTTGAAAATGCATGTATGTATTTGCGGTTCAAGAGATTCTCATGTTTCGGCCGTTTCCGTGGCACAGTGTGTGTTGCTGAGTGTATGTATGGTCTCGGTGTGTGTCGTTATCTGTGTACTATAAAAATCGGTATAATGCTTGTTTGGGTGATCTGAGCATCATCGGCAGCAGCATCGAAAATTCACAATGTGTGTTTGCAACAGCAACATAAAGCTAGCTAGCTAGCTAGCAGCAGCAGCAGCAGCAGCAACAGCAGCAGCAGCAGCAACAGCAGCAGTGGCGGCGGCGGCGGCATCATCATCATCGAACAGCTACACGACACACTCGGTGTGTGATTGTACACAACCATTTGCCGATAATAATAAAAATGGTATGTACTACAGGGCATACTTGATGTGTATTTCGCGCGTATGAGTGAGACTCACTGCAAGTACCAACATAACGTGCACACATTCAAGTACATAATAATTTTTATATTTTTCGCTCTCACTCTCATTCTTCCATCCCTGTCGTGCATGCTGCTCTCGTTGTCAATCTGCCGCGTTTCGCCACTCTACTCTTGGCTATATGAATTACGTCTATCTACCAAATGTGTTTTATATAGATATTTTACAGAATACAGAATATTTTTTTTCTACTCTTTGTTGTTGCCGTTTGCCGCCACCGTCGCCGCCGCCGCTGCTTCTCGTTTTTCGTGCTGGTTGTTCATTTCATCCGTACATTTGTATCTGGAAATGAGGCGAAAAAAGAAAGAACACAAGCGAACGGGTATACATAGCGATTTTTATACACAGAGCATCGGTGGTGGTTAATAGTCGTAGTCTTCGTTGTCGTCATCATCATATAGAAGCGAATTAGAGAACCGAATATATTGTTTCAGCTTTTTTTCGTGACTCCGCAAAGTTTAGTCGAGGCTTTACATTGAATTGGGCAACACACGATCGTGTAGTTAAACACCGACTACAACAATAACAGTGACGCGACAAATCTCGGCAAAGGAGCACATAAAATCAAAACGTTCTTAATAAAAACGGGAGCCGTTTGCGTTGATTTTTTTTTGGCCTTTCAAGTGCTGAACATTAAGCTCTATATCGATAAAACCGTTCCATTTATACAAAAACTTGCGACGAACAAACTTGATAGTCGTAAGAATCCAGACAAGAGAAACTCATAAAAACCGAATATCACACAACAAAATCAACTTTCATTCTCTATTCCGTAACGTGATCCTTTTCCACCAAAAGTCCTAGTCGAGCGCATCTGACTTGCACTGGAGAAAAAACAAAACAAGGAATTAAACAGTAGGAAAAGCGTCACAAATAACAACAAGTCGTTTGGCCAAAACAAACATCGATTTCGGCGGCTTGAATCCTTATCCCAACTCAAACAACACACAACATATTTATATTGGATGATTTCAACGAATGCAACATTGCACGCGAATCAGATTAAACGTGGATGAAAGCGGATTGAGAAATGAGTGCGAGTTGCCAAAGGAAGAATACACACCATGTGACGATGACAACGAGCAAAATCAAGCGTGAGAAATAAAAGAAATTTCGCAGAGAAATATCACTCAAAACTCAAAATTGAATTGAAGGGAGACTGAATCGAGCGGTGAACCACATTGCCATCGATGAAAAGAGATTTTGGTGGGTGTTTGTGTACAAAACGTGGTTGCGTCAGCGAAAAAAATGCTTTCAAGTGCTTATCAAATGTTTTTTGTCGTTTGAATATTCTGCAAATTGAATTTCAAGTGCATGATAATGCAAACAGTGATTATGGTTATAGATAAGTTCATTTGAGAAATTTAATGAAAAGTCTTTGCTTATTTTGGCGATATTATTCTTTCAAAAAATCGCGCCAACATTTGTTATTGATCGAAATTAAAAAAAAAGACTTTTTTAATGCAACGCATAGAAATAATTTTAATTGAAAAAAAACTATTAACTTCATATCCAAAAAATAAAAACCCGTAAAAGTGTTCACAAGTGTTCACCGGCAACAGATCTCGTAATTGAAAGTTTATTTGATTTTTGGTGACAACAAATTCGCCAGCGCGCTGAAAAATTTGGCGTTGAGTGCACAATTAATGCGTTTCGACACAATTCCCGGAATAAACAACGAATATTTGACTGAATTATTTGCAGCAAGAGACGAGAATTAAAATCCATTTCGATGCAGTCTGTAATTGATTATAGGCCATCACATGGCGGTGGTTTGGATTATCATAATTCACCGTTGATTGGCGAAATACCAGCAACTGATTTGTATCATATGCATCGATCGATTGATCAGTTGCGTTCGCTTAATGAGCGTGGCAATCTAAATCATATTGCATCGTCGATGAACAACACCGATTTGAAATCATCATCGTCTGCATCTCAAAGTGCATCCAGTCTTCAGTTAGAATACAAACTGTATAATAATAACAATAACAATGCACATGAACACAATCACCAGTCTCATCATGACAACGGCATGGAATATTTGAAAAGCGATGTGAGTGTCCTGATTGATGAACAAAACGATAAAATTGAGTCAGTGCTGAAACAAGTTGAGAAACATGAAATTGATTCCGCGTACAATGCATCATCGATATCGCCTAGTTCAACACCACCGCCGGTGCCGCTCACCGATGGACGCGGCCGCAAAAAGGGCTCGAAAAAGGTACGAAATGTGATCGGCCGTGTGTGAGCAAGCGAGAGAGTGAGTGACTGAATGAGTGTGTGTCAAGCAGTTGCTTTTGATTTTTCGCAATCCGCATTTGTCGTCGTTGTTACTTTTTTGGAGGGTTTTGCACGGCATTTTTGACAGGAACACGTTTTATCACTTAACGCCAAATTGGAAAAATATGCATAATGAATATGATGCGATGGTTTTCTCGTCGAAAATTTGATAGAAGTATTTTTTCTAAGAGTTTGAGTACATTTGTTCCGCGCGCACACATTCACATGTGCATTTTAAACTTAGGCAAGCATTCAATGAATTGAATCATTCATTCATTCGAAAATCACATAATTTTGAGGTTGGCGTGAAGTGTTTTTCTCGTGATGGCAACCTCCGAATTAACAGAAAGTTGATTTTGAGAAGTCAGTATTTTGCATTTTGTTTGAATTGAACTGCGACGAAGGAAATGAATGTATCTGTCGTTGATACGATGAGGAGAACCAAAATTAGAATAGTCGCTGCACATGTGAAAATTACCGATATCGATGGTTTGGTATCTTCAAATGCATGTTGTAATGCCGTGGCTAGAATTAAGGACATTCATTGGTTTTTTAGAATTTCATTTCAGCGAACAAATTCTCTCGCGGAAATGTCCGACTTACATTCATTATGGATGTGCTGCTAATGTTGGCTCATACCCCATGCATTTTGTTAATTGGTTGTTATATCAGTTTTAATTTCAATTTTTATTTGACTTTTCCATTGAAAATTATCTCTTCGAATTCAAGAATTAAATTCAATTTATCGTTGTCACGATTTGATGTCACAGAGTTCAAGAATTTTTCACTGAAAATAATATTTTGGGATATCAATTCATTAGAATTCATAGCTCTTACAGTACCTTCTGATATTCTTCCTGTCTTCAATTTATTTTGACTATTAAATTTCAATTTTTGGGTCAACTGGTAAATTGATTAATTTGCATATCACCGATTAGATGAGAAGAGATGTAGCAAATGTGTGTTGCAATTACTGCAGTTTGTTTGCAATTCTATCATGGGGATGTAGCTCAGATGGTAGAGCGCTCGCTTTGCATGTGAGAGGTAGCGAGATCGATGCTCGCCATCTCCATTTATTTTTTAAACCATATTTGGCAAGCCTCTCTTCCTTGTTTCGTATAAATTTTGACAAAAGAATCGAATTTCATGTATTCTATCAATTCTTAATTTATTTTTCACATGAATTGAAATCATGTCATGCTAAAAATCCGCTGGAATATCAAACGAATATTGCTGTAATTTCTTACACTTCTGCATGAATCCAGTCAATATTCGGAATCAAACAAATTCACTGATCTTCGAAGGCTTTTCATGGATGGTGTTGAAATAGATCATGACATAAAATGAGTGAGATCTTTCTCCAACTTTTCACATCTATGACTTTAATTTTTTTAATGTTTCATGCAATCCAATTCAAATAAAATGTCAATTGAGTATTATCATATAAATTTTTCTACAATTTATTGAAATCTCGGCTTAAACAAGTTTCGCGTTTTGATTGGCTTGAAAATTCGACATGTTTGCATGTCTACCCGTATGCATTTATTCAATCACCACCATTAGCATTCGCCTGGAGACAACATCGTTACACACAAATCTAAATGCACTTTCCGCTTACCTGATCGATCGAATGTCCAATTTACCGTTGAATATCCATCAGGGGATGTAGCTCAGATGGTAGAGCGCTCGCTTAGCATGTGAGAGGTACCGAGATCGATGCTCGGCATCTCCATTACATTTTTTTTTAATTGTTTACATTTAAGCTTTTCTCACATTCTGCTTCATTTCGAAATTGTCTTACATCGAATTACTTTGATTTATTTATTTGCTCATTTATTTATCAATGACCTGGACATTGGACAATTCTAAATGGAAAGCGTGCAACATCAAATTAAACAGCGAAGGAAAACAGTATTTCTTTCAAAGCTTTGAATATTTTATGGCAATAAATTAAATGCCATTTCCAATTGTGAAATAAATGAAATGTTTAGAAGCTCTGATTATTATTTTGAACACAAAACACATGTTTTTGAAAGGACAAAGTACTCTCGTTTTTTTACCATTTCACTGGTGGCGAGAGCACTTTATTAAAAATAGCAATCGCTAAACACGCTTTTTGACACATGTGAATCATTCCAATATTGCCGTTAACGAGCTGAATGTGCAATACGTAGATGTTTTATAAAAGGATTTGGCGATAGTATTGATAATTTTGCATTATTCCTAAAAAATTTCAATTCATCTTATATTTGATGGACATTAAACGTATTTTTATCAATTTTGCTCATAAAATACTACAATAAATCGAAGAAAACCAGCGAAATGGTAAATCGAATGCAAACATCAAATGGATCACAGAGACAGCCATTGTTGCTGCAATTTACCCATTTTTTGTATTCTCCGTATAATATAGAATCCAGTCAATGAGAATGCGTATTTAAAATGTCAGGAGAACATGCATAGAAAAAGAATTATTTCATTTCACTTAGTGCCAGGATGAAGAAAGAAACCAACATTTATGATTTTCGCAAAAAGCAAAGAAACCGAGAAATAAAAAATAAATGGAGATGCCGAGCATCGATCTCGGTACCTCTCACATGCTAAGCGAGCGCTCTACCATCTGAGCTACATCCCCGTGATAGAAGTTGAAGCAAGTTGCCATTTCAGCTGCATCGCAAACTCACCGCGCTGTGCCACTTACGAACGTTATACAACGCCCGAGTGTTGCTGGTATTGTTGCTAAGTAGTTTTATTCAACGCGTTGTCTCTAGAAATGGTCGTAAAAGACGCAATGTAAAATCCAGTTTGCATATAAACTAATCAATTTTCAACATTTTTGAGCATTATTTACATATTTACTGTGTACCATAACTTTGCGAACATTTCAAAAATCCGCAACAAAATTTTGTGTACGGTTTTACTCTTGAATTTTAAATTGCAATAATTTATTTCGGTAATTAAATTAGAGTCCGAATTTAATAGTCACAGTCAAATCTTAGTAGTGTCAGAAACATGAACCCGTTTAAAATTTCAATTTCAAGCTCGTTTCTTTTTTTCTTTTTTTTTGCTCTGAAAGGTAACTTTTCGATTCAAGTAGCTGATTAATATGAGTAAATCAACAAAACGATGGTATTTTTTTGCCTGTGTGTCTGATTTTTTGAATTTTTTGAAGTATTTGCAATTTATTGAAGCCAAATACAAGCTGAATCAACAAAAGACTTCTCAACTCCCATTACATACCATTCATTCGGATCGTTCTGAATTATTTTTTTGCGAATCATTTGCAGTGACGCAATTATTTGAAATGATAATTGCTTATCCGCAGTAAGCGATGAATTGTCGGCACAAATTGATGAATTGCGCGAGAAGCACACGGAGGTTACGGGAACAACAAATTTGGCGGAGAACATTAATATGTCTTGGCCGCCATCGAAAAGTCACTGAGAAAAAGTCAAGAGATGATGAGGGCGATTGAGAAAACATAAGAGTCAGCTTAAAGAGCATCTATAGAAACGATGATTTGCAATTTTTCTATTTTTGTTATATCAACAATCATTCGCATAGGAAGTCGCTTGTCTGTTTGCCGCGAGTCGAACAGTTGAATCATGAAAATTGATGGTTTTGGTGTGATTCATGTTCTTCAAGTTCGCCGTAGATTGACTGTTGATTTTCTTTCGATTTGATCGAAAATAATGCGGCTGCTATTTCACCTTTGATATAATTGGTAATTTGGAGCGTTAAACGTTTTGTAAGTGACCTCAAATGGACGTGTTCCGAGCGTCGTGGATTCGTTATACTTTCAAGTACTTGAACTGCAGACCGATGGTGTTCATTCGTTCATGTTGCTATGCGCTTTTTGGTTTCATGGTCAAACGCTGCTCGAGTTGAAAGCATATTATTTAATCTAATTTACCATTCAATTAATTGGCAATTGGCCATCGATCTAATTCATAGCGTTAATTTCTCAAATGGCTTGTTTTTTAATTTATTTTTTTACAGATATTCAGTTCGAAAGCCGATCTTCAGCTGCACACACAGATCCATATGCGCGAAGCTAAGCCGTACAAATGTACGCAATGTTCCAAGGCATTTGCCAATTCCAGCTATTTATCGCAACACACCCGCATCCATCTTGGGATTAAGCCGTATCGCTGTGAGATTTGTCAGCGAAAATTCACACAATTGTCTCATTTGCAGCAGCACATTCGCACGCATACTGGCGATAAACCGTATAAGTGTCGTCACACTGGATGCCAAAAAGCGTTCTCTCAGCTGTCAAATTTGCAATCGCATTCGCGGTGCCATCAAACTGATAAACCGTTTAAATGCAACTCATGCTATAAGTGTTTCAGCGACGAACCATCTTTACTTGAGCACATTCCAAAGCACAAGGATTCCAAACACTTGAAAACGCACATCTGCCAATACTGTGGCAAATCGTATACACAGGAAACGTATCTAACGAAGCACATGCAAAAGCATGCGGAACGAACAGACAAACGGCCGCCGATTTCAGAGATTCAAACCACCACAACCAACACGACAAGCAGTTCGAACAGTGGCAATCGCAATAACAATGCAAATAATTTGAATTTGAATAATCCGCCGTTGCCGAGCGTTGCCGAAAATTCGTATTGGCCAAAAGTGAGCCCCGATTCGGCTGCCAGTTTAAGCGATGTGATGCAGCAGCAGCAGCAGCAACAACAACAACAGCAACAACAGCAGCAACAGCAACAACAAACCCAAAATCAACTGCAAGCCCAGCAACAAGCTCAAGCGCATGAATATGGCGGCATGGGAAGTCATCAGGCAAATGATTTGCAGGCCCACCATCGTTTGATCGACAGTCATCGCGATGATGTCGGCGAGGATTTAGTTGTGAGTCGTCATTTGGCACATCAACAGCAACCACCTTCATCGTCGGCCACACCGGGACCGTACGACACAAAAACCAGCACCAATTCCGCATTCACACCGATCAATTCGATGACACCGCATCTAAATTCAATCGGACACCATCCGATGGCACAACGACCGTATCTATACGATGCGATCAGTTTTCCAAATAAAAACGTTAACCAAAATACAGCAAACTCGTTTCCCAATCAATTGATCTCATTGCATCAAATTCGCAATTATGCGCATCAACCGAGCGGTTTGATGTCTAGCGAACATTTATTGGGCGTGAGTGTTGGTGCGGGCAAAGACAAAGGATAACTGTATTTTTAAAAATGGAGTCGAATACGGTGCAAGCGATTCCATTGCTCCTAAATACATAAAAAAACACCGCTCATGCATCACATCACGAGCTCCTCGACGCCGAAAGAGAGAGAGAGAGAGAGAGAGAGAGAGAGAGAGAGAGAAAGGAGAATATTAAATATTATTTCTTTTTCCGGCCGACAAAAGGCCGCTTACATTTCGAGATATTAATTTAGTTTTCAATTAGAATCAAACTCTGTCACATAATCACATTTTGATTTAAGATATTAATTTCATTCTTTGTTCTTTGTTGCGGGTTATTTTTTTGTAATGTATTGAATTTGAGTAAATACGTTTCTAATGAATTTCGTCCAATTTTTGGAAACTTAGTTAGAATTTGATGGCAATACGTAGAAAAGCGAAAGAGAAAAACTCACTCAAGCACTTTGATTTAATTTAATCGTTCGATTTGCAGATGAATTGTTTTTAGCAAGATAATGTTTTGTCTTTTTGTGTAAATACGATGATGAGTTCGTTTGTTTCATTCTGTGAATCCAATTGATTCGCACAAATTTATGAGCAGCAGCAGCAAAAATATGGGCTGTCGGTCAAGCTGGCATTTTTCTACGAGAAGCGTTCAAAACGACGACCAGATAAATGCAATTTATCACATCTAAACAAATATCCAAAAATATCTTCTTTTTAATGCAAATGGAAGGCATGATTGAAACGCGATTGAAATTGTAATTGAGAAAGAAAAAATTAACGGTTTTTGGTTTTGGTTTTCGAATATTACCAAGAAAAATAAAGAATATTAAACTATAAACGTAGCAGATAAACTAAAAATAGAGCAAACAACATTTTTGGAGAGAAAAATTTCAAGAAAAAAAGAAATTATTTAGATTTCGTTTCCTTTGAGAACATTAGCATGCAAAAGTATTCCATTTTGATGCAAGAAACATGAATGAATTAAAAAAAAAATGGAAAAACTTCAAATTTTTTGCATCACATCATAAATATTAATGAAAATGACTCAAACTATTTTACAGCGTAGATGCTAAATAAAAATTAACGGACACACACACACACAAATAAGGGGAGAGAGAGAAAGGAAGAAACAGAGAGTGCGAGAGAGAGAAAGAAAGTGTGCGAAAAGAAAAAGAGAAGTGAATAAATACAATTAAAAAGATCTAAAGAGAACGTCAAATTAAAATTGCATTCAAAAAGCGAATCTGAAACAAGTAAGCACATTGCACAGCGTGATAAAGTATTCGAAAACAAATTTCAAAAGCAATTTTTGCATTAAATAAAAGAAGGGAAATAATTTGAAAAGAAGAGAGATGAAGAAAAATAAAAAGAGACAGACTGAGAAAAAGAGATTGAAAGGAAGTGAAAAGGATGGAAAAAGACACGCTCGTTACTTCTAATCGGATTAAATTGGAAAAAGAGGCCCGCACGAGGCGATGGCCTGGTCCATGGATGCAATTTGCATGCAACACTGAATCATCTCAATGAAAATGCACGGGCAAATACGCCACCAGACGTGAGTGCCCAATGCTAAAAATTTACAATTTATAGGCAACAGCGAAATTGAATTTTTCCCTGAAGGATATTTAAATGTTTTAATCAAAAAGTTTGTGTCGCTCTTTTTTCTTCTTTTTCGCATTTCATTTTAAAAACTCAATTCTACTTAATTTCAGTTAATTCGGTGCTTTTTGCGAATCTTCTTTTCTCATCTTCAATTGAGTTTTCAATTGAATTTTTCGAAAATAGAAATGCCCATGCAAATACAGAAAGTTTCATTCATGTTGCATAACAATAATAGCACGACACAAATTTTGCCAACTCCTTGTATAACGATTTACACAGTCATGCAACCAGATAGACAGACAGAGCCGAAATGCACAACAATTTACTACAATAGACAAAGTCCTGTTATGTTTGTTCAGCCTTCTTCATTATTTTGTCCATTGTGTTGATCATTAATAAAACGTTAAATTGACAATAGGCACCCAAATGATACAAAATAGCAAATACATACATATATTAACAATAGTGAAAGCCGAATAAGAAACAGAAAGAAATAGTGAATTTTTTTTTTGTCAAACTCCGTAACTAAGAGCACATCTGTGATACAAACTAAATAAATTTTCAAACAACAAAACAATAGAAAATATCGAAACACAAGCTACAAACTTCAAATCCAAAACTCACAAACCAATAGACCAAATAGATACATCAATAGTTAAAAGGAAAATCATAAAATTTTTGCTATATCAATCGTTCTTGTTGGTAAATTGAGTTAACTTTTTGTTTTCACTCACACACAAACGATATTGTTTTTTATTTTTTGTGTCTTATCTTGAGAGAAAGAAAGAAAAATGATAGAAATAACTACCCACGATGGCAAAATCCAAAAGTCAAAAAACCCTCGAAATTTCAACGATTGCGTCTTTGAGATTAATAAACACTGGAATACACGAATTTTCGCTATGCAATGTTTGGATGAACGCAATTGAATTATTTTGATCCAAAAACAAATCCAATTCGATTGACTCAGTAAATCTGATCTATTTGCAAACAAATAACAAAAAACTAAAGAAGGAAACAATATAAAAACATATTTTATAAACTACTCAATTTAAATGAAGAATTTAATGAAAACAACGCTTTTAATTGATTCGGGGAATAAACAAAATATTGGCAGACATTTTGTCGATTCCAGAACGTAGATTTATATTGTAACTGTAAGAGAGACAGAGTTGAATTTTTAGCACATGCAGAAATTAAACTTAGCGCACAGTTAGAAAATGAGTAACAATTAGAAATTGAACTTAAACACACTCACAGCCAGACAGACGGACACACACAATGGGTTCTCTGCAAACAAACTTGATTTTATCGCTACGAAAAATTTTCGATTTCTGTACGTTGGAAAGCGAAAATTTTGTTTGTCTGGAAGAAATAAACAAATTGTTGGAATTTTTTCGCATTATTTCGATTTTAGACTTTGGATGTAAAAAAAATAAATACGTTTTTGTGAGGATTTAATGGAAATGAACAAAATTAGCCAAATTAAAAATGAAAAATATTTCCTTAACACGGTATGGTGCAAATTTTTAACATAGACAATTTTGAATGATTATTTCGCTAAAAAATAAAATTATGAGAGACCCCAAGTGAAGCAAAGAAACGAGAATCTTTAACTAAATAACAACTATTAGTGCGAGTGTAATTTAAATGTTTGCTGTAAAATTAATGCGATAAAAAACACAAACACACGGCAACAAATTATTATTATCAAAAATATGGAATTTGTGTATTTAATCAATACAATTCAATAAGTATGATTGTAGCATATTGTCATACATTTCGATTTTTCAGACAATTTACAATAACCAAATGGAACCGACATTCTGTTCGATAGAGAACAGAAGCAAAACTATCATATTTAAAAACTGTATTTTAATTAATCATTCTATGAATTACAATTAAATGAGAAAAATAAAATCCGAAGAAAACCAATAAAAGCGACTAATTGTCTATAAATAAAATGAAATTAAAAAAAACACACACACATATTTCTTCAGGCAAAAGAGAGCTAACAGATTTTATGGTATAACCACACATGTTCATTCACATTAATTTAACTAAAACCAATATCAATGTCATAAACATAGTAGGATAAAGCAGTAAATTCCCATAAAATTGGTTACTCGGCCAGATCCGCACCCTTACGGAACATGGTATTCAATTCAAAGCAAACAAAATCAGATTTCAAAAAAAAAAAAAAATATGTGTAATAAAATATAAGAATTTAAGTAATATTAATCGTAATTTAATCATAATAACAATTAAATGAAGAAAAAAAAAAGATCAACCCAAAATCTAAATGCTACATCAGATGAGAGCTAAAAAAAACACTATTTCAGAGATTCAAATGAAAATTATACAAATAAAATGCATAACGATTACTAAGTGTACACATTGAGCGCATTTTCATTTCGTTTATTTTGATTATTATTATCGAAGATATAAAAATACTGGATAACATTTTCCACCAAACGGACGGTAGCTAGTGAGTATCCGCGCCAGCCCTACTGTGCATGCGCTTGTGCTGAACATGAATCCAGCGGGACATACAAATCGTGCATTCATAAAAATGCATCAAGTAAATTTGAATTGTCCATGTCTCCAGGAATCCACAAACTGATTCCGGATGATTCTTATGAATCTTCAGAGATGGCGTTGAAAGTATGCAAAGCCAAAAACGCTCAAGCCAAACATAGAGCTCAATCCTTCGTACAATCCAATGAATGATGATTGAGTTTTCAGTTGAACTTGTAGAAATTTGGATGAGTGACATACAAGGTGCGTTCTAAAATAAACGAGACTTTTGTCATAAAATTTATTTTTTGGTGACGCCATCCCTAACTTCCAGTGAAAGTTTGGTGACATTTGGTTCAGTGGAAGCGAAGTTATTGCGTGTAAAGTGACAGTATGTTTGTGTCATCGGTACAAATTTCTCTGATTTCAACATTCGAAAAACATCATTAAAGAGGCGAGAAAAGACGAGAGCTTCCTTTACAACATTGTAACTGGTGTTAAAACGTGGTGTTTCCAATATTGCGTTCGCAGAGGCCATCCAAAAAGCTTGTACCGACATCCTGAAGGACATTCCGGTCAATGACCTGAAACACTCTTTCGAAAAGCTTTTGGATCGCGCAAAACAGTGTATCGAGGTCGGACGGAGCTATTTTGAATAAATAAACTCGAATTTATCAGAACAAAACTCCTGTTGTTTCTATTTTAGCTCAGTCTCGTTTATTTTGGAACGCTCCTTGTAAGTCATTTAGAAAATGAAACTTAATCAAACTGATTTCTGTTCAAAATAACAAAAATAAAAAACGAACGTAGCATGATGCAGGCGCTGAAAGCCAAAATTCAAGCACACAAAAATGGAATTCCACCACAAATGTTCTTATTCAACGAATCATCAATTCCCAATAATTTGAGGCTCATTCCATTTCAATGGAAAATATATTGCATTTGAGTTCCAATATAGTTCAATGTTGATCTCATTTAAATTGGACATTCAGCAGATTTCTAACATGCATGTGCAGTTGTGCACTGCAATTGAGGCATGATCTGAGCATTCAAGACATATTCTCACGATTTGATCAATTGAATATCGAAGGCCCATTAGCTCAGCTGGTTAGAGCGTCGTGCTAATAACGCGAAGGTCGTGAGTTCGATCCTCCCATGGGCCATTTCTTTTTTATACTCGTCACTTTTTACAAAATGAATCAGATTCTCGGAAAATCGGGAATTATTTAGATTTTATGGATTTTTTAGCTAATTCGGTACCGTTTTTGGCAACATTGAGCGAAATAATCACATTGATAAAAACAATTTCGTTATTTCGTTCTTTTTGGCATAATAAAAGAATCATTCAGTTTCACCTTTGAATATTAAATGAAAAGGTTTTCTTTCTTTTGTCTTGATTCGATGATGATTTTTCAACGAAAAAAATAACAAGTTGATTCCGAATGGAAGAATAGAAAATGTTGATAAAGAGACGGGCAGAAAGGTGAAATTCGTCCTAAAAATTGTATCACGAATTCAATCGACGCATTTTTGGGTAACCAAAAAAACGAAACCTTTTGATCAAGCAATTGCGTGAAGAAATTTGCATAAATAATTCAACATATAAGAAGAGTCTTGTTTGCAATCAATTAATGATACAATTCGATAAAACGTTCAATTACTATCCCATATCACACAGAATTATTGTGATTTCACGTTCTTTAGCTCAACACATGGTCAATTGAAAAATGCCATATTTCAAAGCAATCAGAAATTGCACAGTTCAAAATGTAGCATGTGCTCCAAAAATGGAGACGGTTGTGATTTTTTTCCGTTCAGATTTAAATCTCTTGAGGAAAGCGAATCAATTGTATCCTACAATGCAAGTAAAATAATCAGATGTCTTGAAATCTTTAGTCGAAAAGGGAACAAAAGCAAGTGCATCTCGTCAAATTCCTCAAGAACGCTTCACAATTATTGCACCATTCAAATCAGAACGCGAATATGAAATCGTCGTAAAAACGCGACCAACTTCATGGCAATCTGTTGATTTGTTCAGTTGTCAAGTGTAGAATAACAAAATAAAATTTTGTCGCAACATTAACAACAATCTCCGGCTGTATTAAAATAGCTGATTTTAAAGGATTACAAAAATGGGTGATTTTGTTCAAGTCCACGTATCAAATTCACAAAATGACGTTATCAGTTTTGAGAAAAAGTTCCCCAAAGACATGAAAATCGCTGAGCTCAAGGTAATTTCCATAAAATTATTTAACATTTGCTTAGGCTGCTATGTTTCGAAAAGACTGTGAACTCATCTTCTCCTATTATTGCCATGAGACAGCGGCAAAAATTTCGTTCTGTGTTTAGGCATAAAAATCAAACCAAAACAATCATTAACATTTTTAAGCATGATTTTGAATCACAAATATGTATTTAACTCACAACATATCAATCTATAATCGGGCTGATCTACAATGTTGTTTGTTATAAAGTTGATTTTTGTTTTGAAAATCATGATTTTATCTAGGAGAGAATGGGTTGAAATGCTTGTGACTCATCATTGTCTTTCAACAGTATTTGGCCACACAAATCATGTCGAAATGAAATAATTGATTTTTACTAATTTTTTTTTTTAAGATTAAATTGGAAATCATCACAGGAGGTTGTGCTGGTACAATGCAATTGCAATTATTCAACGGTGACAAATTGATTGCACAGTTGGATAATGATGATGCGGAATTGGCTTCATATCCAATTAGAAATGATATGCGAATACATGTGGTGGATAATTTCCAGAATTTCATTGGCGAAGGACAGGTTGAGAAGTTCGAATTGACCGATAAGCAGTACGATGAACGCCGTAACACGGTGCGCGATTACCTGAAATCCCGTCAATTAGGCAAATATAATGAGGAAGAAATGAAGGCCATCGAAGAGCGTAAAAAACAGGAGCAGCTAGAACAAGAGCAAAAGGCTGAGTCCATTAATATTGGCGATCGATGTAGAGTAACAACTAAAGGTCCACGTCGCTTGGGCACCGTTCACTATAAAGGCCCATTTCATTTGAAACCCGGCATTTTCGTTGGCGTCGAGTTCGACGAACCACTTGGAATTCATGATGGATGGTAATGTTTGAATAACGAAATATGTTGAATGAATTTTGAATGGGTTAATATTGATCCATATCAAGTTCAATTGAATATTTAATCGAATCAATTTCTTGTGCACAGTGTTGATGGCCGAAAATATTTTGAATGTAAACCGAAATATGGAAGCATGGTGCCCGTAATGGCGGTCGAAGTTGGCGATTTTCCACCCGAAAATGATGGATTGGATGATGATGATGATGAAATTTAAATATGCATCAATGCACAGCTCTTAGCCAATTGAAACTTAATGTGATTAATGAATAAAATTGGCGATTTTTCAAGCTGAGATTTTTCAAAGAAATTATTTTTGAAATTTGATTTGCAATTGAATTATACTTAAGATTTGATAATAATTTGTTAGCATTGTTTTTCAATTTGTTTGTGAATTGTGGCGAGATATAATACGAAAACACAAACATTACGTTAAAATAACTCACATTTCTTTTACTTTCTTTAAAAAAACTGATTTTTTAATACAGCTATTGAATAAAATAATTTGTTCACGACCTAAAATTACACATTGTTCTCTTTTTCATTTCGTTTAAATACTACTTAAAAGTTAGCCGATGATATATACATACAAAAATACAATTGCTATTCTCACTCATTTGCTAATAGATGTAAACGACTGGTCTCCTGATTTGTTATGGCAACTACATCTACAACATCATAATATATTTCATTTGTATTTTCACGTGTACATCAGTGTTAAAATCTAGCTAAAGAGCATTTCATCATTTATCACCGGCCAATTTGGCTTGAATCTCAGTGTTGCTTTTGCCCTTCGTTTCGAATAAGTATAAAACACCGTAGGCAGTAGCAGTAACCATGACCGCGCCAAAGAACCAGAAAACCGTCGCATTGCCTAATGCGTTTTTCGCCGGTTCGAAAGATGATGTCACAATGAACACGCAAATCCAATTGAATTCGACCGAAAGCGATGATGCAATATCTTTGATATCGGATGCCAGCACCTCTCCCATCACTGAAAATCAATCGGAATATTAGAATTGAAAACAATAATGCGCAGTGATATGAATATTTACTCATCCATGGAATTGGTCCATAACCCAAACTAAATTGATGAATTGAGAAAGATATCGAGTGAATGATTAGTTACGTGATTTGGTATCTCTTGCATATAATAGTAAATGAATTAACATACCTGAAGGAAACGATAAACAGTATCATACTGAGCAAAGGAATGGCACCAATGTTTCTCACATCTTGTCCGTTGGATTGTAAATAGAAGAAAATACCTAGCACAACCAAGCACAAGCACATCACAACACTACTGAAAATAAGAAGGACTTTGCGTCCGGCTTTTTCCACGAGGATGGCTGCGACGAAAGTCATCGCAACTTGCACAACTCCGATAACGATTGTAGCCAAGCCTGGGTCCATATTTGATCCGGCCGATCCGAAGATACTTTGCGCAAAGAAAATCACAGCATTGATACCCGAAAATTGTTGGAAGAACATCAATATGACGCAAATAAAGAATCCTCGACGGTTGGCTTTGACAGAAAATAAATCGCGAATCGATCCGGAGCCACCAGCTGAATCCAATTCATTCTTGATTGCCTGAATTGATGCGCCCGCATTGCAATGACGCCCGCAGTACCACTTGATTGCTGTAGCTGCGTCAGCCTCACGATTCTATACAATAAAAAACAAATTTTTTAAATTATGGATTTTTGCCCTTGTCCAGACATAATATATATTTTAAAAACATACATTTTTCAGCAGCCAAATTGGACTTTCCGGTAGAAAGAATAGTCCAATCAAGTTGAAAACTGGAAAAACTAAACATGTCCAACTCAATGTGACCCAATTCTTAAGAAAATTCCCAACAACATATACAAACAATATGCCAACGGTTAGGAAAAGTTGGAAACATGTTCCAAGCGTTCCTCGAATCGATGTTTCAGCAAATTCAGAAATGTACACTGGACACACGACGCACGAACCACCAACTGCAATACCTGTTTCAAATGGAATTTTTCAAGTTGTTTCATGATCGCATAAATATGTCTGAGATAGTACGATAGAAATCGTGTTTGTTTACTGAGCATGTTTGACGATTTACTCTATCTTCAGCAGGTAAACTAAGTAAATTTCTCCAAACATCGTCCAAACGCATTCACTTGCAATTTTGTAAATGATCAAAGTTGCTTTTTATGCAAATTTCAATTGAAATGAACATACGTTTTGTTATATTTCGTTGGATATATTTTACCTATGAGCAATCGAGCAATGTATAGTGTAACAGGTCCGTTAGAAAATACGGTCATCAAAAAGCTAATGATGTACGGAACAGCAATCATCATAGCCGCCATTTTTCTTCCAAGTTTGTCAGCCAATATTCCGCATGGAACTGCACCGATCATTGCACCAATTGAGAGAAATGAGGCCACCCATGTCATTTCTTCTTTGCTAATGTGAAATGGTGAAGTCATATTTGGATTTTTGAGCAAATCTTGAGAGGGCGAAGTCCAAGATAGGCCGGTGCCAGCTGCGGCCGCTCCCAAACAAACTAGATGTGGAAAAAATCGACTTACTTAAAATATGGAATTCAGAAAAATATGACGATAAATATTGGCTGTCAATTTAAATTTGCACATTATTTTCGTTTTTTACTAATATCATTTTCTTTGCTAACATCAACTAAAAAATGTGTATACGTGTATCGTTCTTATAAGCAACCGCTACGAATTCTTGATATTATAAATAGTTGAAAAAAATCATCAGGTCAAATTCAATATTACATACCAATAAGTGCGGCCAAATATTGCATGCCTTTTGTTGTCGTGCCTCCTTGTACGGGGTCATACAGCATTGGCCGCGCATCTGGATCATCGCCATGCTCATTAACCGTCTGTAAACATGGAATAATCCCCGAATAATATTTTCAAATTATTTTTCAATGCAAAATGTTGACAAATATAATTCGTATAATTTTTTTCTCTCTTTGTTCTTCGAATTTGAAATATACGAAGAGATAAGGGAAGCGAATTGATTATGGCAGAAAAATGCCGATAGCATCATCGGACCACTGAGTTCATTGAAAAATTGCCGAGAATTCAAACT
Organism: Obolodiplosis robiniae; assembly: GCA_028476595.1. NCBI lineage: Eukaryota > Metazoa > Arthropoda > Insecta > Diptera > Cecidomyiidae > Obolodiplosis > Obolodiplosis robiniae. Next base: position 24,084,966 of record CM052015.1, read on the forward strand.
ATAATGAAAAGAACGTTTAATTCATACTACGTTGTTTGTGCGCTTATTTGCGCTCCTTGTCGCACATATAGAAAACTGAGAGCTGAGCAGCAGCATTACAGCTAAATATTATTGGCAAAGTCATGAGTGTGACTGTGAAAATCAAAACAAATGAAATATGCGCCAGCCTGTCACGAGTTGCAAATACACCGATTTCAACGAGCTCACAAATGATTCTCGTTGAATGTCATTTTTGCTGCTTTTTTTCCCTGATCTATTTTTAATTTTATGTTTTCGTTGTGATACTTTTTTTTTCTTCTGAGCTCTCGTTCAAAGCCGATTCGTCGGTTGCCACAACACAACAATTTGCACATTTGGACCATAACAATTCATGCGTTCGATCATATTTGATCGTCGTATATAATTTGTTTATTAATACCCAGTTGCCTGCCTCTACTTTTATGATTACCTTTTTTGGATGACATTCATGCGCCATGCGCCGAACATTTTGCTCTTCAATAAATGATAATCAATGTGGAATCACAATCGTAAATGGAGGAATCCATAACAAGAATTCAATCGGATTGATTAAACACCTAATCGCAATCATGTACAAGTACTTGTGCTGAGCCTGTAAATGTGAGCGACCATTTCAGGTTTGAGCCAATTTCGTAATTAATTATCATTCTGTCAACACTCTCGGTCACACAGAGAATTACCACTCGAAGAAATTGTCCAATGAGCTGCGTTCTGAATAGAATTACAAGCAATTTCATTGAACTCAAATCTTTTGGCGAGCACTCAAAATATTAAACTGCATTGAAATAATAATTGATTGAACAGTTGATAAATGCTCGCGGAACGTGTTGACTTTGAAATATAAAAGTTTTGTTATATCATCATCGTATTGCGTCAATGAATAATATCACCGCATATTCTTATCTTGTCTCTGCCCGTTGTTCGATCGATTAGAGGAGAAAAAAACTGCATGAATCAGAATCAATATTTGCTATTGATTTAAAATTAAAAAGAAATGAAAAACAAATAGAAAATGGGTGAATTGCATAGCTGAAGCAAACACATTTGTAAATTGTCTAATAATTATTAGATATTTTAATATTTTTTGAGTTTTTTGTTTTCATTAGCAATAAAAAAGTAAAAATTATTATTTTATTAGCTAATAACTTCTAATAATTATTACTTCTAATTAGGACTTTATTAGATTTCTTATTAGATTTTTAATTAGCATTTGAATAAATCCTATTTTCCGATCGTAAATAATTGAAATAGCCTAACTTAAAACAAATTAAGTGATTTCATTAGATTTCTTCTGAAATGTCGTGTTCATTGGATACGTAATGAAGATATGGTTAATGCCAATACACACAATCGAATGTGCTTATTAACAAGGCCAATCTTCGCATGGGATTTCCGGGCGTTTCTCACGGTCTGATCGAAAAGATAACCAAACCAAAAGATAGTTTTCATTATTCTAGAACACATTCGACTAAACATTCGACAACTCGGAAGTATCTATTCCACAGAATCGACCTGATCTGAATCGAATGTATTATTATTAGTCTTGTTAATAAGCACATTCGATTCTGTGTATTGGAATTCACCATACGTTCATAACGTATCCGATGAACACGACATTTCAGAAGAAATATAATAAAATCACTATTTTATTTGTTTTGAGCTAGGCCATTTTCATTATTTTCAATCGAAAATAGATTGTAATAAAATTCTAATAAAAAATCTAATAAGAACTAAAAACTTGTAAATTAATAATCACAAAAATATAATGAGTAATAAAAACTTTTATTAGTTATTATTAATTCGGTACACCTATGGTAGTTGAAGTTGACACATTTGTCTTGATCGGAAAGGCCGTCTTTCACAAAAGACAATTAATGTTGCAATCATTTCGATATTGATCGATAAGTTTGAATTGAAGCATGACAATGAGAATCGCATCTGATGTTTTCTCCTTTTTTTGCACCGAGTAATATCGGTTGAAATAGTATTCAATGACATTCAGAGTGTCGCCGAGAAGTGATCAACTTCATGAATCGCGAGACGACAGTTTTTTGCACATGGAAAACTAATGAAGATCATGAACACAATGCACACAAGATGATTAAAAGTCTGTCGGTACCTGCCACCAGCGAGCCATTGCTCTCGTCATTTTATCCGTATCCATTGCAAATTTTTTTGCGGTTGCGTTCGGAAAACAATATGCAAGAATATTATACTACCGCGAAATGAAAACAGTGAGTCGACTCAATTTGAATGAACAGTGTCGGCGTTACCAGCCGAACAAATTTCACGACAGAGTTACATAAAATTTCTTTATCTCGGCCAATATCTTTTAAATAGTCATCCACGAACTTGTACCACTTGAATTCTCCTTTTTCTATCTTGACTGTTATTTTGTTACCGAAATTGATCAACGGATGCCCTTCATATTTTTTTAACACACAACAAGTCAAATTGACAGAAAGACAATTTCGGAAAAAACGACCCCGTTATCTCCGGTCAGTTCCAAGATGATTTGTGGAAATCGAATTGCTTTCTCTTTGTCTCTCTTTTTGGTACGGTTTCGCTGCTTTGAACCACTGACTATGTAAACGAAGCACTCGAAACGATATTAATTGCACCACCGTCAGAGAAAATCTATTTCCAATTCGCACGAGAAATATACAAAGACCGAAATATATCATCGTGCTCGACAAAAACGATGCAAATTAAAGACAATGCTATTTTTAGTTTGCATTACTATTTTGTTTTAGTTTGAAGACAACGACCGCATCACATTCTGTCTTTGTCACGCGAAAAAATACTTGCCGCTTGATGCAAAAAAACGCATGCATCTTTCAATAAAGAAACTTTATCAATCAAATACAAAAATAGCCAAATATTCAATTGGCATGCATATTCATATCGATTCGTTAACTGTATCACAAACTTGACTCAAATTCAGAATAAATGCATTTTGAATGCTTGTGTGATTTCGTTCATCTCTTACATATTACAATCTGTTTCGTGTGTTTTCTTTAATTTTTCGTTTCGTTTTTTTGCCCGTTTATTTGTTTGTCATTTTCAGCACATTGCTCACGATTCTGTGATCATGTGCGTCAATAACAATTTCGTTCTTCTGAACAGAACGGTTACGTTGGGCAAAAAAAAAGTTTGTTTTAACGTACCTCTCCGAGCGCGCTCGGTGATTGGCGCATGCAAATCTTGTCTCTATCATGCAAGTCACACAGACTTGTACGACGCGCCTTTTTTGCGTTGCGTTATAAAGTTCGGATTCTATTTTTTGTTTTAAAACTTGTGATGTTTTTATCACATTTTCTGTTGATCCACAAGCAGATAAGAGAAAATGCATATGTATGCGTAATTTTAATATGTATGCATCGTGAACAGTCAAATGTTCAAAAATATCACTTATAAAGTTACGTTAAAACTCTGCGGCGGAATCTTGGCGCGGTGCGAGCGGCCAATTCAGGTTTTCTGAACAAATTCAATTTATTCTTCTAATTATCACATTTAATCGATTTTTCTCGATAATTTATTACCTTTTTAGCAATGTCATACGATTGCTTCATGTTTGCTTCACTCGATAGTAGGTGATTTTCGTTCAGCTAGCGACAAATATCACTCAGTTTTTGTACGACGCAAATCGCACGCAATCCAAAAATTATGCAAGAATTTATGTGAAAATTTCAACTTCTTAATTTTGTTCAAACAAACGTGAATAGACAACACATAAGCTACTGTGATGGCTCAAATATACGAATTAAAAGAATGCCACAATTTACAATTTACAATTCGGAGTCTAAAAAATAAAAAAAAAACACAAGAAACTTGATCTTAATTTGGACAAAAGGAAAAAAAAATGCTCCGGTTTAAATTTAATATGGATTGTGCGATTCTGTGGCTCCGTGATGAACGAACAAATGTAGACTAAATAAACTCAAGAACGCTGCATTTGGTTTATCGTGTGAAACATTTAGAGATGTTATGTTTCAACTTCCAAATAAACACATAAAGTGAATAATGAAATAACCGTTATGTACTATCCTTTGTACAGAGAGATAGTTCGCTTGTACTTGTACCTTTGTGCATGTCGCAAGTAAGCCACATGATAGGCAAAGAAGTAGTAAAAATGTGCGTTCAAATTTACCAGTCAGACAAAATAAGAAAAGCAGCAGCAGCTGCTGCAGCCGCTTTCGTCGTCATCGTTAAAATATACGCTGCCGATATTTGAGTGTCTTCCTTTTCTTTTAACGCCCTTTAGATGCCAAAAAAATACGCAACTCTCTCATATTCTATTTCTAGTTTACATCCGATTGATTCTGCGGCTCTTTTACATTATATGAATTGCGAGACAATTTCATCAGCTCAAATGAATATCACATACTGAACACATTAAACGCATACGTTTTTGAACTTGACCTCCAATTTTTGTCACATTTGTGTAAAAATAACGGTACTCTATGTTTTACGCTTCGAACGAAGAACATCCGATATCACAATATGCGAATTCTGCCACTGCGACGACGTTTTGAATTCTAGCAAAACTAACGAATAAATCTTACCCTTGGATGTACGGCTGGTTTGTCTGTTCCAGTCATTGTTTCAATCTTAATTCACTTCAGGAAAATGCACGGGAAAAGAAAATGCGTGAAATGCGTGATATCAGAAGACAAATGACTTTTGCTGACCACCACCACGATCGTTGTTAAACGTACAATAATCTGATCTGAACTGAACGCTTTAGCACTTAAGCTGATGTGATTCGCGACAAAAATTAATATAAGTGCTCGTGTCCGGAGCTCAGCCAAGCGAATACAGAAGTGAGTAGAGAGGAGTGAACCGACCAATATTTTAATTTTATTTTATCAATAAATTGAATGTGAAAAGAAAAATTGTGCCGACAGAAAACAAATAGAAGAAAGGAAAAGTGTGTTCATGTATTTTGCTGCATGTATCAATAACAAACGTATGTGACTGATAAGTGCGGCAGCGTGTGTGCGTGGTCCGGAAGCGAGACGTGTCCCACATATGAAGGAGAGAGAAAGAGAGAAAGATGTAGCTTGATTCGATTTTGTGCGTCAACCTACGAGATATGAAATATTTCGTGAACTAAACAACAGAAGAAACGAGAAAAAAAATAGTAAAACTAAAAATGCTCATCGCAGACACACACTCTCACTTTGTTGAATGTGTATTTTGTCGCGACGGTTTGTTTCTTAACGAAATGATAGCCCAACGACCGTGCCCCTTCACTGCTGAATGGCCAACCAAATTAACTAAAATCTCTTATTCCGGTTTTCTACTCGCCTTGCATCATAATTTAGCAATTTCGTTTAATTTAGATTGATTCAATGAATCCAACGTTTACTCATTGGATGGATTTCTCCTCATTCCCAAATATATCCACTAGTCAAATCATGCATTCTGATTGTTATCACAAGTATCACCGTCTACGGTTATCACTAAAATTGAATTGACACATGTGGCCTTTTGGATTTTTTTGGTCGATTAGTCCAATAGCAAGTGATTAATGTTCACTTAAACATGCATTTATATCAGATTAAGCCGCAAGTGTAATGACACAATCATATTTATGTCGATTTGTTTGTGAATTTTCACATATCACTGGAAAAGAGACGATTTTAATCGCCGCAACAGAAAAACCAGTTCAAATGGCCGAAAGCTATTCAACATTTTGGATGAACTATGAAACAATTATGTTGTAACACCGATCTCCTTCAAATAACCTCTCTCTTTCTTTCTTTTTCTCTTTCTATCCGTGTATGTCTGTCTGTGAGTCACAGGTCCTATTTCTCGGCATTTGGATTTCTCGGCATTGCTTATTTATTTTTATTTAAACAGATGTTTTCACAAATCGAAAATACACGAAAATTTCGATTTCTAGCATTTCTAGAGCGGTTAACGGCTTCGAAAAGAATAAAAAATTCAGCATAAATTTCACGTGGTGATTAGTTTTTTATTTCAGTTAAACACATAAGCTTGAAATTACCGTATGTCTCTATTCTAATAATAGGTAAAATACTATTTTGAATACATTTTTGTGTTAGCTCATTAAAAATGAAAGTAATTTTTGAACTCTGAAAACTCATACATTTTCACTGGTGCTAAATGTAAAAGCGTTTCAAACGCGATACATTTGGCCAATGCACTTCGGTCGGATTTTCGTTCGTTAATCTCACATTCGTAGGTGAACTAGTAACGATAACACGAATTCATCTACTTAACACATTTACGAACGGCTGTGATTGCTGGCAACGGAACGCATCGTCTCGACGACATGAGTTTCTTTTGTTTTGATACTTGTTTGCGAAGCTCAGTCAAATTTTTCTCGGCCGCTCGTTTACGCTGAAAATGACGAGAAACAATTATATAAAAGCATTTCGAATTGTCGAGGAAAATTTAGCTAATACTTCTTCAATAACGTGTTCAAACAATGCCTATTTATTAACAGAATTTACCTCAGATTCGTGTTCCAAATTTTGTCTGGCCTGAAGAAAGTAAATATTTGAGGGAAACATTTAAAAACATTGAAATAAAAATAGGGAAAAACATTCATACTTGGCATATTTTATGTCGTAGCTCAGATATGGTTTTAATCAGACGTTCGGCGCTGATTTGGAGATATCCCTTTTTTTCATAATAAAACAATTGAATGATGAGATTTTTCCTCGTCGAAACATATCTGTTGATGGCATGCTTACCATATTTGAAGATGGTTTGTTGGAACAGTGCAATTTTCCGTGAATATGTCCATGACCGTGTCCCGATAAAATGCCATCTGTATGACAAATCTTTGGTATATGCGGCAGTTCGATTGGCGTAGTGATTTCATGTGGATGAGCATGACTCAAGTGCCAGTTAATGTGTTCAATTTGATGAATCACTTTCGAGTGTTCGTGGCATAAGTTCTGACCAATATGCTCCATTTCGATCAATTCTTTCTTACGATCTTTATTAAATTTCGACTTGCGCGCCGACTCCAACTCTTCCAATTCCTTCAATTCTTTATGCAGTGCGTTGAATTTCGATTTAATCTCATAACGGTCATTCAGATTTGCATTAATATCGTTCAACAGTTTTATTTCTGAATAATCAAAGAAAAATCTGAATTAATGCCGCATACTTTTCTCTTAATTTCAAAATTGCGATTATTTTTTCAAGAAATGCTCAAACAATCTCTGGAATTTGCACTAACTTTGCTGATTTTGATGAACAAAATTCTGGATTTCGTCGAAACTGTTCACTGATACCATTGCGTACTATTCCTTTGAATCACCACGATTGAATGAGTATTTTCATTTTGCCTTCTTACAAAACAAGGTTCCACTTTACTGGAATGACGATGAAATAGCACACGCCATGAAAATAAAGGATACTCAAAATTGTATTGCGACAACTTACAACATCAACAATGAATCAAAAATTGCTTTTGTATAAAATATTACCAAAGAGAATGGCTGCTTTTCTGATTGGATTTGGTAAGATATATTTTCATGCACCCCCTCAAAAATTGCTTTGACAAAGAACATGCAAATCATTCCGTTTCATCGATTTACTCGTTTTACTTCATTTCATTCGCAAACTATATTTAGACCTATCTACTTAAATATTACGAAAAATACGACATTCATGCAATACCATTTATTCGATGTAACAACCAGAGTTTCGTTAGTTTTTGTCTATTCGGCAGGTAAAATTATTTACAGGGAGTCGATAAGTGTTTGCCTCACGTTTTATCAATCAATTTCATTTCTTCTTTTCATGTATGGTTCCAATATGAATGGTATCATCCTGTTTCAGTGAGTAATTCCCTTTTTTTCAACAAAATACGAAAAATGAAATGAACTCATAATGTCAATCAACAGCGTAATAGAAAATAGCTCTACATTGAGTATCGATTCGAGACCATTGCATGTAACTCTTGTATACATTCGATACTTTATGCAAGGAAACTAATATGCCAATTTCGTGCGTCAGTTGAATGTTATTAATGATTTTTATCAAATTCCTGTAGATTCTCGATTTTTTACGAACTAAAAAACATTGTTCGCTATCGTTCTACAAACAAACAGAAAAAAACGGATCATTCCATTTAAGGAATTTATGATGTCAATAGTTAGTCAACTGTCACAAAACATGCGACTTTTCGTTATCATTTGTTCTATTTGAACCGGAAATTGTGTCAAAATCGAACGAAAATCGATAGCAAAAGCAATTCAAAGATATAAAGTCTGGTTTTTTATTTCGCCCTTAATAAAGATTCCCGTAAAGTGTACGTTTCCGTTGAATGGTATGCGAGAAAAAACTCGACAAATCAAAACATTCTTTTTATACAATATTTATTTGAATCGAATTAAGGTTTCATTTGGAAAACATCGGATGAAATAGAGTGAAAATTCATGAAACAATTAAAAAAGGTGGATCAATTTATTTAATTAATCAATAGTCAACTAGTTTTCTTGGTCGATCTAGATTTCGACGACGGTCGGCCGATTTGCTTCTGCGCCGAAAATCTCTCTCCCTCGATGTTGAACGCTTTTTACTTCGTTCGCGACTTCTTCGATGTCTGGGACTGTCGCGGCTATGTCTTCGGTGCGAATATTTCGAACGATTATCACGTTTTGAGTCGTGTGACCTAGAGCGAGATCGATTCGAGCGACTGCGAGAACGATATTTTGACCTCTGTCTTGCATTTTCGTGATTGGTGCGCGATACCGAACTGCGGCTTGTTGATGCTGAATCCGCACTTTTGTCACTGTCACCACCCGGTGATCCATATTTATGGCGCAACTCACGTTGTCTGTAATTGAACAATTTTATTGGTTTATGCTTTGAAATGATCGTGAGAAAATTTGTTGTTTATTTGAAAGAAGATAAAGAGAGATAAATCAATTGCCAAGCTGCTTTTATACTAATTACATAATTCGTCAATTAATTACCTTCGTCGCAATCGAAGTGCCATTTCTCGCATTTCATCATCGCGCTCTTGTTGCTGCTGAATTTGACGCTCATTTTTCTCAATTTCAGCCAACTTGTCGGCTTTATCTGGGAAACATTGGAAAAAACGCACCTAATAAATACCACGAATTCCAAGAAATTTCCCACATTCCCGACACTTACATTGTTTATTCAGTAGAATTTGCATTTTCTTCTTCAATCGATCACGTGGATTCAATGTAGGTTTCGATGCACCATACGACAAATCCTGCAAAATTTCAATTTATGTTATCGAATGCATCAAAACGAACGTGCACAAGACAGATGGAGTCGTTTCTCTAATTACAATTCATAGTATATTCAAATTCATTACGAAAGTATTTGGGGAGAGGTTCTTTTTTTCCGCTTTAACATCAGATTAACGGTATTGAATATTATTCAGTAGTTAACATGCAAGGGATGTGTTTTGGAAAACAGTTTAGTTCAACTACTTGTTACCACATTTAAAGCACAATCTGAATTGGCATCTGTTTTTCTCATAAAACTACGTCAATTAACCGATAAAATTGTGCTCTCAAACAAATAAACATTGACATTGATTTGTGTATCAAATTTGATTGTGTGTGCGACCAATATGTATCATTTTCAGTTCAGTAATTGGCGTTGGGATAAATGCAAGTGAATTATTCTTACTGACTTTGGTATGGATGGTTGCGGCTTTACCAAGATTTATATTTTTATGCATTGACGATGTGCTGTCGGGCCTGAAAATACGATCAAATGTTCGGTTAGTGAGCGATATTTTTTTGCGCATTTTTTACTTACTTTATCTTTTCGGTCAAATCGGTTTCATCATAGCAAAGCTCATCTTCAGATAATGAACTTTGGCTGTCTCGCTTTCGACCGTAATATTTTTTGATTGGAACTTGCACTTCAGGCAATTTTGGCTCTTCTCGAATCAATGGCGGCTCCGACAGAGGTACTTCGGTTGGTGTTGGAATGACGGGTGCAATTGATGTTGGTGGTAATTCATTTGGAATTGTCGTTTTTTCGACCGGTCGAAGTGGTTTTTCTGATTCCTTGGCTATTGAAATTCACAAAATTCATGTTAAAATATGTACTACTGAAATTTTGACTCACAATAACGTACGTTGTAGTTTTGTTTCGATGGTTTTTCTTTCAGAATCGCGTTCAAATGATGTTCTTGGTCGTTGCTTGGATGGTCGTACAATGGATCTGGAAGAACTGCTGCTACTTTTCGAGCTTGATGAACTTGAAGATGAGCTCGACGATAGAGAGCGACGTCGTTTGCTTCGCCTAGTTTTCCGCCAAAAATAAAGTATGACAAATGAAAAAATTCGCAGATAATATGAAAATTTAAACAAACCTTCGTGACGCCGATGAAGAAGTCGATGACGACGATGATGACGACGAATGATATCGACGACGGTAGTGATCTCTCGAACGACTTCTACGACTTGTTCTGCGCCTAATTTGAAAGATAAACAGTTGTTTCAATCGAATTATTACCAGAGCTCAATTTAAAGTCTCACCTTCTTGACGATGATCGAGAGCGATGATATCGAGCTCGTGATGAATTTCTTGCCCTGAAACTTCTATGATATGATGATTTCGAGCGTGACCGTGATCGACTTTTTGTGTGACCACGTCTTTGATATGCCAATGGTTTTCGTGGAGATTTTGGATGTTCATTCAAATTCTTCAAATTAACTAGATTCTGCTTAACTTTATCCGCGTACGAGACCGATACACTAGATAATTTTGCTGCATTGGCAATACGATTCAATGCCAGCTCACTGCCTAACGTTCCTTTCGCATTTTTATTGAAGTTGATTGAAATTTTCGAATGTGAAGTCGAATCATCTTCTCCGCCGAACGATGTGATATATGTGATCTGAAACAAGTGAAATTTAGTGTTTTTTTCTAAAAAAAGGAATGGAATTTTCTTCAAAAGACCTACTTTTCCCGAGTTTTCGGGCGTTGGTGAACGCGAATCGGTGTCATTTTTATCATCATTCATTGGTTTTGATGGTTCCTCTTTTGCGGCATAGCTGGGCGGACTGATGGTGCGTCCGGCAAAGCGTTTTTCTCTTTGCGCCCGTCTTTCTCGTCGACTCTTTCGTCCGCACAGCATTATCTTTTCTTGCTCTTCTTCGCGGGCCATTCGCAACGACTCTGCCTCATCAGCATCTTTCGTAAGAAATGAATAAAAATCATTGCTCAACATTCCATAGTGTCGCCCGCAACTATTTAACTCATGCGCCTGTTGTGTATCTATTTTGTTTATATCAATCGCAACATCAACATCAATATCCGAATCGGAATCTTCCTGTGCTGCTGCTGCTGCTGCATTTCCACCGGCCGCACTTGCAATAATATTTGCCGATTTAAAGCCGCTGCCTTGGTCCGCTGAATAGGAATCGTCTTCGTATGTGTAGCCAATCGCGGCACCACTATTCGTATTATTGCTTTTCTTTTTTACTTTTTCAAGTTCTAATTGTTGAGCATTCACTCCGTACTGCTCTTCTAAATGCAATTGATGCAAATATTTATCCTCGCTAATGCCTAGAAAATCGTTTTGCGCCAAAATCCGGAAGCTTTCGTAATTGCATTGGCGCTCGTCCTGACTCAATTCTTCAGGTTCACTTGATTTCATAGGTGGAATGTAGTCTAAATGCGCACGTACATCGAAACGATCAATCAAATTGTCCGCATGACCTTGCCATGGCATCCTGTTCAAAACAATGACAAAAAATTGAAAAAAATAATTCAAATGTCAGTAAGTAAGTTTTGATGTTGATTCGCTGCTCTCAATCCGAGCTAAATATCACTTGCATGATGGCTGGACTTTCCCCGGCCGCGGCAACAGCAGGATCCAGATGAATTTTGCAGCGTCGTCCATGGATTTGCATGAACTGCGTGGGGTCCGCTTTCTGTGAAGAAAAAAAAAAACACACAAGCAACAGATATTCATTATATTTTATCACAAATGCAGCTAATTTATAGCTTGGATGGATTTTCACATTCGTCGCAACTAGTTCACTCACGATTTTCTCATAAAAATCTTGACGACGTTCAGCTCGCTTGCGATAATCCACGAGCATACCACGTATTTTACGCTCTTGTTTCCTATAAAGAAGTGAAAGGAATGTCCAAAATGTGAAAAAAACAATTTTGCCATTGCTAAACCAATTCCAAAATGTATACCTTGCTTCCGCCCACATTTTTGCTATTGTCCAAAAATAAAACGATGGATAATTGCAAGATAATGACAATTATTTGGATCTTAAATGAAGTAAAATTGGATATTTTTCGTCAACATTATTACTACGATTAGTCTTTTGACAGACTCAAAATGATGTGTGTGTGCGTGTGTGTGTGACTGCAATATAAGTTGATATTTCTCTTCCTCATTTGAAGCATCTGCTGATGCGCGATCTGGTGGTCGGCAGCGCAACTGACACTGACAGTTGAGTCGACCGGAATAAAAGTGAGAATACACCGGCTCTAGATCAGTACTGCGACTAGATAATCAAAAACGCTGAAGTGAACCATGAATATTGTTGAGTGGCAGCAGCGGTTCTTAATTTTCGCTATCAATGTTCATTTTACACTAAAAATAAACATTGATAGCGAAAATTATGGACCGCTGCTGCCACTCAACAATATTCATGGTTCACTTCAGCGTTTTTGATTATCTAGTCGCAGTACTGATCTAGAGCCGGTGTATTCTCAAATCTTAAGCAATTTTTTACATACGACCGGTATTTTGCAAAATGAACCAAACAATTGAAATGTCTATGTTTTTTTTTTATTATTATATCATTATATTACGTCTCCATTCAAAAGGATATTGTTTCAAAACATGTAAAAAACTTAAAGTTTGATGTGAACATAAAACATTTTTTGATGTGAATTGAAGTTGAAGACGAATGTTGAACTACTAGATGTAATTATTCACCAGGTGGTAATGGTTGTTGAGCTTGTTCGAAAGAGCTCTTTGCTGAATCATCTCGCTCTTTCTTTATATTTTCCACAGGAATTATTCCGAAATTGTCTGAAACCTCCTGTTTGAATGAAATGAAATGTAAGTATTCGTTATCCTACGAACTAGAGAAAAATCTGGATTCAATATTCAAAATGCTTCTATTACCGTTATAAATATGTCCTCTGATTTGCCTAGTAAAACATCCATGACCATTTTCGAAACGGGCACATTCTGTTTTTCAATGACTTCGTTGGCGTGTTCAAGCAATGGCTGGCGTAGTTCTGGGCATGTATTTAACGCATCTCTCAGTTGAGCGGGGGGCAATGAGAGCATAACCGAGAAGCTGGCAGGTTTCAATCGTTGGCAGCATTTCAAAAATCCGTCCCAAACAATTTTTTGTTTCCACACTTGTTTGGGAACTAAACGCTGAAGCAGATTGCTCACAAAATTGCTGAGTTTCGGATAGAGTGTGAGTGACTGTAGAATCGTACGCATTAACAATGTTGGCAATGGTGTGATATCGACGAGTTGTTGCAACACAATAGCCAATACATCTTGTGTGTACCGTTCTTTTTCGGCTAAGCACATTGAAGTGGCTTTCACCACAAATTTCAATTCAATTTTTGCCGGATCTAAGGTATGAAGTGCAACAAGAAGTTCGCTTGGCATCAATGGAAGATTTTTAATATGTTCAAATTCAGCACCAATTGCCAAAAGTCGATTAAATACTTCTTTGACCACGATCGGATTCAAGCGCAACACTTTCGGAAGCATGGACAGAATTTCTTGCTTCGAGAGTCCAGTGATGATGGGAATCAGAAGGCGAACATCAGACACTTTGTTGTGATAGAGATCGCGTACACGTCGAACCAAATCTGGATTGAGTGTTGTTCGCTCAGTTAAAATGTAAATGATTCGTGTTATTAGCGTTTCGGTGCCCTTAATGCCATCCTCAATCATTTTAAGTATTTGAGCATTTTCCGCGCCCATTTTTTTAATGGCCACGTCAATCGATCGCAATATCGTTCGTTTCATATCTGGACTTGTTTTCACATAAACTTCGCAGAGATTCTTCAGCAGGTTATCATTATGTTGCAACAAAAGTAAAAATAGTGACAGACAAATTTTTGAGAGTGATTCTGTCCACACAACAGCTGCATCTGTTCTGCCATAGTCACTGCTAAACACTTCATTCGGCGGTGTCTCTCTCTCTAAATAATTCAACCAACGCAGTGCGAACTCTGTGATTTCATCGCGACACAATTTATGCTGAGCAAATATATTGACCAAATTTTGTTGAGCTTTTTCGCGTAGATCATAATTCTCGTGCACAGAAAATCGAAACAGAATATTCAAAAATCGCAGACGCTTTGGTGGTCGAGACACAGCTAAATCGCGCACAATTTCCATCGCACATCTCGACAAACTCGCTATTTCGCAGCTATTGATGAGCGTTGTGAATGCATCATCCGAAATAATCGGAGCGCCAAGATAAATGCGTCGCAAGAACTTTTCCTGATCAAATTTTTCATCATCAATCGATAAAACATTGGCAATCAAGTCACTCAACAGTTTACTGTACGCATAGTCTGGTTTATGTTCACTTTTAATGTACGAATGTCGGGTGAAACCTTGGAACAAACTAAACTCTTCGAACAGCCACATTTCAGCCAAATCAAATCGATTTACAAAATCCTCTTTTATGTATTTCATAATCGTTTCTTGTACTTCGGTGGTGAATGTTGCTGCTAAAATGGTGAGAATGCGTTTTCGCTGATTCGTTACACCGCCGACTGCGCAGCGCTTCTCTGCATTCAATATACGACCAACTGATTGCACCAAAAGTGTCTCCTTTTTGGCTCGTGGCAATGGTTTCGTGATCTCTTCTAGTTTCAATGCTTTTGCCTTCTGCTTCAATCTTGGTATTATTGCTTGCTCAGTTTTCGCTCTTTCAATAGTCTCACGCAGTTTTTTTGTGGCTTCTTCTTTGCGTTGTTCAGCCAAAGCGGAGCCCTCCTCAAAATCATCATCAACGATCGGCATTGATTCGCTACTTTTTATCGGTTCCTTTCGAATGCCCATCAAAATTCGACGCTCTTCTTCAGGACTGCTCTTGATGCGCATCGGTGGATCTTTCGAGATTTCAGCTGCGCCTGGACCCAATCGTTCTGCTGTCATCAATTCCGCTAATTGCTTGGCTATTTTCTGTGTTCGTTGTTGCAACGTCAAACTTGGGTCAGCCACATAGTTGCGCAGAAAATGAGCGGGCATTTCATCAGGCAAATTTTGCATCGATTCAATCACCAACTCAGTAACAGTTTCTTTTGTTTTCAAATGGTCCATGAGAAAAGCTTCATTAATTTTGTTGGATCGTCGCTTTTGCTCTTCAACTTCAAATTGGTCGATTTCCATTTCTCGCCGCACTGGCTTTTCAAATTTTTCCACTTTGATTCGCTTAGCTGCACTTTCGGCTGCATTTTCCGTAGCTCGCTTGGCCCGACGTGTCTGCTCCTTCTTGTCCATTTTCGGAATAGCCTTCGATATTTCCGAATTTGATGCACCCAAATCCACCAAAATATGCGATATTATCGATTGCATTTCAAAAGCCGATGGTTGCTTGAGAATATTCAGTAGCTGCATTTTTAAGTGCTTTCGAACTGACACCATTTGCGAGTCAGTTAGAGTGGGTGGCAGATTTGAATGAAGGTTCTTCAGTGCTTGAATGACGGCAGACAAAAATGTTGGCCGCATTTTTGCTACCGTGCACAATGTTCCAGTGCAAGCAATCAAGTTAACTGATGAAATATGAGGTGCGGCATGAAATTTCAACAGAGCTTCAAATATGCTGACCGCTTCGTCCTCAAGTTTGCGCCTTCGAACGATTTTCAATGTCAGTGGGATGTTGTCGAGTGAAAAATCATTGTCACGTTTCATGCTGTCCTCGTCAGCATACGTCTGCAGAATAACAACGCCTTCAAGAAACTTTATCGCATTGGTTCGCACACCATCATTGAGGTGATCAATCATATCGACAATTTCTGCTTTCATAATGCATATTGTGTTCCACGCTTGCTCTGTTTCCTCTGATATATCGCCTAATGTGCAGATCCATTGTAGGAAATTCTTGTACACCGCTGCCAATCCTTGTATGACTCGCTTTATCACCTGTGGCGATTGATCGCGTAACAAACCGGCCAAAACACTTATTGTACGCGGCACGAAACTTATATGCGTTTTTCTGCAAAAGATGTGTTTTATTTTTCATTATTTTGATATTCTCAAGCAATTTGTGGATGTTTCAGTGAAGTGTATTATTGAAACTTACGATATCTCTTCGACAAATCCAACAACACAGCGACGAACTTCTTGTACTGGATCGTGGCTGTATGCAAGAATATTCTCTAAAAATTCTTCAAGCAACTCTTCATCCGAATGCACAATTAATTCTTGGATTTTCTTGATTGCCTCGCATCTTTCAGCTGGCTTTTTTCCACCCTCACTGCATTCATTCAGCCAATCGATAATCTACGAATAATAAAATTCACTGAATTAGCCAGTTTCCTTCAACATGCAATAAAACTGTCAATGTTGTACCTTTGTTCGAGCGCTAGCAATTTTTTCATTGATAAACAATGATGCTGTCTCTTGTGATGTTGGTTTTGACGCAAATAAACTGGTCATCCCTGTTTCACGCACGCACTTGTGCTGTTCGAACACAAAATCACTTGGAAAAACCACCAAATTACTTTGTAAATTTCGTATTTTGTAGATTCTTTGGTCACTCAGCGCCCCTGGTTGACAATCAAACTATTTTCTATTGCCTCTTGGCTCCAAAATGCAATCATCTGTCAAATTTCAGCGAATATGTATTGAAACAGTGATGAGATTTTCTTGCTTCGCCTATTGGTACAACTGCGTGCCCATACTGACAGATAGATCCATGTGAAAGAAACTACAAGCTTTCAGCTAACTGACATTTACTCAAAATTGCTCAACGCCAGTTTTGAATGCCGAACGTTAAATGCAACTAATTTAAAAAGTTTATTTGAATTTTCCGTTATATGTATTTTTTTAAGCCATTTCCCAAAGAGTTTTCTTCGGATTAACGATTTTTTTTTTTTTTCAATTATCTCATTGATTCGATTGTGATGTTGAGTGGATTTTGAGCCGGAGATATTTTCGATACAAAATCACGTGAAGTCGAAAACATCCCTATTGAAAAAAAAACCTGAACGCCAAATATTTTACTGATGAAAATGATTAGAATGTCCAGGGAGAATTAAGTATTTGATATTTTCAAATAAAATATGTCTGGCAATGCTTATTATTTATATTAAAACATGCTTGTTGTTCATATTGTGACAAGATACTTATTTACGTGCTTCATCCTTATTAATAGCTGCAAGGTATTAAGCGTCGAAACGAAAATAGTAAAAGTTCGATCTAAATGAGCATCTATTAAAAGAATGTTCTTAATAAATTGAATCGGATTGTCCGATTGTGCGATGGCAAATATGAGAGAGAGAGAGAAAGCAATAATTGAGGCGCAGAAACCATACAACCGTAGCATATGATGTAAAAAAAAGGTTCGAGAAACAAGTAATTACGATAAGTACTACGCAGAAATAGAATAACAGTGAGTGTAAAGCGAACGGGGAATATATAACGACGATGATGACGATGACGATGACGATGACTACAATGGGGCAAATTATTATGAAGAAAATGAAAATTCATGCCAATGAAGATTGAAAATGAGAAAGTATCGAAATTGTATAAAATGTATAACAACACGTAGATGATTAGTGTATTTCGATGCGAATCGACGATGTGAGCAATAAAACGGAAAATGATCTGCGGGGAAGGGAATAAGCGAAAGAAATAGAAATGCTCAAAGAAAAGAGCGCGCAGTCGAGTGAGAGTGCGTGAGTGTTGGTGTTATGAAAGAACGAAACAAAAACTAGATGATAAATGTTTTGATCGTGACTTCATACCCGTTGAACGCTCAGATACGCATAAGATTTATTTCAAGGTCTGCTTCGATTGCCCGCGCTCCGGTCGTTGCATGCTCTCACTGTTCGAGTGATGTCGAAATACGTTCTTTGCCCTCTTTGTGTGTATTATTGTTCAAAATGCTGATGTGTTTAGAGAGCACAGCGCACGAATCTGACCGTTTTACGCTAAGCATATGTATTCATTTGGGAATATGCTCATGTGGAGGATTACGTGTATTTATCGTTTGCTGCTGCCGTTTAGATTTTTGCTCATATAAATCTAAGTTGTTTGTGTGTGTAGTTTTGCCTTCGTATGAGTTGCTCGTTCATATTTCTTTTGCTTTCTTTTGGATTTCGATGAATTGAAGACAATCGTCGCGCTGCTTCGATTTTGCCGTACAACAACAGTTAAAAAGCGTGTATTACACATCGCATCATTCAACTCGACGACGACAACGGCAAATACGAATAATGAGCGAAAACAAAATCCGACCTAACCAATAGCATAGCGTTTACCGAGAAACAACAGGAAAAACGGAGAATCAACAAATTTTAAAGAAAACGTGAATAATAAACACTTACGATGGGATTCGTACGTGGATGCCTTATTGTATATTTTTTCACCATTGATATCGGTTGCTGCGAGACAACAACAACAAAAAATATGTACGCCACTTTAACCGCCTTCATCTGCATAAGCGATCGCGTCCTTTATTATTGTCTCTGCCAATTGAAATGCACTGACGAAAGCTTGAAAGGAAAAAACTAGCACATGACTCAACCAATCCGTAAGCAATAAGTGAAATAGAAAAAAAAATCAAGAATCAAAACAAAAAGACAAAAAGTGTTTTAAGGCACTTGCGAAGAATGAATGACACATGCGAAGAATGGCGAACAAAAATAGCATGCAGTCAAAAGCAGAAAAAAAACACAGCAGAAAATATTGGCATACTTGTCGTTTTTTTAATTGATCGGTTCGCGTTAAGAAGGGAACAATTTTGAAATGAGCCAACAACTAGACATCACGATATACATATTCGGCTGTTTGTTGCGATGTGTTTCGAAATGAAAATAAAACAGTGTACGATTGAAATAGAAAAAAAGCGAGACTCAATTTGCAACAAACATGAATAGAGCACACACGAACGCTTGCGTTGTTGTGAGGGACTTTAAGCCAGTAATCAAGAATGAAGCGATTGAACGGCAACAGCAGCAGCATCAACAGAAAAAAGAAGAACAGAGAAACGACACGAATAAAACGAACGACGACGATTTAAGCATATATTTAAAAAGCCTCAATCCGAAAAAGTAACGAGAGCAACAGCAACGTGATCGCCGAAACATAAGCGACTGATGGTTTTAGATTTAATGACAGCAATGACGATGACGATGACGATGACTATGACGATTGAATATACTAAATGGGCATGCATTTGTAGAGAGAACATAAAAAAACAGGCACACAGAAAGAAAATATTTCGTCGTTTTGTGTGTGTGTGATATTGTCGTGTGCTTATTATTATTCTTTGCAACACTCAACACACAGTGCACGTAGTTTCATCGTCTCTCTGTCTATATTTCAATACACACAAAAAAGTGTTTTTAGGTTCGTTTACTTCGCCACGTATTACTTTATAATGAAACTAGTGTCTTTGCCGGTCGACCGGTTTGACTACCCGTTTCATGTGCGCAAACTAAAATTTCATTTTGCAAATGGGAGTGTGTGTGTTATTACTGTTGGTTGAAAATTATTATTTTGGTCTCGACATTCAATAATATGGAGCTGGTCAAAACGTTGCAATGATTGTGCTCATCATCGTTGGATTCTCTCTACACGGTTCCTTTTTAATAATTTTTTTTCTTCTATCTTTCTATTGCTGCTGCTGGTGTTGCTATATTTTGTCAACAGTTTCTATTTCGCTCGCAAGTCTTCAAGTGTTTGCACGACGATGGATCATATTTTAGTGTAGCTGTTTACAAAATCTATGCACGCATTGACTGCCACCACGCATATGTGCACTGAATTCGATAATGAAGGTGAGCGAGACAAACAACAAACTAAACGACTGAAAAGTGATCGCACGTAGAACCGAAGGAAAAAGAGACTGCGGCAAGTAAAAGAGAGAGGGAAAGAAAACGAATAGTTAAAAGAAAAAAACTGCATGGAGCACACGTAAACGAATGGCGTGCACGTACAAAACGTATAAAAGTACATGTGCAATGGTGGGCAATATACAAACCATCGACCAAATGAAAATAAATATTTGAAAGCAAGAAAAAAGAAAGAACAACATATACAAGCACACGTAGCCGAGAAAACAGAAGAATAAAACGGAAAATCGCATGTATTTTGTTAATGAAAACGGTAGTCTCGCATTTTTGCCCGATACTCATTTACTGCGGACACGACTGGCATATTCGATGTGCCGATGAATTGTATGTACGTTTGTTTGATTTTTCGTGACCAGAAAATGATAGAAAAAAAGCAGCAGCACAGAAATGACTGCCACATAAACAAGAACCTCCACTTGAAAAAAACACACACCTAAAAAAAGAATAAAATAAAAATTGTTCGTTTTCCAGAAATTGACAAACAATGGGCCAGCTCCATTCTACATTCTGTGCACGCAAATGGAATGAACAACATAGCGGCGGCCTCAAGACATTTTTCAAACCAACGGTTTGCGTTGCATCAATTTAAACGCGATCAAAATGAATAAAACCATCGAAATTCAGCGCATACTTGCATTTCGATGAACCAAAACAATTGGCGAGGAAGAAAAAATCGTTATTAGGTAAAAGAGACTGAATTGGCGATTCTGCCTTCTCTAGGCACTTTTCAATCATATACAAGAACATTTATTTAGCTTTACGATTCTCTCCTGATTTTTTCGTTCTTCAAATACGTGCACGCAGCACTCATTTGTATCGAAGAAGTTATTCACGTCTAGTTGTTCGCACACGAACAGCAATTCAATCGAACCATAAATAAATATAGACCAAAATAAAACCATGCGAAACATACTAACCATTAAAAGAAACGATCATGAGAGGCGAGAGAGACGTGAGAAAGACAGAAAAAATACGTCGTTTCGTTGGGTAGCACGCATGAATAAAGCCACACGAAAGAAAACTGCATTTCATTTCACACAAATACACGCATTCGCATCGAATGTGTTGGATGAATTCTTGCTTCTTTTTCATGCGGATCAACACGAAAAACAAGCAAAAACAACAACAACAACAACAAAACACATGTTTCGACTTGGCAACGATGCTCACAAGAATGTTATGATGATGTGCATTCGTATACATTCTCAAACATTTTATCGAATTTTTGAGTGTATATTTATGTTGTTGGTTTTAGCACTTTAAATGTACTGTACGTGTGTTTCTGGGATCGGCAGCTATGTGTGTGTGCGTGTCGTTTAATCCGACATCAATGTGGAAAGAGGAAAACACGTAACAAAACGGTTTTTTCTCGTTGTTGTTCCAATGAGCACACGCTCTCTGACTCGTCAGATCGTTCGCGTGTATGTTGGCTAACATATTGTCGTGTTGATTCAGTTTTCATCGATGAATACAGAAAAAAAACATGTGTCTTTCCGCCTCAACACATACTGAGCGACACTGCTGGATTCGTGTGAAAGCATATATATGCACATGCACACACAGACACAAGATCCAATCTACTTGTCTTGTATACACTCAACGTAGCTGTAGACTTATGCTTCGCACTGAAATGCATCCCATTCAACTCTTTTTAAATACCCGCTCCAAGTGGCACAACATTCGAATTCGAATGTATACGGAATGGTTTGCTATCCATACAAATTGAGAGCACATAATGTTCTCTGTGCTGTCGACTTTTTGCTCGAAATTATGCTTGCCAGATACAGTAAACACGTTTCTGTCGGTTTCACCATCCCTTTTTTTGCAATGTTATTCAATTAATTTCGATGACCCAAGTAATTTGCTGGGAAATAAAATGATTAAATACCACCATTCGGAATGAAGAATGTCAAGTTTGGAAGGTAAACTTTTACAACCGCAAAATGCATTTGAAGTTTATTAGATTTCATTTTCAGCGAACAACACACAAAAACTGAGCATTTAGAATGTAGTAGATTTTCGTGTTCAATATTCAAAATGTCAATGATTTTCTTAAAATGTATTTGGCATTGGCCGAACAACGAGAGAAAAAAGTGCGCTAACATTGCACTGTATTCTCTGAAAACCGGTTTCAGCGCTGGCAAATATTTCCTTTGTTTGTGTTTGGTGGCAAATTGCAATCTCATAATGCGTTTTGGTGCGCTTCATGTCAATTTGCTATCGTTTCAATCGAGACTCATACAAACAATGCGTGGCAGCAGACAGCAACAGTGTCTTTTGTTTGAATCAACGCAGAAAATATATCTATTTGCTTATGATAATTTGCGGCGACAGCAGCAGCTGCTGGATGATGAAATGCAATCGAGTTCATCTTGTCTATTCTAACACACTTATTTGGACGTTATTTCACGTTGATTGCTGGTGCTGGTGCCGTACTCCTGCAGTGAATTAATAGCCTATATTTTTTTTATCTCTCGCTATCTTACAATGTGAAGATTCATAATTGTGTACGACTGTGGCGTGTGTAATAAGTAAGCGCTGTCCCATCTGTATGTTTGTGTGCGATTTTATTATTCAAAAGCATACATTCCAATATCATTTGTTAGCTATTTCGCGCTGTACCATCTATGAGTGTAAATCTTTTTTTCTATTCGTAGTTTCTTATGCAAAAAAATGGCGAATCGATCCAATCAAACGAACGAGAGAGAAAAAGATGAAGAAAAAATTTTGACACACTCATTTGTTTCTTTCAACATTTGTTTTGGATGCGTTCGTGTGCGAAGCGCATTCATTTTTCACTCGCTAATATATTTGTTTCCTTGCTTCGATGAGTTCATACATGATTCAATGTGAAATACGCTATTATTTGATTTTCTCGTCAATTTTATTCAAAAAATAAATGCCATTCCATGCTAGTCCAGTAACTTTTTCGTTATATTTTCAAATGACAACGATATAACCTCAAATTGAACACAGCGCCTTCAAATTTTCAACAATTTCATGAACTATTTTTTGAGTTTTGGTCAATCATTTATTTTTTTAAAAATAAATTCTCATTATTTGTAAATAAAATAACAAAATGTATAAATTCGATCTTAATTGAAAAAAAATGTTGTTCAAATCTTTCTTTTATTAAATATTTTCAGAGATATGTTAATAAAATGTGATTTTCTTCGATGAAAATATGACAAATAATTTTTATTTGCTGTTTTCCACGATAGTTGGCGTATATATGTCCAATAATCTGACCATATGTATGTATTTGCAAAGCTATGATTTTCAATTGACTTATTCTTAACACAAGAATCTATAGAGTAAATAATAGATTGCGAACACGTCAACGATCCACTCCTTAACCCAGTTTGTATCCGTTCAAATGGCATATATATTGAGCTTATCGCTTACAAAATCGCCAAAAAAATTCCACGAAAGCGGTGGACATGAGCGAACAATGCCTCTCATTTTAATCAGTTTCACATTCCCAAACACACAGTCACAAAACATATGCGATAAGCCATACACACAATGAATGATAAATAAAAGTTCCTGGTGTAGACAGCAAATGTACTAGAACCAGGCGAAATCAAAAATAAGTGCGACAAATATACAAAACAATGCCTTATTTTATAATAACCGGCCGCTGGGACTGTGTTGCTGATTACGTGAATGTGCAATGCTTTCTGATAACCAACTTTTTTCCAAAGAATAAATTATATTGTATTTGCTCGAAGCAAAAAGAAGTGAAGTGACTGCAAAAAAGGGCGCTGATTGTTTGAATAATATTGACACTACTCATGCGGCTTACTCACTTCCCCGGCGAAAGCCTGTTATCACTTCAACGGGAATAAACAAAATGTTCAAAACTCTATTAATATCGCCATATGGCATTATTTTTTCTCAGTTCTGGTACGAAGTCGAATCATATGAGTAATTTCAAAGTGAGTAATTGCATGTGCGATAAATGGAAGCACCAACAATTCCGCCAAATTCGAAGCGAAAAAAGTGTGTTATCATTACTTTGAACCGGAGGAGTAAAAGCAAATCATCTGATTCGTTTAATAGGAAGCTGATAAGCGAACTGATAATTCAAATACGATTCAGATAAGAACGACTCTTTTCTTATAAGACAAACAAATCATTATCACATCTTTCAACCGGTAGATAGAAATTCAATGCGCTTTTCAAATTGTTTTGATTTCGTTAATATTCATCGTTTTTCCGTATCAATTTTCGTTTGCGAATGGATTGATTAAAAAAAAATCGAAATCTTGTTTATCCATTCCACATTTTCGATTGAAAAAAAGATCGTGATTCCCAGAAATAGACATGTTTACATTCGATGTATCTGTGTATTCCTCCAAATAAAGTTTACCGGATGATCGGCACAATAAAATTATCTTATCGCATTGTTTTCATTAAAAGCATTTAGTTCGACAAACACAAGCATTTATATATATGCATTGAAAAAGGCGGCCAGTTCAACGGCGTTTCTGGATGTTTTCATTTGATGTGAATTGTGTTATCAGTGTCGAACCACTGACTTTTTATTTCGCCGCATTTTGCAGCTTTATCGCACAAGCAAACATTGACTAAAACAGGCGGTGCCACGACAAATAAAGTGACACAGACCACAAATTGGAGTGATAATTTTAAAATGATAATTCAGTCAATATCAAGAATGATAACGTTTGAAATCGGAACGCTGGCATCGGTTGCTGGAGTTGAACTGTCGCATAAGCGAGATTTTTCAAAAGTCGCGCGTGTAGTTAAGAATTATAAAATAAACATTCGATGCATTACGTAACAAACCATTCAACATTCAACTCGTACTTTGTATTCATATGGATTGCGGTGCGCGCATCAATATCGCTCACTCCAAGTGCGTTCCCAAATTATTGGATTACTGATTAAAATGTAGCATTTATGTCATCCATAACGTTTTTAATGTTATCGCATGTAGACGCTCTTTTTGCGTCGTGCGCTTGTATCGGGTTTCTGGTGGAACAACAATTGTTTGAAGCTATCGCAATGATAAGCTACATTTCCAATCAGCTCCCAGAATTGCTGCTGCTGCTGCTGCTGCATCTACACGCATCGAACAGACAATTACATTCTCAAATGTATTTCTCTCAAGAAATAAGTTGTGACGAAACGATGATAACAAGAAGAATTTGCGAACTAATCGATTGCTATTTCCAGCACCAGACACGTTTCAATTGATATAAGTTGAAATAGAGGGAAAACAACACAGTCAATTCGAAGCCATCGAGTTTTGGCATTTCCTTTGTATCATTTGTGTGTTTATCGAATGTTTGGAATCGCTAAAACCCAGACCCTGGCCAACTTCATGTATTTTTCAGTCTAGCGCGCGTTCTCATTTTGTGCAATAGCTGGAAGAATGGCTCTTACTATGTACATTTTTCCATATCTCAGGCGAACGTGCGCTCTTTCTTTCTCTCACACTCGCCCGTCATAGAGATTGAGCACAAGAGTTAATTTATTGATTTTCTCTTCTTGATTTCTTTTTCGGCTGGTGTAGCCTCTCATAATGTATGTGGTGTGTGTGTGTGTGGGTGTCTGCTTGCATTTGATTATTTGTATTTGCACGGCCTCCAAGCCGCGGCTCACTGACATCTCGTCTACCAATCCGTTCATATCCGTATCCGTACGGATATGCGTCTCTTCTATTACTTATCCGTATCCGCCATGATCGCAATTTTATCCTTGATTCATCGCTTTCGTATTCTATTTCTTGGAGTGGATTTTCAAAATATACACAGCAAGTGATTTTCTAGCAAATATTAAATGAGATTTGTGGAGAAGAACAAAAAAATAAAAAATATGGAACATTGCAGTTTTCGCGTCTTTCTATTCAATTCAAAAGTGGAAACTTACGGTGTGGAGAGGGTGAGACTATTAAAAATAATGAACAAACAATTATTCATTTGACACGATTTCAAAAAAAAATCTTCAATTCTAACACATCACTCAATAAGTCTTCGATCTGACACATAGATGGCGCCACTAGTACCGAATTGCCCACATCAGCTGACAGCTAAAACCTTAAGATGACGTTTGTCAAAATTTGAGCCAAATCGACCGATTAGTTTGCGAGTTACAGTCATTTGGGTGAAGCTACTTTTGTCATTTAAAAAAAAATGGATTCAAAGCAATTTCGTGTGTTGATTTATCATTGCTATTTGATGGGAAAAAATACCGCCACAGCCAAAACTTGGCTTGATAAGTGTTACCCGGACTCTGCACCGTCGAAAGGAAGCGTGGTATATTGGTTTAATGAATTCAAATGCGGTCGTACAAGCACCGATGACGCTGCACGCTCTGGACGCCCAAATGAGGCTGTCATCGACGAAAACATCAAAAAAGTCCACAAAATCGTGTTTTTCAATCGCAAAGTGAAAATGCAGGAGATAGCTGACACTTTAAAGTTGTCGGTTGGAAGTGTTTGCACCATTTTGCATGAGCATTTGGGCTTCAAGAAGCTTCATTCGAAGTGGGTACCGCGATTGCTCTCACCGGACCAAAAACAACATCGTATCGATGATTCAAAGTCGTGGAAAACGATGGAAAAAATACACGATTTACACTTCGAATTGCTTCCGCACCCACCATATTCGCCAGATCTGGCCCCCAGCGACTACTGGCTCTTTTCAGATCTCAAAAAGATGCTCCAGGGCAATAGATTTCGCTCTGATGAGGAGGTGATCGCCGAAACTGAGGCCTATTTTGAGGGACTTCCGAAATCGTTCTATAAAAGAGGCATCGAAAAGTTGGAGGATCGTTGGAATCAATGTATAACCCTCGAAGGAAACTATGTTGATGAATAAAGTGGAATTTTGCCAAAAAAATGTTTTTTTGTATGTCAGATCAAAGACTTATTGAGTGATGTGTTATCATATTTATATTAAAGAGTGATTCAGCATTCTTTCGTGTGACACGGACATGGAGGCACTCTCCACAACGTAAGTTTCCATTTTGAAATGAATAGAAAAACGCGAAAAATGCAATGTTCCTTATTTTTATTCTTTTCATCAAATCTCATTTAATATTTGGTAGAATTATTCAACACTAGCTGTGTATATTTTTGAAATTCCCGCCAAGAGGAGCTGTATGAGCATATTAATAAATATTCGTAGCCAAATTTTGACGGATACGAAAGCGATCAATCACGGATAAAATTATGATAATGGCGGATATGGATAAGTCTTTTATCCGTATACGTTATAGAAGATACGGATATGAACAATTTGGTCGACGTGATGTCAGTGAGCCCAAGCCGCGGCTTCTCATTCATACAGGATTTTCCACTTTCGCATACAGACTGCTTATGATGCATGCACACAGCGACAACTGCTCCGTGGCGGTTTGACAAATGTGTGCAAGTCACACATAAGGTGATTGAAAAGGGTTCAACACACAATGAGTCGGAAAAGTCAAGCACGCGATTATTGTAGGCTGTATAGCTTAGACACTGCATTTAGTTTGACACGAATTTTATATCAACTGTCGAACAAATGTTCCGAAATGCCTTACTTAGGATGACGCTTAATTTCCAATCTTTCGTTCGAGTTCAAGATCAATTACAAACTCTGCATTTTCAACTGAAATGTTGTCAGAAAGATGCACAATAAGTACTCAAATCAAAAAGTTTTTTTTGTGTGAATCGGCGCAATATAGAATATAGTTACAAGGGACTCAATAGTATAAATGAAATGTAAAATAACTGGAAATATTGGCAAAAAGAATGATCAGCGACTTCGAAAAGGGAAAAGAATCCACGCAACGTTGTCATAGTAACCGCCATCAGGATTTTCTATTTATATGAAACTAAAAACATGCAATATTAATGGTTCTATATATTCTCATAGATTCAAGAGCATTCCTTAATATATAGCGTTGGCCATTTCATCGTATGACGGCATCCGGATAATTCCCTCAAAATGGTTTAAGAGAGAGCCAACCTTGCTTTTTGGCTTCACCTGATAGCCAGTTGCACTATCTCAAGCAGACACAAAAACTCATTGAAAAGTCTAGCATAATTCGTTCTTTTCTCTCTTGGTTGTGGCTTTGCATATTTCATATGTAGCAACAGAATACAAATAAAATATGTGAATTTTATATTTTCAGTTAACTTCCATTCAGACCCAAAACGGTGTAATCAGAATGACCGCAGCCGAGGAAAATGCGAGAAACACGGCATACACTGAAGTAATATTGAGTTTAGAGTCAGTTTAAAATGGATTTATTGCATGTGCAAAGCGATAAAATATATCTCACAGAACGGACACGAAACGAACTAAACGAATTGAAAACAATAACAGATGGAGGCGACGCAAGAAAAAAAAGCTGAAACTGACAGTGAACCAGTGAGTGAGCGAATGGCGAAAAACGAAGTAGAGGAAAGAATTAACACGAATATCCTCGGTGGATTAGTTGAAAATGGGTGAAATGAAGAGCGTGACGGTGGTGGCGGTGACAGCGCAAACGATCGATGCAAATACTTGAAAATGGGTATTGCATTATAAACGAAGAATTATTGCGTTAAACGAGCAAGACAATATATATTTATATATATGCGCTGGCATGGTTGAAGAACGCTTTTGCGGTCGATCGAATTCTGGACTTCACTATTTCTATCCGATTGCGTGCTCTCTCTAGACCAGCATACATTGTGTGCGCTTTTTCTTTGTCCCTCTCACTCTCTCGTCTCGTCTCCCCTCCTCTCCCGTCGACATCAATAACGATTGAAAGAAGAAACACGTTCTGCGATGCATGCTCGGAATACAGCAATGTATTCCCAATGACAAGGAACTAGGAGTTTAAAACATGCATGCATACAAAAAAGCACAGCAAATATAATGGACAAAGAGTGGGCGAATTGCAATAAAATTACTAGTTTGAATGACCCTTGTGGAATGAATGCCAATGTGAAGTGCTGGATAGACGGCATTCGAATTTGTTGCATTTCGAGACACCGTCTATCCATCTTAACGAATGAACGCAACCAATTCCATATGTGCAACTTTGAATGAACCTCTGAGAAACCGCCTTAGTTCAATTACAATTACAATTGCAACGAACAAAATAACGACAAATATCGTTAGTTAGTCTATTTTGTGGCTAGAAAGCTAATGGAGTTTTTATGACAAATGAATATGAACCTAGAATATGAATTTTGTTTTGTGTGATTCACGTTACCGTGATGCGTGATAGCACGGATGTAATGCTAAGCGTTCCAGCGCTTTCGTCAATGAAATGAGAGGTAAATCAGGCAAATATAAATCGATTTATATGTTAACCTCAATCGCACAACATCTCAGGTCAAACTGAGTTTACTGCTCATCTTTTATGATTTTAAATCGAATTTATGACGATGTTCATTACCGCTACGACTTTTATGCAAGCACTCTTGAAATTGTCATAGAATTATTGCTTGATGCCCGGGATTTCAATGTACCGCTTAATGAATGAACCCAAAATGATAAATGATGGAATCGAATGAATTTAACAAAAGTTTGGAGAGCATTCAGCTTACAATTCCTCAATATCTCTGAATAGGCATTGATATTTCTATTAAGATTTGGGAAGCGTTTCAGTGACATTGATGATATCTTGTCGAGATAAGAAGTAATTGTTGTTTAAAATAAAAATTCATTCTTTTTCTTTCCAAACGAATCTTCGGGAAAGGCGTCTTCGATGATTATTTTCGTGTATGTTCTCATTGAATGGCTTGCTGATTCACACTCACATTACTCGCTTCTATTTAGTACGACACAATTTGGAATGCCAAGAATTTGAAGCGCACTCGGTTGATGATCTATGAGCTAAAAGGCTGACGATATGGAGTTCCTAAAAAAGTAGAGAATAAAACTTCGGAAAAATACAAAGCACACGTAAAAAAAAATTGAATAGGAAATTCAGCGATAAACTCGTCGAAACACAGGCATGTTTACAGTTATACTAACTCAAAGATAAGCGCACACTCATCAAGATCGGAGTAACGTTCTAAACAATGCATGCTATTCGTGTGATATCCACAGAATTCGATGAGTTGAGGATTATATGGATATATTGCACACGGAATAATGAATATTTATGGATGCATTTTGTTGTTCCATTTCTCTCGAAATATCTGCTTATTGTGCTGTCGTGAATGATTTTTTCTGTACATTCACATTGACCAACAAGTATTGGTGAGATAAGTTGGTGAGATCGTGAGAACGAAAATACCGAAATTTATTTGCAATTTTTTTGTACATGAAATAGTTTTCGAGTCGAAATAGAGAACAGAGTTCGCTATCTTCCCGAAGATAGGCCCGCCCGAAGCCCGCCCGATCCGATATGAAATTTTTGGGGCCGGGCGGGATCGGTCAAACACAAAAAGTGTTCGAGCGGTCTCGGGCAGTTTGCTTTTTGTTATCGTCTCGAAAATATCCTGAAAATGCTTTGCTGCAGATATGATGCTGCTTTTTGTGATTTTTTTTGGCTCTAAGGTCAGATTGCAATTAC
Organism: Obolodiplosis robiniae; assembly: GCA_028476595.1. Classification (NCBI taxonomy): domain Eukaryota; kingdom Metazoa; phylum Arthropoda; class Insecta; order Diptera; family Cecidomyiidae; genus Obolodiplosis; species Obolodiplosis robiniae. Next base: position 24,115,587 of record CM052015.1, read on the forward strand.
AATAAATTTCAAAACATCTAGAGCGAATTGAGCGATGCATGCTAGAATCGATTTATAATTTTCGGAACATTTACACCGAGAATTTTATTCGGGTAATAGCTACAGAAAATCCTGTGAAATGAGCGCTAAAATGGCAAATTCTGTAGTATTCTAGGTTTTTGCTGTGCCCATGCAGGAAAGAAATCTTAACTCCTACGAAGTTTGCCATGTAATCACCTATTCTGTATGGATTACTGTAGTCATTCACCGATATAAATTTTCTGTGTAGTTTATGTCCGATCTAAACAAGAGTCGAATATGTTTTACCAATTTTATTGTGGCACAAATTGTACTGCATTGCATTCATTAAATTCACACGAAAAAACGAGTGATGAGTTTTGAACAAAATGAGTTGATGCAGCCGTTTTATTTTAGTGTACCTATTGATTTATTTATTTTCCCATGAGAGAGAACGAGAGATAGATAGAGCAAGACAGAAACACAGAAAAGGGAAACGGTGAGGAAAGAATGAGAAATAGAGAGAAAATCTCATTTGCATGTGCGTGCAAGCAAACTGGTTGAATGTGAATTAACTAAATGACGTTGCAGCCATGCTTATTTTGTGCGCGCCTGATATGTTGGCCTCTGCAAAGACACTGAAAGAAGAAGAATCTACGCCAATGATCAGTTTTTTTTGCTTTTTTCGTGTCGGGCGATCCAGTCGAAGGAATGATGAGAAGAAATGATATTGAACATAGTGACACTGGAGATTTAAAAGTTAAATAAATATTGCATGCAGTTCCACCGGCGTTCTCAAATGCATTAAAATGTCACAAAAGTGGAAGAAGAAGGAGGAAAAACCTAGTGCAGGTCTATGGAATATTCACCCAAATACATTATCCACGCATCAAGCCCAAATTATCTATCGTAAGCATGCAGTGGAATGCATTTTGTTCGTGTGAGTGTGAGTTTGGGCGAGCTCTAACAAGCGTGCAATAAAAAAACGATGTTCGATTTCTAAACGGTCATGAAAATCTCTGTACCATTTAGATATAGTCTCACGCTGCATGCCTGAATAAAAGAATGAATTGATGTGCTCGCTACACACACAACAAAAATTACAACAGTATGTATTGTGTGACATGCGCAATGATAACGTGGCGACGTCACAGATCGATCGAAATTCACCCAACATACAGCCATAAGAAACGTGTATGTGGGATCCACAAAAGTGATGCTTATATACCTGACACAATGCTTACAATTCTGCATGTAACTCACACAGAATGTTGGAAATTTTGTTATTTATTTGAAAAACAAATACCCATTGGCTGACAGTATATACGTTTTTATGCGAAGCATCTACTCCAATTTGATGAAGTTCCCAGTACAATTCTCGACTAAAACAAATGCATTTGTCGAGTTTGTCGAAAATATATGTAAAATTGAGATTGGTTCAAGAACGAACGATGGCACCATAGCAGATATTCACATAGCCGTGCACGAAACACCGTAAAAAGTTGGCAAAGTGCATGCACAAATGATACCGAAATTGTTGTTGCACACACAACTGGGCGCACGTTCGTTATATATGCATTTGATTATGTAGCTCGCTTACATCACCTGGCAGGTTCTTTACCTTGTGCTTGCTAACGCAATGTTATGTGATGTGTAGAAAAGCGCTTTTTGCGCTAGCACACGAACAGCACCAGAACAAAAATAATACGTCCACAAAACCCGTTGAAAATGCTAATTTTTTCGTTGGCAATATTCAGTTGATTTGGCTGCGGGTGCCGCACAAAAATGTATTTAAAACATGCAAGATTGACAATGTTTGAAAAAGTTTGCCACATTTCGCAATAAAATATTGAAAATTCATATGTAAATTTTCCAATTTACATGCACATTTTCATCCTTGTTTTAAGCGAATAGTTTTCTTTCCGTCTTCTGACGGCAAGAGCAAAGGCAATGATTTACGCGTTATTCTCAAACTAATGGGAATCATACGTGCTCAACAATGGATTCAAGAACTTTGCGACCATTGTTTATTATATCAACCACGATTTCGTATTGACTTTCTTTGGAATAGCCTAACGTTGATGGCTTTCGATGATATCCATATCCATGTGAGTTTCTACATTTGCTCAAAAAACAATCGGCGGAAGTGTGAATTAGTTGGGAATTTGTTTTACAATCGATAATTTTATATGTATTCTAGCCACTATACTTGTTCTTGCATTACGAAAATTGGAAATTTATTGGATATGACACTTTATCCACCTCATACAACGCGAATTCGAAAGGAGGGAGTCCTTCCGATGGATGAATATAATTGGATCGTAAATCAGTACCGTTAAAAATGATTAAATTGAACACAACACGCTACTCAATTGCAAAACAGGCGGTAGGAAAACATCATTAAATATTCAATTTTTTGACTAGTAACGCTCGCACGAGGAACGCGACAATTGAATTTTTCTTCAACAAGATTAAAACAGTGGTTGAACAAAATCTACAAGACGGTTTATGACACGATTTATAATTTTCTAATGTTGTCGATAGCTAGACGGATCTTTTCAATTCAACGAAGTTCTCCAGAGGTTCGTCGATGATGTGGTTTTTTAAATTAATCAGTCAACCACAAAAACGTTTTCATGTCTTCAAATTATAAACATTTATTACACAGCTTATTCAAACAACATTGATGGATTTGATTTCTTCTTGTGCTTGTCACAGTAATTTGTTTGCGTGATTTCTTCAAAAGTTATCAATGGCCTGACAACACCAATCGATAAATCAGTGTTTGTTGTGGCCAATGACAGCGTTCGTTTTCAACAATCGCCCGGCACTCAATGAAATTTGACCTATTCATCACTTGGATACACATCGGTCGCATATCTAAATATTATGAACTGTTGGGGACAAAGCAAATGCTTTCCGAATATCAACGCTTTCAACACAATGTGTAGATTTATTGGATTTTGGAAAATGTGATGTCGATGACAGTCCAGAACGGCACATATATACACCCGCAAACGTTATTTTTTGTTGCCCTCAGCCACAAATTGACCGCGATCCCCATTATGCGCGCCGAAAGTGACATCCATTCAATTAATTGCATGGAATGAACGTTTAATAATAAATTATGTGGCGTGAGTGATATAAATATCAAATCGTCTATGACCGGATCGCGTACAAAATGCTTGCTATGTACTTGCTCGCTTTATATTTTATGGGTAACAAAAGCCGCACACATAAATGTACGCCTTGGATTGTGTGTTCTATGGATTGAAGGTCTATGTGTTGAACATTGTAATTGATACGATATATACAGGGCAATTTGTGTGGCCACTACTACTCATTTGGAATTGGGCGATCGAATAGGCTAGTTCAATATTCCCTTATTGATAATCGCTCATGCATTATGTAATGCTCAGCCTTTTTTTCATGGTATTTCACGCGATTTGATGCCATGTCGAGTTTTTATAGGATAAATATTTCACGTGAATGTACTGAGATTGCTCCAGCGAATCGAAGGATCGATTTATTCATTTCTTGATGTTATTTAATATGTTCAGCTACTTCGAAAGCTCAAAAGTGGAAATCATTCAGTTTGTAAACCAAATTTTATCGTTTAATACACAAATTGGAAGTACAAGCAGATACACGTATAAACACACTTGAATGATTGATAAAAACTCGTGTAAACATTTCATTCTCTAGGCTGAAATCATTGCAAAGCCATTAATTAGTTCCGTTTTAAATGAAAACAAAAACAGTAGTGAAATTTTAGTAAATTTTGTTTCTAATAAAAAAATAGAGACTTGAATGAATATTTATTGGTAAATATACAAAAACTCAGTCCACAGTGAAAATATTCTATGAATCACGCAAAACTTCTCTATTTGAGATCACATTCAAGTTCTATCTCAACGAGGATAAAGTGGTTTTACATAAAAATGTCTAATGGAAATGGAAAATATCATAAAAAATGCATTGGAAAACCCACTTCATGTAAAAAACATTCGGAAAAACAATAAAATTCTATTTGATATCCATAAAAAGGGACGGAACCACTTTTCATCATGTTTCGGTTCTATTAGAATTTCGATGCAACCATTTTTTTTAAAAAAAAAAGGTAAAATCTATTATTGGAACTTTAAGCCAAAAATTGGATGATGTTTCTAATCCCAAGTTACAGCCAATACCTGTTTCCGCGCCATCGTCAATATTGCACGTGCATCATAAATATCAGTCAGAACCGCATTTCAGTTCGGTTTTGTTTTTTTTACATTCGACGAAAATGCAATGTCAATATGCGAGGCACTTGTGTGTCGGCTTTGAATACAAATATTTAACAGAAGGTATATATTCAATGTACCAATAAATGCATGCCCCTAGCTCATGTTATGATTTTATGATGTCATATTTTGTTCGCATCCATGAATTTCGTGTAGATTTAATAAAGAAACATTGTTCCCCTCTTCTTCTGATATAAAAAATGCCGATTATTGAAATATATAACAAAATAGTTATTTGGCAATGAAGACAGAGTGCAATGAGACGGGCATTTATCGTTATTTCTCACTCTATCAAAATGTAAACATTTGGCAAACTTGGAGCCTGTTAAATATCTACACATGAACAAGAATACACACATGAATAAAGAGAAACATAAAATTAAATGAGATTGTTTGTTTATTCGATGAGTGTTTGTTCGATGGAGTGTGTGCGTTTGAAAACCCACCATAAAAACCAACCGAACGAGAAGAATCATCGTTCGGCACCAATCAAATCGAAAGGAACATGCAAAAATTAAACGATTTCATACCCAACGCATAATTTATTGCCATCATTTTACAGCATTCGCGCTCGCTTCGAACCGAAGGAAGCGAATGAATAGAAGAAAAAGGAAATAGCATTAGAATATACACAACAAAGCAATTTTGGCGTGCAACCAATATGATTTGATGTGTTTGTGGTGGTGAGAAATGCTAAACGAACAATGTGAAAAGATGAAAAAACTTAAGCAAAAAAATACTTTTTCAATCATTACACATTAAAAAGCAAAAAAAATCTTTTAGAAAACCGCTGACTGAACGAGTCAATCGTGCAGTGAAAGACTCTGAACACAACAGCACAAGAACAAGAACAACAAGAATAAAAAGAGGAGAAAATACTTCTACACGACAGCCGATTGAAAAACGCTCACGAATCTCATTCCTTGCAAGCCAACAGCAGTTCTCTCGGCTCGCACATGCATTTGCATTTACACTACACACGCATAGAGATATCGATTAACGATTCGACACAGCCAATACACGTCTCACTTTATAAAGAAAAAGAGAGGGAGAGCGCACGTCGAGCGAACGCATTGTATAAAGTGGAAAAAAAAGAAAAGGCCCGAAAACCCCGTATATATATATATAGCGACGGTTCATAGTAAAGTGGTATACGTGTTTTGTGTATAAATTACGTGCTCCCGTAATAAAACGTACTTTCGTATTCGACTAAATCGATTTTATTTTGAAGCTGTTGAACTAACACAGCTGCGATTGTATAAGCGTATCGTCGTCGTCATTATTCGGCACCTAGCGAAGCGCAGCCAAATGCGATTCAATCAAATGATAAACCTCACGACTACATGCGAACAAAAATGTTCCCATTAATTCTACGTCACATTGCCAATGTGTGCCGAGTGCTGCGATTGCAGTTACACACACACCATCGCATATTTACCGATACGCAAACAAAACCGACTTGGCGACAGCACAGACGATCCGACAAACACACACTGACATCACTGCCAATTCGAAACGGCGATTGTGTGCGTGCGAGAATCAACGATGATGATGCTCTACAATGATTTGTTCGGAATTCGTTGCTCCGCGTCCAATATTTTGGCTGTTTCTGTTTAGTTTGAATGTAAATGTGATTATGTGCTAACGCTTGTTTGTCTTTTGTCCCTCGGAAAATTCATAAAACTGATATTGCGGATTTTTGGTATTTGAATAGTGATTTTTTGTAAAGTTCTGTTTATGCATTTATTCTGTAGTTAATAAAATGGTGTAATTCTTTTTTTTATGTCGCTGTGTATTAAGCTTTTTGTGCTTCATCTATTTCATTTGAGCCCACTTTTTTCCACTTCAAATCGTGACACGCAGTGAGTGGTGACGCGCGCGCCAGATATACGCATAAACGGAAGGAACTGTGTGAATATGTTCCACCACAGATAATGAATATTGCTGTTATTTCACATTATTTTTTGTTCCCTTAAATTTTGATCCAGTAAAAATGTTAATAAAATCGATTGTGTAATGAATTTCAAATATCAGTGAAATAACGAGAAAAAAAAACAATATCAATATTATTTGCAAGAAAATATTCGCGGTATCGGTTTATTTACGATTTCCTTCCCTTCCAACATTAAATTTTTCCATTAAATTTGTTTCCCAAAGCAATCTTTTTCACCCAGTTCATTTGTGTTCGTGATCATTTTTAACTTGTACTTTTCCCTCCAGAATATTAAATACAATTTTTTTTTATTGAGATTTATTCGGTGCTTTTGATTTGTTCCACCTTGCAAATGACTTGAAATTTAACAACAACAAAAACCTGTCCGTGAAGCAAAATCCGTCCAAGAAATTCGAAGATTGTCGAAATAAAATAAAAGCATGAATAATTCGCAATCAATTTTTTAAATACGAATCAGAAGAAAAAAGTTGGTGCTTATTCTCGTCACCTATACCGTTGTTTTGTTGCTCACGCCGTCGCTAGTGCTCGCGATTGAAATTCTTCTCAGTTTTGTTTTGTGTTTCCATTTCATGTTTTCTTTCGAAAGGAAAAATGATTTTCATGCAGAAGCCAATCTTGGCGGTTTGTCAATCGACTTGAAGTGCAAATTAGAAATATGATCTTTTTCTTGTTGAATGATTGGAATGCCGCAGTTTTTCAGTCTGAAACAAGTTCCGAATTATTATTTTTTATTTTTGAAATTCCCGTTATTATTTTAATTTCTGTTTTGTTCGTTGCAGATTTCAAAAAAAAGAATTTGATTTGTGAATTGGATGAAAAAAGTGAGGAATGAATTTTTGTGCATCATTGCATAGTAGACAATTTGAATGTATTCTATTGATAAGACTTTCGGCTAAATTGTAAGCCGATAAAAAAGTGTCATTTTCAAACAAAAATTAAATTGGCCAGCAAAAGAAAAATATTGTATGCGTACATTTGGTTAAACAGTGGAAAGGTGCAACGCAAAAAAAAAAAAAACACGAAAAGGAAATTTATCAAAAAACAACAACAACAACACAAAACGGTCACAAAATGAGTGTTCAACCGAAACGGCAACAGTGTTATTTGTGTGATTTGCCGCGAATGCCATGGGCAATGATCCATGATTTCAGCGAGCAAGTTTGTCGCGGATGTGTAAACTATGAAGGTGCCGACCGAATAGAATTGGTTTTGGATGGTGCACGTCAAATGAAACGGATTCATCAGGCCACCAAACGTGGCCATGAAAATGGTGAAGTGACTGCACATCGCAGTGGTTCGAGTGCGGCTGCCGCCGGCTTAGTTGCACCGTCAGCTCATCATCATTCATATTCATTGCAACAAGCTTCACAGTCCGGCGCAACTGGTCCACGCTTATTGGATTTCACTCCAAAAATGGAGCCGCACGATACAGTTCGGCCCGTTCGCATTCACATGCCAAATCCACCACATCATATGCCAATTTCTGGCCGAGTCCAAGCACAAGCTCCACAGCCACCACCCTCACAACCACCCGTTCCAATATCCCAGGCTCCCTCACAACCATCACCACAGCAAATTCCACCGGTTAGTTTCTATTCTCATTTTGTTGCAAAAACAATTGTATTGTCAATAAAATGAATATTGACTGAACATTTGCTGATTTTCTCTTTCACAAAAATCTAATCGATTCTTATATTTTCAGAGCTTATCAACTCAAGTTGGATTAAAACGGCCAGCTGAAGATGATGAACAGCAAGATGGCCAAGGTGGAAGCTCGAAAAGAATTTTAACTGAAGACCAAGCGCGGCCACCATTGAACCGTGGTGATTCCTTGCCAGCCGTTCCATTTGCTGGTGATCGCCAAGCAAACTTCAAGGATAAGCACCCAATCCGGGCCCCATCATTCGATACGGCAACATTCAAAACAGGCAGTAAGTACTCGAAAATAACTGTAACTACCTTGCACACAATGCGTGTAGGTTTTTCTTTTAATCATTATTGTTATTCAATTTACCGTAAATATCATCAATAAGTTTACCAATTTATCGATTATGCTCTTTTCTGATGATTCAAATCTCTAATTTTGACCGTAATTCAATCGAAATGTGGTTCATGCAACGAACTCCAATAAGTCGAATAAGATTTGGCGATTATTTATAAATCTTTATTTAATCTGTGGCTTATTTCTGTTTCCAACACTTCATTTTCCCGCTCTTTTGTTGGCCATAAATAAGCAACCAACAAAATTTCAGTGCTACAATAATGAACCGAGCCATGTTTACCATAAAAACTCAGTCAAGTGAGCGATGCGTTAAACGTGAGCGCTATGCTGCTCACAGTAATGAGTGTGTTGTAGTCAGTGTGCTCACAAGTAAGAGTCATACAAAACGTTGTAAACGTTTTGAACACTCTGAGTGAGGGACGCTCGCACTTATTATTATGAGTAGCATAGCGCTCACGTGCTCAATTGGCTCAGGTGTACTGAGTGTGCGGTTCCCTTGCTCTGCGAAAATTCAAAGACTTGTTTACCCGTAAAACATTGTATTTATTCATCATAGATAGTCCGAGTTAGAATCAAAATGCACGCAATCGACCACATGCAAAGAAGATTCAACAGGCAATAAAAATTCACATAAAAATTCAAAAGAGCGCGCATTGTCCTGGTTGTTGTCGCTTTGAAGAGAAATTTAGAAACAGTGAAGAAACAACACTGATTGGGTTTTTATATGGTGCACATGCTTTCCTGAGTTAATATGAGTATTTTTGTGGGACATATGTGCAAATCGGTCGCGCCAAACTGGTTTTTCAATTGATGATTTCGTCATTATAATAAAATAATATTCGCAAAGTTTCACCTTTCATCACAATGATGCATTTAATGATTTCAAATAATTGAGACGCGTGAATTTCAATTCACTTTAAAAATTTCTCATTTTAATGAAAATTATCTGACACATAAAAAATCCATGTCCTGATACAACAACGTCAACTAACAAATGGCATGTGCAGGTGCACGATATATTACCAACGTTGCTGTAATAAAGATTTATATATTAGAATTGTTGTGTCATTTTTTATCAGTATTTGTCACAAATCTGTCATATTAAGACGACTGATAGAGAAGTGAGAAAGAAAAGGATCAAAAAAGTTTAGTGAAAATAATTTAAAGTAGATCACGCCTCATCGAGGGCGATCGTGCACTCGGAATTTACGTACAGACGGATTTGATGCCACAAATACACAGAGACACAATTTCAAAGGCGGATGTCAAGTGAATGTTCATGTGTAAAATAAGTATGTCTACCTGTTTTCACTCTGATTCAGATGACATACGTCGTCATCGCTTTATTGTTGCTGCCACATTCTATCGAGATAAACAGCGTGAGATTACGTGTATCTGCCTGCTTTGCAATGTTGTCGTCATTTTTGCTACGTGTTAATGTTTAATCTTCAACTTGGTGGTGCAGTCACTGATATTAATGCCTCGCATACAATTGATGTGTAAATTGTGTCTTTATTTAACCACTTGAATGATTGTTGTGATAATAACATTTGCGTATGCGAAGTGAGTTTTTATTTTTACGATTCATTGTATCATATACAAAATGTACGAGTCGTTTCGGATGCAAAGCTCATTCATTTATTTTGTAATGCACTCAGAAAAACCAATAAAATTCGTTGACATCTAATGGAATCGCTCAGTAGAAACATAAATAATGTGAAAATAATGTTCGAAAGTAAAGTGCGAATGTTGATGTAAAATAAAAGAAGGCAAACATTTGCTACGCAGTAAAATGAAATAAGGCTGAAATGGAAGAAGCGCGTTTGTTTGATTTGTGTATTTGATTTATCGGTTCAATATATTTTCGCACACAAAATGGCTAAATTTTGATCATTTGCTTCGAACTTGTAAGGCAGACGAGCGTGTTGTGCTGAAACATGAATTGAACAGAGTCGAAGAATAAAATCGCACAGCGCTGAGCGAAAATATAGAACAGGTAGCCTTCTCTCAATTTTGCGTTCAACGAATTTTGGCATATATCTCTTCGCATCACGTTTGTATGCAACCATTTCGAAACACACTTAATATGTTGTACTCTTTTATTAATCGTCTCAAACACGAAAGTGGTATGACAAGTTTGATGAACTAAGATTTGACACGATTGTTTTGTTTAGTCTCTTTGGCAGCATGCAATACACACATCATGTTCGTACAGCTTTTAAACGTGCTTTTCTCGTTTCTTCTCACACATCTTATTTCAAGCAAAGCATTTCGTTGTTATTTTCGATGGTTGCCCGTATCTTTTCAAGCGCTTTCGATGGAAGTATGTCAAATTGTAACATGAAATATAAAGAGGGAATACATTTATTATGTGTATGTATAAGAATTCTTTTCGTATCGGTGCATTGACTAAAAGGCATGCCTCTAACTCGTCGATGCCCACAGACGTTTACAAATCATGTTTAAACATCAGAATATCTCGGTCTCGGCGTTCACTTTACAAGTTGAACTTAAAAATGGATATTTCTTTTGTGTGTAAGTGAGTCGAATAAAGTAAACATTCAACTCGATCAAAAGCCAAATGTTTGTAGTGTTTTGTGAAGAAATTAATAAACTGGCTTTTGTATTCGGATAAAATGATGCTGTGTGCATGAATCTGAATTGGCGATGGAAAGAAAAGTGTGTAAAAAAAATTTTCTGTTTGATTCAACGAAGCAATGATCTGGCTGTAATTTGGAATTATTCCTAGAAATAGGCAAATAGCAGCGAAAATAAGGCCAAGGATGAATGCTCAGAAGAGCGATAAAATATTGTTTGAAAGATCCGAAAAAACGACACAGTTCGAGAACAATTAATTGCACATTTAACCTTATCAGACTCGAGTCATTTTTTCCTTTTCGATTATCACCTCACTACATTTTATCTAAAAGCTGAGCAGATAACACAATGCAAATAATAATGCGTCAATAAATGTAGCAACGTATAAATCGAATACATCCAAAATACAATCGCATCTAATAATGCTGTTGAACGCAACCAAGAATGTAAATATGGCTTCGATGATAACTAAAATTGTAAATATTTACTTTGAAATGGTTATATTGTTAATTTTAACGCTTCAAAATGCTTCGATTTTTTTGCCTGAACATCGTTTAATCGAAATTCTTAACACTGATTCCTTCTTTAAAATGAATCATTTTATATTCAACGTCGCGTTTTTCTGACAGCAAATTTTTCATAAACAAACAACACACGAAGTCGCCCACCAACACTGCGCATTTCCAAGATATTCGCCTTTGCTTATTTATTTCAATATCTAAATTATTATCGATTGTAATGGTATTGAGCGCAATTCGCCTTAGCTATTGCTCTTATAACATATATGACGAGCAAACAAACACCATAGAAACGGTTTCGTTGTCAATAAATTCCATAAAGCATTAGTCATTTCGAAGATGGATTTGATACAATCTGAGAACATGGTTCATGTTTTAAATGCGGTGATTCATTTGAAAATTGTTTGAATGTGAAAAGTCGGTTGAAAGTCAGTGCTCTGCTGTTCCGTTTTTCCGTCTTTTTTATTTGCTGATAAATGCCGAAGGCGATAGAATTGCTGCTATTGCCGAAATGGTTTATTTTTTCGAAGAATCCATCAATTCGAAATCGGTATCCGCATCGCAAATGTTCAACCAAAATGAAATGAATATTTGCTGATTCGTGCGAATACACATAACGTATACTCCAATGATATAAATAACGCTGTGTTTGCATGTTTCATTATGTTCGTCATTTTCAATATTGACAGTGTTTGTTTGTATAAATATTTCGCGCTTAGAATCGAATCGAATCGAAGCGTTTTGCTCGTATTCTTTTTTGTGCTCGCTGTCCGAGAGTGACATAAAGACGCGATAATTTATTTTTAGATATTTTTCAATGTATACATTTATTTTGCTTGCTCAAATGCTCAACGAAGTAAAATGATCGGTACAAATACAAGCACATCCGCTCACTTAGAGAGGCATCGACGCAAACACTCACACTCGTTTCCATTTGTTGCCGATCGTATTTTCTCATTTCACCGTGTTCTTTTCATACTATTGAAATTAAAAATTAAAATTGAAGCCGAGCAAATCCGACGACAACGACGGCGACGGTGATGGCGATGATGAGGGAAGAACGTCATACGCGTGAATATTGTATCTTCAGCAAAGTTCCGAATAAGAGCGCAATATTTTGTATTCGAGTGTACGTGCAAAGTAAGAACCGGGTCGTTAATCACTATTTTGGTCGTTTGATGTGTGTGAGCGGTTGTTTTTCTCTTTCTGTTCGCTCACTTCGTCCGAAACTTGGATTCTTTTCTACAATTCATCGGAGTTTTTATTATTGTTCTTTTCATTTGTGCCGTACATTTTACTTCATTTCATTAAAATGTACGCTTTGTTTGGGATTCATACAATAAACATCTGCTTAAAAGTGAGGCATAGTGAAAGAGATCAAGGTTTGTGCGCTCAGAATAAAATCAAATGAAGAGAAATTCTCTCATTTGCTCCGGTGCGCAATGCTATGGTTTGAGCTCGCCGAACGGGAAAATCACTTCAATTTAATTGAACCAAAAAAGAATTCCATGAATATTCCGTTAATTCTTTTTCACAAGAAAACGCGATTACGTTGATTTCTTCTTCATCATCCGATCGCTGTTGCTGTTAAAACTTTGATCTTTCGTGATTTTACTTTGTCTATCAGTATTCATTTGTGGATAAAACTGAAAAATAACAAAAGTTAGTACCTATAATTTCTTATGCACTTGCTATTAAAAGCTACCAATGAAAATCTCTTTGAAAGTTGGACGTAGAAAAACGAGTTTGCTGCACTGTGAATTCAATTTCAGTTGAAAACTTTCCACGAAACTGGACAAAAGCGTAAGAATCGAAAAAGAAGAAAAAGAAATGTAAGAAATGAATTCTATGTTGGACAAAGACCAAACGGAAATGGAATCGTAACAATGACTTGAAGCAACGATTTTTATTTTCAAATGTGGACATTTAAATTGTCAACGATACAAAATCCGTTTCAGCTTTCGTGCCACATTAGATATGGGAAGAAACGCGATGGAAAGACATAAGAAACAAAAATTGGCTTGGAAACAGCACGCAAACATGTACAGCGCATTGGCCATTTCTTGTTTGATTGGTGAGAAATGCGATATGCACTTTTCGTCCACGCCACAAAGTGCATGGCGAGGAACACGAACGAACGAACGAAAGACATACGAATAAAATCAATATTTTAACGACAGCATTTGGTGAACGATAGCAAACGAAGTGCAAATGCTGTGCTGTATGTTTTGCACATCACGAACAATCCAACAACAGTTTACAATTCTTGCATGTGTGCGCGTATGTAGTATCAATTGGTACATATCATTTACTTATTTGGTGTCGAATACGACACAACAAAGTCAAAGGCAGCAAGCAGCAGCACAAAAATTCGGTGTGCGATTTAGCGTTCGAAAAGTGTGCAAAATGAAATATGGCAACAGCGCCAGAGAGAGCAGCTCGATGGGATACATAGCATGGCATAACAGACAGCATCGCTACGACATATTTTATTTGGTATATAGCGCGTTTCGAGCTACGTAACGTAGGCCCTAATTTATTCAGCTATTATTCAGGTTCGAGAATCGAGTACACTGATGTTGTGAACGGTGTGCACAACCACGCGCGACCGAAAACAAGTCGCATTTCGATGTCTGTGTGTATTATTCCATTTCAGCATTGAATCGTTCTACAGCCGAATTCTCGGCTTATCCACTGTCACATGCACATTAGCCCGCACCGAGACCGAGAACTAGTCTTCATCGCCACAATACAGAACCATCAAACGCATACACAAACACAAACACGTACATAATCGTTGGCGCAATTGGAATACGTAGTACGCGAATGAGAAAATGCGACGTTGCTGGGCTGGCATGTGGTATAGCCGAAATGTGTACGGCGTAAAAGCCAAACAGAGGTAAATAAGAAGAAGAATGGCGAAACCGCACATACCAGACCTATCGACCATTTTGTCGCTAGTTTCGTTTCGTTGAATCGGTGTCGGCTACGATCTTGAATATGCTTGCGAGAAATATTTTTGTGTTTGTGCGCTCATCCACTGTGAGCCATCGACTAGAGAAACCGGTACGATTGTGTATGTATGTTTGTTGGATTGTCTCGCATAGAGGAGACTGCTACTGCGTTGCCGATAACTGCTGATGTTTCCAATTCCATTTACTACGTTTTGCGTTGTTGCCGTTTTTTTCTTCTTCTTCTTTCTGTTTGTTCGCTCGGTCGGTCGGTCGGTCGCTGGCTCGTGTATTCCTTCCCTGTGTTCGACGTCAATGTTGTGAATTTTTTATAACATATAAATGTGTGTTTGCGTAGCAGTTATGTTTATTGCCTACATTATACCAAGAAGCGAAGTGTGTATCGGTTACACACATACACATTGCGAACGTGAGTATGTCTCACTAAGCATTTAACTCGGTGACTGAACAACAAGCAGAACGCTTACGTTCAATATCAACACAACGACAGCCGGAGATTTGTAGTTGAAGTTGGCTGGCGTCGATCGTCGTCGTTACACATGAAAGCAGATCGAGTCATATCAGAATTCCATGTTTTAACCATGAGACACGCACGCACACTGCCACAATATTGGATTGTTGATGATTATTTTCTTTTTTTTTTCCTTCGCACACTCAATTCTATATACGAAACGTAATCACGTGACGTCACGTCTGTTGTATTTGCTGGTTGTTGTTGTTGCGGCTGCTGCTGAAAATCGGATTTAATGTGTGTTGCGTTCGCGTTGACTTTTGTTGTGTGTTTTCATTTCGTTTGTTCTCTTTCATTACATGCTTTGGCATTGTGGTTCCGTTTGTTTCGATGCACTTTGCATGTGCGGCATTCATTTGACTCCATCGGAGAGTGCAATGTGCGCACGACAATCATTTTATGTTCTTCTTATTATTCATTTTATTATTATTTTTGTTCTCTCGAAATACACATACAGAAAGCTAGATTATTCTCTTTATTAAAAAAACATTGAGCATGAAACGCATATTTATTGATTTTATGCCTTTTCTTCTTTATCTGATTCAATTGATGTCGTTCAACTAAATACGCCACACACAATGAACAAATGAAAATGCGAATGTGTGTGTGCGTATCGTGAAATCGGCGATAGAAAGACTATCATCTGCATGCAAATATATTATATAAAATGTGATATATTTTATCGGACAATCGACCGGTCCGTCCATGGAGCTTGAACGAAGAGAGGCATGCAATAATTCAAGAACCGTGAAAAATCCATTGTTCAATACATTTGCAACATAATCAAGTTCAGCGAGCTTGATTCCAATACATAATTTGATTGTAACTGTATTTTATGCAATCACTCGCAATACGGAACGTCGGCACTTGCACGTCGTCGGAATTCGTAGTATTTCGACCATTGAATTGCTTATGAACGATACGAAAGGCATCCACAGTCCACACACTGATGTCGCATCGACTAAGCACATAGAATCAATGATCCACATTTCAAGTTAATTCATCGAGTTTTTGTTTCATTGGGGCGCTATTAGCGCTTTTTCACAAATGCGTTTGAGTGTAGAGTTGAATCTCAAATTCTCCGGTTAATGTATACTTTTGTTGAACGCCCCAACCGATACAAAATAAAAAATCATTTCCGTTTCATCTGCAATGGTGATTATTCATTAATCAAATTGAAATGACTCGCTCCAGCAAACTACAATTTTGTCGTTGCATAAAAACTTTATGAGGAGCTCAACCGAATGAGAACAAAACAAACAATGAAAACGGTTGCGATCATTTTTGATCGAGTTAGAAAGAGCGATCCAAAAACAAAGCTGACAAAAAAAAGCTGGGATCTCTGACTCATTGAGTTGTAAAGTGCCTGATGGGCTATAGATTTTATTATGAAACGATGAAAATAATGAACGTCAAAAGTAAATAAAATGTTTTACATACGAATTTATTTAATTTTTTTAAATCGTGAACATTTTCAATTCGTGTGTGTGGGCAAGCGCTGATAAAAAAGCGTTTCCGCTGTTCACTGATACCAATTCTGCAGAATCGCGCTATCACCATATATTTGGCTTATATTCTTCCGTTACAATTTCCCCAGTCACATTCTAGCGGCTGATAAAATCATTCACCGACGTTTTTTTAAGAGTTCTCCGAACTCAAAGTTCAAATTTTTTTGTTCTCTTTTAAAGAAGAATCCAAAATTCCAGTTCGATTCCCCTCAAATTCCAATTGATGATGATAAGAAATTCCAAATAATGATGACGAGTGGCCGTAGAGCAACTAAATTCTAAATTGAATTTTACAAGATGACACAAATGAAATTCAAATGTCAATCGGTACAGGACAAGCAGCCACACGTTCTGTGCGAGGCCAAACAAAAAATTCGCTGCGATAAGAGAATTGATAATGTGCGAACGCAAAAGCAAATAGAAATTTTGATGAAATATAAGCATGTGCGTGTACGTCACATGAATGAATTATAATAAAATCGTCTACGTTCACACCAAAAGCGACCCGTTCTACCAATAAACAGCTTCACACAGCTGTTTGATCGTTCGACGTCAAGCACCGTAGCATTCGTGCTATTTAAATAGTGTCATGTCATATCGAACATTTGATGATCATCATAATGGATTTTATCATACGCAATTGAGTTAAATGTTCTTGAGCCCAACTTGAATCGTGGAACGAAGTGGGTCCATACATTCAGGGTGATGTACTCGATTTTTCTCGTTGCTTCAAGTTGACATTTCCTTTGGAAAAAGAAATTAATCTAATTGATGATTAAAACTAAACAGACGACGTTTAAAGTAGTCCAAAGTTATCAGTTCATTGAATCATTATTTTCCAGCTTTCTTTTTTTCCGTTTTCGATGCAAGAGACTGGCGTTTGGAGGACTGTTGCTAGAGCGAAAATGATAAGCGACATGTGTAATTCCGTATTCACAAGTCATAATAGCGCTATCACTTCAACGTACGTTTTCGTTGGAAATTATGCAACTGTTCCGGCCGTTGTGCTTGAAAGTGCTCTTTATGTTCGAAAAGTACGATGACCACATTTATTCTCATTTGCAATCCTACCTATGCCGTAACTCATCCACAGAATTTGGTTATCAAAAAGTAAAAACAAAAGGCAATAACCAACACTCAACGAATTTCAAACTAACGTGAAACGAGTTGAATGGTCGAAATCGATTTCGGACAAACTTGCGCTTTATTCCAAATATGGAATAACAATGAGACCGTATATTTATAATTCAATGAACGGTGCGGTTATCGGGCGGCTCATCATGGGAAGCCTATTCCGAAAAGTACTACGTCACAAACACCCAGTAGTTCGTGAGTGGCACATGACGTCACAATACTCATAGCTACTCGTATAACAAGGTTATTACTTGTTTCATGTCAATTTAAATTTTACATAACTGCTTTTCTTCATATTTTTTTTTCGTTCGCCTGAATGTTTCAAATTCAAACGGGGAGAGAGAGAGACAGAAAGCTCCAATCAGTTGCAACATGTTGTTTACAATCACAAATGCTATCGTCACCGCCATTGTCAGTCGGTTTCATACACACGTAATGCAATCGATACGCCGCATATTTGGATCAGCTGACTGTCAAATCAACGTTTACAAATGTTGCGAACAACTTAAATGCTTTCAAATTGATCTATATAAAATACCAGAATCATCGAAGACGGATATAAAAAAAATAGAGAAGTGATGCGCTGTTCGTGTAGCTTTGCTGCTTTGATTGCGAAGAGCCCTAATTATCTTAAAGTACTGCTTCTACTGTTGTTGCTGTTACACACTATGAATGCGTACTACGGCAGTAACGGCACCGTCTTCGACCGACTGCTGGTAATGACGTGCAACACTTCTTCTTCGATTTCATCTTGTATCAATCGCTCCAAATATGTGCTGATGCGCGGCGTTTGGTTTATGCTCTCTCTCTCTCTCTCTCTCTCTCTCTCTCGCTCTCTACTCACCGCAGCTCTACAATCACAGCTCAAATCGATCCATAATGATATTATATCATCTTTATGCAGCGCCATCGTACAAATTTCAGCGTATGATGTATATAATTGCATTGATGTGAGAGAGCCGAAAAGAAACTGGCATGCCTATGACTGCCGCTATGCAACATTGAAACTCTAGCATTTCGATTGAGTCGGTTTTTTCCATTGCCGTTTTGTTCCAGTCACTTGAAACTCAAGCCAACCAATCAACCGAGTTCCTTGCGCTTGATTTGTATACTTTGCTTGCGGAATGTTAACCAACAATTACTTTCTATCCGCTTTATTTGCAATTTTTTCGCACGTCGGCGCTCAAAAAACATAAATTGATCTTGAAATGATGTGCAAACTCCATATATAATTCGCAGTCGTTACGCTGCACGTGAATCATTCAGTCGGAGAAATTATACTCGTGTGATTTGCACACGAAAATTACTATGCCAGCAATTTAATAATAATAATGTTGAAGAGAATTAAACAGGCTGCAAAGTCGTTCTTACTTAATACAGTCGAAATATGATCGGAATTCATAGTTGAGATGGAAAAAAATGAAACAAATCCAATATGTTCACCTTCACTTTTGCAAGTAGTATTTTCGCGATTTCTCGGTTATTATCAACTGAAATAGCCTTTAAATATGTATCATATGACCGGTTTTTTGACGAAAAAATTTCATCACTGAGATTCCATTGAGTTGATCTCATTTCAAACCACTCCAAACATTTATTTTTCTAAATAGTTGACCAAATAAAGCAATTTTCATGCTATTTTTTGCAAGCTTCTCAAAAATATGTTTGGAAATTCAATTTTGTTCACATGAAACCCGCTCACTTTAAGTGTTGATCGATAAATTGGTAATTATTATATTTATGCATGGCTTTTTTTTATTTATTTATTTTACATCTAATCATTGCTTTTGTTTCCTTATGAAAACCCAATTAAATGTATGTGTGTTTCTGTATTGTTTTTTTTTTCTTTTTTTCCTTCGAATTTCATTAAAAGAAGAGAAAAAATCAAAACACTTCATTTAAGCTGTTGTTGTTGAGGCTGGTTGGCAATCACATTGAAAAATGTATTACACGTATGCTATCGAAGCAAATTAGTTGATTCTGAGAAAGTGAAGTGACACCAAGCTAAATATGAAATGGCAAACCATTTGAATGTCGATTCCATTTCCCGAAAATTGCATTCGAATTTTGATCATTTTGCTTTGTTCATCGTCGTTTGTTATTTCGGTCGGTTTGTGCACATTTTTTCTGCAAATGATCCAAATTTTTCAAAATATTTGCACAAAATAACAATGGACGCATAACAATTTATTGCGCACGCGCACGCACTCATGCACACAGCATATGTATAATTCATTCTGAAAATGTGAACTCATTGGCTTATCTTGCGAAACGACCAAATACACGGCGAATTTTAAGCGAACACATAAGCGATTGTCCTTTTAAACCATCTGCCGTTGACCAAATTCGAATTGGGTAAATTGGCTCATCATCACATCGTGTTTGTATGTTGAATCAAAAAGCACACAAAAAAAAACCATAATGAACAAAACAAAACTCACAAAACATTTCGAAAATAATGAAACAAACAACAGAACCGATTTTGATTGAGTTTGTCAATTTTAGTTTACCCAACACCAATGCCACTGTTACCACTGCCAGTTGGGGAGCCAGCGCCTCCAGCACAATCAGCAACTTCACAAAGTCCAATGGCTAATTTAATGTCAATTACAGAAACGCTACCGCCTGGAAGCCCACGAAATGGGTCGTCGCCACCAGGACCGCCACCACCACGAACTGCATCGCGTGGCAGTCAACATTCGCCAAACAGCTCAGGTATTAACAAACACAATGAAATCATCGGAGAAAATTTTATTTATGTGTTTTGATATTTTCCCGTCGATACATTTTATTTCGATTTTTTGTTGCACTGTTGAGTTTTTAAAGAAAGATTTTGTCAAATTGCGCCTATTAAAATCAATTAAAGTAGATGTACTAAAATTTGTAGTATATTTGATGACAGGCTCGAGTGGTCGACGATCATCGGGTTCACGGCATGTTTCTAGTACAACAGTGACATCATCTGAAGCACAACAGGCAAATGCACAAGGCAATTTGCCAGGCGCACCGATTCCAGTCAGCAATGCATCGAATCTAAGCGCAAATGCTCCGACACCGGCTGATGGTCTAGTGCCATCAAATGGTAAGATTCCGACATCTCTTTTTGCAATTGATTTTTTTTTCCAATGAAAAGTTGTTGAAATTAAAATGCTTCATTTCCGTTCGATTTTTACTCATGCAGGTAACAACACAACAGCTGGCCCAAATCCAGCACCAAATCCAACGCTGAAATGTACATTGTGCCAGGAACGACTTGAAGATACACATTTCGTACAATGCCCATCAGTGAATCACCACAAATTCTGTTTCCCATGCAGTCGGGAGAGCATCAAACGACAGGTAGTTTTGGAATTCGAAAAATAAATTTATCCGCTTCATTTTTTTGAAAATTAACGTGTTCGTTTATTTTTTTTTTCTTAAAATAGGGTTCTGGCTCCGAAGTATACTGTCCCAGCGGTGATAAGTGTCCATTGGCAAACTCAACGATTCCATGGGCATTTATGCAAGGCGAAATCGCCACGATTCTCGGTGAAGAATTGAAAGTGAAGAAGGAGCGTGAAACTTAATTTGGGAATTGCAGGAAGAAAAATTGGATTTAAATGTTGAATAAAAAACATGTTTCGAATCAAACGATCAATAAATGAATCTGGTAAAATCATTGATGCTCATCGTGAGCGATATGTCAACATTTTTAACATCAACGAGATCGCTATGAGATCGAACCACGTTTTACGTCGACCAGAGAAATTGATCAACAAAACCGATATCTTATAAACAAGTTTTGCTTTTTAATTATAATAAAAGACGATAGAAACATTTATAATGTAACGTTTTATGATACGATGTTTGTTTTTTTTTTTTTTTTTGATAGTCGCCTTTTGACGATAAATGAATAATTGAGATGAGAATATTTCGAAATGGCGTCAAATCCATTGTAATACATGCTCGTTTCGGCGACAAATTGCATATTTTTCAAGGCAAATTAGCCGCTCCAGTGTTTGACTATTGAGAACAAAACCAACAGTGTACAATTGTGTTATTGCAATGGAATGAATAGCTCGGATATAAATCCATCAAACAAACAAACCTATATACATTAAATCAAATCACACACACACACACACACACTTTTCGTGAAACGATACGCGATTTTTCTTGAGCAATATTTATAGTGAATAACCTATTGAATAAATTAAATAACATTTATTACTATACAAACAAAATGAGGACTATAAAAAGTATGAATCTGAACATTTTAATGGCAAAATCTAGTGGATAAGTTTAAATAAATGTTTTGTAAAATGTCGGATGTGGCGATAGACGAGAAAATTTGTCGTTTTTCCTACTTTGAAATCAAGATTTCAGCTTGATTTGTGGAGATAATGAGGAGAATCCAGTAAAAATTATATATTTTTTTGGTTTATTCGATAATAATATTTATTGATTCGGAATAAGATTATTTGAGCAATGAGCATACAGCAAAAATTCTTGAAAAATGTAATAGAAATTTCAAACCGACATGCTGTCTTTACTCTCCTGACTATCAAAAATGCCACAGTTCTATTGGGAAAATTCGATTTTCTTAGGAAGAAACGAAACGAAGACCGCAGTGTATTTTCAAGGAATCATAAAAAAAGATTAGTCGAAGCATATGAGCGTTATCTATTCCATTTTCTTCAAAATGTATAGTGATTTCATGTTTAGAAAACATCATGTGTATCTCAGCAGCAATTCAAATTGTATGAAATAAAGCACACCACAAAATTAAAGAGTATTTTCGTGTTAAATCTTTTTGTAGCCACGTTTTGTTCGGAGGCAACAGCATAAGATTTTTTTGTACATAAAGGAAAACACACAATTCGAATGTCAAATGTTCTCAATGTAATAGAAACTAAGTAAATTAATTGTAATTCTGGGCAATCGAAGGAAATAGATAATTGGCTGAAAACAACATTCGATTTTAAGTATCTAATGGCAGTTTTGCACATTTTGCATGATATTCCCTCGATATTCGGGAATGAATCAATACAAATCCATAATCATCATTTTTAAAAAAGCGCATTGTCGCTCAATCAGAACATTTGGCACCAGATTCAATAAAATAAAGCGTCTCCGATGAATTTTCGATATTTTTGTGACAGTTGACAAAAATCAAGTGAATGATCCTTTCTTTTGTAGACAAATATTTTTCGGTGTATTACTGTAACAATCAACGTCTAGAATGAATAATGAAACCACAACTAATACATTTTCCGTAGGCAAAATACTAACAATATTGAGAGAGTGAAAGAAAAAATGAAGAAAAAAAGGATAAAGAAACATCCAATGGTGCAACACGTTTTTAAAACAACATTATGAATAATAAAATGGCAAATCATTTAGTTTAATACTCGGCTCGTTTTCAATTTCAGTTTGCAAGTGAGTAATTTCTTGCGTTCCTTGTTTCTATCTTCTTTTGTTTTATATTCCTATTTATTTGGATTAAATTGATTGGAAATGTCAATGTTTTGACACAAAACAAGTTTCAGGATATGAGCGTACTAATTGCATATAGAAGGCAATGTTGACGCTATAGAAATTGGAATGAACGCGCAACTTTGATTGCACAATGAATTTTGAAATAAAAAAAAAAATAAAGTGATGAAACAGCGATTTTGTTCTTCTTTTGTAAAGATCTATGGTTAAACGTTAAGAAATCACGCCGCCCCAAAAATGGAATGAATGTGATCGATTTTCGTCATGCGGTCTGTGCTTGGAACGCACCGACCGCAATTTACCATCCCCTTTTTTTGACATATTTCTTTTCTAAACAGATTTTTTTTAGTTTGTAGGTGAAATAATTTCTAAGCGGCAATTAAATGAGGGACATTAAAAAACCTTCTCAACAACAACAACATTATACATTCAGATTAACGACCCGATATTTAAATACAAATGTAAACTAGTGATTAAACCTGATAAAAAAATCATTTTACCATAATAATACAAATATACAAAAAACCTGCATATTATAATAAATGGATTTCTTGCGCCATCTAAATGGAAAATATTTGATCGACACCTAAAAATGGCGGAAAAACCATTATATAGAATGCGTATTGTTTTACATAAAATGTGAAACAAATATCTTTATTTCCCTCAAAAATCTTATGTGAACAACCGAATATACTGTACTACAGAATAAAATACTGGAATATATTAAATGAAAAATAAACTAGCAATGAACATAAAACAAACAACGCAAAATATACGTAAACCGAGATTTTTGTGTTATTCTTGATATGCATTTCGCAGGAAAATTCATTTGGATGTCATTTCCGTAGTTCGGCGTCCACGAATTTCATCCCATCACCACCATGGTACACCGATCACACACATTCACATTCTTCAATATGTAGCCTTGCTCATGCTTGAGTTGTATAAATTTCGTATATATATTTGGCATTATCGAAAATGCAAGGCATTGACCAATGTATATGTTCAAATACAGGCTGGCGCACGGACGCCCGAACATGAAATGTTCGGAAACACCAACAAATTGGCATTTGTGGTTTGCATGAGCAAAGAATTTTGATTTCAGCTTCATTCGATCGGAGCGTCTGTCGCGGATTTGCTATTTTTTACGCGAAACGTGCTTCATCCGCTTTGACAGGTAAATTTTTTGAGGCTTTCTGTTGAACATTCACATTGTTATTTGATATTGTATTCAATTCACTTTCTGCATACTTAATTTCTATGACAATAAAATGAGCATAAAATTTGTATTTTTGATCAATCAATGAGCTCTTGCGTGATGTGGTTTTTTAAGGCATCTGCCCTTATGTGTAATTCCGAAAAAAGTGAATATCATGAAATGTTTGGAACTTATAAAAACAATCCATTTGCGTGCAGTCAATACATGCTCGAAGATATTATAAATTCGAACAGAAACTGGCTGGCAGCAGACTCTGCTGCTGGTTTGTTTGTTTATTTTTTTTTCAACGAAACTTCGAAATTAATGATTAATGCACACGCATTCATATCGTTGCGATTTTCAACCATACAGTAACCCGTTTGTTTTCGGATAGTTTGTCTTTCATGAGCAATCGATTACGCGTTATTCGCATACCATCATCAATAAAAAGCGTGTGTGTTTTTGGTTTTCATGTGGCCTTTTTTCTGGTTTTCTCTCTCTACCAATTTCCATTTTTTTACGTTAGTTTGTGAACGAAAGCCATCCCGGTTAATTAGTTTTCGGCACGAAATACCATATATGACGACACATGATATTTCTTTTATTATGATACACTTGTGGATAGTATCTCTATCGTTGATGACTTTTTTGCTTTTTGTGGTGATCACGTTTCCATGATTTACATTTTAAAGTCAAAGAACACAAGCTATTCGTCAACCCGAACATTTTGAGATATTTTTATAGCTTTCAAGAAATTCACTGCATGGAACATTCATAAAATACACATTATTAGCACAAAAGCAATATTTAATAGCTGTTCCAAGAGAAAACTTCACCGATAAACTCAATTGTAACAATAGATTTTTGGATTGCAAACTGTTAGATGAGCCTAATATTTGCTTCTTCCGAGTGAAACCCCTTTTTGGCCGTTTTTTGCGAATGACCACATTTTGAAAACAACACACTCAAATACGAATTCAATAAATAATTTAGTAGATGAATCATATTGTAGCTAAAATTTCTCCAAAAATCATCTTGAACGGTACTTTTGCATTTTCTTTTATGCGGATATACTTCAGCTCTGCTTTGTATGAAAAACATACAAGAAAACCTAATACAGGCCAGTGAAACGCCATACAAATTCAATGGTACGCGTAGTAGACTACGCTATGTAGTTTGCATATCGTAGTTAGTACACGAAGTCAAATCGCTTCACCGCCTTGACCTAATACGAAATGTTTTTTGGCAACTAGGTGATAAAATCATCGTTTGCGATTTATCTACTAATTTCTTACTGCCGAATTTCTGTGAGAGTCAATCTTTTTTTTGCCCAAAGTAAAATGAATGTTCCAAACATTAACAGTTGAAATAAAAAGTCTTACACTCGTTGAATGAACTTTTCCGCACTGTGATCTACGACATGAATCCCTTGCATATTTTATTACTTTTCCGCACACACCACTGTGTGTGGTAGAGGTATTGCGATCGGTCCAAAAAATTCAAAACACCCAGCATAAGTTTTCTATGCGTTTTGAACGTAGAAAAAAAATTGAGATTAGAATTGATCAAAAAATTACACTCGCATTGAACTTTATTAGCAATAGAAACCTTTTAAGTAAAAATTAGAAACTGAGATGTTTATTCATTTTTTTTTATTTAAATTAAAATTTAAATGACATGATGTGTAATGAATCGAATTTAGATCTCATCGTCATGACTTGAAATTTTCTGTGATTTATTCTCAAAGTTGCATGATGATTCGATAAGAAATAAATAAAATCCAATACAAATGCGAAGCAATCAATGAAAATCCCGTAAACCCGAACAATTTCGGGAAATGTGCGGAAACGTTAGTTTTACGTACGTAAGACCATTTATTTTTGAAAATCATTTTACCTTTTAACTTTTCATCTGTATATGGGGAGGATCCAGAAATTATTTCTAACTCATCAGTGTTCACACAATTGATTTTGTTGATGATAATGTCTCATGTGTGCCACAACTTCTATCTAATTATATATATAATTTATGTTATGCTATTTGCACATTTTTGACGTCAGAATATGTAATGCTCTCACACATTTTTACCGCCGAAATACTAGAGTCAAAGGCAAGTGTAGTCCAACTGTGAGAACAAGTGATTATTATTCATAAACATTCAGGAATCTTTATTTATAAAGTTTTTAACGCCCAATTTTCAAATACGAAAATGACAGACATCAACTAATGTCATGCATACATTTGACACGCACACAGCCTGTCTCACTTCATTTGGATAAATTACATTAAAAACGTAAACAAACAATCGTTCTCAATTTCAAAAAAATGAAATATTCAATTTTGATTCCCGTTCGTTTGGCCAAATTCAAATTTTATTAGTGACAAAAATCGAATAAAATGAAAGAATCGATTGAATTTTTATCAATATGGCAACACGAGCGATCAAAACAAACTGTGTTATTTTCGTATCCGATTTTCGGGATAAAAAATCCACTGATTGTTGCTCGACTCAGCACTACTTGGCAGCTTTATTTCATACACTGTTTGAATTTATGGTTCGGAATCTTGGAAAAAGAATATCATGGTGTGTGAAACAATCAATGAAAACAAACTGAGCAGGATGTGAAAATATGAGTCGTTAACATTCATTATCACCGGAGCATTTGTATAAGTAAGTCAAATAAGGATATTGAACATTGATTTTTAATGTTAATTAATTGTTATTTCAAATCGAGTAATTAAGTCAGTTTGGTGAAAAGTGTAAAATTTCTTATAATTTTTCTCTCATTTTCCCGTTTGTCATATTAGTTTGCTTTGCAGAATTTACGCCGTATCTAGCTTTGGACCGATACAAATTTAAGAAGAGGTGCACATCAATTGTATTGATTGTTCTTTAAACTGTAAATTGCCCATTTCATTGTTTTTTAGTGATAGTTTTTTCAGATTGAGTAATTTAGTCAGTGTTTGATAGAAAAATTCATAATTTTCAATCAATTTTTCTATTCAAACAAGAAATGCGTTTAAAGAATAGGTTTTTTCGCTTTGTAAATTAATAAATAAATAACTGTCATTCTGTGATTAGGAAGCACAATGAAAAAGAACAAGAATATGAAAGATAATTCCAGTAATCGCACCACTCCTATAAAAATGCCCATCGATAAGGTATAACGAGGGAAATATCACCAATTTTTCACCGAACTGAAATTTCAATGGTGCTTCGCAGTGACCCGTATTTCGGTTTTAGCATCAATGCTGCTGCTTTATCACATCATTAAGGCTAT
The DNA here is from genome assembly GCA_028476595.1 of Obolodiplosis robiniae. Lineage (NCBI taxonomy): Eukaryota > Metazoa > Arthropoda > Insecta > Diptera > Cecidomyiidae > Obolodiplosis > Obolodiplosis robiniae. Next base: position 24,143,018 of record CM052015.1, read on the forward strand.
GGACAATGCCAATGCCGAAACTGATGCATTTTTCGCCGCTGATGGGGAGAAAATAATCAGCGATTGTTTCCTGAATATCCTATGGAAAAATATCAACAAACTGCCGTTTGAGTTTCGATCCATGAGTCAGATGTGCGTGCGCAAATTTCGTTTGGTCTGATCGTAAGGGAATGGGCAATGCATTCAACGCGCTAATTGAACAGAACGTAGATAATGCAAGAACGAACCCAACGTTTGTGCGAATGCAAGTATGGAAGAAAACGATCTGATAAGCGAGGCCGATGTAAGGGGAGTTGTCACTGCGGTGATGTATCAGTACTATTTGGGGCGTAACAACCCAATTAGAGAGAAAAATATGGATCAGCTTATCGAAGAAGCGAGAAAAATCGGCGTTTCCGTAAACGAAAAATTACGGGACTATGTGAAAAATCATTGGTTCGCATCACTTCGATTTTGGCTGAGAATTCAACGTGAAACATGATTCCCTGAACAGTTTGTGGGGAAAATACCGAAAAGATCCAGCCAACCATCAAAAGCCAACAGTTCCGAAGCCACTGATTATTTCGAAATTCAACGCAATCCTACTGCATGATTTTCACCTGAAGCATAAAGAGATCGATGCTACACAGTTCTATCAAATGGCATGCATAATAGGAGCAATGAAGCGAGCGACAGCAGAAATCGCCGGCCAATAAACATCAAACGCGAAGATTATCAGCGCAATCCGGCCATTGGGTGGAAATACGTTGTTGATATGGTAAAAATCAACAAACTCGGCAAACGAAATACTTTCGATTTCCATTTTTTGACGGACAGCGTTTCAGTTTTGTTGCTATATATATACACGAGCCGGATAGGGAGTGGCAAGTGGCCACAATAGAGACACTTCGTGATGTGTGGAACCGATTTGTACAATATATACACTGGGCATAGATCCAGGATTGAAATCCTGGAATGCAACAGTTCATCTGCACATCGACACGGACACTGAGGTAAGTGTCAATGATCTAAATCATATATTGCAATACTAATCTTTCCTTTTCTTTTAATTTTGTTTGTATCAGGAAAACATCACGATCAGCAGCCAATGATGCCACTGGAATGCCAAATTTGGCATTCGATATGCAAAATCAAAGCGATGGTCTTATACTTTCACCGAAGAAGAGCAATGGCATCTCAAGTCTTTCGTATGAATTCCATCACCAAAAGGAGAGGAGAAATGGAAATTCTACATCGAAAATCGTGTGGCAATGATGGGGAAAGGAATGGCTGTCTACTCAGCACGAAAGTATGTCCGGCTCAAATTGGACAAATATATAGAATCAAATCGAGCGAGTGATGAAACGGCTGCCTCATTAACATACGAGAAGCCATCGATGATCTGGATTGGAGCAAATTGCACCAAATTCACCAAATGGTATTAAGAAACACACGCGATGCCCAGGGACTCGTAAATTGGTGAATAGCTTTATTAAACTATATGATTGCGTCGTTCGGTTTGTCGATGAATGGATGACATCACAAACATGTGCCAAATGCTTTAGGTGATTCGACCCACGAACGAAATTGCATCGGTTTAAAGTGTGCCAACAGTGTCATGCGATTGAAAATGGAATAATAAACTTGCCCAAAGTAGTCGTAAGCAAACCAAGCAATCGACAAATGCAACGATTTCGAAAAGAGAAGCGATTGGAACAACGCCAACCAGGTGAAGGAGCAGGACGTATAAATGTCAATCAACCAGTATAGTTGCATATCCGAAGCGACCAGTCATGCAACGTTAAGTATAAAAAATTCAAGCTAGCTACAAAATGATGCCAAATGACGCTGGTGAATGGATCAATGTTGCTCATTATCAAACAAAGATTGTTTGGCATCGCAACATAGTGGCTTCAAGATGTATTCTATACAAAGGTTAGGAGTTGATTTGAGTGCAACGATTGGCAACATATTTGATTGACGTTTGTATGTTTCAGGTCTTTGTGAATTGTTCAGACTAGACATCCATCGATCGCTCAAGAGACCACCAACTCAGCAAGCGTACGCCGACATATCTGACGACGATGAGGTTGGTTTGATTATGATGGAAGAATGGGACGAGCAATGACCTTAAGATAGCAGAAGCAACACCGTCACCATTGAAACCATTTAAAAATAATATTGTAACTACTTGTTACTAAGTAAGCTGGGCTTGATGAGTGTACTTAATTGTATGCTAATTGCGGCCTTGTAAGCTGTGCTATGACTTAAGCTCATGATGAATGAAGTAATGTAACTTTTTTCATTATGTTGCTTTAGTAGTTAAAGTTGCAACTAGGAGAATAGATTTCACAGTGAAAATCATTCTGTAGGTAAGTATGTTGTTTTGAATTTTAAATAGTTTTATAGGTGTTAATTAATTGGTCTACACCTGCCATCCTATTGTGTCTTAAATTATTTTTATAGCCGGGACTAATAAAATCAAATAATAAGATATCTTATTACTTATTACAATGTTCGCTGTAATAATTATTACATATTACATCTTATTACTTACTCTATTATTAAAATAATAAGATTGTAATATGTAATATTTATTATTATATAATAAGATCCAAACTTTTTAGAAATTTCGTATCAAATTATTGTTTCATCTTATTGCTTCTCAAATTTTTCAAAAAAATCACTGAGAACTTGATTTTCATAGTTCTATTTGAATTTGAACAATTAAGTATTATAACCTATAATATTAGGTTATTTTTATAACGCTGTTTTCCTATCACACTGTATAATTTCCAATTTCACATCTATGAAACTTCTATTCTATGGAAATAATTGTAATAACATCGCCAATATTATTACTTTGAAAATTTTGAATTGAAATTGGAAATTATGAAGTATGATAGAAAAATAACTTTAAAAAATAGCATATTTTATTGTTTAAATTCAAGTAGAACTGTGAAAAGCTGTGATTTTTTTGAAAAATTCCAGAAGTAATAAGATGAAGTAATAATTTGATACGAAATATCTTATAAGTTTTTGGATCTTATTATATAATAATAAATATAATTCATTATAATCTTTATATTTTAATATGATGTAGTAAACAAGAAGATTTAATATTAGGAGTGTCGGTTAATAATGTCGATTTTTTGGCTTGAAAATGGCATTTATTTGAAAAATAAAATGAATGAGTACATTGACCAACATATTGCCCATCGTTAGCTATGACCTCCCGCTATATTTCTAGGAGCACATGAATCCCCACTATATCATGGGGTGGGGGTATCCTCTCATTCAGGGAAAGGTCATTTTTTCGAATGTTTGGAAAAAGCGAGCCCATATTTTTTCATACAGATATGCGATCAATCTAAGTGGTTTGCATTCTGAAAGTGTGATGTCTAGAGATTAAGGGGGGAGGAAAACCATTTCCGCTTTGGTCATTTAAGTGCTTTTTGAGGAGTACCCGTAGTTTGAGAGGGCAAATTTTTGTGAATTTTTTTTCCATCAAAATCAGATAAATCACCTTAAAACTGCTTGAATTGCATTTTAACGTTTGATTGCGGGTGTTAAATAAATTCTCCATTATTTCACGAGATGCTGTGCTGTTTCCGACCAATTTTTGGGTACACAGGTCCAAATAGCACCAAAAATAGGCAACTTTTGAAAGAAGGTTATTAAACTTCCCCGCAAAACAACTTTTTCAGGCATGAAATTCGACACTTTCGGAGCAAAAAAAATCTTTGTTGTTCACATATCAACGAAATGACATATACTGAAGTTTATATCCTAATGATAGACAAAAAAAAAAATGAAAACACACATGCACATAACCCTAGTTACGCCATTTGTTATCTGAATCGACATTATTAACCGACACCCCCATTAAATATTACAAAATGACCTGACTATAATAATTATCCCATGAATTTGTGGTCGAAAATTGTGTGGTTATATGGGACAAATCATTGTGATTGCAAAGTGATTGAGAAAATTGCACGAAAAAATTATGAATGTGTCTTATACACAAAAATAAGTAAAATATAGCACACAGAAAAAATGATAAAAATGTGATTTTTCGTAGGTAACTTATATAGAATACAATACATTTTCTAAATTCCATCATACAAGCTAGTACAACAAGCCTAAAATTTCCTTGACTCTAAAAATGTGATGTTCAAGTATGAAATGTGCAATATCCTGGGTAATAATTTGCAAAAAATAATATGAAGTTAAATAAGTTTTTTAAAAACAGTTATTTTTCCACGAGTTTCATATTAAGTACCATCATATTTTTCAAACAAGTCAACTGATCTGGTTGGTCTTTGTCGCTTTTGAAAGGTATAGTCTTTTGCTGTTTTGAGCCACTTTAGCTTTGTATATATCTCATATACACAAAGAGCTAAAGTCATGAGAGTGAATCAGCTTTCAGACAAAATCGGAAAAAACCTGAGTAAAACAGAATCGCACTAAGGCGTACCGAATATGGTTTTTGAGTCCGGAGACTTTGCGCAATCCCATGGTACTAGCCGTTGTCGCCGCACCCGAGTCACTCCAAAATTTGTTTATTAGTGATTTCGAGATCAAAGTTTAACCGCCGCATTCGAAAGATGATTGAATAATTGCGTCATTCTGTTTGGCACATTTTTTTCATTTAAAAATCAGAATTTGAAAGTTTCATTACGATAATGACACAATGTGAATTTAATATAGTTCCCATACAAATGGCTCGTAATAATAATATTGAAAACCCCTTCATTTAATGACTAGATCGCAATTGAGCCCCCCGAAGAAATTATCTGAATGAGCTGAAGATGAAAAGGTTTCTATTTTCAATGAAGATTTTTTAGTTATATTGTTAAAATTGTATGTTTCGTACAGCATACAACGTTCCACACCTTCAGAAAATACATATCCATCGTGAAATGGATGAAAAACACATTTTTTAGGAGTCTTAATTTTTGACCGATTCCAATACTTTTGCCTTCTCACTATGGGTGTGCGGAAAAGTAGAAAACATCACTTGAAAGTGTTGATAATTTATAGTTTTGCACGTAATGGAAAATTATCATGATAAATAAAATCATGTTGATCAATATCGTTATGAAGTTTCGATCCTATTAATAATAAAGTTATTATGATTTTATCAACTTAATTAATTCATAATAATCCTCGCATGGATTTTTCAGGCATTTCTAATGGTCTGGTATGGGAAAAATCCAAATATCCTTCATATTCTGTGCTTCAGAATACATTAGACCAAAAATCGATCAGCTCGGAAGTCCCTATTCCACAGGATTCAGACCAGGCCGATTCTGTGGAATAGGTACTTCCGAGCTGGTGGATGGTTGGTCCAATATACTCTGGAACAACGAGTACTATTGGGCTTTGAGGGATTTTTTTTTTTTATAATAATAATTTTCATCGTAATTAAAAACTATTACAATAGCGCAAAACGCAAAACTATATGTTAATCGCTTCCGATTGCTATAAATATTAATCGATAATTCAATCAGAATACACGAATCCTCAGATGAAATATGCTTTATACAATACATTCAACTGCATGTAAATTAATTTGATGGCAATTGCAAATCATTGTGATAAACAGCCAGAATAAAATTGAACTTGAACTTGAACTTGAATTCAAGTTCGTTCATTCGATTTACAGGAAAAAAATTGTTCGTTTGGTAACGTATCAGTTTAAATATCCCAGCAAATTCATGAACGCTTAGCAAAGACACGAACCGTTCAGTACATAGCGTGAGTCGCACGCAAGAATGGAGGGGCATTTGTTAATAAATGTCTTCGATAATGACATAATGACAGTCGCCGCATATACCAACAACAAAAAAGCAAAATATTGTTTTCAAACTGATAGCTTCGATCAAATTTCGCTGGAAACACCTGAAATATATCATTTATCCAAGCATGTTTGCTTGATATTCGATACAAAATTTATTTCAAACTCAATAAACCATGTAAACATTGCGGGAATACAATCAAATATTGCATGTTGATAGTGAAAATAGTGTTAGACGATTTACGCTGGGTGTGATTAATGACGAAAGAAACGACATGGAGGCTGAAGCGACCGAATTAAAGCAACCCGTGCATTCAACTAATCCAGTCGTATTTTTGGATATTCAAATTGGACTAGAAAATGGTAATTCATAAGTTGTGGCATTTTTTTCCTCTTTCTTAACTGGTTTTGTTGTTGTTGTTGATTTGCTTTTGTTTTTTTTTTTCGAATTAACATAACGACGATGATCATAATTGTAGTTGGGCGTGTGATAATTGAGCTTCGAAAGGATGTCGCACCAAAAACAGCAGAAAACTTCCGTTGCTTGTGTACCGGCGAAAAAGGGATTGGCACCAATGGCAAACCACTGCATTACAAAGGAATCAAATTTCATAAAGTGCAACGTCTATTCATGGTTCAAGGTGGTGATATTGTCAAGAATGACGGCACAAGTGGTGAAAGTATTTATGGACCATTTTTTGACGATGAAACTTTCGAGCTGCCGGTAAGAACTCGAGAATAAGTAGGGCATTATAATTGTATTAATTGAAATGATTGTGCTTCATTCTTCAATTTGATTTAATATATAATTTTTGACTTGATTTTGAAGCATGAAGCTGGTTCGGTTGGAATGGCAAACTTTGGAAGACCAAACACAAATAATTCGCAATTCTTCATAACGACGGTTGACAGTCCGCATTGCGACGGCTCCAATGTTGTCTTCGGCAAGGTTCTTCGCGGCTTTGGCTGTTTACAAGAAATGGAAAAATTCACTTCCGACGAATCAAAACCATTACTGGTGAGATGTCCAAATCATTTGATGCAATTATTTGATGTGATGTTTTATTTAGAGATTTTTGCTAGGAATATTTTTAACTTATCCAATTATTTCTCTTAAAAATCAATAATAATAATTAAAATGGAAATTGTATTGATCAATCGACAGAATATGACTATTCGCGACTGCGGTGAAATTTTGCCGGGTGAAGATTGGAATTTTATTGATAGTGACAAGAGTGAAGATAGACTACCACCATTCCCTGAAGACTGGAATCAGAAGGAAAAAAACTATACGGTATGGAATCTATATCAAATTTCGATATTAATAAATGTGCACATATAAAAAAACTTATGAATATTTTCTCATTTTAGTTTGAGGAGGCGGTGAAAATAATTGAATCGATCAAAAATAGTGGCAATTTATTTTTTAGCAGCAATGAGTATGTTGAAGCATGCCGTAAATACAAGAAGACTGTGCGATATTATAATTTTTTAAAGGACAAATTAGAAGCAAGACATCGAAAAGGCCTGAGTGCACATGAATTTAAAAAAAAATTACAACATGTGTCCCAGATAAATATCATTGCTTGCTTAAATATTGCTGCGGTCGAATTGAAACTGCAAAATGCTGATAATGCAAAGAATGCATGCGACGAAGTGCTACTGAACGACCCGAACAATTCCAAAGCACTGTATAGACGCGGACAAGCTCACATCAAACTCAAAAACTACGACGACGCTCTAGTCGATTTAGAACAAGCCCATCGTGCCCTGCCCAACGACAAACATATTCAAAATGAATATCAACGGGCCAAAGAAATTTGGCGCAATTATCAGAACCAACAAAAAAACGTCTACAAAAACCTTTTTGACCGAATCTAAATGCCTGTCAATATCCCAAGTGCCTAAAGATGTTCGATAATCAAGAAAAATAACTGATGAATGATCGGTCTCATTTTGGTTGTATTATATGTTATATAAATAATACAAGACCCAACTGAAAGCGACAAACGGTTTTTCCATTGAATGGTGAAATGTTCTTCGAATATTTTTATTTTTTTCTTCTAACAGCTGAACTTATAAACGCAACATATAACAGAGTGTTTAATCCAATAGTAAAATAAAATTGCGAATTTGATTTTTCTCTCTGATAAAAATAGAATCGAATCATTTCAATTCTTGTTTACAAATTACACTCTTCTAGTTTTTTTTTTCAACTTTTTTCAGGAATAAAAGGGGGACTGGTCAAACTTGCCCAATTCGGGGCCAGGGAGATCAGTAGTGACATCCGTTTTTCTAAGTTGTTTTGAAGGAGGGGCTAGGGCTTTTGACCTGTTAAGCCATTTTTTATTATTATTGAGAGTTTTAGTTTTGAGTAGTAAGATTTCGTTTGATGGACGTGAAATGTGGCAAACGCTAGCTTTATGTTTGAATGCTATCAAAATGCATTTCAAGCAATATACAAACATCGATTGTCAATTTTTCAAATTGAAATTCTATATTGTCATAGCAGCAAATGGAAACAATACAAAACAATTGGTAAAATGCCAATAAATTCATTCGTTCTATGGATTGGAATGTTCATGGATCTTCGAATTCGAATCGACTCAACTTGAAATCTACATGCAAATATTTTATGGAAATTGAATCTCCAAGGCACCATAGAAATTACAATCAGCTTCACAGATCAAATTGTTCGAACTTTATACTTGAAAATGATTTCAAGTTGAAATTGAATACTTTTATCAGTTGCTTTCATTGAAACGTTTTTTCTTTCACATTTTCAAGGTTTTTTTGATCGCGCTAAAAAGTGCAGTTCACTCACAAACACGTGGTGAATAGTATATGATTTGGCAACAATTCAAACTATCGAGCACATATTTGCAACGAATCTAATTGAACTGTACAAGCAACACAATCTCATTTGTGTGCAAGGCACTGCGAACAGTTTTGGTGCCATAGGAAGAAATTCATTGAACAATACGTATATTCGACACATTTGCCAAAAATACAAAATTAGGTATGCCATGGGGAAAACAAATAGCGCCGACACTCACTTGTCGGATTTACAATCACTTCAGTTTTTTGTGCGGTGTTGTGACGATCACATACAATTCTTTTCAATCCGTCGTCAGAAGAAGACTTTTTCGAAAGAAAATTTTGGCTATTAATTGAACAGGTATTTTGTAAAACCGTACTGATAAGTATGCACAATCAATTTTTGATGAAGGGATTTTATGAAGTGATTTTCTGAGATCAAACTATTGAGAAATAATTTTCATGTTACATAATCACAAATCACATCACCAAAACTCATGCAAATTAGAGAAAAGGCACGTTTTATTGAGCTTAAGAGAAGATCCAAAGAGCAAATGGCCTTTAAGATGTAGTTTTAAATCGCCATTCAGCCAGTAAGTCAGTGAACGAGATCAAACTGTGCTTTCAATTAATGAGTTTTCAAAACCACGTGAGAAGTCGTGAAATCATCACGAGTTATATAATTGAATAACATTACAAAAATGCACGCACTGACGACATGTGTTCGAAGCTCTTGAAAATAATGCAATCTAAAAATAGTCGTCAGCTTGTATTCATCTTAATTTCATTTCAAATTAGGGCCAAAGTCAGTGGAAATTCTAATTTATACTGGTGAAAGCGTTCGAAGTAAAATAAAATAAAGAATGATTCGTTTCCACCACAAAATCAATTTATTTGTTTAAATTGAATTCAATATTTTCCAAAGATTTCACACAACCAAAATCAAGATGTTTGCCTCCATAATGGAATCTGCACGAAACTCAACATTCAAAAATCCGTTCGTTACAACGGTCAACTGTGAATCAGCTGAGGGCCAAAATTTGGTTGTTGGCCGAACTATTGCTGCTGCCTCTGCTAATGTTGAAGGAGGTAAACACAAATGAATCAACAATTTGAATCTTTTGATTATGAATTCTTGTTGCTGCATTTCGAAAAAATAATGACTCTTTTTTTTCAAATTTCGATCGAACCTGATATAGACTCATGCGAATTTGGTTCGTTGCATTATTTCGCCCTTTGCGGTTTGGGTGGTGTGATTTCATGCGGTACTACACATACAATGGTCGTTCCTTTGGATTTGGTGAAGTGCCGTTTGCAAGTCGATGCTGCCAAATATAAATCAGTGTTCAATGGCTTCCGCGTCACATTGGCGGAAGAGGGTCTCAAGGGTTTATCAAAAGGCTGGGCACCAACTTTCATCGGCTATTCTGCTCAAGGACTGTGCAAATTCGGTTTCTATGAAGTGTTCAAAGTGTTGTACGGTAGCTTTTTGAATGAAGAACAAGCCTATCTCTATCGTACTGGACTATATTTGGTGGCCTCAGCTTCAGCCGAGTTCATTGCTGACATTGCCCTCTCGCCGATGGAAGCTGCCAAGGTTCGAATTCAAACGCAACCCGGATTCGCCAACTCACTACGTGAAGCATTGCCAAAAATGACCCAAGCTGAAGGTATGTCAGCGTTCTACAAAGGTATAGTGCCATTGTGGTGCCGTCAAATTCCCTACACCATGATGAAATTCGCCAGTTTTGAAAAGACACTGGAATTACTTTATCAGTAAGTAGAAGTCTATTGTTAGCCACCGATTCGAATGGAAAATCCATTATATTTGGTTTAATTGTAGATATGTTGTGCCAAAACCAAGGGCAGACTGTACAAAAGGCGAACAATTGATTGTCACCTTCGCAGCTGGTGAGTAAATCAATCGATACTATCAATTTCTTATTGAGTGTTGATGGCTATTTCATGATTTCCAATTGTTTTCCATGCAAAATAGGTTATATTGCTGGTGTGTTCTGTGCCATTGTCTCACATCCAGCCGATACAGTTGTTTCGAAGTTGAATCAAGCTAAGGGCGCATCAGCAATGGATGTTGCCAAGAAATTGGGATGGGCTGGTCTATGGGCTGGTTTGGGTCCACGTATTGTGATGATCGGCACATTGACCGCTGCTCAATGGTTTATCTATGATGCTGTCAAGGTTGTTTTGAGAATGCCACGACCACCACCAGCTGAAATGCCCGAATCTCTCAAAAAGAAGTTGGGCGTTCAATAAAATGCTCACAACTATTCAACTTTCAGTCACATATAAAATTGAGTTGTTGAAACGAAAATAAATAAAAAACGAACTTTTATTTTGTCCACGTGGAGCTTCTTTTTTTTACAGACAACTGTGAATACATCGGCTCTATTATTTCCTCTTGTTTATATTAGCAAAAACAATGAATAGAAAATTCAACAATTTACATATAATTGCAATTAACAACTAAACCACTGTGTAAAAGTATTTTGAAAAAATTCAAAACGTCCGGAATGAGTTTTCTATTCGTTTTGAACTTAGAAAAAACGATTGCAACCATTCCCGAAGAAATTTTATTTCCGTGTGTGGTACGTTTTCCGTTGTCCGTTGTACGTAATTCGCAAAAATTGTTAACACGAAAACTCAAAAAATTGAGATAAGAATTGATCAAAAATTTACGCACTCATTGGTATTCATTAGGAATGGAAGCTTATTAATTCAGCTTAATCGGATCATGTCTTCGGGTAGCTCTAGTGAATCAATAAAGGAAAAAACGAAAAACGTGAAAAAAATCCCGAAAATCTTCATAATTTTTCCGAAAATCGTTCGCATTGTATCATAATGAAACTTTCAGAATATTATTTTTTCATTAAAAAATTAGTCATGCAAAATTTCAAGTCATTCCGATGAGATTTAGGACTACCTCCTACAAAATTCTCGATTTTCGGGGTCAAAATTCGGATTTTTTAACGAAAGTAGTACATAACATAAATGTGAATTCATATTTATCGTTGGCATGAGATTAAAGTTCAGATCAGAGTAAACTAATTCGTAATTGTTATTACCAATACAAAAGAACGTTTGTTGAAGTAAAAATTAGAAACTGAAATGTTTATTCGTTTTTTTTAAATAAATGTGAATTAAATGATGTGTATTGACTTGAAATTTTCTGTGATTTATTCTCAAAGTTGCATGATGATTCGATAAGAAATAAACATAAATCCAATACAAATGCGGAGCAATCAATGAAAAACCCGTAAACCCGAACAATTTCGGGAAATGTGCGTAAAAGTTTGTTTTACGTACGTAAGAACATTTATTTTTTTTTTTAATTTCGCCTGCATTTGAATATACAGTTTAGAAAAATATTACATGGTAAAAAATCCAGTATTTTAGAAGTAAAACTCAAATCATTGAGTTTCAATCACGCTCTGCTTTACACTGAACTCCCGGCCACTCCACCTATCGATTCCTGTAAATACCAAATCAAAATTATTATTATTATTTAAAAGAAATTAGTTTTCTTCGTAATACTATAATCAAATTTTTCTGTTCCTAATTTGTATTTTGATTTGCTCTTTTCATTTACTTACAATCTTATTGTTGATCCATTCAAGATGTGAGATGATCCTTGTATGTTCCATGCTTATGAAATATTCTTCTTCATTCTCTGAAATCCATGCTTTTATTGATCTTAGAATGCCAACCAATATAGGTTTGCTAGGCGATGTACTTGTGTCGTGATATACAACTGGACCTTAAGCAATAATAAATTTCATTTAACAGTTTGAATTTTTATTTTCATGAAATATTCCAAATAAACCTCCTGAGTCTCCTGGTCCCGCCGTTTTTTGATCGTTTGGTTCTATAAGTTCGTTCTCATTGTTCGGATCGACGGGATCAATTTTGGTACAAAAGACGTCGAATGTTCTTGGTTCATCGCACCCACGTACTGTCATCTGAAGGAATCGTAAATCGGGGGATGGAGTATTAGGTTCCGTTCGTTCTGTTTGACCAAATCCAGTGAGATTGAGAGGAACTGTGTTAGAAGTTGAATATACAAAATTGTATTTTTCATTGGCCAACTCTATCGCTACGATCGACCTGTTATCAACTATGCTCTTTTTAAGTATAATCATGCCAATATCGTAGGGAAAGTTTTCTTCCAAAAAACTAGCTGGTGAAAAATGTTCGTGCTGGAAGACTTCAGAAACCTGGAATCCCTTTTTGTCCCAAAGCTTTAGTCCACCTAGAGTAAGGTATAATTTATTTGAACCAGCTTGAACTTTATACACGCCAGCTTCGTCCACGAAGGTGTGTTCTCTTGTAGCTTCATCATAACGATATAAACAATGTGCTAATGTCAATACGATCCTTTTTGCAATGACGGATCCACCGCATTTATAATGATTATATCTAAATACAGCAGCATGATATCTATTGGTTGATCGTTCAACCTCACCATTGAAAATACGTTCCTTTAAATGAAGTTTTGCTATCAAAAAATATGAAAATTAGTTAAAGCTTCTAAATTGTAAGAAGACGATTGCAATCGTCAACGATTTCCTCTAAACAATTCCAAGGGTGAAAAGGAACTTTAGAGAATTGCTTTGCCCATACAAAAATAGAAATTGAGCATAAGATTACATTTTTCATTCCCTGTCCCAGACGCCTGTTATTTTTCAAAAGTAAAAAGAAAATTATGAATTAAATTTTGCAATATAATTCGTACTTAGGAAAAAACAAAAATCTCCTAAAATGGAAATTGTAAGAGAGACTTTCCAAATACTCAGCCTGCAATATCAAAACAACTAGTCCCCACCAAATCGACATTTTCAAACGTTCTACAGAATAAAATTCACAAAAACTAAGGAGAAATAAATACCGAATCGCCACGAATAACACACAATTTCTTTTATTATAAAATTAAGGAGCACCGCTGGCTTTTATTCTTTTCTAAAATCAATGATGAACGATGAAGTTTGAAATTATTCTTTGAATTCTTTCTCATTTATTTGAATGGAATGTTCGAATTTATGGAATTTACAATAAGATCTCACCATTTGGAGACTAAGTACCTCTTACTATTTGCAGACGATTTCATTTTTTTTTAATTAAGTGTCTGCAAATCGAGAGAAAGTCACATTACAGATGCATACGTGCCGCTCTCTGAAAATAATGCGCTCGTTTTTATGCAAAATATTTCTTAAGTGAAGTACGGTTAAGAGGGTAGATGGCAAGTTTTTGTGAGTGAGATTTAGAATTTTTTGTGATCAAATTAAAATTCTGGAGCACTCGAGACGTCACAAATCGCGCCTGCATTAAGCACATTGAAAACAAAAAACAAGTACGATTTCATTACGTCTCATTTGCTTCAGATTTTTTACATTTTGCATTTGTTCACAAAAACAGAAACCGCTCTTGATATAATTTTCGGCACAAATTTCTATATCAATGGTTCAGCGTTTTGAATTCGCTTTCGGAACGAGAAATCACGTCGGCAAAAAGTTTTTTACTCTACTCGACACGCACCCAACATGATACCAAATTATGCTTAACATGACGTTGCAACTGCGCTTATCGATCCCATATTGAGTTATACCGATGTGATCACATTTGGTTGGAGAGCCTACGGAAATATCCATCAAGAAAATTGTATCCTAGTGGTTGATCACGATATAAATATGGGTTGAACAGAAAATATCATATCAGAGAGTATCGTGAGCGGATGAATGGGCTTAGAGAATATAGAGAATAGTTGCATTCAGTCACTTTGATCTACATGCGACTAAACTTCTCCTTCCTACTTGAACGATATGTTCGTTCATAAGGGGGGTTATACATGTGATTTCATTCACAGCGTAAGCATATATTCGCGGTTGTTCATGCTTTTATGAAATATGTGGAATTAAAAGAAGTTTGTGCTTGCTTGGCTATGTGTTTTGCACATTTTAATTTGAAGTTCTGTATAAAGTAGCGCGCATTGCTAATGCCACTCTCAGAGAGCCTCATTCGGCTGTTATGCACGGTCGCTCGTTACGCACACACTTAAGCAGCAATGCTGAATCTAGAAGACGAATACATCCACAACTTACGCATGGATTGGATTCTAACCGAACCAATGAATAAAGCTCATGGATTCGTGCACATAAATCCAATTCAGTTTTGTCGAAAGAAAATGAAAGCAGAATGAAGTCACAGCGACATGTAACCATCCAAAAGGTCCACTTAGGAGATTCACCATCTGACGAATACTGTTTACGTAAACATATTCACGGAACCATTTCAATTGATTCAATGAATACGTAAGGCACAGACAAATCGTTAATTTACATCGCCATCAATATATGTTATGCAGGCACACAGTATTGTGTTTATTTTGATTTCGATCATCTTGCATTGGTTATAATAGTTTCCGAACAAAACACAAAATAAAACACTCTGATTTCGCATATCACAGTGAGCAGTAGTCCACTCGACCCGGGTGAAAAAGTCACAAGCCTATAAATATGTACGAGATAACGAAATTTCGATTTAGAGGTCCGATCCAAGAAAGTGGATACGTGAACCTCAATGCCTCGGGGTAAAAACGAAAAATTTATATAGGTACTACATTTATCTCACATCATTTCATTAAGGAAATTCTAGGATCTTATTTTGTTTATAAAAAAATAAAGTTGAACAAAATTTCAAGTCGTTCGAATAAAAATTTGGATTACCTCCAGTACAAAATATTCATTTTGACCCCGAAAATCGTAAAGTTTGTTACGGATGAAGTCCTCAATCTCATCGGAATCACTTGAAATTTTGTATGACTTATTTTTTTCATAAAAAGTTATATTATGAAAGTTTTAATTCGATACAATGTTAACTTAAGAGAGCTAATAAAATTTTTTGAGTTATCGTGTTAAAAAAAAAAATTGCGTATGTCGTACAGCGTACCACACATCTACATTCCCACACCGAAAACAAAGGTCCATCGTGTTTTTCTGTACTCAAAGCGGATGAAAAGCACATTTTTTAGGAGTCTTAATTGTTTTACCGATTCTAACACATATTGTACTTTTGCTTTCACACAGTGTGTGTAAAAAGACAAAAAATTTGCGGTAAAAATGATTGGGAAAATTCTGGTTTACGAGTTATAGCGATTCAAATGAAAAAGAAAATATTTCAAAAATTCCCTTTTTGAAATATTCAACACACATACAAGAGGCCTAAGCACTCCAAATGCTATTAATTTAATATGGTATAATCCCGCTGACGAATGGATCAGATGAACCAAATACGATGAACAGCCGTTCCGAAATAATTTGTTCATCACTTAAATTATTATCCCGACTAGACAAAGTTGTCGCGAAATCTAATCGCCGAATATCCACACGCTCAACGCGCCTTTTTGCAGGAATCCGCAAAATTTTACTGTCGAATATATGCATTTCAAATAGAGTGAAGTTGTCTTCGTTTTTATACATCACCACATTCGAATTGCATTGGAACAGAGTGAAGTTGTTCGAAGTTTACCTATAGCACCGTTGGCATTGCGATGTCAATTGAACGCCACATTTTATTTGCTAAATATTACACAATGCTATAAAATTTGATTTTTTTCATACGCAAATTTTCTGTTCCTGATTCTTTGTTAGTATGGGGCCTCAGAATTCCGAAAAGCCCACGACCTTGAAAATCTCATAGCCCGTTGCAGAGAGAGTTATGGCCCAAAATGTGAAAAAAATCAATTTTTGCTACTTTTTCCAAAGTGTAATTTCATGGAATTCCTGAAATATAACCGTTTTTGCTCTGTAACTTCTACATATGTCATCCGATCGTTGAGTTTTGCGGCTTAAAATTTTCGAATGATTGTACCAAAAAATCGTATTCCTAAAATTGGAATAATCTCAACTGGTTGCTGAGATATGGCTCGATAAGTGAGTGAAAGCGGCGAACAAAAAATGAGCGAAGGATGACACATTAACTACCTGCCATACTTGTAATCTTACGGTGATGTGTAAAGGCTTAATATTTGCGTCCCATAAAATTCAAAACGTCCGGAATGAGTTTTCTATGCGTTTTGAACCTAGAAAAAACGATTGCAACCATTCCCGGAGCAATTTTTTAGTTGATTTTAGAATTGATCAAAAATCTACACACGCATTCAACTTAATTAGGAATAGAAACCTATTAATTTTCAGCCTAATCGGATAATTTTATCGGGTAGCTCTAGTGGAGTCGATTCAAAAAATGGGCTGTTTTCCAATAAAATTAAGAAAAATTTGTATGGGGACTATGACTATTTCACATTGTATCATTATGTTTCGGAATATTATTTTTTCATGAAAAAAATGAGGCATGCAAAATTTCAAGTCATTCCGATAAGATTTAGGACTATCTACCCTGTACAATTTTCGATTTTGACCCGGAGGAGGTCAAAACGAAAAATGTGTATGGCGGCTATCTCAAGTTTACTTTGTAACGAATTGAAAATTTCAGGATATCATTTTTTTATGAAAACAATGAGTCACGAAAATTTCAAGTCATTCTGATGAGGTTTAAGACTCCCCTACAAAATTTTCAATTTACGGTGTCAAAATTCAAGTTTTGTCATTGAATTAGGTGAAGTGTTTGTGTTTTCTAATCTGTGTTTTTTCATCAGTTTGAATGCTCATGCTGTTACCGAAAGTTATACTGTTATACATAACATAAATGTAGAACCATATCTATCGTTGGCATGAATTGAAAGTTCACATCAGAGTAAACTAACTTGTAATTGTTATTACCAATTCAAAAATAGAGAACGTTGAAGTAAGAATTATGAACTGAGATGTTTGTTTGTTTTTATATTAAAATTTAAATTTAAATAACATGATGTGTAATGACTCGAAATTCGATCTCATCGTAATGACTTCAAATTTTCTGTGATTTATTCTCAAAGTTGTATGATGATTCGATAAGAAATAAACATAAATCCAATACAAATGAGTAGCAATCAATGAAAAACGATTTTACCCGAACAATTTCGGGAAATGAACGGAAAAGTTAGTTTTACGTAAGTAAGACCATTTATTTTTTTTGATTTCTAAATTTTGATATGTTTTCCAAGTTATAAAAAAGGTGTTTTTTCTATTTTTTTTTTTTTTTTTTGTCTTTTCTTATAATTTTTTTTTTTTTTTACTTTTCCGCACACACCACTGTGTGTGGTAAAAGTATTGTGATCGGTCCAAAAAATCGATTGCAACCATTCCCGGAGCAATTTTTTGTCCGTGTGTGGTACGTTGTCCGTTGTCCGTTGTCCGTTGTCCGTGTGTCCGTTGTACGTTGTTCGCAAAAATTTGTTAACACGATAACTCAAAAAATTGATATTCAAATTGATCAAAAATTTACACACACATTGGTCTTCATTAGGAATGAAAATCCTTTTAATTTTGAGCCTAATATAATAATAAAATAAAATTTTCAAAGATGAGTCATGCAAAATTTCAAGTCATTCTGATGAGACTTAGGACTAGATCCCTGCAAAATTTTCGATTTTCGGGGTCTTTTCGAGGTCAAAACTGGAAATGTGTGTGGCGAATATGTTAAGTTCACCTTTTATCCTATTGAAAATTTCTGGATATTATTTTTTTATGAAATAAATAAGTCACACCAAATTTCACGTCATTCTGATGAGATTCAAAATTCAAATTTTGTCATTAAATTGTATGAAGTATATGTGTTTTTTCAATCTGTGTTTTTTTCATCAATTTGAATGCTCATTAACTTTTAAACGAAAGTTATACATAACATAAATGCGGAACCATATCTATCGTTGGCATGAATTGAAAGTTCACATCAGAGTAAACTAACTTGTAATTGTTATTACCAATTCAAAAGCAGCGAACGTTCGTTGAAGTAAAAATAAGAAACTGAGATGTTTATTCGTTTTTATATTAAAATTGAAATTTAAATCACATGATGTGTAATGACTTGAAATTCGATCTCATCGTAATGACTTGAAATTTTCTGTGATTTATTCTCAAATTTTAATGATGATTCGATAAGAAATAAACATAAATCCAATACAAATGAGTAGCAATCAATGAAAAACGATTTTACCCGAACAATTTCGGGAAATGAACGGAAAAGTTAGTTTTACGTAAGTAAGACCATTTATTTATTTCTGCAATATCGAGAGCACTGGGTATGAGCATTGAGCATCATTAATTACAATTGGAATGAATATCGCCACTATTGCTTTGTAAGACAAGCATGTGTTAGAGTGAATTAAAGACGTATACTTTATTTGAAATATAGTTTAAGAATAAATAAATTTATTTTAAATATAGTTGATTGACAAAAGTATGGATTCTTTGATTACTGTTTCAATATTGCCTCTCTTAATTAAAGAATCATATGTGACTTGATCTCGACACCGTAAGCTAGATGAGAACCGTCAATCCTAACGAAATCGAAACGGGGCACTAACCTTATCTAGCTGATCAGTCATTGCAAATGATATTAAGTTATAATAAATTTAATTCTTTTCGAAATTTTTCGAGTTTAATCCTCGCCAATGGTTTGGTGAAGATATCTGCTACCATATCCTCCGTCGGGCAATAAATACATTGGATTGTTCCATGTTCTACTAAATCATACACAAAATGATACCTGGTATTGATATGTTTAGTACGAGATGATGTTCTATTCCCTTTCAGCATTTTAATGACACTGGTGTTATCTTGGTAAATGATAACTGGTGGAGTTATTTTCAAATCAATTTCGTTTAGAAGTTCAATGATCCATTGAGCTTCCATTGTAGCTTCAGACAATGCACATAATTCAGATTCTGTTGACGAAATGGCCGTACTTCTTTGCTTGGTACTGTTCCACGAAATCAGGTTGCCGTACAATGTAAATAAATATCCTGATTGTGATTTGCCTTCCATCTTCGATTCTCCCCAGCTTGCATCAGAGTATCCGATCAATTCACTATTGTCATTTTTTGTTAGATGAAGCTTGAAATCTTTCGTTCCGATCAGATATTTAACAACTTGTTTCAGTTGGTTCCAGTCGTATTCACTCGGTTGACTTATTTTCTGTGATAAGAAAGAAATTGCTGTTGAAATATCTGGTCTAGAATTTAAAGCTATGTATAACAATGATCCAATAAGTGATCTATATGTTTCGTTAGTTGGTAGCAGCTGTTGATTTTGTTCATTACGATGATATCCTGCATCTAGTGGTATTTTCGCCGGTTTACTAGTTTCGAATCCATATTTTTCAATAATTTTCAGGATAAATTTTGTTTGATCAATGGTGTACCCATTCGTTCCTCGTGTGATATGAAGTCCGAGAAATTGATTGATTTGTCCAAGTGGTTTTAACTTAAAAATGGATGAAATTTTATTATATATTTCATTATAAATTTCTTCATTGGTTGCGGTCATTAATATATCGTCCACGATCCGTATTTTTTGTAGTACAAGCAGTAATCTGATGAACATCTTTTGAAACCGAACTTAATGAGTGATTGGTTAATAGCATCATTCCAACATCTTGGTGATTGTTTCAATCCGTAAAGGCTTTTTTGTAACTTACAAACTTTTTGTGGTTGTGTTGAATCAATGAAGCCTTCAGGTTGAATCATATAAATGTCTTCTTGAAGTGTTCCATTTAAGAATGCAGTTTCAACATCATACTGCATTATTTTCAGGTTATATTTTGATGCAATTGAAATTAAAATTCTTAGGGTGGATTGTCGGACGACAGGAGCAAAGACCTCATCATAGTCGATGCCAAATTTTCGGCTGTATCCCTTCGCCACAAGTCTGGCCTTGTACCTTTCGATTTCACCATTTTGGTTGGTTTTGATGGTAAAAATCCATTTGCAACCTATTGGTTTACGTCCT
This sequence comes from Obolodiplosis robiniae, assembly GCA_028476595.1. NCBI lineage: Eukaryota > Metazoa > Arthropoda > Insecta > Diptera > Cecidomyiidae > Obolodiplosis > Obolodiplosis robiniae. The sequence continues at coordinate 24,163,517 of CM052015.1, forward strand.
TCTGGTAAATCTGAAAGTGTCCAAGTTTTATTTTTAATCAAAGCATCGAACTCTTTTTGCATGGCTTCTTCCCACTTGTTTTTGTTTGGACTTTGAGAAACTTCTTTAACAGTAGTTAGAATGATTTCCATAATTGCATTTATGGAATCTGTTTCTGGATTATCTTTCGTGTACCAATTCATAAAACGTGATGAAATGTTATCATAACCATAACGATTAGGAGGTTTTCCCTTGTTGCATCGGTCAGATATTCTTGGTTCCGTTGTCACAACATCCGTAGGTTCAGAGTTTTCTGAATTGTTATTGGATGTTGATGGTGGACTTTCAAAATTTATATTTGTTTTGATGTTTATCGAAGATTGCCATAAAGGTGTAAAGACAACGTCTCTGCTAAATGTTAATTTTTTAGTGGTCTCATCATAACATCTATACATTTTTGGATTGTTGTCATCATAGCCCAATAATATCATTTGTCTTGATGTACTTTCAAGTTTGCTACGATTTGCATTTGGTGTTTTAACAAAACATTTGATTCCAAATGGTTGAATGAAATTCATTTGTGGCCTCATTCCAAATAGTAATTCATATGGAGTTTTGTTTGTTGTGGTTGTTTCCATACGATTTTGTAGAAAATTAGCAGTACTCACTGCTTCTCCCCAGAAATATCGTGGAAGTTTGGATTCATTTAGCATGCACCGAACCATTTCAATGAGTGATCTGTTTTTGCGTTCTGCGACCCCATTCAATTGTGGTGTGTAAGGCGATGTGTAGCTATATTCGATTCCTTCATTGTCCAAATATTGAGTTAAAGATTCATTCATGTACTCACCACCTCTATCTGAAAAGAATTTCTTCGGTGTTTTGCCAAATTTATTCTTCATCAGTTGAATGAATTGTTTCATTTTGTGAAAGACTTTGGACTTTTCACTGAGTAGGTAGATATTTGTGTATCTACTGTTGTCATCAATGAATGTTAAGATGTAGCGTTTGTTTTGATTTGTGTTTGTACGCATGGGCCCACATAAATCGGTATAAATTAAATCCAGAATCGATTTGTTTCGCTTCCTTTTATCAGATGTGAATGGTTTGCGCGTCATCTTTGATTCCAAACAGATTGAGCATTGTGTTTTACAATTTTGACATGGTTTGAGATTAATTCCTTTAATCATATTATTATTTATCATTCGTTTGATAGAATCAATGTTGTGATGACCAAAAGTGTGGAGAAACCAATGAATACATTCAGATTTGATTGCAGTTTCTGTGAGTGAACAAATCGATTCATCGTATTTATAGAGTGCATCTTTGATGGTGGCCTTCAAAATAACCTTGTTCTTGTCGGTTATTTCCGCATATTGATTGGAGAAATGTACTTCATAACCCTTTTGGCATAAAGCTTTGATTGAGAGAAAATTTCCCTTAATTTCAGGAACATAAATTGCATTCAACAAAGTAGCTTGCGATCCATTGCTTAGGCGAATATGACATTTTCCAATGCCTACTATATCGATACGTTTTCCGTTTGCAACTTTTACCTTTTTTCCTTGAATATAATTCAATTCATAGAATAAATTTTTGTCGCTTACAGTGTGTGATGTGGCGCCTGAATCTAATGTCCATTGAGTTTTGTCGTCTTGGTAATTGTAAATTTCATCATCTTTTTCTAAATCAATCGAAAGTACATATTCATCTTCTTCTTCTTGAATTGCATGTGTTGTTGAATGAATCCTTTCTTTCAAAGCTTTCAAAGTTCTACATTCATCAATGGTGTGAAGATGGCGTTTGCAGTAATGGCAGTATTTCTTCTCCGTATCACTTAATGATGGTTCATTTTTATATTGTTTTTTGAAATTTACCTTTTGGTTTTGAAATGTGCCATTTGGTTTTCGGTTGAATACCCTTTTTGATGAACTCATTTGTAATATTTTGTCTTCAGTTTGAGAGGTAGTCATCTTCCTTCGAGTTTCTTCGTCTTGAAGGTTTGAAATTACGTATTTCAGTTTGAGCTCACCAGTTTTTGAAGTAGTAGCACTCAATGTGGAGACAAGATTGTTCCAGGATTCTGGTAAACTGCTGAGGATGATTCCAATTCTCATCGTTTCCGAAATGGTTTCGCCCATAGCTTCTATTTTTTGAAATAGGTCCAGTAGTTTGTCCAGGTGAATTCGCAGCTCTGAACCTTCTACCATTTGGGTTGCATACATTTGTCGGATTAACGTGACGATGTTTGTTACGGAATCTCTCTCGTGAATTTCTTTTAATTTGTCCCAGGCTTCCTTGGCGGTTGTAGCACTTCGGATGTAGAGTAGTTGGTTATCTTCTACATTTAAACCAATAATTGCTAGAGCTTTTTGGTCTTTGAGTGTCCAAGAATTCATAGCAGTTGTTTCAGTTGACGTTGGATTCTGACTCAGGGTTGGTGGAGCCGTAATTACGACGTCCCAAACGCCTTTTTCGACCAATAAATGTTTTATTTTCCAGCTCCATGTACTGTAGTTATAATTATTTAAATGTGCAATTTGTACTTTGGTTTCCATTTTATGAAAATGCTTTGCTACCAAGTGTTAGAGTGAATTAAAGACGTATACTTTATTTGAAATATAGTTTACGAATAAATAAATTTATTTTAAATATAGTTGATTGACAATAGTATGGATTCTTTGATTACTGTTTCAATATTGCCTCTCTAAGACTCATTGTTGTATTGAATAGAATTGAATCAATAAAACATAAGACTCATTGTTGTATTGAATAGAATTGAATCAATAGAAATAAAAATCATTCTGTTTTTTCGTCATCATTTCATTTATTTTATATTCCCAGTTTCTCCAATTCTGTAACACACAAATATATTCATTCCAATTGTAATTCATGATGCTCAATTCTCATGCCCAGTACTCTCGCTATTGCAAAAATTAAAAAAAAAAAACTCAACATTTATGACACACGAAATCAGGAAAATTCTAATAAAAACTCTACTATAAATCTAATGGAAACTCTACAGCCACTAATATTGAAGAATCGACTAACATTCTACTAATAAATCTACTAACGTTCTAATAAAAATCTACTAAGATCTACTAATTAGTAGATGTTAGTCGCTAATAAAATAATAAAATTGGTGAAATTACTAAAATAATAAAAAATCTACTAATTAGTGGAGAAATTAACATCAATGATCAAATTCACTTTAATTCATTATCAAGCGAAATTCAAAATAGCAAATACTTATATTCAGATTAAAGAAAATTCCAAGCCAATTATTAGCTTCCTATAAACCAGTGTTGATATCGAGTTGTCCTATGTTGTCTTGTCATATAAATATTCATCCCGAAAAAAATATATGTACATAGAGAAGTCATCGTAGCTAACTTTGCTTTGTTTGGCAGCAATTCTTTTGACAGATTTATTCGCGACTGCGAAAGTTGTTAAAACTAGCGCAAATATAAAACGTGCAAAATGTTTGTGGTTATCCCGCTCGAAAAATCTTTGAAAAATCTCGCTGTGCCCATAAAATGTATTAAATCATTTAAGCCACATCAAATGGCAAACGATGCCATTAATTTTTCTATACCATATACTGTGTTTTTTGGAACAATCTTAATTCGGAACCAGATTTCACACTTTCTAAAACAGATGAATTCGATCCACACTTTGCACATTGCTATTACGGTCGTATTGTTAAATTTTGTTAAAGATTAGGTGACAATACTTTGCAAAATATTTAACTTATAAACACTAATAAAGAACTTTTTAAACTTGTTACAATGAAATCTAAATAAAATATATTGAAATAAAGTTGAAATTCTTTTATCGTTTTGTTTACAAATATAAATGTCATGACAATTATAAGCATGAAGTTGTTCAAGTGTCAAATGAACTGTCAAATTTTGGGAATACATTACAATGACTATAGCCATAGTCATATTCATTGACAATATTCATGAATATTCCTCCAACACTGCTATGAACATCGATCTCCTTTGAATCATGAGTTTAAAATGGAATCGTGACTATATTCGTTGAAACTGAATCGCAAATTTATTTTTGGATTAACTCAATTGATTTTTATAGCCAATTTTAAATTTTCAATATAAAGTTGCAAGAACGTTACAGAAAATTTGCGAAATGACATGAAAATCAGCTTTTTGGGCTACGATAGAGTTTGTAGCAGTAATAATTACAATAACTGATTTGCAAAAGTTTGTTCGAAACTTGGCTCTCGAGAGCCGAAGAACTTATGCAAGTGAGGATGACAAAGAAGATTCGAACAAATCGGACAAAGAAAACCACAACAATTATGGACAATAGCTAATATTTTACTTCAAAAACTCATGTTGTGAAATTACGAATACCAATTGAATGCCATATTTTATTTGCTTGATATTATTAATAAATATGCGATTGTGAAGTTTTGAATAGTTCCATTGTTTAAAAGATGACATGCAAATTATTTGAATTACATCTTCCCGTTGAATTCCAACACATGCGACTATTTGTTGCACGAGGTTGATAATAATAACAACTTTAACATGTTAAATAGCTTAAAAATGGGTAGTCAAAAGTTATTCTTTCATCAATGATAATATTTTTTTGTACAATCGCCTAAATATTTGAATGAAAAATTACGATTTTTTTTTGTCGGAAGTTCATTATTTTAGAAGTGAATCTCAAACGAGGAGGGAATAAGAACCGAAAGATCAAACGAAACGTCAAAATAACCGAGAGACACCAGACAATCAGAACATACATACTTGAATAAACCAAAATAGACCTTTAATAGTGAATAGAAATTATCATTCACATTCTCTTTCATTTTAATGGAATGCGCGTATTCACCCATGAATATGATATCTTTCTTTCTCCTCAATCGGTCACTTGTTACTCTCTATATACTCTCATTTAGTTTTAATGTTAACTGAGTGAAGGGCGCACAACATTTGACAGAGAGACGAGAAGAGAGAGGCAAACGAAAAGCTCTATGCACAAATTTATATCTTTAGTATATTCAAATATTTTTTGCTGTCTATCGCTCATATTGACGTTTTGTTCGATTTTTCGGTACTTATTTCCCCCTCGATCTCAACAGCTAGTTTCAATCATGCTCTGCTTTAAACTGAACTTGGCCATTCAACTTATAGGTTGTAGGAGTCCTTGAATAAATACAAAATCAAAATTAATATTAATATTTGAAATTCAAACTCAAAGGAATTTGTAATCGCTTCTTTCTCTTCCTAATTTCTTTTTTGATTTGCTTCTTTTATTTACTTACTTGTAAGTAAAATCTTTGTTTTGATCCATTCAAGATGTGAGATGATGCTTGTATGCCTCATGTATATGTAATGTTCTACTCCATTCTCTGAAATCATAGTTTTAACTGATCTAAGAATGCCAACCAATATAGGTTTGCTAGGCGATGTACTTGTGTCGTGATATACAACTGGACCTTAAGCAATAATAAATTTCATTTAACAGTTTGAATTTGTATTTTCATGAAATATTCCAAATAAACCTCCTGAGTCTCCTGGTCCCGCCGTTTTTTGATCGTTTGGTTCTATAAGTTCGTTCTCATTGTTCGGATCGACGGGATCAATTTTGGTACAAAATTCGTCGAATGTTCTTGGTTCATCGCACCCACGTACTGTCATCTGAAGGAATCGTAAATCGGGGGATGGAGTATTAGGTTCCGTTCGTTCTGTTTGACCAAATCCAGTGAGATTGAGAGGAACTGTGTTAGAAGTTGAATATACAAAATTGTATTTTTCATTGGCCAACTCTATCGCTACGATCGACCTGTTATCAACTATGCTCTTTTTAAGTATAATCATGCCAATATCGTAGGGAAAGTTTTCTTCCAAAAAACTAGCTGGTGAAAAATGTTCGTGCTGGAAGACTTCAGAAACCTGGAATCCCTTTTTGTCCCAAAGCTTTAGTCCACCTAGAGTAAGGTATAATTTATTTGAACCAGCTTGAACTTTATACACGCCAGCTTCGTCCACGAAGGTGTGTTCTCTTGTAGCTTCATCATAACGATATAAACAATGTGCTAATGTCAATACGATCCTTTTTGCAATGACGGATCCACCGCATTTATAATGATTATATCTAAATACAGCAGCATGATATCTATTGGTTGATCGTTCAACCTCACCATTGAAAATACGTTCCTTTAAATGAAGTTTTGCTATCAAAAAATATGAAAATTAGTTAAAGCTTCTAAATTGTAAGAAGACGATTGCAATCGTCAACGATTTCCTCTAAACAATTCCAAGGGTGAAAAGGAACTTTAGAGAATTGCTTTGCCCATACAAAAATAGAAATTGAGCATAAGATTACATTTTTCATTCCCTGTCCCAGACGCCTGTTATTTTTCAAAAGTAAAAAGAAAATTATGAATTAAATTTTGCAATATAATTCGTACTTAGGAAAAAACAAAAATCTCCTAAAATGGAAATTGTAAGAGAGACTTTCCAAATACTCAGCCTGCAATATCAAAACAACTAGTCCCCACCAAATCGACATTTTCAAACGTTCTACAGAATAAAATTCACAAAAACTAAGGAGAAATAAATACCGAATAGCCACGAATAACACACAATTTCTTTTATTATAAAATTAAGGAGCACCGCTGGCTTTTATTCTTTTCTAAAATCAATGATGAACGATGAAGTTTGAAATTATTCTGTGAATTCTTCCTCATTTATTTGAATGAAATGTTCAAATTTATGGAGTCTGGAAAAGACCCCTACGATACGCATACGATTATTTGTTAATTTATCATCTCAAGTTTTCAACTATGCGAAAATGAAAAGAAGAAAAATAATTTACCCATTAAAGCTACACACTTTCCTATCTCACTGACAAATGTTTGAAGAAATTCTATGGTATTTCAAAAAAAAAAAAAAAAAAAATGCTTCCTCTCGAAATTTGTATTGAAATATAAGGCTCATTATTCGGTTCTACAACATGCGAAAATGGTATGCAAAATAATCAAAAGTGGGCCAGAGATATGATCAAATATTACCATAAAATTACCCATAGAATTCTCCATTCCGACTAGTTTTCATATTTCTCATTATCTATGTATATTTTTGCGCTAACGAGCCAAGTGGAACACACTACACTGTCTAGCAAACCAAAATATATATAATAATAAGAAATAGGAAGAATATGTAAAATGTGGCGTTAGAAACCTTTTTTGCTCAATTGAATGAAAAGAATGTAAGGGCTTTTTCCTTCGGCCGATTTTTGTGGATTCGGCGGAGTTAATAAGAGATAACAGACTGTTTTTTCGTAAAATGAACCATTTTGTTGAAGATACTCATCACTTATCTCATGTCAGTGGCACATAAATTGTAACAGATAGTTGGGAAGAAATAATTATAAAGACGATTCAGTTTTATGTCCAGTGAAATTTTGAAAATTTTCTAGTTGCTAGCTTTCAATTAATCTTTGGACAGTTTTGAGAATTTTATTGAATAACAAATAAATGTTTTATGTTTTACAACGTCCGTACAAATACATTCAAGCAATTCAAATCGTTTTAATTCTAATTATTCATAATCATAATCTTTGTTTCGGTTATGCGTATAAACAGCCGTATATTCGATTACTTTTGATAGATGCCACATATTTTATATACATCCAACGCAAAAGTTTGAGTGAGGCAGCAGGCCAGGAGTGATTGATAAGCCTAATAAGTTGAACTAATATTATGTAGCGTCAGTAAAATGTGACCAAAATTAATCGAATATGCGGGTGATTATAAACATAATCGATAAAATGGTTATGAATTTAAATAATCATAAAAATAAATAAATTAGTTGGTTGATATATTTAAAGCATTTGTAAAATCCTTTCCTAACATTCAATAGATCTAACACAACTCAATGTAACTGCTTTGCGAATAGTTTCCGAATGCGTCAGTACGACAAATATAAACTATGCATTAATTATATTATTTTGCTTATGCGTGACGAATTGCAAAGTAAGAAAATATCATTCATGAGAAATGTAAAAAAGTTGAGTTCACACAACTTTTATGATATTTCATCTGAAATATTATGCGACAATAAAACATCTGTCACGAACTTTTCATTATTTACACGAACTCGTCGATCGTACGCATTGAATGCATTAAATTGTGACAACAGTCTGCTTTGAACTGAGCGCACACTGCGTGACAGGCTTTTGACAAGAACTGTCATCAATTGATATCTCCATGCTTTTCATTTTCATGCAATTATAATTCGCTAACGAACGAATTTCACGAAATTACTTCAAATAGTCAGTGATACGATGCTATTGTTGTGTGGTCGTATTGCTTCACAGATTGAATGGTTTTGTGTACCAGAATTCACTAAAGCAGGAATTGAGCAAAAATGCAGTTTGTTCAAATATGCAGAAGTCAAGTCGACTAAACATGCTGTAATAGGCAACGCGTATGTCATACGCAATCGTAGTTCATATGACGGAACTACAGGCAGAAGTTCGAAATGTGGCACGCTGAGGCTGGTGATGCTTTCAGAAACTTCATGGTCGATTAGTGCAAGCGCAGCATTATCGTACAGAGATTCGTGAAGAATCAATTACAGTTCTGTTGAAGCAAGTTTTGATCACTTTTTTGCATATCTCGTCGTTTATTGTTTGGTTTCCTCTTTTTTTGTCAAACTTCAAAAAATGTCAATATCGTCGTTTACATATTAGATGTAATTTAAATCTACAATGTTCAAACCGAAGGACGATTTCTAAATTCGGGATTTTTTTTGTTACAAAATACAACCAATGATTCTCAAAATCTGTGATTTCACATGTAACTGGTTGATGCAAATATCATTTAATGTGTTTCCAAGAATCTTACGATAAAAATGAATGGTGCTGAAGAGAATTTATGTAATCAATTTTGTATTCAAACGACTGAGAAAATCTTTGCTTACATGAAGCTAACAAATATACTGACAATTAAACGTTTAGCTTGAAAATAATATATCACTTTCAATTGTCAACTTGAAAACTCAAAATACGAAAATTGCATTGAATTATTTGTGGGAAGTACTCCGATGCGTAGAATGTTCAGTAGAGAAATTTTCATAAATTATTTCTCATAAATTGGTGCGACATTGAAGATTTGAACAGAAAAACCATGCATATACACAAGCAAATGAACCAAACAATCTACACCAGATTTTGATTCACCAGATTTCGATTCACCAGATTTTTCTTGATTGAAACACAAACTTCTCGCTTCGATAATTTCAAAAAGTCACTGAAATCTCAACCAGGCAATTAACTTCAATTCTCAAAGTCGTTGATTGGGATCTCATTCAAAATATGAGAAATAAATACTGCAATTGCGCAATGCAAGCAAAGTCCATGGTATTGAGCATGAGCATGAGCACATAGCTAAAGACATTTAATTCACTCGGAATGGCATAATATTGTCAATACAACGAAACATGAGATGCTGTTTTCGTTGCGATCAAAATTCAAAAGATGAAATGAGACAAAAGTAAAACAGCACCAGCAATGTTTATGTTATGGCCACTACTTGAGGTGTGAGTGCAGACTTGCGTCTCCACATTGTTTCTGTCTGATTGCAATATATTGTATACAGCGAAAATGTATGTGTGCGTTTACCACTATATGCCATTCAAACCATGCGCAAGTAGCAAATGGGGAAAAAAGTGAAAGTAAATTGGTGTAGACGAACGGTTTGTTCACTTGTGCTTCGGAATCGATTTACAACTTAGTATTGTGAGAACAAGAAAACCAGACGAACCCGCCAACAGCGGCTCACAATTTGATTTTAATGAATATTGTTTTTGAATTATAAATAGTTTGACAACTGTAAGCAAAAATCGATTGTGCCGACACAAAGCACATCAAAAATCATTTGGCAGCAGCAACTGCACGCAAGTCATACCCAATGACTTGTTCTTAGAGAGCAAACGTTTATTCCGCGTCATATCTCATGTGAAATCCAATTTTACGTTTATTTTTATCTACCCTATTGCGATATTAGACAGTTTTTGCCACTCGTTATTTTACTTATCTTTTGTTGGACGTATCGTTGTGTGAATTCATCATTAATGTTATCTACATTTATCAAGAATTTCAGTTTTATTATTTTAACTGTGTGTAAATTGTTTTTTTTTACCACAATCAATTGAAAGTAATTAGTTGAAATTTATTTGAAACGTTTAAATCGAAAGCAAAATTTTAAAATGGATAAATTATCGAATGAAATTCATACATCGATGGCGCCATCGATTAAATCACCCATTCAGCTGTTTGATCTCACAACACCACAACAATTTACCGTCACCACCGAAATAAATCTGGATCCAGAGCATGTTTCAAATCTACGTAAAGTGCATGCCGACATCTACAGCCGACTTGGCTACGGAGGATGTACGTACTTTGCACATTATAACGGAATTTGCTTTTTTTGCGTTAAAGTTAAATGTCAACAAAATTCTTAATTTTGTTTTTTTATTTTAAGCGATGGACACGGTGACTCAAATGATGATATGTGCAATAACAGTGGGATCGTTACTTTTGATTGCTATTGGATATTTATTTATTCGTCAAATAGCGCACATTTTACGGCACACGCCATCCAAACATTGGGCTAGGACATTGATGTTGTGCGGCGTTTATACGATAGTCGGTTCAGCCGCTTTAGTGTCGTTAATTGCATATCGAGCATTCGTGTTTTGTGATTCTGTGTGTCATTTTGCGTTTTTGCTGTGTGCCTATCAATACTTTTCGCTGCTCACCGACTATGCTGGTGGTGAATCAAACTTTATAAAACACACTCAAGGCACGATGGCCTTCAACATGCAAACACCACCGCTTTGTTGCTGTCTCTGGTTCTTGCTTCCAACAGCCATCACCAAGTACGTGCACAATTTTTGTATATTATATTAGCTGAGCGCATCAAATTGAATTCTGAACAGAGTTTTTATGATAAATGAGCTATTGATTGCGACAGAGAGAAGTTCAAAATGCTACGGATAATGGTACTCCAAATGGCAATTGTTCAGGGAACACTTTTGGCACTATTAAATGTATTCAACCTAATCGATACGGTACGTCACATGCATAATGTCAAATAAGATTTTTCATCAAACGTTCAATGATTCTTTTCGGAGCGATTTCGTGAATTATTCCATTTCAATTTGTTTATTTTTTAGGCTTTGTATGAACAATTGTTACCATTTCTATCAATATTCATTGTTGCATCGATAATGGTTGGCGTGTGGTCACTACAAATCAGTTCACGCATGATTGCAAAGCACTTGCCGGAACATAAAATTATGCAGAAATATTTTGCAATTCAGTTGGTGTTGATTTCATATAAACTGCAACCGGCATTAATCCACGTGTTTTGTTATGCCATCGAATCGCTGACTGATTATCGAATCAACAGCAAAATTATTGAGAACGGTAAGATATTGGCATCATTCAACATTAACAATATTATGACATCGATTTTTTTGTTCTTTTTTTGCATTTCAACAGCCGCTATTCAACTAATTATTCTACTGGAAACTGCCTTCTTATCTTATTTCGCCAATCGAGCGTATTCTGTGCCAACCAAAGCTTTTCCACCAAATTAAAATTACTTCATAGCAAAAACTTTTGCCCACAATTTCGAGATGTTAGCTATCGAAAAGGCCTTTATTTATTTGTATAAATTTTTTCATCTTCATTTTCTACAGGAGAAATATAAGTAAAATGTGTTCAAAATGTACACTTTTTGTTCATAGGAATCGAAAAAAAAACATATTTTATGGAGAAAAAGATGTGTCGCTCTTTTATTTTTTCAAATTGTTCGTTAGATTGGAGTCAAAACGGGCATTTTCCTTGTGTTGGTATCACTGCGTCAGCTGTTGTATTGACAATTCATGTGTGAAAAAGAGAAACGTATGTGACTCGTTGCGTTGTTGTTTGACATTCATAGCGAACTGTCAATTTGGTCAGAACAAAAAGAATTATGAAAAGAAAAGAAATAAGAAGAAGAGAGCATATAACATGGGAACAAATGGCTTTTGGATCGCACTATACTGCTTATAATTATTTAATGTGTAGTTGATATGAATTGTGTGATGGAAATGTATGTGATTCGTTGTCGTGGTTGCTTTTTTTATTCAATTCAACGTCAATTTTCCAATTCTGTGCGGTCAACCAAATTAGTTGGCATTTAGAAATTAGTGCAGTGGCTGAGAGCGTGTCAAGAGAAATATCATTCAATATTTTGAATGCGATGTGTGCCGAAATTGAAATTCCATTCGTTCTCACCGCATAAATTCCATCACTTTGATCGATCCCCTTCAATCCATTTGACATTTCGAACATATCGAGCTAAAAATCTTTGAGGTCAGCCAAAAGAAAACTTTGCCGATAAGCCGAATGAACTGGCGCATTTTTATTAGAACTAATGTGCTTTGAAAACGTATCTATTGTAACGAATGTTTAGCATACACACGATTGTCGTGTGATGATAATTTTTTTTAGTATTTATATTTTGTTGTTTTTATTCGAATTCGTTGAAAGAATTTCATCAAAAACATGTCAAAAAAATGTGATTGAGTAATACCAGCCGCTGTTTTTCCCCTCCAAAAATTATCAGTGTTCTCATCAGGCAGCTATAACTCATGTAGAATATCGGTGCTCTCTGTTTATCATTTATTTTTCGTTCTCATTCACCCAATCGTATATATCAGATAGAATAATTTTGAGTTTCAAGTGCCAAAACGCAACCCATTTTATTTCAAAAGTAATGAGAATCGTGCTCAAAATTGCTGAATTTACATGACAACCACAATAGAAAAGCGTAGAGATATAAAATCAACACGACTGGCACTTGCCCGGAAATAAGTGCTTTTGGAGATAGAAACAAATGTTAAATAAACCGTAAATATGTCGGTGCTACGTCGAGTGTTAGGTTTAAGTCCATGGGTTCGCGCTCTAGTGATTTTCATTCTATTGTGGGGCCTACTTGTTTTAATATTTGCATCCAAGCTCAGCAGCTCAAATAGTTCAACACTTTCAAATGAAGACTACACAAATCATCGGCTGAATCAAGCGATCGAATTTTTAGAAGAGTCAAAAAAACGAAATTCAGAACTAAAGCAATTGATTGATAATTTTTTGAGGTAAATATCTTTCGGATTCCCGTGAAGAAATATTTTGTCTCGATTGCCAGTCGAGTAGAAAAGGACGTTTTAGCTATATTTTGACTGGCTAACAATGATTTTCTCGAACAAAAGAGACATCATCAATCATTTTTGAAAAGCTTTAGTCAATTTTCAGCTAAATTGTCCCAAATTAATCGACCGACTTGAACATAACAGAAACTGACAATTTTGCATAAAATATGAAAAATAAAAACATAGCAACACGTTTTTGTACTTTTCGTTCTATTGTATCAGTTAAAATTATAAACGCGATTTCGAATAATACCGCAATATTTGTGTTTGTTATGATATCATCACGCTTGAGATTGTTTGACAGAAAAGACTTGAAAATTTTAATTGCAGCGACAAATCGTTGCCGGAGGATAAAAGGAATCGGCTTATAGATGACATTGAGTCAAAACTGGATCAAAAGCCATTGAAAACGTTTGGCAGTTCTCTGAGGCGGTTCAATGGGGTAATCAATGAGGTCATTGTGTCGAACGGTATGACACCAACTGCTGAATATGAACAGCTTCGCCGACGCGTTCGTTCAAATATTCTAGAAATGTACAGCTATGTTAATGCGGAATTAAGAAAAATAGAAAAACGTAGTCCTAATGTACCTGAACTTGGAGAATACATCGACAAAGTGTCGCAAATGACAACCGAACACAAACGTTCACTCATAACCGATATGGACCATTTGCGAAAGATTGATGGATATGAACAGTGGCGACGCAACGAAGCCGAAAGTCTCAGCGATTTAGTGCAGCGTCGTCTCAAGCATTTACAAAATCCAAAAGATTGTAGCACAGCAAGAAAACTAATCTGCAGACTAAATAAGGTAAATTCACGTGGCATGATGTTTGCCATTACAATAAGCGTTGCCATAGCGATTAGTAATCAAAACGTTCCCAAATCTTACTAAAAGTTTTGGAAAAATGTGAAAAACTTGATACCCAACACGTATAGCAAAACATTGTAGAAAATGAATTGGAATCACAGTGAATCGAGATTGTTTTTTGACGCCCATATTTATCGGCAATATATTAGCAAATAATTAGTAAATTCCATGATAATGGAATGGATTAAACAACTTATTCATAGAATTGTCTTATCAATCCAAATTTAATAATATTTTAAATAGGGCTGTGGATATGGATGTCAACTGCATCACGTTGTTTATTGCTTCATCATGGCTTATGCAACGGAGCGTACGTTGATTTTGAAGTCCAAGGGATGGCGATATCATAAAGGCGGTTGGGAAGAGGTGTTCGAACCATTGTCCGAAACTTGTACGACTTCTGAAGGGACATCGCATGCGAATTGGGGAAATGGTCATTATAACACGCAAGTTGTTGATTTGCCCATAATAGATTCGTTAAATCCGCGTCCACCACAGCTGCCGTTGGCAATTCCTGAGGACTTGGCTCCGAGACTGAAACGACTGCACGGCGATCCAATCACTTGGTGGGTTGGACAGTTCTTGAAGTATTTGCTTCGTTTTCAACCAGAAACTCAAGAAATTATTGACGCTGGTACACAAAAAATCGGTTTCCGAACGCCCATAGTCGGTGTCCATATTCGTCGCACTGACAAAGTTGGAACGGAAGCAGCGCTTCACAATGTGGACGAGTATATGAAGCACGTCGATGAATACTACGATCAATTGGAAATGTTTCAACACGTGGATAAACGAAGAGTGTTCCTAGCATCTGACGATCCAAAAGTAAGATCATTGTAATTGATAATGAATTTTAATTTAGTCTAAAGAATATTTCATTACTTCTGCAGGTAATCGATGAAGCTCGCAACAGATATTCAAATTATGAAATTATCGGTGATCCAAATGCAGCTCGCATGGCAGCTCTCTCCACTCGATACACGGACTCATCGCTGTACGGAATCATCCTTGACATTCATTTGTTGTCACAATCCGATTTCCTTGTGTGCACATTTAGCTCTCAAGTGTGTCGTGTGGCCTACGAAATAATGCAATCAATGTATCCTGATGCCTCCGATCGATTCAAATCTCTTGATGACATTTATTATTATGGTGGCCAAAATTCGCATAACCGTGAAGCCGTGCTCCCGCATCACCCGAAAAATCATGAAGAAATTTACATGAATGTGGGCGATTTGGTCGGCGTAGCCGGAAACCACTGGGATGGTTATTCGAAGGGTCGAAATATACGAACAAATCAAATCGGATTGTTTCCATCATTCAAAGTAATTGATAAAGTCGAAACAGCCGAATTCCCAAAATACTCAAATGTTAAGTAAACAAACACGAAATCTCCTCCGAATCGTACAGTCTTTAAGAGAGTAAAACAAGTAGAGAATTGCTTTAAAAGAAATTTGAATTCTACTGTATTCCAAGATAAGGACAGAATTCTTATGATGGGCCAAGATAAACTGTTTTGAATCGAGCAGCTCATGTGTATGAATTTTATTCGATAAGTTGCTAAAAATCTGTTCAATATTGGAAACTGTTGATCGAATCGAATGAAATGCTCCGCTGTGCATATTTTCATATTTCTTTTTAGCTGTTTTTGTTATATATCGTAATTTATTTAAATTGAACCTTTTATTTGATAGAATTTCCATTAAATAGATTTCATGTTACATTGTTCTACATCACAACGGTACAGAACCAATAGAATTTTAAGTTTCCTTGTTTTCAAATGAACGAACAATGACAACAATATTTTTGTCGCGATTTTTTCTCTTCACCTGAACATGATGTTTAGTTTTCTCGCATGAATTGTGATAATCAATTAAATTTATGTTTTAACGTTTCATTTTGTGTTGTGCTGGAAGGTTTTTTTTCACATGATCAAACACAAAATGTTTTACATTTAGAAGAATCTCAATTGAAAATTAAAACTGCACATGAATACGCAAACATACTGGGACATTTTCTAGCGAAAAACTATAGAATTACATATACTTAGTAAATAAAATGAAATGAATAGAGATTAATTCTTATGTTTTTTATTTCTAACTTGTTCAAACTTATATTCGATAAGGTATTTCTGCAGAAAGACGAAAATTTCGTTGAATTAGGAGGACGATTCAATGTATAAATATTGGGCTAAAAAGGAAGAGAAGAAAGGCTATCGCGATTTATAAGATGAGAATTTATCAAAATGACTAATGCTTGAACTGTGCCTTTTTAATGGAAATTGCACACTTAATCAAGTTTCAAGCCGGACTTTCAATTTTTATAGCTTTTTTCTCATAAAACTTCTATGGCCTTTATTCATTTGTTGATATTCAATTTGGAAGTATACAGAACAATTCGTACCACAACCGAATTGGTAAAACCAAGTGACAAAAATGAATAAATTGTTAAATAATAATGAAACGAATGGACAAATAATGAAAAGTAATAAGTCCATTATTTTGAACTGAATCAGGTAATGGTTCTTTTGAAGCAGTAGTCGAATGATCAATCCGACATGGCCAAAGCCGATCACATGCATAGCAAATCAATTCTGTGAGCTCAATTGAATATTTTCGCCGATAAAAGCAGCGCTCGCATAAGTTTATTTGAACAATTGTGTTCTTACAGTACAGATCTGCCGCAAAGTGCATTCACAACAAGGGGGAAATCACTCAGAAAAAGGAATTTTCATGATTATTGTACTTTCACAATAATTTTTTCAGTAAAATTTACTTCGACAATTACTCTTTTACTTGCAATTATTTTTCATTTTGCAATTACTTTTGTCGTTTTATATGCAAAAGTAATTGCAAGAAAAATAGGAATTGCCAAAGTACAATAACTTTTTCTGAAAAAATAATTGTGAAAGTAATTTTGACAATAACTTTTTCAGAGTGATTTCCCCTTTGATTCACACGTTAATACTGATTTCAATTAAAAATCGTCGAATCCAAGTTTGTCAAAGCTTTTGATGAAATAAATGGCAAAAATATCTGTGTAAATTCATTGTGCGCAAAAGAGTGTGCTAATTAAATATCCTGTGTATTTGCCTCAATCGCCCTGTGAAATTTGTGGCAAGCTCAGACAAACATCAATAGTCAGTCTCCAGTTGGCTTCTAGACTGTCAGTATTGCATAAAGTGTTCGGTTCAAGTGCATTTGGTCGTGCTATAGTACTTTTGATGCTGTTGTGGAGTCTACTTTGAATATTTGCTTCGAATTTTAGTGGGTAAACAACAATTACGCAATTGATCAAATTAATAAAATAATTACAAATATAGAGGAGTAAAGACTCTGAGCTGAAGCAGTTGATCAACGAATTTTTAAGGTAAACATTATTTAATTGTGCAGTCGATTGAGATAAAGATGCGACTTAAGACCATACAATAATTCATATTGTTACTTTATCAACGATATTTACATTACGAAAAGCGTGCCTATATAAATGAATTATTGCGCTAAAATGTAAAATGAAGGAACATATTACATTCTATTGGATTATATCAAAACAGAGAAGCTTATAAAAATATCAGGGCGATTCAGTAGAACTTCAAAAACACCAATGAAATTAATGTATAAGAATAGATTTTGTTAAGAGGAAGAAAGAATGAAAACGTTGAAAATGTGAATCGATCAATAATCTCCATAAATAAATTGAATAATCATCTGCAAAACTGAACATCTATTTACAGGGGTAAATCACCGAATGAACTTTTTCATGTTACAATGGCTTAAAAATTACATCGAATTAAAGTTGGACGGAAACCTATCCAAAATATTCGGAAGTTTTACCGAGCAATTTAACAACAAAACCATATCTGGAAATGTGTCCACGACAAATTTGAGAAGGCCAACCGTTGAATATGAACAGCTTCGCCGACGAGTTCGTTCCAATATTCTAGAAATGTACAGCTATGTTAATGCGGAATTAAGAAAAATAGAAAAACGTAGTCCTAATGTACCTGAACTTGGAGAATACATCGACAAAGTGTCGCAAATGACAACCGAACACAAACGTTCACTCATAACCGATATGGACCATTTGCGAAAGATTGATGGATATGAACAGTGGCGACGCAACGAAGCCGAAAGTCTCAGCGATTTAGTGCAGCGTCGTCTCAAGCATTTACAAAATCCAAAAGATTGTAGCACAGCAAGAAAACTAATCTGCAGACTAAATAAGGTAAATTCACGTGGCATGATGTTTGCCATTACAATAAGCGTTGCCATAGCGATTAGTAATCAAAACGTTCCCAAATCTTACTAAAAGTTTTGGAAAAATGTGAAAAACTTGATACCCAACACGTATAGCAAAACATTGTAGAAAATGAATTGGAATCACAGTGAATCGAGATTGTTTTTTGACGCCCATATTTATCGGCAATATATTAGCAAATAATTAGTAAATTCCATGATAATGGAATGGATTAAACAACTTATTCATAGAATTGTCTTATCAATCCAAATTTAATAATATTTTAAATAGGGCTGTGGATATGGATGTCAACTGCATCACGTTGTTTATTGCTTCATCATGGCTTATGCAACGGAGCGTACGTTGATTTTGAAGTCCAAGGGATGGCGATATCATAAAGGCGGTTGGGAAGAGGTGTTCGAACCATTGTCCGAAACTTGTACGACTTCTGAAGGGACATCGCATGCGAATTGGGGAAATGGTCATTATAACACGCAAGTTGTTGATTTGCCCATAATAGATTCGTTAAATCCGCGTCCACCACAGCTGCCGTTGGCAATTCCTGAGGACTTGGCTCCGAGACTGAAACGACTGCACGGCGATCCAATCACTTGGTGGGTTGGACAGTTCTTGAAGTATTTGCTTCGTTTTCAACCAGAAACTCAAGAAATTATTGACGCTGGTACACAAAAAATCGGTTTCCGAACGCCCATAGTCGGTGTCCATATTCGTCGCACTGACAAAGTTGGAACGGAAGCAGCGCTTCACAATGTGGACGAGTATATGAAGCACGTCGATGAATACTACGATCAATTGGAAATGTTTCAACACGTGGATAAACGAAGAGTGTTCCTAGCATCTGACGATCCAAAAGTAAGATCATTGTAATTGATAATGAATTTTAATTTAGTCTAAAGAATATTTCATTACTTCTGCAGGTAATCGATGAAGCTCGCAACAGATATTCAAATTATGAAATTATCGGTGATCCAAATGCAGCTCGCATGGCAGCTCTCTCCACTCGATACACGGACTCATCGCTGTACGGAATCATCCTTGACATTCATTTGTTGTCACAATCCGATTTCCTTGTGTGCACATTTAGCTCTCAAGTGTGTCGTGTGGCCTACGAAATAATGCAATCAATGTATCCTGATGCCTCCGATCGATTCAAATCTCTTGATGACATTTATTATTATGGTGGCCAAAATTCGCATAACCGTGAAGCCGTGCTCCCGCATCACCCGAAAAATCATGAAGAAATTTACATGAATGTGGGCGATTTGGTCGGCGTAGCGATTTGGTCGCAAACCACTGGGATGGTTATTCGAAGGGTCGAAATATACGAACAAATAAAGTCGAAACAGCCGAATTCCCAAAATACTCAAATGGTGAACTTTGAGCGCTTAGAACGCCTCGAAAACGCTTCGCAAGGGGACAAATGTTGTTATTTTATCACTGAAAAACATGAACACAAGTGGATATTTGAAGACGCAAGGAAAACCTTTTCAATAAATGAAATGATATGCTTTTTCTTTGAATATTTGTAGTTCATTTTAATTCCGAAATTTTATCAAATAAATAAAGGGTCTGTCCATGATTGGTTTTTAAAATCGTGTCAGTGAATGTGTTGTAAGCAAAGCTTGACCTTGGCACATATTTTTCACGTAATATTTCTTTTAAATAGAATGAGAATCCTTTATGATTATTCATAATTTAAGTGAATGAGCCACTACAGTGGCTTTTTTGTCATTAATAAACCCCGTTCCCACAGAGTATAAACGACAGCCATTGAAGCTTCAACATTTCCAGAGAGGTGTTTAATTTTTCTGTAATGAGGATAACACTGAATCAATCGTTTGATAATTTCGATCATATTTTCTTCGACTTCGATGAAATTCAGTTCATTTCCATGATATTCTTTGGAATTGTCCACGTAGTAGTACAGATTATATACTCCATCAACAAAGGTCAATCGTAAAATGTTGGCCCGAATCAATCGCACTTCGGCGTCCTCTTCAATATTGGACATTGTAATTCGACCGTCTTCATTTAAAACTGAGTTCGTTCCAAAGATAGTCCGCTCTTTTTCCGATGACGTCAAAACCTAATGAGAAATGAAATGGATTTATATTTGAATGGTTGATTTGAGTAATGTTTTCAATTAATACCGGAGGCAAAGCATCATGTTGATATTTGATAGCCAGCTTATCAACCGCATCATCAAGGTCGATGTGGTCAAATACACATTGGAACAGACTGGTAATCATATCTTTAATGCCATTTCTTCGAGGATCAGAAAATTCAGCATAAGTAGCACCAAATCGATTCCAAATGTCAAACGGTAGACCACCTCGAATCCGCACATCTTTTTCAATTGCATTTTTCACCGCTTGTTTGGCCAATTCTTCCAAAAGATCTGCAAAGGATGTTTTCTGATATACGCTTAGCGTAACGTGCATCGAATGATGATTTTTAACAGTTTTTGCCTGATGAATCCATCCGCGTGGAAAATACAGTAAATCACCCGGTTCTAAAACCTTTGTGAACGACGGCTCGCCAATTTCATCCTGTTCGAAATTTTTCGACGATTCACGTGGTAGCTTTTCATCTTGATTGCGTGGTGGATACAAAAGCCATTTTTTTTTTCCTTCAATTTGCAAAACAAATGCCTCAATATCGTCATAGTGCGGCGCAAAACCTTGGCTGTTCGGCGGTGTTAAGTAGATATTTGCGCCGACCAAACAATGGAAATATTCTTGCAATGTCGCATTGAATTTGTGCAATCCCGGCATGAACGTTTGCGGATTGAGAATACCTGCGCATCAGAAATGGTTGAATTGATTTTTTTTGAATAAATTTTGTAGTCATTCAAATATTTCTATCTTTATCCACTTACGAATACTGCATCCACTTCGATAGAAATCCCACACAGCGCCTGGCATGGCGCGTCCTTCAGGATTATGTGTTTCACGAACATGATTTTCATATGAAGTGATGTCGAGGTTTTTTGTGAATTCAATGATATTGTTGCGCAACATCTCGTCAATTGCTTTAGTAGAAACTTTCAAATTGTCATAGTGATGTGGATTCTCTCGTCGAATATAGAGCGGTTGTTTCTCCCAATTTTCCCTCATGAACTTCTTGATGCTACAGCCCGATAAAATGTGATTGAAGGCTTCGGTTCCACTTTCGATGCTCGATATATCTAAATCCTTGTGTGATTTTGTCGATGATGAACCATTTTGATGCAATGCACCGTTATTCGTGAGCGTGTCGACGTGACTTTGATGGTTCTGAACTTGCTCCTTCTTCTTTTTTGCAGCAATCGATGTGTTCTACAATCAAATACAAATAAATTCAGTTTCTTGTCAAACATAAACTATCTGTGACTTACCATTTCAATAGCATTTGCTTCATTGTCTACGACAACTGACGGTACAATATGAGCAAGGTTTTCGGTTCCACTTTCGATTCTAGATTTGCTAGATACATCTTGGTCTTTGCATGATTTTGTCGATGGTTCACCATTTTGATGTGACGCACTGGCATTCGTGAGCGTGTGACTTTGCTGTTTCAAAACTTTCTTCTTTTTCTTTTTTGCAAAAATCAATGTGTTCTACGATCAAATAAAAATCAACTCATTTTCTTGTAAAACATAAACTATCTTTGACTCACCAATTTAACATCATTCTTCCCATTTGCACCGACAACTGACGATGCATTTTTTGATTTTGGCAGCGACATATCTTCTTGGAGATCTGCATGCTTGCGCTATATTGGAAAATTTATAATGAACAATTGTTGTATTCAATGAATTATACCTGCTGTTTGACACTTTTTTTCAATAAATCAATTTCATCCATCACATTATATCCATTCATTTTCGAATGAATCTGAGAATATTGTTTAATCCAAGGACATTACTGAAATTCTTTCACATCCTCGATACATCAACGTACATTATTTAGCGGTTCATACAAATTCGTGTATTGAACAATACTAGAATTGTGATTTAATACACAGGGCACATAAAAAATTGTATATATAGACCGCTTTTGACGCTTGTAATAATGTAAGTTTATGTAATATTAACTTCAAACTCACTTTCAATTCTATCAAATTTCCTAGTGGTTTTGGACAACAAAGCAATTTTGTGGCTATTAGAAATTCGATTGAAAAAAAACTTGTAAAAAATCTTACCTTTCGCGTTAGTTGTGATGAAAGTACAATGTGGGGTCTTTCGTTTGCGTTTGTATTTGCGTTCTTCTGCTTTTTCTGTTTCGGATCTTTTTTCTTGTCAGCTTGATTTTGCGATTGATACGCAGCAAACGCCGAAACCAGCTCCATATTCTACTTACACGTTATTAAAATCAAAATTTGTACACCAAATTTGTTGAATTTGCAATGAAATATGAATTTGCGCTGTTTTGCACGTGTTCATAATATGCCGACTTTCAGACATCTGAAGTAATGTGGTATCAAAACATCTGTCAGTCAAATCGAAAATAATATTCAAACGTCAGATGGCGCCTTGTACGATGATCCCAGTTTGGCCGAATATATTCTAATGTTTCATACCTTTTTCTTTTTTTTGCTATAATTTTTTTGAATAATTTTCTCTATTTATTAGTAATTTGTATAAACACATTTCTTTATCAAATATAATTTACTGTAGTAACGTCTCTCAAATGATTAAAAAGAAATAATAACTGAATGGGACAAAGTTCTGTCCCAATGTATCAAATGTGTGTGACATCTTGATAGATTCGCCTTCACGGAGTTTGATATACTTGTACTCTATGTACCATAATAACTGTCAAAGATAGGTTATTTTAGTCAATTTAGAAGCACGTCAGCTTTTGAATCAATATTTTTTCGATAAAAAGACCCACAAATTCCTTCAAAGATATGTTTTTGACAAATATTCTTATGAAAAAAGCCAAAGCAAAGTAAGTTTTAGTAAATTTAGGAGTAAAAAAATCATGGAAACATGCGAAAGCGTCTGTTGTATATGAACAAAGCATACCTAGTGGTAGCTAGGCATTCATTGACATTGCAATTACCTTATTTCAGTTAAATAATTCATTTGCATTCAACAGGAGCATTTTGGTTTTGATGGAATCCGCCGTGAGTGGACATCAATATCTCCAAATTCGCGAACGGTTAGCCGACAAACTAGAAACAATCCGGTTCGACCCTTACAGTAAGTGAACTTCTACAAATCAAAAATTATGTACATAAAATGAAGCTTATGTTCATTTCACCTTTTTCTAGTTCAAAGATTGAGCATGTACCGTGAGCGTAGGAAAATCAAGAGTATCCGCTAATTTTTTTAAATAAATTGCCACTTTGGAGTTAATTTTCACATACAAAATAAATGCATTGTAGAATACCAGCATTTTTGTTTCTTTTATTGATCTGATTTGTCAATTTAGGTTATAAAAGTAAAATCGAAAAAATGGATTTGTGTAGCACTTTTTTCCTGAATGATGGAAAGAATACATGGTCTTATGAACACGCAAAACTAGCTTTTGTAATATTTCTTAATTATGTTGAAAAACAATCCATTCATTGATTAGACTCCACCCGAAGAAATGATCCGTTTAAGCTGAATTTATAAGCTTCTATAACTAATTAAGACCAATGTGTGTGTAAATTGTTGATCAATTGTGAAAATATATAGATTCTTGTAGAGAAACAAAAGACAGCAACGAAAGTTTCAATTCGATTCAATGTGGTATTAAGATAGTCGCCATACGAATTTTTCGTGTCGGCCGCGAGAAGACCCCGAAAATCGAAAATTTTGCAAGGGAGGTAGTCCTACATCTCATCGGAATGACCTGTCATTTTGTATGACTTTTTTTTATAAAAAGATATTATTCTTAAAGTTGCATTATGATACAATGCGAAATAGACATAGTCCCCATACAAATGTTATCGTTTAAACAAATTTTTGCATACAACGATTGCAACCATTCGCGAAGACATTTTTTGTCCGTGTACGGTACGTTGTCGGTTGTATGTTAATTTCGAAAAGGTTTTCATTAGGAACAGAAACTTCATAGTTTTCAGCTCAATCGGATCATCCCTTCGGGTAGCTCAATTGGGGTCTAATTATTAAATGGACGGTTTTTCAATACAATTACAAAACATTTGTATAGGGACTTAGTTCATTTCACGACGTATTTCTATGAAAATTCCGTAACATCATTTTTTCACAGAAAGAATTAGTCATTTCATACAATTTCAAGTCAGTCCGATGAGATTTGAGAAATATTTATGTGGCAGCTATGTTTTCCGAACGAAACAGTGTAAAGTTCAAGGTTCAGCGTAAAGGTCAATTGAATTTGAATCTTATTACTCCATGTTTTGAGGTCCATTTGTGAAACACATAACACCATTCTCACGCAAAATTGGAGAAAGGAGAAATGAAAAAATAATTGCAAAAGTCTTTTTCATTGAATTATTATTCCTTATTTGGCAATAAAGGACAACTGTCCTTGAACTGTTTATTTTAAGATGTGAAGAGGTTATTACAAAGTCACAAAATATTTCTGGATCTCATCTTTCGAAATCGTCCTGCCAGTTCAGATCTGTTTCCAATTTGTTTGAACAAATTGATTCATATTAATAAATTTTATGGTATTTCAAAAACCAGTATTGACCAAGTGTCATAGGAAAGTCACAGTTTACGTCTGCGTTGCTATGGAAATTTTGTAATCGACGTTTTGATGGGCTTAAATAAATAAATAATTTGTGAAAATCATATAAATAAGGTCTATCTACGATGCTAGAGTCAAATTGAAACAGACAGTTGAATATTGTTGATATCGAGATGGCTCACGAATTTAAAAAGTCACCATTACTCCTTTTGGGCATTGTGATAGCATTTGCAACCGCTGTGACCGCAGAAGGATGGATACCTTCGGATCCCTCATGCTACAATACTTTGTTGGACCAGATCAATGACGCTGTACCTTCTCTGAGCAGTCAACTTGGCGGGCCAGCGCTTGCGACACAGATTTTGGCATCATTTGAAGAATGCATAGGACTAATAAAGAGTTACAGAATATGGATCAGAGCGAATGTGGGTAAATCGAAGAAATATATATGCTATATCATAGGGCAGAAACATGCACATGTTTCGAAGAAATTCAAGATTCGCAGAATTCAATGCTGGAAATTCTGTCCACGTCAATCAAATCATTCAAATCGTTCATCTGAATGCATATTGAAATCAATACCGGAATGTAATTCAAAATCAACCAAATCGAAGACCAAATCGAAGACCAAATCGTGCAAATCGTCTCATCATCCGAAATAGAAATCCAAGTTCAAATCGTCCGAGCATACCAAATCGAGCATATCAAGGTCAAGATCGTCATCTTCTTATTCTTCCAAGTCTTGAAACCTCCTGAATTGTTCTATCAAGCCATGGCCTTAATAAACTTTTATTCACCAATTTGTATTCGATAAAAATGAATAAAGAAAAGCGCGCGAATTTTCTTTTAGCAGACTAAATGTTGTTTTCATTTTTAAACACGAACAAAAGTTATTCTTTGATGAAAGTGGAGATATTTTGTTCTAGTAATTTTCTATTGGAAATTAAGCTGATGTATTTTAGTGATGTCTGGGGACATACTGAACTTCTCTTAACTGTTAAGTTCTCATTCTAACTAAGAATTCTGTAAATACTACAATTCTCTCACTTACTTTTATTTAAAACCAATTGAAATCGAAAACTTGTAGATATTCATAAACTTAAGAATTTCATGAAAATATTCCTAGCTCATCCCATTTTCCATTTATGTAAATCAGAAAACAAAATTCGACATTATTTGCAAATAAGAAATTGAGAAAATAAAACAAAACCGCCATCTCATGCTTCGTTGTCATAACATGATATTTGAGAGGAATTGATTATTGCATACACTTCTATCTGCGGAATGTACTTAAAATGCTTCCTACTTGCAAATTTGAAATCTTTGATAATACAAAATCATGAAAATTATGTGCATCGACAAGACGAAGCAATTATGCAATTGAAATGTAGGATATTTTTGGCGACCAAAACCTACACGAGCACCCTCAATTCAATGAACAAATCAATGCATTTTGATGACATTTCCGGCAGCGATCGAGATTTCACATATTATTTTTTCAATTATTGCATCGGTTCCGGAATATATTTCATCACATGTATCATATCAACTACAAAAATGTCGCCAAAAATATCTTACATTCCAATTTCATAATTGCTTCGACTTGTCGATGCACATAATTTTCATGATTTTGTATTATCAAAGATTTCAAATTTGCAAGTAGGAAGCATTTTAAGTACATTCCGCAGATAGAAGTGTATGCAATAATCAATTCCTCTCAAATATCATGTTATGACAACGAAGCATGAGATGGCGGTTTTGTTTTATTTTCTCAATTTCTTATTTGCAAATAATGTCGAATTTTGTTTTCTGATTTACATAAATGGAAAATGGGATGAGCTAGGAATATTTTCATGAAATTCTTAAGTTTATGAATATCTACAAGTTTTCGATTTCAATTGGTTTTAAATAAAAGTAAGTGAGAGAATTGTAGTATTTACAGAATTCTTAGTTAGAATGAGAACTTAACAGTTAAGAGAAGTTCAGTATGTCCCCAGACATCACTAAAATACATCAGCTTAATTTCCAATAGAAAATTACTAGAACAAAATATCTCCACTTTCATCAAAGAATAACTTTTGTTCGTGTTTAAAAATGAAAACAACATTTAGTCTGCTAAAAGAAAATTCGCGCGCTTTTCTTTATTCATTTTTATCGAATACAAATTGGTGAATAAAAGTTTATTAAGGCCATGGCTTGATAGAACAATTCAGGAGGTTTCAAGACTTGGAAGAATAAGAAGATGACGATCTTGACCTTGATATGCTCGATTTGGTATGCTCGGACGATTTGAACTTGGATTTCTATTTCGGATGATGAGACGATTTGCACGATTTGGTCTTCGATTTGGTCTTCGATTTGGTTGATTTTGAATTACATTCGGGTATTGATTTCAATATGCATTCAGATGAACGATTTGAATGATTTGATTGATGTGGACAGAATTTCCAGCATTGAATTCTGCGAATCTTGAATTTCTTCGAAGCATGTGTATGTTTCTGCCCTATGATATAGCATATATATTTCTTCGATTTACCCACATTCGCTCTGATCCATATTCTGTAACTCTTTATTAGTCCTATGCATTCTTCAAATGATGCCAAAATCTGTGTCGCAAGCGCTGGCCCGCCAAGTTGACTGCTCAGAGAAGGTACAGCGTCATTGATCTGGTCCAACAAAGTATTGTAGCATGAGGGATCCGAAGGTATCCATCCTTCTGCGGTCACAGCGGTTGCAAATGCTATCACAATGCCCAAAAGGAGTAATGGTGACTTTTTAAATTCGTGAGCCATCTCGATATCAACAATATTCAACTGTCTGTTTCAATTTGACTCTAGCATCGTAGATAGACCTTATTTATATGATTTTCACAAATTATTTATTTATTTAAGCCCATCAAAACGTCGATTACAAAATTTCCATAGCAACGCAGACGTAACCTGTGACTTTCCTATGACACTTGGTCAATACTGGTTTTTGAAATACCATAAAATTTATTAATATGAATCAATTTGTTCAAACAAATTGGAAACAGATCTGAACTGGCAGGACGATTTCGAAAGATGAGATCCAGAAATATTTTGTGACTTTGTAATAACCTCTTCACATCTTAAAATAAACAGTTCAAGGACAGTTGTCCTTTATTGCCAAATAAGGAATAATAATTCAATGAAAAAGACTTTTGCAATTATTTTTTCATTTCTCCTTTCTCCAATTTTGCGTGAGAATGGTGTTATGTGTTTCACAAATGGACCTCAAAACATGGAGTAATAAGATTCAAATTCAATTGACCTTTACGATGAACCTTGAACTTTACACTGTTTCGTTCGGAAAACATAGCTGCCACATAAATATTTCTCAAATCTCATCGGACTGACTTGAAATTGTATGAAATGACTAATTCTTTCTGTGAAAAAATGATGTTACGGAATTTTCATAGAGATACGTCGTGAAATGAACTAAGTCCCTATACAAATGTTTTGTAATTGTATTGAAAAACCGTCCATTTAATAATTAGACCCCAATTGAGCTACCCGAAGGGATGATCCGATTGAGCTGAAAACTATGAAGTTGCTGTTCCTAATGAAAACCTTTTCGAAATTAACATACAACCGACAACGTACCGTACACGGACAAAAAATGTCTTCGCGAATGGTTGCAATCGTTGTATGCAAAAATTTGTTAAAACGATAACATTTGTATGGGGACTATGTCTATTTCGCATTGTATCATAATGCAACTTTAAGAATAATATCTTTTTATAAAAAAAAAGTCATACAAAATGACAGGTCATTCCGATGAGATGTAGGACTACCTCCCTTGCAAAATTTTCGATTTTCGGGGTCTTCTCGCGGCCGACACGAAAAATTCGTATGGCGACTATCTTAATACCACATTGAATCGAATTGAAACTTTCGTTGCTGTCTTTTGTTTCTCTACAAGAATCTATATTTCCACGAGTATTTGTAGTGTTTTTTTTTTTCAATACTAAAGTAATAATTCAAAGTGAACATCAACGATGGCTAATAGTTCCCGTCTCGCAATTGGTGAGTTTGAACCAAATGCTAATATATTCGCAAACATAGCGCGGCTGACTCGTGGTTTAAATTATCTGAATTTCATTGCAATGAATGTTCTGTGATTCATTCTCAAAGTTGCAATTCGATAATAAATAAACATAAATCAAATACAAAATTGTAGCAATCAATGAAGAGCCCGTAAGCACGTAAAACTTCGGGAAATGTGCGAAAAATTTAGTTTTACGAACATAAGACAATTTCTTTATGAATGTAAAGTATTTCGATAAAAAGTAATGAAAATTCCATAAATTCATTTATTAAACTTGGATCAACCAGATTTCTTCGACAAGACTGCATGACTCTTATTTGATGCTATTCTATTTATTTAAAGCTGTTATTTTCATCTATAAATATACATCGAAGTTTTAACGATGGCATAATTGCTCTGAAATCAAAACAATTCGAAGATTATTATTTAATCAATTCATTCAAAAAAACTTATTTCTATCATTAATAAATCATCGAATAGTTGTTGTTTATATGGGATTGTGACTTTTACATCAAGTTTTTCATGCTCTTTTTCACTTTCATTTTTATTTTTTGTTCTATGAACTTATAGCTTGCTCTTCGATCCATTGAAGATTTGGCAATATCTTTTTATGTACTAAGTTACGGTCTAGCAAGCTGGAACCAAATGCTGCTGTTGATCTAAATATGCCGACCAATATATCATGGCCAGACGATGTGCGATGTACAACTGGAGCTGTAACAAATAACACAATTCTTTCTATTTATTCACAAAACCAAACATTCTCCCAAACTAAGAAAATATTTCTCTTATCTTCTGATTAGAAACAACTATCGACATCCATTTTGTTGATTGTCTTACATGTGTTTCATATAAATATGTAATCCATCGCATAA
The DNA here is from genome assembly GCA_028476595.1 of Obolodiplosis robiniae. Classification (NCBI taxonomy): domain Eukaryota; kingdom Metazoa; phylum Arthropoda; class Insecta; order Diptera; family Cecidomyiidae; genus Obolodiplosis; species Obolodiplosis robiniae. The sequence goes on from CM052015.1 coordinate 24,193,446, forward strand.
AATCTATGTTGTGCTTAATCTGCAGATAAGAAATAACTTTTTTAGTTTGGAGAATTTTTGTCGGTGTGTTGACATTTACATTCCAAATTATTTATTTTCAATCAACCTCCTTAGTCTCCTTCTACCCCATACGATTGAACTGGTTCACCCACAGTGCAAAACTGTTCTGATCTTTCTTTGCAGGCTCTTGCTCGCATTCGAATCTAAAGTAGATCTTTGAATATTTTGACATTCTCATCTGATTCAAAAGCAGACACATAAAGTGGGACTGAACTGGTTGTTGAGTAGAGTTCATTATTTCTAGTCAACTCCATTTTATCGATGAATCTCCTTTTGGGTGACAATGAGACCAAAATCATGACATCTTCTTTGTTTAAAACACTCTTGGTGCAAGAGTTTGGCAACGAAAATCCGTTTCTCTTTCCTAACAGTTGGTCTTCCAACTACAATTTCGAATAATTTGTTTGAACCGGCTACAATTGTATAAATAACGGGATCGTTCAAAAATTCTTCATTGTTCTCGCTACTGTACAAACACTGTATGCAAGTCCAGCTGTCATTAAAATATTTGTTTTGATTATGGCTCCATTGCAAGAAGTACGACAGCATGATGTTTGTCTCTGTAGTCTGGAACCTCCCCATCAAGAAGACGATCTTTCAAATGAAATTGCGTACTAAAGAAAAAATCAGTAAGAATGAAGCAGACTTTGAATATCATCCGAAATATTCGAAATAAAAATTATATATCAAAAATTACTTTTTTCATTTCTTGTCCCATCATTTGCAAGCTATTTTGTAATGAAACTTAAAAAAAAAATATATGTAAAAAATTTTATCATGGAAATGAGTCAAAAACAATTCAAGAATAGTTTTTTGTGGAAAATTCTTTGAACATTGTAACTTTTTTATAACGAAATAATTATATTTTCCACGATTTTCACTTATTGAGTTGATTTTTGGTCGTATTTTCTTGGTTCTTAGTACACTTTCGCGAAAGTTTTGTACGATTTTGAAATATTTTAGCACGAAAATTTACGATTTTTTCAGCCTGCAATTATAATACTAGTAAGATTCCCCACAAAATTCCCATTTCTATTCTTAAAAGCACACAATTTAAGCAGAAATGTACTCTTTTTATAAAGTTTTCAAGTTTGAGTCGCTTCAAATAAGACTGAATTTTGCGGTATTGGCTACCAGCTTTTTTTCAACTGTAATGTATTCATTAAAAATGTATTTTTTTTCTATCGCATTTAATTTTATTTGAATATAAATAGTGCAGTGAAATCATCAGTTTTTAGATTATTTTTTAATTTTTTTCGGAATTTTGTATCCTAATTCATAATTCCATCCTTCTGAAAAATCGCATCAGCTTCATTTTGTATTGCAGATAAATGTCATTAAATGTATTCATCCTCATAAATGCCTGAAAAATGCATGCGAAGTTTGGCCATATTAATATTTTTCCCTTAAAAGTTTATTTTTTGTGTCCAAACTTTACTCTACAGTTTCTCTCTAAAACGCTATTTGAACCGAATGAGGATTCATATGTTTATATTAACATATATCATGAAATCTAATAATTTCAAGTGTAATTTTTCATATAAACGGCCATATCTCGTAAGCCAGTCTGGTGCTTGCTTCACTTGCTTGAACTGTGATGGATCTTAATATTCATATAATTTGATGACATTAATCAAACAAATTCAAAAAACACGAACTGAATTTCAATGAAGTTCAAGTTGCCAACGCTATCTATCTTCTATCTTCTATATATCTAAATCTATATATCTATATCTATATTATTATATTATTATTATATTATACATATTTTATATATATAACGGTGTTTGTACGAGGCTAATAGACTCGAGAAAATGTTCGTTATGTCCCCGCGATGATTTAGGACACAAGTATGGACACCTTACCATAGATGGCGGTCGGTATTCGCAAAGATTTTGAATGCAACGAAAATTTGACAGTCAAACGTTTTAAAATAAGATTCTCATTGTTTATTAACAAGAAAACTCTTACTAGAATCAATATTCATGTTTTTTTCTTGTTGAAGATAAATGAAAAAGGAATAATTCATAGAATTTCGTAAGAATTTTTGCAAAGTAATAATTTTTTTGTCAATTTAATGTGATTGAATGAATAAATGCTTGAAATGAGTTCCGATTTCAATTTCTCGATTTTGTACGACGCTGTTTGTGATATAAATTTGCTTGAGGTTAGTTTTCGATCGTGCATTATACATTGAAAAAACAAATCAATCATAAAAGCCACACAATACAGGCATGATTCTCATGTAAAATTTAAAGTCATATCGACAATCTCATCATTTAGATTTCGAATAATAAAATGCCACCGAAATGACAAAACATCGGAAGAAATACACGTAAGAACCAACAAAAAAGAGTCGCAAGGAATAATGTCACCGATGAACGCCGCAGACAGCACAATGAATCAGAAAGGTTACGTGTGGCACAATTGCGTGCAAATAAAACTGGCGATCAACACTTATCGCGTTTAGAAATGATCGTTTGAAGATGGAAGAATTACGAGCCAATCGACCAGACACAATCAGATACGACGAGAAACACGTCGTCAACAAGATCTCAAACGGATTGCATTCGAATACAATGCAGATTTTGATTATAGCTCACATCCCAATATTGTTATAGGATCAATCAACAAAGTGTGTATGCGTTGTAATGCATTGAAATTTCAAAATGAACCGCCAGGCATGTGTTGCGGCAATGGAACAGTAAAATTTCCGGAATTGCAACCTCCATCCGAAACATTATCAACATTGGTTGCCGGTATCACACCCGAATCGAAACACTTTTTGCTAAACATTCGGGAATATAACGCCTGCTTCCAGATGACATCATTCGGTGCGACTAATGTAATACATGACAATTTCATGCCAACTTTCAAAGTCCAACTCCAAATCTACCATCGCAGTGGCTCTTCGATGCCAATGCCTAATTCGGATCACAAATTTCTTCAAATTTACTTCATGGGAAATATGAATGAGCAAATCGATCAGCGTTGTTCATACAATACCGGAACAAGACGAGAGATTGTCGCGTCATTACAAACTTTATTCCATCAGCGTAATGAATTGATTCGATTATTTACAACAGCGATTGAGCGAATGCCGACAGATGATTATAAAATGGTTATCAAAGACAGACAAAACGCCTGTCGGACAACATGAAAGACGATACAATGCACCGACGATTGATGAAGTTGCAATAGTTATTGTTGGCGATGAATTTGAGTCACGTGATATAGTTCTTCATCGTAGAAACAACAATATTCAACGTGTCGCCGAAACGCATCGATCATACGACGCATTACAATATCCCAATTAGGAATGGTAGTACCTAATCGATCAGTGAACGACATTTACAATCGCGATTTGCAACGAGAACAATGTTTTGATGCGGATGAATTAAATGCAATGGTTCAATCGAATATTCCGAGATTGCTACCACAACAAAAACATGTGTATGATACAATCATGCAGTCAATAGAAAATCAACGCGGTGGATTTTATTTTCTCGATGCACCAGGTGGAACAGGAAAAATGTATCTCATTTCATTAATTTTGGCAACTATACGATCGCAAAACGGTATTGCATTGGCACTTGCTTCTTCTGGCATTGCAGCCACTTTATAAGATGTTGGAAGAACAGCACATTCAGCCCTGAAATTGCCGTTAAATATGCAATTTTCTGAATCGTCAACATGCAATATTTCAAAGAATTCTGGAATGGGTAAAGTGCTTCAAACATGCAAACATGCAAACTCATTATATGGGATGAAAGCCCAATGGCACATAAGAAATCGGTAGGAGCGCTTGATTTAACATTGAAAGATTTGAGAGGAAGTGATCAGATCTTCGGTGGTGCACTCATTTTGTTATCAGGTGACTTCCATCAAATTCTGCCCGTCATACCACGTTCAACTCCGCCGACGAACTGAATGCATGCCTCAAATCATCGCGTTTATGGGCACACGTAAATAAATTAACTTTGACCACCAACATGCATGTACATTTACAGAACGATACATCAGCTGCACGCTTCGCAGAGCAACTTTTAGATGTTGGAAATGGGAAAATGCCAGTAGATGTTGCCACAAAATGCATCGCATTTCCACCAGATTTCTGTAATCTCACAATTCGTTTCCAATTTCCAATATGACTCGCATTCGCAATGACCATCAATAAAGCACAAGGACAATCGCTACAAGTATGTGGATTGAATTTAGAGAATCCATGCTTCTCTCATGGTCAACTATATGTAGCCTGTTCACGCGTTGGAAAACCATCTGATTTGTATGTGTATGCACCAGATGGAAAAACTAAAAACATTGTGTATCCGAATGCATTACAATAATTTGGACAAGAAAATTCTTGTTAAATTCAGATAAAGTTTTTATTTTTATGATCACAAGAATTCTAGGTTTTTATTTTAACGAATTAAAGGCCATTGCAACGCATGGCGGGTAAGCTAGTAAATGATATACACCGAAAGTATGAGTTTTTGATAATGAAATTAATGTTTATGTTTATTTAAAATATTTTTTTAACTCTTACAAATTCTTTTGAGAACTCGCTTTTCATTCATAAAAATGTTTTAATAATAATATATTCTGACATTCGAAATTTTGGTATTTAATTTGTCGAACAAAAAATTCAATCCATAATTCTAGCACAGTTCTTAAAGTTGGTGACAATTTCTATACAAAACCTCATTCCTGAAAAAACAAATTTTTTATTTTCCAAAAAATTTAAAACGCCCGGAATGAGTATTCTATGTATTTGAATCTTATTGCTCCATGTATTGAGGTCCATTTGTGGAACAAATAACACCATTCTTACGCAAAATTTGAGAAAGGAGAAATGAAAAAATAATTGCAAAAGTCTTTTTCTTTGAATTATTATTGAGTGAAGAGGTTATGCAGTCACAAAATATTTCTGGATCTCATCTTTCGAAATCGTCCTGCCAGTTCAGATCTGTTTCCAATTTGTTTGAACAAATTGATTCATATTAATAAATTTTATGGTATTTCAAAAACCAGTATTGACCAAGTGTCATAGGAAAGTCACAGGTTACGTCTGCGTTGCTATGGAAATTTTGTAATCGACGTTTTGATGGGCTTAAATAAATAAATAATTTGTGAAAATCATATAAATAAGGTCTATCTACGATGCTAGAGTCAAATTGAAACAGACAGTTGAATATTGTTGATATCGAGATGGCTCACGAATTTAAAAAGTCACCATTACTCCTTTTGGGCATTGTGATAGCATTTGCAACCGCTGTGACCGCAGAAGGATGGATACCTTCGGATCCCTCATGCTACAATACTTTGTTGGACCAGATCAATGACGCTGTACCTTCTCTGAGCAGTCAACTTGGCGGGCCAGCGCTTGCGACACAGATTTTGGCATCATTTGAAGAATGCATAGGACTAATAAAGAGTTACAGAATATGGATCAGAGCGAATGTGGGTAAATCGAAGAAATATATATGCTATATCATAGGGCAGAAACATGCACATGTTTCGAAGAAATTCAAGATTCGCAGAATTCAATGCTGGAAATTCTGTCCACGTCAATCAAATCATTCAAATCGTTCATCTGAATGCATATTGAAATCAATACCGGAATGTAATTCAAAATCAACCAAATCGAAGACCAAATCGAAGACCAAATCGTGCAAATCGTCTCATCATCCGAAATAGAAATCCAAGTTCAAATCGTCCGAGCATACCAAATCGAGCATATCAAGGTCAAGATCGTCATCTTCTTATTCTTCCAAGTCTTGAAACCTCCTGAATTGTTCTATCAAGCCATGGCCTTAATAAACTTTTATTCACCAATTTGTATTCGATAAAAATGAATAAAGAAAAGCGCGCGAATTTTCTTTTAGCAGACTAAATGTTGTTTTCATTTTTAAACACAAACAAAAGTTATTCTTTGATGAAAGTGGAGATATTTTGTTCTAGTAATTTTCTATTGGAAATTAAGCTGATGTATTTTAGTGATGTCTGGGGACATACTGAACTTCTCTTAACTGTTAAGATCTCATTCTAACTAAGAATTCTGTAAATACTACAATTCTCTCACTTACTTTTATTTAAAACCAATTGAAATCGAAAACTTGTAGATATTCATAAACTTAAGAATTTCATGAAAATATTCCTAGCTCATCCCATTTTCCATTTATGTAAATCAGAAAACAAAATTCGACATTATTTGCAAATAAGAAATTGAGAAAATAAAACAAAACCGCCATCTCATGTTTCGTTGTCATAACATGATATTTGAGAGGAATTGATTATTGCATACACTTCTATCTGCGGAATGTACTTAAAATGCTTCCTACTTGCAAATTTGAAATCTTTGATAATACAAAATCATGAAAATTATGTGCATTGGAATGTAGGATATTTTGTATGACTAATTCTTTTCATTGAACAACAACAACAAGCGTTTATAGATCATAATTGCCTTTCAGCGTCTGGTCTGTTTTACGAAACAATATGCCTCATATACCCCTAACAATACCTCTCCACAAATCCCGATCGAGAGCCAAGTTTTGAGTTTCATCACACCATTCATATCCCCTCGCATTCAAATGACATTTAACCGAATCCAAATTACGTTTATGTGGTCTACCCCTATCTCTCAGCTTCGGCGAGCAGAATCCGTTTCGGTAGTCGTTCTTCTCGCATGAGCTTAACATGACCAAAACATCTCAGTCTGGATTTTCTTGCTTCCTCTGATACCGAATCTACGTTTAAATCCCCCCGAATCGTCTCATTTCGGATTCTGTTTTCCCACTGATCGCGGCGCGAGACTCCCGAAACCATTCTCAACACTTTCATATCAGACACTTCCAAATCATGAATCAAATTCTCAGAATCAACGCAGCTCTCGCTACCATATAGAATAGTTGGTCTGAAGATTAATCCATGAATCAACATCTTTGTTTCTGTTGCGGTGTAAGTCTTTTCATGATGATTTGCCAATCAATACTGAATAAAAATGACAAAAAAGCTTGACAGCTGATATGCGTGATCTGCTCTTTCGTAAGCATCTAATTGTCTATCGTCTTTGACTAGTTTTACAAGTCTCATGTTATCAATACGAATATTAAAATGATTCTCATTAAATGCATGCAACGCAACAGCTGATCTGTATGTCTCATTCAAAACATTCTACATACAGAATGGCACAAACACAATGAATTTGGACGAAGACAACGTTAATTCAAACCTCTTCGCACTCATTCGCACCAATCAATAATAATAATTAACGCAATCGTGTAGTGCTGTGCCGTTTATTTATTTATGTACAGTACAGGCCAAAAATATGGATACAGCAAGAAACATTCAATTTTTTGTCTTTATAACGAAATCAGATGACTTTATCTGCATTTTGAAGGCACATATGTTTACGAATGCACTTCTAGTGACTATTCTATATTCATTTTGTATAAATTAAATGACTTTTACAAATCAAAATTGAGAAAATTCTACTTAAGACGATTTTCTTTAAAATGGCCACCTCTGGCTTTGATGAGTGCAGCGCATATTTTGGGCAATATTTCAACAAAATTATGCAGTGTTTCCACTTGTATGTTTTGCCAAGAATCTTTCAGACATTCCCAGAGATGTACAAGGCTTTTAGTCGCAAATATTTCACACGGCGATCGAGTTCGTCCCACAGAAGTTCGATTGGGTTGATATCTGGTGATTGTGGTGGCCATTCCATGACTTGAAGCACACCAAGGTCTTGTTTATTTTGTAAATAAGTGGAGCGCAATCCAGAAGTGTGTTTTGGATCATTATCCTGCTGGAAAATAAATCCACGACCAATCAATTGCTTTCCAGATGGAATCGCATGGCATTGAAAAATGCTGTGGTATGACTCTTTTGTCATTTTTCCATCAATTTACTTGAGTTGGCCGACTCCATCATACGAAAAACAGCCCCAAACCATCACAGAACCGCCGCCGTGTTTTATAGTTGGCGCAATACAATCGGAATTGAGCCGTTCACCTGGTTTTCTACGGACGAATTGACGCCGATTACTGCCAAAAAGTTGAAATTTTGACTCATCTGACCAAAGCACTGATTTCCATTGAGCAATCGACCAATCTTTGCGTTCTTGGACAAATTTTAAACGTTTCCGTTTGTTTATCGGTCGCAAGAGTGGTTTTTTAGCAGCTATTCGTCCAATCATTCCATTTTCTCGCAGTCGCCGTTTGACAGTATTCAAGGAAATTGGAGCGGCCAATGTTTGATTGATTTCAGCTCGAATATCTGACGCTGATTTGAATCGGTTTGCCTTGGAAATCAATAAAATATGGTTGTCATCTTTCTTAGATGTCTTTCGTGGTCGTTACTGCCAGTTTCAATGAATCTTTGCCAACATTTCTGCACACCACTCCTCGAAATTTTTAATATTTTGGCGATTTCGGCGTATGATTTGCCAGTTTTTTTTAATATTTCAATTTGTGAGCGTTTTTCTGGACTTATTTAATTTTTTCTTGCCATTTTGCAGCACAGAAACTAATTTACCACTGATATTTTGATCGTTATTGACGCTAGATTGATACTTTTTTCATCTAAATACATTTCATGGAATTTACCGTTATTCAGGTGGTGTGATGCAGACCATGTCGTTGCAAATCATTCAAAATCATATCAATTGTCAAAGAAAAACGTGACAAATTCAAAACAAGCAGAAATATTCGTTGGAATCAACAAGAAAAATGATCTTTTTAATTGCCACAGATTCGCAATAATCTTATTGCGCATGGAAAAAGACAATTAGAAGTAATTATTTACAAAATAAGGTTTCTTCGACTTAAAAACACCAAGTTTACTCCCGGATTTCACGTCAGGTTCAATTTTAAAAAACTGTTTGATCATATAAGCCTCTTCCAAATCTTTGATATTATTTTGCAGCTCCCCTTCAGAATTGCCAAAGTACCAGATCATCTGCGTAAGCGAGTGCAGAGATAATATTGACCCCCCCCCCCCCCAAAGCTACTCTACCCCTTAAATTGGCTGATTTGATCAGCTTGTCCATATAAATAATGAATAGAAGAGGCGAAATTGTACAGCTCTGTCGCAGACCATTACGTACTTCAAACCATTCACTCAAATCTCCATCCACTCTCACTGCTGCTTTACTGTTTGCGTACAAACTTTTAATCGCGTTGAGAAGATAACCATTCACACCATAATCGGCCAAGACTGACCACAACCTAGATCTGGGAATGCAGTAATATGCTTTCTGCAATTCCGCGAAACAGAAGTACAGTTCCCCATTTCTTTAAAGAAATTTCTCCATTAGTTGTCTCATGCAAAAAATTTGATCTTGACAACCGCGCATTGGGCGAAAACCCGATTGATTTTCATCCAAGAGCGATTCGACAATAGCTCTTGTTCTATTTTCCAAAATTGCACTATATACTTTACCGACAACGCTCAGTAGAGAAATTCCTCGATAGTTGTTGCAGTCTCTATTACTGCCTTTTTTATGAAGTGGCAAAATGACTGCGCCACCCCATACTTCAGGAACAATAGAGGAGCCCCAAGCTTAGTTTTTATTTTAATTAAAGATACGATGTAACAAGCGAACAATAACCAAACCACTACTAATTCATTCCAAAACTCATCTACACCCGCAGCCTTACCCCAACTCAACTTATTAATTGCAATCTGAATTTCATCCATGCTTATCTCTTCCAAACTCTCTTCACTCACATTTTCATTCACATACTCATCATTCACCATATCGGCATTTTCTACATTCAGCGATTCATTAAAATATTCCTTCCATCGTTTCAACACATTCTTTCTGCCCATCATCATTGCCCGACTTGTCCAAAACAGCTCCAGGAGCATGTTTCTTGCCAGCATTCCTAATGTTCTTAAGTTCTTAACCCTTGACCAGAATACCTTATTCCTCTGTTGTCCAGCAACTTCTAGATCCTGACCAAACTTCACCCATTCTCTCTCTTTTTCTCCTTTTACCGTCATTCTCACCAAACGCTTTTGTTCCCTATACGACTCCAGATTTTCATCAGTTCGGTTCTGCAACCAGCGGATCCATCTCATTCTCTTTTCTTTCGCAGCAATTCTAATATCTTCATTCCACCATTCAGTCTTCTTTCTCCCATTCTTGACTACAAATATGCCACAACACCGAGGGGTTACGTACTACCGTATGACTTTTTTGAACGTCAAGAGTACTGGAATATACTGGCGTTAAACTGACAACTACTGTTGTGGTATTGCATTATGCTGTCTCTTACTCTTCGTTTCCCTATAGACATGGTTATTTCGTTTTACCTCTCCTCTCTTCCTCTCTTTATCTCTATTGTGAGCGTAAACGCATTAACGCATACACGCATACACGTTTACGCGTGGCCAGTAAAACGCCGGTATTTTCAAGTTCTTTTGACGTTTAAATAAGTCATACGGTTGTGCGTAGTCCCTCGCACAACACTCTTTTCCTACTTCAACAATCACTTCCTTAAACTAATTCCATTCATACTCAATATCAGACGCTTCATTTACTTCGACCTGCGCAAATTTCTCCCCTCATTATGCTAACAATTCTCTCGCTACATCCACATCCCGCAATCTTTCCACGTTTACACTTTTTTACTTTTCCGCACACACCACTGTGTGTGGTACAGGTATTCCGATCGGTCGAAAAATTCAAAACGCCCGGAATAAGTTTTCTATTCGTTTTGAACCTAGAAAAAACGATTGCAACCATTCCCGGAGCAATTTTCTGTCCGTGTGTGGTACGTTGTCAGTTTTACGCAAAAATTTGTTAACACGATAACTCAAAAATTGAGATTAGAATTGACCAAAAATTTACACACGCATTGAACTTTATTAGGAATAGAAACCTATTAATTTGCAGCCTAATCGGATAATTTATTCGGGTAGCTCTAGTGGAGTCGAATCAAAAAATGGGCTGTTTTTCAATATAATTAAGAAAAATTTGTATGGGGACTATGACTATTTCGCATTGTATCATTATGAAACTTTCGGAATATTATTTTTTCATGAAAAAAATGAGTCATGCAAAATTTCAAGTCATTCCGATGAGATAAGGGACTACCTCCCCTGCCAAATTTTCGATTTTTCGGGTCTATTCGGGGTCAAAACTGAAAATTTGTGTGGCGACTATCTTAAGTTTACATTGTTTCCCATTGGAACTGTCAGAATATTATTTTTCTATAACTCATTCTGATGAGATTTAAGACCAGCTCCCTCACAAAATTTTCAATTTTCGGGGTCAATGTTCAAATCTTGTCATTAAATTGGATGAAGTATTTGTGATTTTCTAATCTGTGTTTTTTCATCATTTTGATGCTCATTTACTTTTTGACGATAGTTATACTGTTATACATAGCATAAATGTAGAACCATATCTATCGTTGGCATGAATTGAAAGTTCACATCAGAGTGAACTAATTCGTAATTGTTATTACCAATTCAAAAATAGAGAACGTTGAAGTAAAAATTAGGAACTAAGATGTGTATTCGGTTTTTTACTAAAATTTAAATTTAAATCACATGATGTGTAATGACTTGAAATTCGATCTCATCGTAATGACTTGAAATTTTTTGTGATTTATTCTCAAATAAAAGTCCAAATTAAATCTAGTGTACGGTCAAAATATTCAAAATTACACAGTCACTGTAGCCGTGCTTCTGTTCATATGTTCGAGTTTTGACATTTGCCTCGTAAAAAAGTGTACAGTTTCCCGTACCGAACACACAATTTATGAAAAAACCCAAAAAATCAAAATTTTCACGTGAACTCCATAGAATACTAAAGCGAACACGATAAAAGGACCCAATGACAATGAAAATAAAATTTAATAAAGCCTAAAATTTAATTAAATACGGAAAATGTGAGAACCGATTCGGCAGCAACAAAAATCCACGTCTGTCACTCTCAATGCCATCTTGTATTTTGTCTGTCGGGAAATATGCGGAAAAGTTAGTTTTCGGGTTTACGGGTTTTTCATTGATTGCTACGCATTTGTATTGGATTTATGTTGATTTCTCATCGAATCATCATGCAACTTTGAGAATAAATCACAGAAAAATTCAAGTCATCACACATCATGTGATTTAAATTTAAATTTTAATAAAAAAAAAAACAAATAAACATCTCAGTTTCTAATTTTTACATCAACGTTCTCTATTTTTGAATTGGTAATAACAATTACGAATTAGTTCACTCTGATGTGAACTTTCAATTCATGCCAACGATAGATATGGTTCTACATTTATGTTATGTATAACAGTATAACTTTCGCTAACAGTATGCATTCAAACTGATGGAAAAACACAGATTAGAAAATCATTAATACTTCATCTTATTTAATTTTTTTGAATATTGACCCCCAAAATTGACAATTTTGTGATGGAGGTAGTCTTAAATCTCATCAGAATGACTTGAAATGGTGTATGACTAATTTTTGTCATAAAATATAATATCCTGAAAGTTAAAGAAAAAACGAAAACTTTACAGTGGAGGTAGTCCTAAATCTCATTTGAATATCTTGAAATTTTACATGACTCATTTTTTTCAAAAAAAAATAACATTCTGAAAGTTTCATTATGATACAATGCGAAATAGTCATAGTCCCCATACAAATTTTTCTTAATTATATTGAAAAACAGCCCATTTTTTGATTCGACTCCACTAGAGCTACCCGAATAAATTATCCGATAAGGCTGCAAATTAATAGGTTTCTATTCTCAATAAAGTTCAATGCGTGTGTAAATTTTTGGTCAATTCTAATCTCAATTTTTGAGTTGTCGTGTTAACAAATTTTTGCGTAAAACTAACAACGTACCACACACGGACAAAAAATTTAATAATAATAATAATAATATTTATTTAGATTTCTCCATTAAATCAGCTTTACAGGGTTTACAATAGTTTCACATCTCTACGTGTATGTTTCTCTAACGATTTTTAAATTCATTATAATTTTCTGTCTCTCTCATCTCATTTGGAAGGCTGTTGTAGAGTATTATGCCCCTAAAAAACAGTGCATTCGCACTACAAGCCTTTGTTGCACCAGTTGATAGGATCTGGTTCCCTTCTCTCAGTGATCTTGGACGAAACACTGCTTTATTTGTCAAATATGTTGGTGCATTTCCCCTCATAATATTATATAAAAATAACAAAGTTCTAAAAACAATCAATTGATTTACATTCATAAAATTTAAATTTTTAAAAAGTGTTTTAACGCTTACAGATCTATTGACATTTAAAATTGGTCTCACACATTTTATTTGTAGTTTTTGAAGACGACTTATATTAGAATTACATGACAGATATAAAATGGACGCACAGTATGTTAAGTGTGGTTGAATCAGTGTTTTATATGAATGCTCTTTTTGACTTTTGTTCAATTCATTTTTCAATCGACTTAGTAAAGGGTGATTTTTTAAGTGGTTTCTTTTTGAAAATCGAAAAAAACGCAAAAAATTTCGAAAAGTGAATCAAATCTTTATTGAAATCGATAAATTGGTTCTTGCCATTTACTTTTTGAAAATAATTTCATGCCCCACAAAAAATAATCCAGGGGCGTTAAATCGCACGATCTGGCCGGCCAATGAACGGGGCCGAAACGAGAGATGAACTGTTCGCCGAACTTACGGCGCAGTTCGTCCATGGATGGACCCGCTGTGTGGCTGGAGGCGCAAGCGTTGCTCGTTTGTAAGTCTTTCCATCTTGAAATTGCAAAGCATACTGAGCATTTTTGACTGTGACAGACGTCAGTTGGAATTTGACATCTGTCAAAAAATTAAACGTCAAAAAGAAACCAGCTAAAAAATCACCCTTTACATTTACTTTTTTACCAATTTTCTCACAAACATGATCGATACCTAAATATTTAATTTCCGTTTCAATTTCCAGTTTAGTGTTATTAATATAAATATTCACATTATTTCTATCAACTTTTTTGTTTGTAATAATCATAACTTTAGTTTTGTCTACATTTAATTTTAATTCATTTTTGCACAATTTAGCAAAAAGTATATCGAGATCTTTATTTAATTTCTGAGTGGCTTCTTCAATATTATCTGCTATTATATAAACAAGCGTATCATCTGCAAATATCTTTATGCTACAATGTTTCAAACAACTGCTTATTCCATTTATATACAAAATAAATAATAATGGACCCAAAATGGAGCCCTGCGGGACCCAGAATATTTGTGCGCTCATTTGAAGTGACATCACCGATTTTGACTGTTTGTCTTCTATTTTTGAGGTAGCTTTCAAACCACCAAAGTGATGTCTCTTGTACGCCGTATTGTTTGAGTTTGTGGATCAATAAATTCGGATCGATTGTTTCAAATGCTTGTTGATAATCCAAGAACACTGCGATGATTATTTTTGACTTGTCTTGTGCGGCTCTCCAATCGAATAACACATCATTGATTTCAGACTCACATGAATGTTGAGCACGGAATCCCGATTGATATTGATAGAGAAGACCATTTGATTGAACAAACCCATTGAATTGCCTAAAGACCAATTTTTCAATAAGTCTCTCAATACAAGGCAGCATGTTGATCGGTCGATGTTCATTAATGAGCGTAGTACCGTTTTTCTTCTGTATTGGAATAATTGTTGATTTTTTCAATGCCTCAGGAAATATGCTGTTGTCGAAGGAATCGTTGATGATATTGGCAATTTGACGGCCAATAACTAAGATTGCATCCAACAGCACACTAGGTTTAAGGAAGAACTCGTCCGTATTATCTTTCAATTCTCTTAAGCATGATTTTATCTCGGTGATGAAATATTGAATATTTTAATAATATTGCTCCGGGAATGGTTGCAATCGTTTTTTCTAGGTTCAAAACGCATAGAAAACTCATTCTGGTCGCAATACTTTTACTACACACAGTGGTGTGTGCGGAAAAGTAAAATCATGCAAGACGGAGAAGCACATATAAAAACAGAAAATAAATTATCTGCAAAAATTACAGACATCGGTTGTAAAATCACATTTTCCAACCATTTTTGTATGGAGGTTGTGATCTTCGCAACATTTACAAGAGTTCGATTTTACAGAAAATGTTGCGAAGTTCACAACCTCTATATAAAAATGGTTGGAAAATGCGATTTTACAATCGGTTTCTGTACTTTTCACAGCTACTTCACTTTCTGTGAAATGAATGCGAGATGAATGAGCCGAATCACCTTGAGATCGGAGGTGTTTCCAATGAACAAGATCCCTTTACATACTATGCAACTGATTTATGTATCGCATTGAATTTTGTCGTTTCCTTAACGATAATCATCTAATTAATTGGCTGTACTTGTAGACGAAGAATTATGAAATTCGATATTCTCATCTGTTTTCATTCCAGGTTTCATAATGATATGATTTCTTTTGGATCAAAAAGTTCGAAGGGTTTCGTAAACTAAACGGACCTCCAAACATTTTGAGCAAATTCCTCCATGTTTCTTCGAATTTCAGCGTTTAATAAAAAAACAAACAAGATATGAATGACAATGCAATGGCAAATTGAAGCCACTGAACAATGTCCCTAGAATTATTATTGATAGAAACAAACCTTTCCAAAGCGTCAAAGAAAAACAAGATTGAAGTCGTCTCGTACGGCAGAATGTTCCCTTCCATTTCATCAACATATTTTGTCAATAACAAAAATCATAATGAGAAATTAACTTACTGTTATGAATTTGAATACCAAATAAATGCACAATCCACTAAGTCAAAAAAAAAATCTTCTTATTGTTGTAGTTGAATGCAAACTTTAATATGTTTAAATTCCAAACAATATCAGTTTTGACTTCTTTCTTTAAATACATTCCTCTGGTGTACTTATTTTAGATAATTGTCTTTTTATCATAAATAATTATAATGGTAATGAGATTCTAGCAATACTTTGGTTTTACCTCTTTTTTCATTTAATTCATCATAATTTCGTTGGAATTCTATTTGAACTAGACGGTAATGTTGGTCTGTTGCAGAAAATTTCAAATGGAAGATTTCCCTGAATAGCTTGTAGATTTCAAGTTTTAATTGAAAGAAAATATCCAAGACACAAAACAAAAAACATCATCTGAATTTAATTTTAAATTTAGATGCAAACCATGTCTGGGTGTCCTGACTCATGCCGATTCGATAACATTACAATAATGACATCACTTCGAATAAATAGCGCCATCTACGCGTGATTTGTCTAATGAAAAACTTTCGTAGTCGATTCAAATCCTAGGTTTGTGCCCACAAAAAACATGTCCCCTCGAAACGATACGGATGGACATGCCATTTGATCAATTTGTTTTCATTCAAAATTTGTGCATTTATAGAAATATCCAACTTGACACCTCATCCAACTGACCTAATATTTTTTTGAATGTACAAATTTTGGACGGGAACAAATGAATTCTATTGCATGTCCTTCTTAAGAGTCGTTCTTTTTTGTGTGTGATGGCACAAAGCAAAATTCCACTTCGAATTGTAATATTGGCTACACAAACTACGTTCTTATATGAAAGAAGAAACAAACTAAAATCATGAATGGATAATATTATTACATCGAAATTGATTGGATCAGCTTGAGAGCTGAGAGGCACAGATCGAATCGAGTTTCAGGGTAAAATTGAAAGCTGATTGATGTGATAAATATCAAGTATTTGTTGTAAATATTTAAACTCATGACTTTGATTTTGATTAGCAGATTCAAATTCAGAGCCTCAACAAATCCTGATTCTCAGCTGAATGGCAAAACATTTATCGGTATATTTTGTATAACATTACATCAACTGTGTGGTAATTCTCCTAAACTATACACAAATAGAACAAATTGAATTTGTAATAAATAGATTCATACTTAACTTGGTCTCGTTTTCACATATAATAATTAGCTATACTGTGTAAATGTTGTTTGTTTTGATTTTGATAAATACATGTTTGTTTGTTTGCTTATGTTCGGCTTTGTTCATTTGTTAGGCAATTTTAGGCATAAAATTCTCGTTTTGTGGTCATATTGTATTCCTCCTCTTCGACCTTATACATTTCCAATAGCTGGCGATGTCCGGACGCAAAGACACACAAACAAGCAGCAAATCACCCAAGAAGAAAAGAAAATTATCTTTTTAACAGCCTTGAATTGAAATATCAGACAAAAACGATAATTCGAATAAATTGCTAACTCAGCAAAAATAAAACAATAATCATAAAGGTGAATGCATGCAATAAATAGGGCGCCGGTCAAATGCACCGCATTGTGTGGGATCATCAAAACAAAAACTAAATATTTAAATGATATCAACAAATATAATAATTTATTATTTTGCATGTGTGCGAAAAAAATATTCGAACTATAAATTAAATTATAGAAAATAAATCGACAAATGGAGACAAAAGTGGAGTGCAGTTGATTTGAACGCAAAAAGGAGTGGCTATAACTACAAAACAGTTTCAATGCTGGAAATTTGTGTAATAGCTGGATACGGTGGTATTCGTAATACCTTTTGAACATCCTTTTGCAATTCTTCCATTTGCTTGTCGTGGCTGATACGCAACTTCTCTTTCTCGCGACCTTGTTTGATTTGGGCATTCTAAAAACAAAAATCCAACTCCAATCAAATTATGCAATTCAAATGTGATGCATTTCAAACGAACCTTTTTCTCATCCATGAAACGTTTGATATTATTCTGCTTTTTTTCACGCAATCGTCGATCTTTTTCACCTTTTGTTTTCAGCGTTTTATCGTTCGCCACTTCTTTGGCAGTTTCGACCGATACTTTGGCCTGATGAGCATTCAAATTCTTATTTTCTCGTTCGTGTTTGGCCTCAAGCTGTTTCATTTGTGACGCTTGTGCGGCTTCCATCAATTGCTTGAGAATGTCCTGTTGATTATTCACTTGCGTTTTTAGCAATTCCCATTCTTCTTTCTTATGCTTTTCACACATTTCGCTCCACGTATTCGTTTGATCGGTTATCACTTTGCGAATATTTTGATCAGTTTTGATTTCGTCCTTGTTTTTACCTTTGATTAACTTTTCGATTGCAGCATTTTGTGATTTTTGCAATGAGCTTCGCTCTTTCGCATGCTTTTTCTTAAGCGTTTCCAATTCTTTGGTTTGCTTTTTCGAAATCTTTTGGAAACCTTTTTCTTGGCGCAACGATTCCAAATTGATTGGATCGAATACTATTGGCGGCTCATCGATTTTCTTCTCTTCTTTCTTTTCAGTTTGAGCGCCACTGCCGCCCGTCTCTTCGATTCCAAGGGCTTTCATGTTGTCTTGCCTCTCTTTCGCAGCGCCCATAAAACCTCTTGGATCTGACAGAGCGTCCATAAAATCTTCGAATCCGTCTGGCACATAAATTTTCAATTCAATATTACAGAACAACATGGGAAGTGACATTGGAAAATTGGCTTCCGTACGCAAGGAAATGTGACGGTAGCCGCCTTGTAATCCGTCCAAAGGCAAAATTCGTTGGCCCAATAATTTACCGTTTTCATCGTAAACACCTAAACGTAAAACGGCCAAATCTGGCAGCACAACTTTGCGAAATAGAAAAGGCTCCTCGTTGTATACGGGATTCAACCCATTGGCCGGCACTAAACGGGTACGGAACTCTTTTCGCACTGTATCGGAAGGCAGACCGTACATATCCACCTCAACGTATGTACCAACTTTTTTGTCAGACAAGAATTGGCCAGCAATGACCTGGACACTGCAAGACGCGGCAATTACACCATCCACCGGCGCATCGGCAAATGGATCAAAATCTTTATCAGCTCGTCGCATAAAATCGGGCTTCAATAGATAGCCGCTTGAGCCATTATATTCAAATTTTCCTTGGTTTAATTGCATTGGCAAATCAGAAGTTTGAAAATTTAATGACACCATTTGACAGCCAGCATTCCAAAATACTTGAGGCATATAGTTGGATGAATCAGCACGCGTTCCTTTCGGGTAAATTCGTGACATTTGACGTTTATTATAGTTGACAAAATCAATGGATTGCGTCTTCAATAGATTCATGCCAGCCGTTTCCGAAAATGAGCTCATATTATAATGAATATTCTTTTCTGTAAATGTTAATAATATGGAAAATTGATGAGTCTTCTAAATTTTATAGATTTGTGAAATGAAAGTAATCTAACAAACTTACGTTCGGATGAATCGAATGCTTGAAATTTGATAGGCTGCGCATAATTAATCATGGACGAAAGCCATGGATGGACATTTGTCGTGGAGCCGGTGTAGTTGATTGGAATTTCGGTACCTTCGCCTCCATCTTGCGATGCCCCGGGTAGGCTAGCCACCGGGATAGCTGCATCATCGGTTGATTTCTTTTCTAGCGTAGGCACTGCGCTCGCATCTTCCGTCGGCTCTTCATTGTCCAATGCTAATTGACCCTGTTGAAACAATTCCAATTCGATTTTCTCAACTTCTGGCTTGAGTCTTTTGTTTTTTATCAAAATTTTTCGCTTTAACGCTGATGGTGGTGGTAACGCTACACCTGGTTCCAACTGTGAAACGGAAAAAAATCAAATTATATGATAAAATGCGATTACATATGCGATTTAAAAGCCAACCTTATAATCCGGTAACGGTTCCTTTAACAATAGATCACCAAAAATTTCATCACAGTATTTAGCTAGTTTATATTGTTGCGCCCGAGAGCAGTGATTTTCAAATGACAGAATGACTGGATAGTCGGATGTAACGAAAGCACAATCGCGAATTGCATAGATCACATCTTTGAATAGGATATCGGTGCACATGGCCATGCCGTGAGTGATAATGGGCTCTTCATCTTCGCCCTTTCCATCCCAGCAATCCAATTCGACACATCGGCAACCAGCCAACAATGTTTGTCGGTACATTTCGACGGAACTCTTGCCACCAAATTGACGGCCCGACAAGTAAGTGTTGTGAGATGAATTGATGTAGTAATGCGACAACGGTTGGTCCATGTCCATATATTCGTCTAATCGATCCAGAAATACTGGTGCGTTTTCATCAGACATGAGATAGCGCACGAAACCATCTTTCGATAAAATCCCTTTGCTACGTTGCTCTTCATCCTGTTCATACGTTTCAATAATCTCTTGAGCACGTTTCTCATCGTACAATGGATACAAGATCTCATTCAATCTCGGGTCACGCTGTTTCTCATTCAGAAAATTTATAAACTGCTCCATATTAATGGAATCGGCTTTGCCTTGTGTTCTACAATGAGCCAAATTAAAAAAAAATAAACCATTAAAGAAGAAAGTGATCTCGAACCTAAATATAGTGGTAAATATAATTCACAGCAACTTACATCGACCGGAACAGATCTTCAATATCATTGCGAGGACAAATCTTGTGGTAGAGTTCATAGAATTTTTCGAATGTAAAATCAGCTTTGTCCATCGTATCACTTTTGCCACTTGGCAGGCCCAATTCCGATAGGCATTGGTAAACCATCTTCTCTGTTTTGCCGGATGCAAATGTACGAGCAACTACTTTTACAGGAACACGTCCTTTCGCATCAACTTGAAAACCAAGTCGCATCCAACTGTTTTCCGAAATGGCAAGAAAGAGAGAAAGTATTGATTGAAACGGAGGTTAAAATAATTTCGATGTTGTGGCTTGAAATCCAATTATTTCTTCTATTCTCGATGAACATATATATTTAGCAAAATTTACAATTATGTGTGCTATCGCATGAATTGTTCTTTACATAAACGACAAATTGTTCAATGTGTGTGTGTGTGTGTGTGTGTGTGTGTGCATCATGGCAATTTGCAGGCAAATGTGAGGTTTTGCGGAAATTGCGTAAGAAAGCGGGAGCGAAATGTAAAATGCTGCTACCGCTGCCGTTATTTTACAAACAGCTCGCTAAAATCTAGTCTCTGTGTGGCTGGAGGCGCAAGCGTTGCTCGTTTGTAAGTCTTTCCATCTTGAAATTGCAAAGCATACTGAGCATTTTTGACTGTGACAGACGTCAGTTGGAATTTGACATCTGTCAAAAAATTAAACGTCAAAAAGAAACCAGCTAAAAAATCACCCTTTACATTTACTTTTTTACCAATTTTCTCACAAACATGATCGATACCTAAATATTTAATTTCCGTTTCAATTTCCAGTTTAGTGTTATTAATATAAATATTCACATTATTTCTATCAACTTTTTTGTTTGTAATAATCATAACTTTAGTTTTGTCTACATTTAATTTTAATTCATTTTTGCACAATTTAGCAAAAAGTATATCGAGATCTTTATTTAATTTCTGAGTGGCTTCTTCAATATTATCTGCTATTATATAAACAAGCGTATCATCTGCAAATATCTTTATGCTACAATGTTTCAAACAACTGCTTATTCCATTTATATACAAAATAAATAATAATGGACCCAAAATGGAGCCCTGCGGGACCCAGAATATTTGTGCGCTCATTTGAAGTGACATCACCGATTTTGACTGTTTGTCTTCTATTTTTGAGGTAGCTTTCAAACCACCAAAGTGATGTCTCTTGTACGCCGTATTGTTTGAGTTTGTGGATCAATAAATTCGGATCGATTGTTTCAAATGCTTGTTGATAATCCAAGAACACTGCGATGATTATTTTTGACTTGTCTTGTGCGGCTCTCCAATCGAATAACACATCATTGATTTCAGACTCACATGAATGTTGAGCACGGAATCCCGATTGATATTGATAGAGAAGACCATTTGATTGAACAAACCCATTGAATTGCCTAAAGACCAATTTTTCAATAAGTCTCTCAATACAAGGCAGCATGTTGATCGGTCGATGTTCATTAATGAGCGTAGTACCGTTTTTCTTCTGTATTGGAATAATTGTTGATTTTTTCAATGCCTCAGGAAATATGCTGTTGTCGAAGGAATCGTTGATGATATTGGCAATTTGACGGCCAATAACTAAGATTGCATCCAACAGCACACTAGGTTTAAGGAAGAACTCGTCCGTATTATCTTTCAATTCTCTTAAGCATGATTTTATCTCGGTGATGAAATATTGAATATTTTAATAATATTGCTCCGGGAATGGTTGCAATCGTTTTTTCTAGGTTCAAAACGCATAGAAAACTCATTCTGGTCGCAATACTTTTACTACACACAGTGGTGTGTGCGGAAAAGTAAAATCATGCAAGACGGAGAAGCACATATAAAAACAGAAAATAAATTATCTGCAAAAATTACAGACATCGGTTGTAAAATCACATTTTCCAACCATTTTTGTATGGAGGTTGTGATCTTCGCAACATTTACAAGAGTTCGATTTTACAGAAAATGTTGCGAAGTTCACAACCTCTATATAAAAATGGTTGGAAAATGCGATTTTACAATCGGTTTCTGTACTTTTCACAGCTACTTCACTTTCTGTGAAATGAATGCGAGATGAATGAGCCGAATCACCTTGAGATCGGAGGTGTTTCCAATGAACAAGATCCCTTTACATACTATGCAACTGATTTATGTATCGCATTGAATTTTGTCGTTTCCTTAACGATAATCATCTAATTAATTGGCTGTACTTGTAGACGAAGAATTATGAAATTCGATATTCTCATCTGTTTTCATTCCAGGTTTCATAATGATATGATTTCTTTTGGATCAAAAAGTTCGAAGGGTTTCGTAAACTAAACGGACCTCCAAACATTTTGAGCAAATTCCTCCATGTTTCTTCGAATTTCAGCGTTTAATAAAAAAACAAACAAGATATGAATGACAATGCAATGGCAAATTGAAGCCACTGAACAATGTCCCTAGAATTATTATTGATAGAAACAAACCTTTCCAAAGCGTCAAAGAAAAACAAGATTGAAGTCGTCTCGTACGGCAGAATGTTCCCTTCCATTTCATCAACATATTTTGTCAATAACAAAAATCATAATGAGAAATTAACTTACTGTTATGAATTTGAATACCAAATAAATGCACAATCCACTAAGTCAAAAAAAAAATCTTCTTATTGTTGTAGTTGAATGCAAACTTTAATATGTTTAAATTCCAAACAATATCAGTTTTGACTTCTTTCTTTAAATACATTCCTCTGGTGTACTTATTTTAGATAATTGTCTTTTTATCATAAATAATTATAATGGTAATGAGATTCTAGCAATACTTTGGTTTTACCTCTTTTTTCATTTAATTCATCATAATTTCGTTGGAATTCTATTTGAACTAGACGGTAATGTTGGTCTGTTGCAGAAAATTTCAAATGGAAGATTTCCCTGAATAGCTTGTAGATTTCAAGTTTTAATTGAAAGAAAATATCCAAGACACAAAACAAAAAACATCATCTGAATTTAATTTTAAATTTAGATGCAAACCATGTCTGGGTGTCCTGACTCATGCCGATTCGATAACATTACAATAATGACATCACTTCGAATAAATAGCGCCATCTACGCGTGATTTGTCTAATGAAAAACTTTCGTAGTCGATTCAAATCCTAGGTTTGTGCCCACAAAAAACATGTCCCCTCGAAACGATACGGATGGACATGCCATTTGATCAATTTGTTTTCATTCAAAATTTGTGCATTTATAGAAATATCCAACTTGACACCTCATCCAACTGACCTAATATTTTTTTGAATGTACAAATTTTGGACGGGAACAAATGAATTCTATTGCATGTCCTTCTTAAGAGTCGTTCTTTTTTGTGTGTGATGGCACAAAGCAAAATTCCACTTCGAATTGTAATATTGGCTACACAAACTACGTTCTTATATGAAAGAAGAAACAAACTAAAATCATGAATGGATAATATTATTACATCGAAATTGATTGGATCAGCTTGAGAGCTGAGAGGCACAGATCGAATCGAGTTTCAGGGTAAAATTGAAAGCTGATTGATGTGATAAATATCAAGTATTTGTTGTAAATATTTAAACTCATGACTTTGATTTTGATTAGCAGATTCAAATTCAGAGCCTCAACAAATCCTGATTCTCAGCTGAATGGCAAAACATTTATCGGTATATTTTGTATAACATTACATCAACTGTGTGGTAATTCTCCTAAACTATACACAAATAGAACAAATTGAATTTGTAATAAATAGATTCATACTTAACTTGGTCTCGTTTTCACATATAATAATTAGCTATACTGTGTAAATGTTGTTTGTTTTGATTTTGATAAATACATGTTTGTTTGTTTGCTTATGTTCGGCTTTGTTCATTTGTTAGGCAATTTTAGGCATAAAATTCTCGTTTTGTGGTCATATTGTATTCCTCCTCTTCGACCTTATACATTTCCAATAGCTGGCGATGTCCGGACGCAAAGACACACAAACAAGCAGCAAATCACCCAAGAAGAAAAGAAAATTATCTTTTTAACAGCCTTGAATTGAAATATCAGACAAAAACGATAATTCGAATAAATTGCTAACTCAGCAAAAATAAAACAATAATCATAAAGGTGAATGCATGCAATAAATAGGGCGCCGGTCAAATGCACCGCATTGTGTGGGATCATCAAAACAAAAACTAAATATTTAAATGATATCAACAAATATAATAATTTATTATTTTGCATGTGTGCGAAAAAAATATTCGAACTATAAATTAAATTATAGAAAATAAATCGACAAATGGAGACAAAAGTGGAGTGCAGTTGATTTGAACGCAAAAAGGAGTGGCTATAACTACAAAACAGTTTCAATGCTGGAAATTTGTGTAATAGCTGGATACGGTGGTATTCGTAATACCTTTTGAACATCCTTTTGCAATTCTTCCATTTGCTTGTCGTGGCTGATACGCAACTTCTCTTTCTCGCGACCTTGTTTGATTTGGGCATTCTAAAAACAAAAATCCAACTCCAATCAAATTATGCAATTCAAATGTGATGCATTTCAAACGAACCTTTTTCTCATCCATGAAACGTTTGATATTATTCTGCTTTTTTTCACGCAATCGTCGATCTTTTTCACCTTTTGTTTTCAGCGTTTTATCGTTCGCCACTTCTTTGGCAGTTTCGACCGATACTTTGGCCTGATGAGCATTCAAATTCTTATTTTCTCGTTCGTGTTTGGCCTCAAGCTGTTTCATTTGTGACGCTTGTGCGGCTTCCATCAATTGCTTGAGAATGTCCTGTTGATTATTCACTTGCGTTTTTAGCAATTCCCATTCTTCTTTCTTATGCTTTTCACACATTTCGCTCCACGTATTCGTTTGATCGGTTATCACTTTGCGAATATTTTGATCAGTTTTGATTTCGTCCTTGTTTTTACCTTTGATTAACTTTTCGATTGCAGCATTTTGTGATTTTTGCAATGAGCTTCGCTCTTTCGCATGCTTTTTCTTAAGCGTTTCCAATTCTTTGGTTTGCTTTTTCGAAATCTTTTGGAAACCTTTTTCTTGGCGCAACGATTCCAAATTGATTGGATCGAATACTATTGGCGGCTCATCGATTTTCTTCTCTTCTTTCTTTTCAGTTTGAGCGCCACTGCCGCCCGTCTCTTCGATTCCAAGGGCTTTCATGTTGTCTTGCCTCTCTTTCGCAGCGCCCATAAAACCTCTTGGATCTGACAGAGCGTCCATAAAATCTTCGAATCCGTCTGGCACATAAATTTTCAATTCAATATTACAGAACAACATGGGAAGTGACATTGGAAAATTGGCTTCCGTACGCAAGGAAATGTGACGGTAGCCGCCTTGTAATCCGTCCAAAGGCAAAATTCGTTGGCCCAATAATTTACCGTTTTCATCGTAAACACCTAAACGTAAAACGGCCAAATCTGGCAGCACAACTTTGCGAAATAGAAAAGGCTCCTCGTTGTATACGGGATTCAACCCATTGGCCGGCACTAAACGGGTACGGAACTCTTTTCGCACTGTATCGGAAGGCAGACCGTACATATCCACCTCAACGTATGTACCAACTTTTTTGTCAGACAAGAATTGGCCAGCAATGACCTGGACACTGCAAGACGCGGCAATTACACCATCCACCGGCGCATCGGCAAATGGATCAAAATCTTTATCAGCTCGTCGCATAAAATCGGGCTTCAATAGATAGCCGCTTGAGCCATTATATTCAAATTTTCCTTGGTTTAATTGCATTGGCAAATCAGAAGTTTGAAAATTTAATGACACCATTTGACAGCCAGCATTCCAAAATACTTGAGGCATATAGTTGGATGAATCAGCACGCGTTCCTTTCGGGTAAATTCGTGACATTTGACGTTTATTATAGTTGACAAAATCAATGGATTGCGTCTTCAATAGATTCATGCCAGCCGTTTCCGAAAATGAGCTCATATTATAATGAATATTCTTTTCTGTAAATGTTAATAATATGGAAAATTGATGAGTCTTCTAAATTTTATAGATTTGTGAAATGAAAGTAATCTAACAAACTTACGTTCGGATGAATCGAATGCTTGAAATTTGATAGGCTGCGCATAATTAATCATGGACGAAAGCCATGGATGGACATTTGTCGTGGAGCCGGTGTAGTTGATTGGAATTTCGGTACCTTCGCCTCCATCTTGCGATGCCCCGGGTAGGCTAGCCACCGGGATAGCTGCATCATCGGTTGATTTCTTTTCTAGCGTAGGCACTGCGCTCGCATCTTCCGTCGGCTCTTCATTGTCCAATGCTAATTGACCCTGTTGAAACAATTCCAATTCGATTTTCTCAACTTCTGGCTTGAGTCTTTTGTTTTTTATCAAAATTTTTCGCTTTAACGCTGATGGTGGTGGTAACGCTACACCTGGTTCCAACTGTGAAACGGAAAAAAATCAAATTATATGATAAAATGCGATTACATATGCGATTTAAAAGCCAACCTTATAATCCGGTAACGGTTCCTTTAACAATAGATCACCAAAAATTTCATCACAGTATTTAGCTAGTTTATATTGTTGCGCCCGAGAGCAGTGATTTTCAAATGACAGAATGACTGGATAGTCGGATGTAACGAAAGCACAATCGCGAATTGCATAGATCACATCTTTGAATAGGATATCGGTGCACATGGCCATGCCGTGAGTGATAATGGGCTCTTCATCTTCGCCCTTTCCATCCCAGCAATCCAATTCGACACATCGGCAACCAGCCAACAATGTTTGTCGGTACATTTCGACGGAACTCTTGCCACCAAATTGACGGCCCGACAAGTAAGTGTTGTGAGATGAATTGATGTAGTAATGCGACAACGGTTGGTCCATGTCCATATATTCGTCTAATCGATCCAGAAATACTGGTGCGTTTTCATCAGACATGAGATAGCGCACGAAACCATCTTTCGATAAAATCCCTTTGCTACGTTGCTCTTCATCCTGTTCATACGTTTCAATAATCTCTTGAGCACGTTTCTCATCGTACAATGGATACAAGATCTCATTCAATCTCGGGTCACGCTG
This sequence comes from Obolodiplosis robiniae, assembly GCA_028476595.1. Taxonomy (NCBI): domain Eukaryota; kingdom Metazoa; phylum Arthropoda; class Insecta; order Diptera; family Cecidomyiidae; genus Obolodiplosis; species Obolodiplosis robiniae. The sequence goes on from CM052015.1 coordinate 24,220,912, forward strand.
TTTCTCATTCAGAAAATTTATAAACTGCTCCATATTAATGGAATCGGCTTTGCCTTGTGTTCTACAATGAGCCAAATTAAAAAAAAATAAACCATTAAAGAAGAAAGTGATCTCGAACCTAAATATAGTGGTAAATATAATTCACAGCAACTTACATCGACCGGAACAGATCTTCAATATCATTGCGAGGACAAATCTTGTGGTAGAGTTCATAGAATTTTTCGAATGTAAAATCAGCTTTGTCCATCGTATCACTTTTGCCACTTGGCAGGCCCAATTCCGATAGGCATTGGTAAACCATCTTCTCTGTTTTGCCGGATGCAAATGTACGAGCAACTACTTTTACAGGAACACGTCCTTTCGCATCAACTTGAAAACCAAGTCGCATCCAACTGTTTTCCGAAATGGCAAGAAAGAGAGAAAGTATTGATTGAAACGGAGGTTAAAATAATTTCGATGTTGTGGCTTGAAATCCAATTATTTCTTCTATTCTCGATGAACATATATATTTAGCAAAATTTACAATTATGTGTGCTATCGCATGAATTGTTCTTTACATAAACGACAAATTGTTCAATGTGTGTGTGTGTGTGTGTGTGTGTGTGTGCATCATGGCAATTTGCAGGCAAATGTGAGGTTTTGCGGAAATTGCGTAAGAAAGCGGGAGCGAAATGTAAAATGCTGCTACCGCTGCCGTTATTTTACAAACAGCTCGCTAAAATCTAGTCTCGTTTTCAATTACATTGCTTGCAAGTTACAAATGAGATGATATGTAAATGATTCGATGGTGCGTATATTAAAATGTTAAGGAGTGTGAAAAAAAGCGAATCCATCCGATAATGATAACAGCTCCTCTACTTTCAGCAACAAAATATAAATTATTCAACTTTATGCTATTAACAAACGACTCACTCGACCAAATGTTGGGAAAATGTGAATTTCATTAGCGTTTTCGGCTAAACTGCTAATCAGTGACAACGGCCACGCCGAAGAGTGAAATGTTCATGAAATCGATAATTGAAAAATGATTTTGAGAGGCGGTTTTATGTGAGCTGATTAAATTATTTTGGTTCTGTCGTGATCATATGTTCGCCATCGCTACCAATTTGTATTAATTCTTCATTTTCTGATGGATATCTCTCTAAGGGACAAGGCTGGCGTATAAATACATTTAGCGGTTACGTTGAACGAATTTTTCCGTTACATCCATTTCAAGTATATTTACTTACTGCTTCATTAAATTCGTTCGAATGCAAACATTGTTGATTTTATTATTATGTGTTATAGCACGAAGGCCGCTTTGCCAAATCTAATCAAATGTTAATATAAAAGTTGATATTGAAATAGCTTTTGCTTCACGTAAGAAAATAAAAATTTAATATACGCTTCATTAGCGGGATTCAAGTGAAAAAATTATAATTAGATTTGAAATTTATACATAATTATACAAATGCTGCTAAAACCACAACCGACTCAATCGTCATATTTGTGATCACCCAATGTACAAAATTAAATTATCGCGTGAAATCCACATTCAGGTATGAATACACTTTATTGTTATATATTTGCCCAAAAATAATAATGAATTATTAGTTATATAAAGACACATGCAGTTTGTTAATATTTCGGAGAGTATATTGTTGACGATTTGGTAATAACCATAAATATTATATAGAAAACAAGGTGAACCAGAACAAGAAAACATGCATGAGTTAGACGCCAATATGTGGACGTATAAACTTACTGCTTAAATATACATGTCATCGGACAAATATTATTTGCTTTCACGTTGTGTGTAATTTTTCGTAGGCCATCAACCCAAATCTGTCGATTAGATACGATTAAAGTTTAGTTTGGTTTTTGTTTTATCTTCAATAAATGTCTTGATTATGTCTTGTCTCTTTGAGAGCTTCATAAAATAAAGAAACAATCCGTTATAACCCAAACGATGAAGGAAAATGCTTCAAAAATATTATATTCACGTTTTGGTTAAGAATTAAAAAAAGAGTACTTTTCCAGTTAGAATCAGGGCAATGTTGCGATTAACCCGTCATTTATAACAAAAAGTAAATATTAATATAGAAAATTGAGAGTTGAAATTAAAATCGCCAAATGAACTGGTATTAATTTTTGTAATAAATTGCGCAATTTCCAAACGATTCGAATGAACAAACCTTTGCCGTTTCCGCATCTGGGCACACGATGTGCTGATAATTTATGTTTATGTAATCCGTGCCCGAACATATCGTCAACGATCTCTCTTCCAAATTTTCACCATGTTTATTCCACAGCTTATCCGTCAATTTCATATCCTGCGATTAAATTGAAATTGTTGATCAGTTTATTCTAATGAAATTCAAAACTTGTTTTATTATTCAAGCAATCATGATAAAAAACAATGAGCAATTATGTGTGATGGTCCAAAATTAGATGTTTCATCGTGTATTGAATTGAAATATGGATTATTAATACAGAAAATATGCATTCATCCTTTATGCGATGGTTCATATTTATCTATTCAGTTATTGAATGCTTTAATCATTTCTCTTGTGACATTTTTGATGCATTCGAATGCCACTCATCGCGTATCATACAGAACCCAATAGAATCTAATGAACGATAGAATCATTTGGTTATGTAAAACCAAGACAGAGACCAATGTGTTGATATAATCATTTTTACACAAAGTTCGGAGCAGTTGTTGGAATAGATAGCAATATTAAATTTTCATTCATTTTATCGGCGCCGATATTATTCGCAATAATATGAAACGGGTGGAGAAAAAATCGGAGTATGTGAATTCAAAATAAAATGAAAGAATTCGTAATAAAATTATTTTTATATTGTTGCTGAACATTTGGAATTCACAAGCTTTTTTCACAAGATCAGATATTGTGTGACTCAGTGTTTCTTTCAAAGGCCAAACATAATATATCGCCAAGCTAATGAAATATTCGATTATTTGCGTCAATGCTGCTATATTCAAATCTTTGTTATTTATAACCGCAATTATTCCCACGATTTTTTTCGAAATTCTCCTATTCTTATTGCATCGTTTCAATCTATAAGCAATTATATTTCCGTAAAATATTAAATTGATCAATGCAATTATAGTCTCTATTAATTTGAAATATAATGCAGATTCTCCGAAAGCTACAAACCAGATACAAACGCGAAAATACAATTCGGCTTTTATACTAATTTACACACCACTGTGTGTTGTAAAAGTATTGCGATCGGTCCAAAAAATGCAAAACGCCCGTAATGTGTTTTCTATGCGTTTTTAAACTAAAAAAAAGATTCCAACCATTCCCGGGGACATTTTTTAACCGTGTCCGTTGCCCGTTGTACGTTATACGCAAAAATTTGTTAACGATAACTAAAAAAACTGAGATTAGAATTGATCAAAAATAATTTGGGCTATCGTAATAAATTTTGTTTATGATGATAATTTTTATGATGAATTTCGTTATTAGGATTGGATACTAATAACAAAATTATGATTTTATTAACTTATCATAATAAAATCGTAATAATGTTATCAGATTTACATCATAATAATTATCATGATTTATCATATTAATTTATCATTAGTAAATAAAATACCAAAGAAAAAAAAAGTTTCACTTTGTTTAAGTATAAATAAAAATCATAAATATATAATACAAATAAAATAAATATTTCATTAGTTCTAAGGGCGTACGTGTATTTGATACATTTGCTATTTGAAATAAAACAATTAAAAAAAAATATATTTCAGCCAACACAAGAGAAGCCCTAATCATAGGCAAAGACCCAGATGATCATTTAAAAATGTTACCAAACAAGTTTTGAAACAAAATCATATGATTTCGTTTGTCACTTGTAGAAATAGCAAATCAAATATGAATATTTAAAGCAAAATAAATGCATAAGAGATCTTAAATAAGAAAATGTGCATGAAAAAATTAACTTTTAATCAACAAAATTGCTTTCACTTAATATTGCTTCATGCAATTTCTATTGAATTGCTTTCTTGAAAATACAGCATATAAACTGAACCAAACCGAACCATTCAAATATCTGTCCAGTTGCATCAGGCCCCTATAGCTAATTGCCCCCATCTCGCTATTGGTGAGTTAGAACCAAATAAGTCCTAATTGAACCTAAATCCCATCGCTATGACTTGTAATTCTGTATGGTTTATTTTTGTTTTATGCGATGAGAAATAAACATAATTCCATAACTGTTTTTATGTAGTAATCAATGAAAATTCCGTAATCCCGAAGACTTTCAGAAAATGTGCGGAAAAGTTGGTCTTAGGTATGTAAGACCATTTATTATATAATAGCAATTGAAACAAAAACCCAATTCGAAACTAATAAATATATAAATTACGTGGTGTTACGCAAGTTTGTTCCATTTGTGACTGTTGATTATATTTGAGCTAATAACCGTCGATTAGTTCGCGTGATGCTACGTGCCGTAATCAAACATTCAATAATTTCATATTAATTATTGACTAGCAAGCACGTAAATGCAATTCCAAAGCTCTTATCAACGCTGAATAAACTCCATAGCGATATGCAATGGGAAAAAATCGTTCATTCATGCAACCTTTCATTCAATTGTTTCAGATTTTACTTTTTACACATAGAGTTCACTGAAGCCATATCTATTATTCACCACTTATTGGGATCATACAAATATTCGTAGGGCATTTTAAATTTTATCACATTTTTTTTGAGGATAGATTGAAACTGTAAACTTTAATCAATTCTCTGCACAGGCACAGGCACAGGCACAAGCACAGGCACAGGCATTGGAAAAATGCGCACAAACGGATGTTAAATCGGTGATTAAATTGAATTTTCAACGAATTTATCGAAATGAGTACACAGAAGCACCTCCCGTTTCATGTTTAGTGCCCTACAAAGCCACATTTCGTAATTATAAGCTGTACATTTGACCTTTTTCCATTGCTAACGGATCGAATAAAAAATCGCTTTTGATGAATAGCGAGTTCCCGTTTTATTCACATCGCATTCAATATGGTATGTTAATTTAAAATTTATGCATTTAAAAAACTGCAGCTGCTGACTTTATCCAGGCAGGATATTCCAATTAACTAAATGAATCGAAGCAATTGTTATCCTTTGCTTGTTGCTTCCTGTGTATCGGCGCTTGGTGCTTTTGTGCGGTGTGCGTGATTGTTGGAAACGTGACAGGTAGATTGCATGAAAACACAGCATGATTTCAATGGAACAAACAACTATCGCCCGCAAACAATTGTTGCATGAGTGATTTTAATAAAGCTTATTTATCAAATGGACCATTGGATGTGCGAATGCGTCGTCCATCTCGCACGATTTAATTACTGGTTTCAATGGGCTTTCATTAAACGAAGATAGCTCGCAATTTCAATTGTACATCCACTTGATGTGTTTTAATTACTTTTCTCTCTCTCCCTCTCTCTCTGTTGATTTATTCGTTTTTCATTTTTCTCAAAGTACGATTAGAAATAGCGATTGATGAGTTGAATCGTGCCAAACGTTAGTGGCAGACAATTTTTGAAATTGCTATCTTGATTGAATTGCCTTAATCCGGACCAAATATAAAATTATACTCAGTTCATCATCATCTCCGCAACACATCAGCCAATATTTTGTGCGATGGAGGTCGATTCGTGCACTTGTTTTTCTTCAAACAATCGTATTATTATAATGTCAAATAAGAACTCGATTTTATTAGTTTTCTTTCGGTGGGATTTGGATGTTGCAGGAAACTTGTCGCCAACACGCAATCGCTCCCAACGCGAAATGGCATCAATAATTTTATTCATTTGGCAATACGATAAAAATCCTTATTGAACACACTCTCTCGCTCTCTCTCTCTCAATTTTGGTAAATGCTTTGGATATTACTCAACCTGGAAATGGCAAAATGGTACGCTATTGCGGAATGTATCGATTAAGATTGATTGAAATGGGATGAGTTCTGGCGAATTGAGAAAAAAAATTAGTACGAAGAAGACATGCCAAAGGCATAAAATGGATCTTTTTTCTTTTATTCCGATTTACGGCCGATCAGCTCATGTGTTAGTGTGTGGTGATGTAATCTATTTAGGAGAATTTGTTATTTAATATGACATCACTATATCGCGTGAATCGCAAGCAATCGAATTGAAGTGTGAACCATACAAAATCCCGACCATAATGTTTGAAGCGTGCATATCTCACTCGCGCGGTTGATTTATCGTAACGGCACTGTTCTCGTGTCGTATATCTGTATGCTCTGGCTCACTCGCACACAGAAACCAATATTCCGGAATCTTACGAAACAAATCACAGAAAGTGATTGGAATATTAAAAGCTTTGCCTAAAATTTATCTCTTGCATCCTTCGCATAGCAGACAAAAGAAGAAAATAAATAAAGAGACATTCACTGTCAAAACGTGTTTCAAGTGCAGATATTTTTCTCCGGATGTGATAAACGAATAATATCTCAGGTTGGAAACATTCGCTGGGAAAATGAACGGAACCGAAAACAGCGAGAACGATGCATGTAATACGTTGATTTCTTCTAATAAAACATCGTTTGTTTTCCATTGATTGTCAGTGAGGTTAGAGAATTTTTCCGTCTTGGCATTCCTTTTTGTAGTGCGGTGCAGTTCGGCTTCATTTCTCTAGCATGTAATGTGGAAAATGTGCACGATATGCACTTCTCTTCAAGGTTCTCGAGCTCTGACATTCCAATCGATATACACTATACAGTCATACCCTTCTCATTGTACATGTAGCAAAACTGAAGCAATATCAGAGGCTTGAGCAAATAATGAGCGGTGAAAATTCTTGAATAAAATGCTTGAATAAATTGCAAAAATCGGGTCAAATTTTCCTGGCATCGCGGCCTCATTTTCCACTGTTTCACATTCGCCTCTATTTTTTCGGTTCCATCTTATGTGTCTCCATCGATCCAATCGCAATACTTTATCGTATAAAGATATCGTATTTATTTTTATGGGCCAACACATTCTAAACAGAAGTGCACAGCATTTCATCTCTTCACTGACGCTTTCCCGAACATTTCAACTGCTTCTGTTGCTGCTGCTCTTGTAATTTCTTCTTTCGTTTTTCATATTTCAAGTGCTTCTCGTTGTTCCTCCATGCTATTCGAACAGAAAGGTTGGAAAAATAAAGGGAATTCCATTTGAAATCCACAAAAGGCACGAGTAACCGCATAAAGAAATCAAATAAAAAGCGTTTTGTAATCTCAAGTTGTATATAATTTTCTGCTGTGGGAAATCATCAAAAACTTCTCAAAGCAGTTGATTTGTCGTGTCAATGAAATGGCACACACAATGATTACAATGAAAACACTCAAGAAATGTATGTAATAATCGTTAGAGTTGATGAGATTTGTCGTTACAAATATGTGTGTGTAAAACATTTCATTAGCAGCAAATTGCCGATATATTTCAACAATGGGCCTAACAATTTGTCTGTATCGAAATAATATGCAATCATTCAAAGTCAAACAAACTACTTGTCACTGGGAAACATGCCGTTGTCATACATTGTCCCTGTTTATTTTCATAGCTATGGGACAAACACCCATTTCATGTATCTTCATGACGATTTCAAGAATGATCTGTTTCTACATTTCATAAAAAATGTGCTCTTTTCGAGCGATTTGAAAAAAGTTTCATATACGATAGTTTCTTCCACGAATTTTAAAAGAAATGAACTTCAAATTGCTTGAAACAGATTGGATAAAGGGACGAAACAAACTTTACCTTCACTCCGATTAAAAAAAATACAGCGAATTAACAATCCACAATCAATCTAAAACACTATCTAAAATTGAATTCATCGGAAGAGTTCCGTTTGCATTTCGTTTTTTAGCAACACCACAATGCTTGTGATTCTGATTGAATACGGCAGGAATGCTCTGGTTTTGAATTCTCGTTAAAATATCGGGTATTTATCAATTTAGATCTGGAGGAACGAATAAATGCATTATTGCCATGAATGCGGACATGTGGGTGTGTGTATGAATGCTGCGATAAGACATTGCAATGATATAATAAACTCGAGCTAAATGCATTGATGAGACCAAATTGCATAAATGCAGAGACACATGTGATTCAATTCAGCGCTATAAATGATAATCTCTCTTTTATTGTGAAGACCTTTTTAGTGCACGAAGGCATACGCGCGTCGCGTACATATGTACAATATATCCCGGCACAGCGTTGAATAGTCGCCACGAACACACATCGCATCGCATCAGCAAAATCACGCATAATTTGATTATCTTCAATGTTCTTATAAGATTAGAAACATTAGAGCGGTGCAAAGTTACAAGATCAAAAACATCCAATGAATCAGACAAAAATCTGCATTCACCGTGGTTTGGTATGTTTCAGTGCGCAAGCACTGTGAAAAGTAAATAGGAGTCAATTAGGAACGTGCTGTAAACAGCATAATCGTTAAATCATACGCATTATGCAGACGTATAAGTATAATTGGATGGTTTTTTCTTCAGTTTCGACGCGTCCATGTGGGATTTCCAAGCCATTTTCATGTCCACGTGGATGCAATATGGCAAGAAGAGCGTGTGAGGGCAAAATTTACATCAACCATCATTGTCACATTAATTAATGGACACACATATCACACGTAGCGTTAAATGGGTACCGTAAAATATGTATTAGTACTTTGTACTTACCCTTGGAAGGCCACCAGCACGAATATCACTCACTTGACACAATTCGATAACATCTCCTTCCTATTTCGGGCCGCACATTTCGAAGCCGCACGACAGAATCCGCGTGAACAATGAAAAAATAAAAAAAAAAAGAATGCGGTGAGCAGTTGGTGTAATTGAAAATTTACGCGTCATCATGTTACTATAATTTACGACTGAAATAGGAGAGGGAAAGAGAGAAGGAGAGAGAGAGAGAACAATAGCACCAAACTAATTAAATGTTTCCGAGTGTTATTTTCGACGCCAACATGGAACTCAAATTTATCGCAATCTTGCGGCATCTTTAACAATACACGAATTTGTCAGAATCGGAACTAAACGCGTGATATTACCTCGGGACACGCTCCTTGCGTATTTGATTCATTCCGTATTTGTATTGTTGAATAAGACAGATCATATTCATTAAGTTGGATTTTTATAAGAGATAGTTTCTTATTCATGCAATGTTGCGAAAGCAAAGAAAATACATGTAGCGTTTAATTCAAGACATTTAAATGTAGTTCAATTCAGTAAGCTTTGCCGAAGCATTTGAACACAGAACATCATTGCAAATAGCAATTGGAACCTTGGACTCGTGTCAACGTTTAGTGTTTGGGACGAAGTTGAGTCTTTTGGACCCTCGGAAAATTTTAATTTAGCAGGTGCTTCTTCAATACAAAGTTTTTCATTTATTATTAGCGAGAAATTTCCAATAAAACGACATGATAAAAGTTTAATGAAACTTTATCATTTGTTCGCACATTGAACAGCAAATACAATAGGAAATATTTGGGAGTTGCCACGAGCCAAAATTTTAGGAATTGTACCCAAAATCGTTCATCAATCATTTGAAAAGCAATTAAATTCAAATTAGAAACGACAACGGGCAATGACACATATCAACTACATTTTGCATGCATTTTTTTCTACAAAATCATCGAAATATTCAAAAATTGGAATGGAATTCAAACGAGATGTATAACTATCGGGGTTTTGACCAGAGATCGGTCTATTAGCGTGAATCCAAAAAATTACATTAATTTAAATTTAGAGCAAAATACATGAATTTCCAATATATATACAATATAATACACGTCCGCCTCTACCTTTCGCACACGTTTTCCGTAGAAAAAAAAATGCGGCTGTTTCAATCAAAAACAAACACTGAAGTGAACGTGTTGTTCATTCGTTGTTTTCTGTTATTGTAGATCGTAAAGATGGTGAATCATTTCTGTTGACGACATCTCATTCATATCTTCTCTAAATTTAGATACACCTAAGAAAATATGTGTGTAAAAGCATTCTGGTGTTCACAGCTCTGCTGCTTATCATAGAAGATTCGAATATTTTCCCAAGATAATACTGTGAAAGCACTAGCCGAATCGACTTCCGTGGATTCAGCAACAATTTGTACATTGTGTCATGGTGCTGTTGATTTTTCTTCATCGCAAATATATTGTAAAAACAATGTCTCTATTTCAATAAAAAGTTGAAATCATTTTGGTTCGTTTGTAGTCCAGTAGGAATGATAGAACAATGGGGAAAAACTGGCAGTGAATTGTTGATTCAAAAGTAATCAAATGAACGCACATTGCATGAGCTCGGTCGAGAATGAAAGAGTCAAGTAATCAATATTGGCTTAAAGTAAGTTGTTTGTTTGACGCACGGCTGAATTTGCACACTTTGTTTTCAAAAAGTGTCTATTTCTTTTGCCTTTGCGAGTTTCCTCCAGTCAACGATCGAAGAAGTTTTGCTTGTTGCAAAAAAAAAACCTATTTATCATTTGCAAATACGATCATCCGTGCCAATAATGAGCTAAAATGCCCATTTCATTCGTATTCAAATATTATTTTAACATCCCAACGTTTGAAAATATTCACAAAGTGTGCACATCCAAAAGCATAAAACGCTGAAAAAACTCGCCACACTGAAATGTGTTCCACTTTGAATAAATCGCTAAACAAAAATTTTGCGCAATTCCAACTTCGGAATGTCTGTGAAAAGCGCCGCTTTTGAAATACTGCTTTTTATAGGGTGACCCTCTCTCTATTTCTCCTCACTCTTTGTAACACAACGTTTATGTAAAGATAAACCATCGAGAATCTTACCCGTCCTTCACCTTTCCAGTAGATAAAGAATCCATACTCATCGACTTTGAATGTACAGGCAAGTTCGAGATCCGTATTATCTTTCTCTTCGGTCCATCGATCGAAGACGCAACCGACCAACAGCGGCTCCGGCACTGTTATTTGCCAATTGAATTCAAACTTTTTTGTCATTTTTCCGAACGAACACTATCCCTCTGAATGATTCTATTGTGTCAACAGATACTTCGTTGGATCACTCGATTTGATCGCTTGTTTTTACTCAAAATGGTAAATGTGGTCGCCCTGAAAATAGAAACGCACAAAATTCTCAAATCAATACATCGATCGAATTCTAACGACACAAAAAGTTTTAACGCCACGAAAAGAGATCCCACAAGTTAAGATGTTGCGTCGCAAAAACAATGCAGTTGAATGCAAAGAATTGGCAAGATATTATATTACGTTTGAATAAGATTGCATGTTTTCGTCATTTGCGGTATTTCGCAATTGCCACAACCAAGTCTCGCAATGTTCAGTTTCAAATATTTGATACTTCATCTTCAATTATTGTCTAATTGACTGTAGAATTTGTCAATAATTGTAAATAGGCGGCAAAAATGGCGTGATGTTTTGAATAAATGAGCATGGAAACTTATTGGAAAAATCCAGAAGAAGCACAATGCGTTGCTGTTGCTTCTATTTAAAGTATTCACGCTCACATAATCGAACAACTTTCGGTACAAGTCTATTAATTCCTAGGTTTTCGTTATTTATTCATACTCGAAAAAAATATCCATTGAAAAATTGAAATAATCTAAATTTAACAACCTAAATTAAGCGACTCAATATTGAGGGCTTCCTATCAATCAAATGAACTCTTATAATCGTTAACATCGATTTCTATTGATTTCCAATAGAGCAAATAGAATGGAGGTGTTGCAGTGTACACAGTCGGAAGATGTTGATTTCATTTTCCAATTGAATGGTTATGACATCTTTAACGCCACATTGAATGTGTCAAGAAAATATTCACAAAATCAGCGAATATCAAATTGATTGATGAACCGTTGTTAAAATGAATGAAACCAAATTCCACATCGATGATGAATCGTTTAAATGTTTGCTGCGAAATGTAGCACGACACGCAAACAACCGCCGATCTCATTGAAAAATCGGCCTATTTTTCAATTTCGCCGAACTGTCTGACGAAGTTCTCAACATAAACACATATACACCCGCACAATCATTCCCACGAGCAAAGCGACTCGGATTTTTTGAGGATGAATTCGACGATGAACTAAACCGTATGAATAAAAGAGAAATGAATAAAATGTATGGCCCGATTTTTAGAACGCAACAACAATTCGGATGGGATGGTTTTGGTTTCGCGTTGGTGCGCTGAATTAAAGCAAAGGAAATGAAAAACTCGAAACAGTGACAGTTTCGATAATGGTTCCAATAAAAATGCCACATCATTTCGTAGAATCACTTTCACTGGACACCATTAATGAAGTAACATATATATTGATTGAATATCAAAATAATTTTCTCATTTTCATCGTACACGCAATATTGTAAAGGGTGATTTTTTAAGTGGTTTCTTTTTGAAAATCGAAAAAAACGCAAAAAATTTCGAAAAGTGAATCAAATCTTTATTGAAATCGATAAATTGGTTCTTGCCATTTACTTTTTGAAAATAATTTCATGCCCCACAAAAAATAATCCAGGGGCGTTAAATCGCACGATCTGGCCGGCCAATGAACGGGGCCGAAACGAGAGATGAACTGTTCGCCGAACTTACGGCGCAGTTCGTCCATGGATGGACCCGCTGTGTGGCTGGAGGCGCAAGCGTTGCTCGTTTGTAAGTCTTTCCATCTTGAAATTGCAAAGCATACTGAGCATTTTTGACTGTGACAGACGTCAGTTGGAATTTGACATCTGTCAAAAAATTAAACGTCAAAAAGAAACCAGCTAAAAAATCACCCTTTATAATCTATTAGATTCGCAGTATGCAGAGGAATCCTTCAGTGGTTAGCAACATTTCAATATTTCAACACCGAAAAACAAGAACGCATAAATAAAATTACCAATTCGGCAACAAACTATATGCAACAAATCAACGAAAAAACTAGCTCTGCTCGATTGACAAGCAAGATAAAAGAGAAAATGAGCAATTAATTCACAACACATACGATAATGGTGGCGATGAAGTTGAATCTAACACACAGCGTACAAATAGACACGATCCGGCAAATTGAATCCCATACACTTTTTGATGTGCACGACAAACACAAACGCTTGATGATTGTTATTGTTTGATGATGATGTGCTTGATTTAAGAAAATCTGATTGCCTTGCGGTTGGCTCAATTTGTAAGCTGCAACAACATTTCCATATCAATTTCTGGCTCTGTTTGACACGTATCGAATATACGGAATTAAACGGCTCGGCAACAGTTCGCTGGATTCATAATCTCGAGATTTTTCCATACAATTTTAATCGCAACATAAATCAATTAATTCACAGTATTCGGTGTTTGCTTGTCTGGCTTTGCTTTGCTGATCTCGTTGTGAATATGTATATATGCAGCTATCGCCGTAGATCGATTAAATGAATCGCACGCTTCTGTGAACAGGCATCAATTTGAATAGTGTGCGCGATGCGCTACACCTGCACGGCTTTCAACGACAAAACCCAACAAGAATCAGATGTCTTAGGGAATTATTGACGCGATATATTGCTAAAATGCTGTGTGCTACTGAATTAAATGTGAGAACGGCACAATACATACGTGCACACGCGATATTTTCCACCAAAGCAATCAAGTGATAAGAAAGAACAAAGCGATTTTTATCATCATCGGCCGCCGACACCGTCTTCCTTCCAATAGGCACGGATTGTTTCTTGCTGAATTGAGTTGGCTATCGAGATTATTTGTATTGTTAGCTCGCGCTGTATTTTTTTTTTTCTTTATTTATTTTGTCGTTTTGTTATTCAGCCTACTCTTTCGAAGGCCCTGTCGCAGACTCGATCTCTTTCTTGCACCTTTGTTCCTGATTGTTCACGCGCTCACTAGCCCGTTCGCTCACACGCTTGTTCACTTTTTGTTTTTATTGTTTGCCTCTTTATGTGGGATTATATTAGTTTAACAGCGGTAGCGTTGAGAGACGATGACAATGAAAAATACAAATCGCCTTTTGGTGTTTCTGGCTTGATTTTGACATGAAATAGATTCAAGCGCATCTCTTTTCTCGCAATTTTCATATCAAATGACCCTCTTACTCTCTGTCACACGATAAACACGCTCTTTCAATATTCTGCACCACACAAACGTACGCGAACAATCGTCCATTTATTGCTATAATACTGACTGATTTTTCATTCATTGTACTATAGCCGTTTTATGTTGTCGATTCGCGTTTCCATGAACATTTTTTCTTTATCGTTTTTTCCCTCTGGCAAATTTTAAATGACAACCATCATTCTTTGATTCGTCAATTCTAAAAATATTTGAATATATGTTTTTTACTGGTCTGTGTATATTCAAAAAGTGAATGAGTCTATCTTACGCTCATCCTACGACGACCCACAAATGTTTTCAGTCAAAATTTACTATTGGCTTTCCAAGAGGCCATCAAACTCTTCTGAAAACTTTTTATGATTTATTATTTTGTTCATTTTTTTTTCGGAGAAGAATCACTTTGGCAGTTAGCATTCGGAAGGGAATTGTCATTTGAAATGCGCTATTATCACGCACAATTTCAATTTGAATTTGTTTCACGTGAAATCTTTTCACATCGCATGGACCAAATCGAAAGAAGTGATTACTTTATTTCCGGTCAAGGAACTTTACAACATTGAAAGTAGAAACAAAAAACAGACACTCACTCATATGAAGTTTGTTTGAATGTTCAACCAAAATTCATGTTCGGGAAAAAAATGGCACGCGATCTTTGAAATGAAAGCATACGCGCGCAGCAAGACACTCATTAGTTGTAGCACAATAAATCTCCAGTAACAATGCGGAAGAAATGGTATTTTCAATTTGACTGCAAGAAATGTGCGCTCCAGCGCATGAATTCAAATAAGAACTTTTTCAGCACTATTATACTGCCACACAGGCGAATTTTAATTCATTTTTTATTTGTTTGGTGGTTGTTGTTGTTTCCTTTTTTCTTCTTTTTCTCTCGCTGATGAAATATGAAGCGCGCACCAAAATTCACTTCAGCACTATAGCACATCGACTGGAACACTGATGAGGAGCACCGACCATACACGCATTCTATACGCCAATATCAAATTTATCATTTCGCAAAATGATGATAGACTGATGGGAACACGATACGAAATTGAAATGAAACGAAACGACAAACTGGCAACAGAAACAACAACAACAACAAATACGACAAAACAACGAATGAGAATTATTAAATTCTTTTGCACTTCAGATGGATAATTTGCACTGAACAAATCTTCACTGCGAAACTCTGTGTGTGTTCGTGTGCAATTTCTTTTGATTGTGTGTTTTACCGTTTTCTGTTTCAACGGAGACACATGCACACACTCACAATTCACTTCGAAGACATTTTTCGTTAGTCTTACAAATGATTTTGACTAGATATTTTACATACAGCATATAAAATAATTGGGCAAGACACACATTGGCACATGTGTGTATTTAGATTTGGAGCGAGACCGAAAGTGAAGTTCATACACAAATACATGTATGACCGAACATGGCAAAAACAGAAAATAAGTAAGTCGAACATATCGCACAAATGAACATGTTGAAATCGCGCGAGACAGAGATCGCAACATTCAAATCGGACGGAAGAAACAAGATGTACGAAGTGGCGAACGATCGAAAAAAATCTTTGCGCAAACGTACGAATGAGAGAAACACAAGTGAAGCATAACTAGACTCGTTTGCTCTCACTATCTCTCTCTCGCTCTCTTTATTCTTCGACACAATCACATACAAATACCGCACTGAAGCGAATACAACAGCAAATATTGAAAGAGAAATACGATATTCGATATTGAGCTAAATATGAATCAATGAAAATGAGCAGCTAAAAATAAAAATCCGACCAAAATTGTGAATTGGTCGAAATGTGCACTAACAATTTATGATTGGCTAGTGCTGAGTTTGAGTATTATCATTGTTGTATATCACCCACGCTCCGGCCGATGCATTGGTACGGTCCTGTTATTTTCAACGTGTTTATTTCTCACATGTACATCGAAGCAGTTGTTCAATACATGCAACCAGCAACACTCACGCACACGCAGACACACACGAATACAGTGTGTATTTGTATGAATGGCACTGTGTCAGCAAGCGATGCATCATTGGTTTAATATTCCAATGTGAGAGCCCGACTGTATTTGTCGATGTGCATTTTTCCGTTTTCCAAAATCACGTAATACCTGAGAGAAGGTAGTCTTTTGAAACAACTCAGGCTACAATCAAATTTAAATTTCATCAATAAATTTGACGAAATTTTTCGGCAATTTTTGAAGCTTAGAATTATTTGTGTGATCGTATATCAATAGCAAACAATTGGAATTGCTTGTAATTAATTCAATCGACAAAATTTTGCGAATTAATGTGCAGTTGGTAGTGCAATAGCCAGCGTTTATAGAGAGGGCGCATTGTGTGACAGTCTGATTTCTGTGTGTGTGATAAATCGATACATGGAGATACGCATAAATATGTGTAGAACATCTCCATACTGAAAATACCAGAGGGACAACAACGATCAGCCGAGAGAAGGAAAGACACACTCGAAGAAAGCAGACGTATACACTAGATGAAAAGAGAAAAAGATAATTCGGAAAAAAAGACAATTGACGTTTGCGCTGTGCAAGCAAATTCCGTAGTATATTTTCGAATGGTGATGAATGTCGTCGTGTGAAAAAGAATTACCTACTCAAGAAGAAAGTTGATGATTAATTTGAAAATTATTACTTGTGCGCGCAATAAAAAGGACGGACATTAATTGTTCCTTTCTCGATTTGTTCGCCAGAATTTTTTTTCGTTACGATCGAACATTTTTGATTTTTTTTCTGCTTGGGTGAAAAAGAAGATAGAAGAGTGTATGTGTGTGATTTTTGCGCGATTGAAATCTAGAAATCAACGCAGTTTCGAACAAAGAAAAAAGTGATTTTTCTTAACGCGTGTGGTTCTGTGTGTTATGCGTTTTCGGGTCATCGCAAAACAATAACACAACAACAACAATAACAATAGCCACAGCTCGAAGCATTACGAAAGTGAGCCTGCATTGAATTTGAAGTGTGAAAATAAAAAAAAAAAACGGAACACGTTGAGCTCGACCGAAGGGAACTCAAGAACAAAACGACGATATAAAAAGCTAACATAATCGTGGTGAAAAAATGGCGTCAGATTCATCGTTTATTGAACGCAAAGGTTTGAACAGGCGATTAGCTCCCAAGACCCGAGCAGCGATTTGGTGTGCAACGTTTATGTTGGTGACCATTACAAATGGCTGCCACTCGATCAAATTCGAAGGTGAAAACTATGGCAAAAGTAAAGAACATATCCTGGAAGCATCATATCATGGTTTAATCAAAGAGAATGAAACATTTGTCGAATTGACGCCTGTCCTTAAAGTGGACGAAACGCAAGTCTGTGATTTTCGCATCCTTCACAAAAGCAATCATGAAGTTCCATTTGAAATTGAGCTGGTTGGCAGTTTGGCCGCGCTAAAAGCAACAAAAACACTGAACTGTGAAAAGCATATAATTTATCGCTTTGACATTGTAGCCATTCTGTGCGATGGATCGCATTCGAACACGGCCAGCGTGCATGTTGCCGTCAGCGACATCAATGAATATTCACCCGTATTCTCACAGCCATCTTACGTAATTGATGTAGATGAAGGACGATTGTACAAAGAGATTATTCGCGTTGAAGCCACGGATCGCGATTGTTCGCCGCTGTTCGGTGACATTTGCAAATATGAAATTTTGACGGGCGATTCAGCCGATCATCTACCATTTTCGATCGACAAAGAAGGTGTTATTCGCAATAATGTACCGCTGTCACACAAAGCCGCGCAAAATCACATCCTGTCGGTGGTCGCCTACGATTGTGCCATGAAACAATCGGCTCCCGTTATGGTGAACATTCATGTGCGCCGAGTTTGTGAAGCTCGTATCAATAATGTACCCGAGCACATAAACTACACCACAAGCACTTCGACTGGCGTCGAATTATTCCCGAAAATCAATTTGGAACTATGTCACATGCAATGCTCCGACACAAATCTATTTATTCAATCAACGGTCAATTTGAAAACCAATCACATTTCGTTTGGATGTGACCGAGATGCGGACAAATGTTTCCAGCAAAATAATGTGGTCGATTTATTGCCAAAATCCAGCCAATGGACCAAGGATTTAACATATGATGAAGGTGACTCTGATGCGGTATTTCATTTTGATGGCAATTCAGGCGCTATTGTTCCATCGACGGCTATTTCACATCATGATTTTGCACTTCGCCCATTCAGTATTAGCACAATTTTCCGCCATCACAGCATTGCAACCAAGGACAAGCACACCAAAGAGCATATTATTTGCAGTGCTGATGATCACAAAATGAATCGCCATCATATGGCATTGTTTGTTCGCAATTGTCGCTTGATTTTGTTGTTGCGCAAGAATTTCAATGAGGGCGATTTGAACATTTTCAGTCCAGCTGAATGGCGATGGAAGATACCAGAAGTGTGCGACAATGAATGGCATCATTTTACGGTTAATGTGGATGTTCCAAAAGTTGACTTGTATATCGATGGCCGTAAATTCGAGCCAATTGTCGAAGATCGGCATAGTAATCCAGAGGTAATCGATGATTGGCCATTGCATGCTGCACATGGTGTCAACACAACATTGGCAATTGGCGCTTGCTATCAGGGCTCTGAAAATCGGTTAAAGCATGGATTTAATGGAGATATTGCCGAAATAAAGGTGGCTCTACAATCAACATTGACTGAAGATGAAATAAAATGCACAAATGAGTGTGCTGAACATTTGGTTGTGCCGGCCGAACGTTTATTGGAGCCAGCCCAACAGATTCAATCGAATGCCCAGCTCAATGAAATCATTATCGAAGGCAGCAATCAAACCAATATTGAAAAATTGCTTCAGAACATTCAATACATGAACGCAAAGGAAATTCCAACGATTGGACGCCGCAACATTGAAGTGAAAATGGTCGTTAGTTGCCCAGGTAAAAAAGCGATTCGTTTGCCAACGGTCGAAACATATTTGATGGTAACAAAAGATGAAACGGTTGAGGAGCCATCAACTTTATCACCGAGCGACATTCAATTGAATGGAATACCAGACAGCGAAAAAGGTTTGACAAGCGAAGAGAAGCCGCAAATTGTGATTACAGGCAAACAAAATCACTTGGTCTCATATCAAGATATTAAGGAAGGTGTACACATCCTGGCCAATGTCAATATTAATGTGATGAGTGGCGATCAAATATTTTCACAGCTCCAAAAATTGGATTCGTGCATTGTAACCGTGTTCCCCAGCTTGAATCCAGACCACGAGCAAATTACAATGCCAAAGATGGAGAATCTCTCATCAACGCTGGACATCAAAACGAGCATCACTAAGGATGGCGTTGAAATGATCGGATTTGATTCAATTGTCAATTATCAATCAGTATTACAATCACTGGTATACACAAATAAGAAGCCAGCATACTACTTGAATCGTGTTTTCAAATTATCATGTTCACAAATGGATACACGCTTCCGTAGTGCTGAATACACAATGACCATAACTGTGTTGCATCCAAAGCAAATACCAACCAGTGCACCGAAAGAAGTGACCAAGCAGCAAATAGTTGCAGATTTTGAGCAAGCGTCCCACGATCCATACGTATTCTCGCATGCAATGGCCCATAATCACGAAATCGAGGAGCCAATGATCAAAATTCATGAAATCAACAACATCAAACATCATAATTCCATACAAGCCAGTTTATTGATTGCTGTCATTGGTGTTGCATTTGTCATTTTGGTGTGCGGCATCATAATTGCCCGCATTCGTTCGAACAGTGACGGAGGACGTACCGACTCGGTGCGCAAACTTGAAAAACACATTCCTGCCAAATTAAATACCGATCCACAACTCGATTGGGATGATTCAGCCCTCACTATTACAATCAATCCCATGCAAAACTGCAATTTATCCGACGAGAGCTCTGAATCGGAAAATTCCGACTCCGAAGATGAGGAGATGACCACAAATGGACGATACCGAAACGTCAGTCAATTAGAATGGGACAATTCAACCATTTAAACGCACGATGATGACCATTAACACACACACGGCGTTATCGACTGAACCAGCAAAGTCAAGGTAATATATTTGAAATAAACACACTCACAAACACACACATACAACTTTAACAAACAAATTTTCTTTGGATCTTATACTTTTGAAGTTTAAAGGAAAACTCACTTTTTGTGCTACACGAATACACCAAAATGAAACAAAATTGTAAGAACACACAAAAAATAAAATTCTCGTTACTAAAAATGCTAAATACAATTGATCGAAATTGGAAAATAAAATGTTCAATTAAAATTAATCGATTTGATTGGAGATTGATAATACTGAAAACAAAAGAAGAAAATACAACTGATTAATTATACATATGTATTGAGCGCTATTTTACAAGTAAACATAAAACAAAACAAATTATACATATACATTATATCTGTCCTGTTGTTTTCCGTCCTGGAGGCGTGAAAAAAACCATATAATAATATACATATGTGAAACGATTTTTCCCTTTTTTCTCGTCATACATTTTGCTCGACGTTTTTTCATCATTGGAATTTAATCATAACAAGCGAAAGTTCATAGTTGATTTTTTGAATTTAATTTTTACATAATCCATTGTTTTAGTTACCTTTTGACTAAAGCTAAAGCAAGTAACATTTAAATGAAATTGATAAAAAAAGCAACTAATCGTAAATCATAAATGTAATTGTATTCTTGTGTACTTTGGAAGGGAAAAATAATAAGAAGAAAGCACACACACACATAGAACTCGATGAAACTGAAACAATATTGACAATGTGAAAGAAATGCTATATAATTTTCCATTGATTAGATAAATCTAGTATATTTTGAAAGAGAAAAGAGATATGAGATTGAGGAATGTATGTATTCTACGCTCTCCACAAAATTTTCATTTCCACCGCACAATTTGATGAGCGCGCGCGAACAGCATGAGATGGATAGCAACACGTTTCAAAAAAATGGATTCCTTTATGAGTGTTCAAATTGTGACAGTGTTCAACTCTGCGCATAAACTCACTTAATTAATGGAAATTTCAATTTAATTTTCAGTTTGGCCAATTCAATTTAGTCGTTTAGCCCGTGCTCGCGGCATCAAGATAAATTGAGTTAAATTATTCACTTTATCGGTATATTTTTAGGCTTTAATTTTTTGTTGCCATTTTAGATAAGCTCTCTTTCTCTCTTGTGATTTTTTTGAATTCGAAGAATTTCCAGATAAATTTTCGATTTATTATTCGAGATACACGCGCTGTTGCTAACGAATCTGGCATTTATTTTTTTAGTTTGATGGAGGACAGAGGGAGGGATAATGAAAAAAGGAAATGATAAATGAAATGTTAATTGTAAGATTATGAATATATAAACATTGAAAAGACACATTCACTCTCAATGATAAATGAATACACAAAAATGATTTCAAAAAGAATAAACACTCACAAACACTCAAACAACAACAATAAAAAAAACTGAAATTCTCATAATTCTAAGCAAATAACTGCAAGAAACAATGCAATGTTGGATAAAATAGCGTAGTAAAAGATGATAAATATATATATTTTTGGTTCCTCTTTTTGTTGGATTGTGAAAAAAATCTACAAAAATATTAATGTGAAAAAAAAATCCCATGAAAAAAGCATGTATAATAATTTAGAATTTAAACAGAGGCTAATTGACCGAACAAACAATATAAAATGGTAATGAGTAAATGAGTAAACAGATAACGCTGCACAATTGATTCTCGATTTGGACGCAGTCATTTGATTATCTCCTACATTTTCACTTTTTGTTGGACTTTATTTCGATTATTCGATAGAAATGCAAATAAAAAACATTGTTACAATCAGCTCCAATAAAAATTTGCGAAAAAACCATCAACAACAGCCAACTAACACGCTGACGATTACTGTTAGGATCTCAATTATCACTATTTTATCATGAACGCAGCAGTTAAATAACAAAAATGCTTTGAACTATAATCGAAATTTTGAGCATGGGTAGCTAAATGCACAATTATTTCTTTTCGAAATTGAATAAAGCAGTTTTTTCTGGATCACTCGTTTTTTTACCGTCTTATGAAATATTTTTGCATGTCACAGAACAGAATTTAAACAAAATACTGCGGATTAAGTTGTAATAAGAGACTCAAACTCGTTCAAATGTAATGAATTTTGCCATACCAGAAGAGTCAAAAGCAAGGCAAATTTTACATGTTGAAGCAGAAAATAAAATAAGCTGATGCGATCTTTTTGAGCTCATTGTCCATTTTTATAGAACCAGCGACGACGCAATATTCACAAAATCGGTCGGTCTCTCTGACATAAAACGGTTCTTGTGTTGGGCCTCGGCACAAGGAAAGCAAATATAAAAAGCATGGAAAATAGAAGGGTAAATTAAAATCCCATTTCCCAAATCCGAATCCAAAACGCTTCATAATTCTGTCACGAAAACAGCCATTTTTATTTTCGAATCGTTCGCTAAACCCTTTAATCACTGGAAAATGGTATAAAAAGTGGAAAACGTGACATTTAAACCATCAAAAAAAAAAATAACAAAACGAATTTCTCGGCACAAAATATTTTCATATAATAAAGCTAATTTAGAGTAGATTGTGTATATAATAAAATAACAGAGTAAAAAAAAAATGTACAACAAACTCAGTGATAAACAGATAGAAACAAGAACAAGAGCAACAGAAACTAGATGCGGAGGAGCACAGCACAGCTTTCGGGTATTCGTGCAACTTTCAAAAGGGATAACAACTGGGAACAAAGCCAAGCGGGAGAGAGACTGTGAGAGAATGAGCACTACGAGAGGGAGAGAGAAAGAGAGAGAGAGAGAGAGAGTTAGAGATAAGCTCAAGTAGAATTTCACCGTTCTGCCACGCTTTATAGTCAGCTTTTCATTCGATACTTTCTATCTTGTTGACATGCACGCGCGCATTCCAAAAACATGTTCTCAAACCATCCTCGAACCATTCTCGAGCCATTCTCGAGTTGTCGAATTTCCTCTATCTTGATGCCTTTTGCATCACGTAATCCATCTCTTGTTGCCCATTCTCTCCGCAGAGAATTGCTAATGTGAAAATTAAATTGTTGTCACGCTTTTTATACCATTTTCTTTATTTTTGCCAGCGCTGCTCCACTCGATGTACTTACAGGAAATACAAAAAAAAAAAGAAAAAAACAAAACAAAAACAAAACAATTTTCATACACTTTTGCCATATAATTAAATATATTTAAACGAGCATTTACCAAGTTAAGCTTATTAAAATGAAAACACACAAAAAATAAGTCGAACAAAAAATGTGAACAATTCAAATTTAGAAGTTAAATGAATAACAACAACAGCAGCTGCAATAATAAAAGCAAACAAGAAGAAAAAAAGACGGAACAAAAGCCGATTCACTTATTTCAGCTACACAATACGATGTACTTAATCTGTGCAAAAGACAGAACAACTGATTAAACCCAATAAAGAGATCACATTAAATAAAAACGTAATTCGTGTTTCCTTTCCATTTGTTTTTTTCTTTGTCAAGTTTCATTTTTGCTTGCTTACTTTTTATCTAGCTGTTTCCAAGTTGACGGAATGTGGAACTATTTTCAGTTTAATCCAGCGTCAAAATGACAGAAGAATATTTACCTTAAATGAACTTAATCAATCCATTGAATTGACGAGATGCAGAGATGATTTAATGCTCTTCCCAGGCCGCTACACATGCACACAATCCACAAACTAGAAAATGTCTCAATTTAATTTTGCAGTGAAAAAAAGTTGCAAGATTTCGAGAAATAGACAGAAAACAGGGAGGACTTTGATAAGGTGCACAAACTCTTCGAAAATCGTCACAAAATGAAATTAGTGTTACATTCACGTTGCCGCTCAAACTTGAAGACTGACAACTCCTCATCAATTAGGGGCCAAAACTCAAACAGAACACCGAACTACTAATTAAATTTACGGTTTTTCCGCTGTTGCCGCCACAATATTTGGTATGCTGCAGTAAAACCACCGCAATTCGAGCCCGATTATTAACGATAATTGCGCATAAATGCTCTTATTTATGACAACATCTTGCTCAACGTCTGCCTCAGGCTATTGTGTATCTACAGTGAAAAATGATACTTTTCGAGTGGTGTTATGGATAAAAAGGAAACACAAGAAGCAGAAAAAAGTATGGCTAGGAAAAAAGCGATGCAAAAACTGATTGGATGCATTACTAGTGCTTCATCCCAGCAGGGAGCGAGCGCAGTGTAATTTTTCAACCGATGGCGACTGGCGTTTTTCTTCACAACACAAAAAATGCGCTCTCTTGTGAAGCCAAAATAATAATCTTCACTTTTGGGTTCCGCAAACACACCAAAGCTTGGCATTTTATTCTCGAAAACCCGAAAAGTGTTTTTGTATTTTCCAGAACAATATCAATAATGGCAAAGTTTTCAGCTTAACCATGAAGTTTTGGCATAACTTTTTCGCCATCCATTACGGCGTCATTTGTTCAACGAACGATGGTCGATATTTATGCACGTGAAAATTCACTGCCACTGGAAAAAAAACACATAAAAAAGCGTGAATTAAGTGGAGAAAAAATGTCTTTTTGAAGTGTCCATACTTTTTACATGACCATTGACCATGTTTATATTCGCCTTTTCACTGAATTCACAGTGGCCTACTGATTGTTGCTGAAAGTACAACAAATAAAAGCGATATGAATGAACAATATAACGTGCAGGTAAAAAGTGATTTTCATTTATTTCCTTGTGGACATTCTTATTCAATCCATGTGCACCTGGGTATTTCAAACCCGCAGTTGGTACTGTGTATACCAACCCAAACAAATTTTGAACTTACTTACGCTGTGTGTTGACACGAGTTTCTAATTCAAATATGATTATTCGGCTGCTGAATGCTAGAAAATATGGAAAATATCAAGCAAACAACCGAAGTTCAATACGAATTTTCTTCTTCTTTTTATTTTTGGGATTTTAAGTGGGAAAAAAAATCGAACAAAATTTTACAATTGCGTTCGTTGCATTGTTCTTTGATCGATATCATGAAAAATCATTTAAAGAGATGACTTGATTTTAAATGCATATAAATACAGATTTTGGCCATTGGGACGATTTCAAAATCAATTTCTTCTCTGCTGTTGTTGTCTTTTTTATCTTAATGTTGTTATTTGTTAAGTCTACGACAAAGTAAAATCAAGATGGGATTTCTTGAAACAAAAATACTCATACAATTTTGACAAGATTTCGAGAAAAAATTTTGCAATTCTACTGCAGTTCTAATAAAAAAGAACATTTCTTCCCTAAATATACATAGAAATAAATAGATTTCTGTGTTTGTGCTATTGCAAACCAATTCGATCGTATTCTTCAACAATTTTCTTCCTTTAAATATATCTATGAGTCGACTAACAGCCGAAATGTACAAAATCTTCACATCTATAGTTTGTATCATCGCTTAGTAAATATCGTGTGTGTTTCTTTTTTCGTATCGCTTCCGATACAAAATCGTTTGGTTTCGTCAATAAAATGTCTGTGGTTCAGCTTTTCAATCGGCGTTATCAGTACACTATCGGTATATAAATAGAATTATTAATATCGATAATTTAGTTAGCAGATAGTTCAGAAATTGCGAGGTTGCCCGCCGTTCTGTTCTTCGTGTTATTATTGTAGCTGTTTTCTATATGTAAATATGTTGGCTCTAAATTCTTGTATAAATACGACTTACAAAGCTAATTATTACTCCATCATATATATCACTAAAAATGCTTTAGTTTGCTCACGAATTGGTAACGTTTGTTTATTTTTGTGCATGAGAATAATAGTAGGGATTTATAGCTATCAAAGTGAATCGTGAGGAGAATTTTCGTGAAATGCATCATAAGAAAATGTTTTCTTTTTGAACGCATCATGAATTTGCATTCCCCCTCATGGCAATTCATGATGCATTTAAAATAAATAATTCTTTATTATCCTCTTACGAAAACTCTCTTCATGTTGTACTTTCACGTGTACGAATTCCCAGTATCATTCCCATGCACACATCTATGCTCCAATTCGTATGAATAATAAAATATTTATCGGTCAATTGTACCCATTCTTCATGCTAAATCTTGTTATTGAGTATTTATTTTTGGTTTTCATTATTTTTCTTTTGGCTAAATAATGTGTGTGTGTGTGTTTGTGTGTGTGTGTGTGTGTGTGTGTGTGTGTGTGTGTGTGTGTGTGTGTGTGTGTGTGTGTGTGTGTGTGTGTGTGTGTGTGATGTTCCGACTAATCAACTTATTTCAAGCGTTGATGATCTGGTGTACTTTTTAAAATGTCGGGCTGTTGATGGCCAGCACTGCCGCTATTCGAGCTGGCGCTGCCAATTGTACCAGTTCCATGTGATGAATTCAGTGTGTGCGTATGTGATGTGTGCATTGCATGAGAGTTGATGGTATTATGAGCGGTTGTGCATGCCGATGCGAGTGGTCGTGATCTAGGTGAAAAATGAATAAAACCAATCAAAAATCGATACAAATTCAAATTTGATGGGTAGTGATGCAATTTACCTAATGCTACGATGACTGCCGTTGCGAGTGAGTGTGTTCATTTGTGGAGTGCCTGGACACGTGTGACCCAATGCATTCATATAGTCGGCAATGAGCAAGGTGATTTCAAGAATTTTCGGTTTGCTCATGGCGAATAGTAGTTTTTGATCTGAATGTGGAAGAGTATCTTCTGAGCCGACAACAACCATGAAATCATCTTGACATCCGCCGAATGTCATCACTGAGCTATATGGATATCTAGCTAGTGGTGCCATTGTTGAAAGTTCCAGTACATTCAAACTGTCCTCGGAGACAGCGAGCCAGGCAATAGCCTGATCCGAATGGCGCGGCTTCGCTTGGAAAAGGGTGGCGCCAAAGAATGGCCATTTACGGCAACATGTCAAATAAATGCGAACACAATCGATTGTGGTGCGTCCTTTGAGTTGCACCCATTTTGAAACGATTTTCTCTTGCAATTGTTTCAACTCGTCTGATGACAGTCCGTCGCGATAGCGATACGGATAGAATTTGTCGATCACTTGCAATGATATAGACGTTGTCATGCGATTCTTTTCCGTCACATAATCGCCCATATCAATTTGTGACATCAATGATGCCAATTCTAAAGCCAAATCTTTTGTCAATGGGAATCGCCCTTGAATCACTTGCTGATTTATTTGATAGCACATCAAAATTTTCTCCTTATCCGTTTCCTGTTTGGCCGAATGTTTCCAGTACAATCGATTCTTGTATGTTAACTGTATAACGCGAGAATTTTCGAATTTTCCCAAGCCTTTCTCGCGCAAAGCTGTTTCCCATTTTGAAATGACATCACATAGTTTCGCCAATGGATCTAAATAATGCTCCAAATCCTTTTCGATTGGATCATCGCTGAACAATGAAAATCCATTACTGTAATCACGACAACCAATTTCGAGCGCGAAAGTTGTTTGGAACTCTTCAATTGTGGTTGAACCATCAAATGACACCACCTACAACAACACAATTTTAGAATTAATTTTGTTCATATTTTATGCAAAATTTGTTCGAGGTTTGCAACTGATTTGTATTCCATCAATTTGATAACATACATGATAGCTGCCGTTCATCATATGCACTGGAATCGCATGCGGCAGCGAATGATGGTATGGATTTTTCAGTAAAATCGATAAAACCTCCATACGTGATGGTTTCGTTTCTCGTCCTCCGTTCTTTATTGTGCGCTCCAATGCTCGTTGACAATACGCAGCATATTTTCCACATTCAGATTTTGAATCAGCATTTCGTGAAAGATGCAATTTTAAATACCACAACAAACTGTGTGTACGTGTGCATTTTTGTCGATTTAGGAAAAAAAATAATATTGCCAAATCAATATTAACAACGTATTATCTCAAATCCAATATGGTTGAACATACCGATTATTTTTTGGTACAAATAATGAAACAGCCAAAGCCAACAGCTGCCAGCCTTGCAAAAATGTGAACGATTGTGGATTCGATTTGCAATCAAGTGGAGGAACCGCCAATGCCTAAAATTGAGATTCAAATTGATATATTTCAAATGCTGCTTAGTAAATCCACCCGTCGACGAGATCTTCCGAAGCATAAGAGATGTGCTCAAATGGAACATTGTCATGCGATTTCTTAACAAGAACATTGTTATCGATATTTTCTACGTTTTCGGGTATTAGTTTGAAATCTGTTTTCATTAGTGTGGACAAAAAATTATGAATTTAAATATGGTTTTATACCAGACGAATCTGGACAAACAAAAAAAGCATCACAACAAAATAAATCCAACGAAAAAATGAAAAGCGATTTTTTTTTTATTCGGTGTCATTTCTCACAAGAAAAAATGTGTACTTTTGTTTGCGCCGTAAGAAGAGTGACAGAAAAATGGCCGTCTCTTCCTACCTGAATCGACGTTGGAGAGCTGCCATTCGTTTGCGATGCACCTTGTTGGGTGTCACAGGTAAACAGGCTCTGCGTTGCACACAACAACAGTTGCTATAATTGTTAAATATAATGAAAATGGGAAGAAATATATTATAAACGGAATGCGTCAAAATTGTTGAACAAGCAAAAAGAAAACACATTGGTATCATTCATCGGCAAGTTTTGCGCTGCGCCTTTTTTTCATTCAAATTAATTTTGAGAAGAAATATGAATACATTTAACCGATTCACTGCCATGTGGATTTGAAATGCTAGTGAAAAATGGTGGTGAAAGTGATTGACCGCACTTATACGTGAATCCGTGAGAATAATAATGAAACCTAATTTTCATGTAAGCGAAAATGTTTTTTGATTTTCAATTAGAAATGTTTACGAAAACTGATAATATCTTCAACAAAGTTATAAATCCTATAAATTACCTAAGTAACTTATCATGAACGCGAAAATGAAATGTGAAAAGTGGGTTCAAATTCACTAAGCGAAGGGAAAGAAATACCCTTCGACCTACATAAAAATGAGGTTTCATTTATTATTCTCATGCATTCATTTATAACACACACCACAATGAAAGTGTGTATATGTGTATGGATGTGTGTGAAATCTGTTTGATGTGTGTCCTTAAGACAGAATATCCTTTTATCCCCTCTATTACACTGAAGCATTCAATTTAACGGTCCAACTTATCCTAAGATGAAAGAGCTATCGACGTTTTCTAATTGAGCTATTCCCATAACCGCTCATAAAATGTACGACTAGTTTGACAATGATTCAAAAATGATGCGAACGAAAATGCAATTTTCTATCTACATCTAAGACATTATTTCGCTAGGTTTCATTGGCATTCAGTTTGGAGCTAGAGAAAGGGGAATATTTGCTATTCGAATTAAATGGAAATTTGTAATTAGATTAAACTTGTCGCTTTCCATTTTCAATGAATATTCGATTCTGATGCATTTTCCAACACTATTGCTTACTCTAGCAAATCCAATGAAAATAATACACACGACATTGAAACTTGAAGAAAATTACGTCAAGATTGGGAATAAAATGAGAAAAACCATAATTTAATGAGAAAGATGTGAAAAAATGGTAAATGTTTTTAGTTGAAAAACCATAAAAAAACGTCAAAATTTGAGAAAAAAGTGTGCGCGTGTTAACAGATTCATCTATATCACATCTTATAGCGAAGAAAAGTGTGAAATAGAAAAAAACACTAATTCGACAGCGGTTTTCATCGGATGCAATTACAGTCGAGCGAAAAATGATAACAAAAAAGTGTAAATGCAATGTGAAAAAATTAAATCTTTGAAATTCCGAGAATGGCTCGAGAGCACAGGGAAAAAACAGTTTAAACGGGAAAAAATCGGCAATTTTGCAACGTCCAGCATTCCGTTTATATACATTTCGCACAAAGATTGTTTCATATAATTCATAACCCCGTTGCTCAATCCGCTCAGACGATGTTCTGTATATACAGTTTAGCTGCTGCACACATGCGAATTCCATAAAAATTTATCCAGTTTTGTTTTTGTGCGAAAATAAACAGTGAAAATACACATTCGCTTCGAGACAGACAAAAAATAAAGAAACTAGTGAAAATAAGTCAGATTGAAGCGTGCAATCTAATCTAAGTGCTACTTATTACATTTTCAACAGCTGCAATAAAAATCGATTTAAAGAAAAATAAAAAAATAAAAAGAGAACCATGATGTTATCTACAGTTTTCTACGGAAAATTCGATGAAAAAAAACGAAGATATTGGTGCAATACGAAATGTGAGTGATCAAATATGCTATGGAAATATGAGATTATGGTGTTAAGCGAAATTCGATTAGCAAGCTAAAGCATTGTTCGCAAACCAAAATTACTTTATGTCATTCAAATTCCCAAGAATCGAAATCGAATAGCTTCTTCTTTTCATCTCTTTTGTTTTGAATGTAAAGCCGTACAACGATTCGATAATTCGGGGGAAATTTGAGCGAATTAAAATATCCCTTCTTCGCTTCACCATTTGTCGGTGACATGGTGAGATGATGAGAGTATGTGAGGGTTCATCGCAACTTATAATATCGAACCAATCAATCGATAAGCACAGAACACAAAAGATAAAAAGCTTTGCCGCCGAACTTACGCGCGTTTGCTTGCCCAGTTTCTTGTTTACCTGGACACCGGCTCCTAATTTTTGGCTTGTATGACGACTAGTTTGTTTCACTAAAATACAAATCATCTCCGCTTGCAATTCGGACATATCCAAACACTGTTGCAGCGCATTTTGAGCCAAAACAACATGGTAATCGATGCCCGGTTGATTCACAGCGACTGACATAAATAGCTGACAACTCTGCAAATTAAATTGACAGTGATTAAATCCTTCGAATTAAACAATTTCCATAAATGCGAACGTATAGTTTCAGGAATATCGATGTAAAATGGTTACCTTAAATAATTTGATGGCTTCAGCTTGCAACGTTTCTGAATGCAACGATGACAATGGCGACGTTATTTGCTCTTTTGTGTGTAATAAAATCGGATGACGCCACATTACACAAGCTAATTAAAAACGGAAAATGTCATTTTTATACACTTTTAATTCCAGTGTGTGTTGTTTGTGAAGAGAACTCACTTGCATCGCCATCAGTTTCCATTAGTTTCTGCACCAACTGCTCGTATTGGGTGCCTGAGCTCGGTCCACCGCCCGACACCACTGTCAAGTGGTACAGCCAATTGTCACGTTCCTGTTTGCCCGGCAGAATCAAATAAGTTGGTCCTTGATGCGCTGGATAAATGGCAATTGTTAAATGTGCTTGGCTTTGGCTCAAATCCTCACGTTCTTCCGAATCAGAATCAGATACGTGCTCGACTTCCTCAACACGTGCGTCACGCATGTTTATTTGCCCCAAAGGATTCTACGGACAATTATGCAATGCAGAAGAGATTATTAAATTCATTTGAATCCGGCATCGCCTCATATTTTCTTTCATTTCTAATTATTTACCATTTCGCCGGGCGCTTTGAAGTAAAGGAACATTTTGCCGAGTAAAACGCACCAACATTTTTTCGCATGGCCATTTTTCACTTTGGTCACCCATCCCTGAACGGTTGCCTTCTGATCGTCTCGGTTCAACAGCAATTTGGTGGCATTTCGACGTTGAACATTTTGCAAGACGCGGATCCAATCATCCATCGTTGCATTAGAATCGGCGGTTAGATAGTACACTTTTTTGCCGGTGTTAATTTCAAACGTTGACGCTCCATCGGCTTTGGTGATTCGGCATTGTTCGTCTAGCACAATTTGACCTTGCGGCTTCCGATTCACATCATGCTGACTCTTCCAATAGCACAACATTCCATTTTTCAGCACAAACCATCTTTTGCGCCATGTTTTCAATTTTCCACCTAGCTTCGCCAAATGTCCCGTCTGAAAGAAAAATTAAAAATCAATTAGTCAAGAAATCGTCTCATTAAAATTCAATTCGTCGAGAAATATGTCCCTCATCAATGTGCATTACCTTTTCCAATGATTCCATTTTCTTGTTTGGCGAATCAACGTATGAGGATCGCATCAGAATCGATGGTATTGATGCATCCATATACGTTGAATCAGCTTGCGACAGCGCATCCGGCGGTATTGCATAGTCCTCTGACATGCCTGATTCAAATGAAGTGTCTGAAATTACTATTGGCGTGTGTTTGGTGTGTTTGGGTAGTGAGTGGGTGAAGTACACGTATACACAAGCAAACAATAAAAAGAAATAAAAGAACAAACAAATGATAGTTTTGGTTAGAATGAAAATCAAAAACTCGCCAATCATATTAAAGAGGATAAATAAGCGTATTACAATTTATATAAGAAACGAACACATTTTATGTATGATTGATTAGATGATTGACAGAGTGGATTCGTGTCAAGATGGAAATATAAATCAAATATTATTCTCAAGCCGAATCGAATGTTTGATAAACATTTTTTTTTATTTTTGGATTTTTTTTAAATTAATATTTTGAAAGCAATTCAATGTAGTAGAAGAAATGAAACTTGATCCAAACCTCTGCCTTTGATTTTCGGGCTGTCGCATTCGATTCGTTTGGCTGGGCTTAGACTAGACGATGTTTTTGCGCTTTTCGACGGACTTGACGCCGATCCGGAAGTGTTACTTTCAGTATTGTCGGTGCTTGATGAGTTATGTGAATTGATTGTGGACGCTGTGCATGTTGCTAGTGCCACATGATCCTCACCATCACTAGAGTCATCACTTGAGTCGCTGAATGGCATCGTCCTAATTTGTGATGCTCGCTGAAAATCAAAACCCATATACATTAATTGTAACTTTGAATCGTTGAATGTAATCACTTACTCCTTTAACAGTTGCATACACGGGTACATTAATATCACAATAGCCTCCGGAAGCGGTTCGTTGCGTTCGATTTCCACCATTCGAATCGTCAAGGGTATTCAATGTTTCTCGATTAGAATTCTCGCCGTTCGTTAAGCCATCGTTGGCTAGCTGATAAATTTTTGCCTCCCATGATGGGAAACGATGGAGCGGAGGCGTTGGTGCTCTGGGTGCATTTCCCAAATCGGATGTGAATGTACTGGAAACATCGCTGGATGGTCCTGAATCTTTCAACCAAATTGGCTGCTTTTCGCGCGATGGCGTGTAAATCTCGGCATAGTCATGGGCTGGATCGGAATTCTCATCTTTAGCCGCAAATGGTTTCTTTGTGATCGCAATCAAATTGAGCTCATCGACGGCAGCGGCCAAATCACGTGACAGCTCCTGCGGCTCCATTGAAAGATTTCGCCGATGATTCAATGTCAATGGGACGCGTCGAATTGGCGGATCCAATGATTCACTGCGTCGTCTACTACTTCGATCACTATATTCACGTACGTCTAAACTTAAACTATTTCGCACCGGTTGCTGAACTATACTATTACGACTACTTTGACTCGCTAGATGATTTCTGTCAATGAAAAAAGTGTTTTTTTTTAATATATCATTTCGAATATTTTTGACGAATGCATGATGAATTACCTCAACAGTTCCAATTGCTGATTGCATTTGACGTTTTGTTCACGCAATAATTGATTTTGCTGTTCAAGCTCTTTGAGTTTATTTGTAACCCACTCTTTGATCTTGGCTGCTTTGGCTTCAACTTGCTGTGCGTCTTTCAAACGTAATAAACGCTGTTGCTCCACCTGATACTCTAACTGTGTGATTTCCTTATCGGTCGATAGCGATACTGGATGATTGATTGACTGGGCCGTTGACGATGAACTACCTTTGGTACGACTTTTACTCGGTGACACGTTACTCGCTTGCGATGGCCGATCACCTAGCCTTTGTTCCATGACCCGAACCTGTTTTACAATCACCAAATTGCATTGATACCGATTAGATCAAATGTCATAGAATATTTTCAATATATTCATTCGATTAAAATAGGTTGTTTGCAAGCAGTATAAAAGACCAATTCATTACGAAGCCTTGAATTCCCAGGAAAGCACGTTCGATTTATTGCCAAGTAATGTGGCGCGGCGTTTATTGCAAACCAATACAACATTTCAAGTGCACAGAAAATTGATCAACAAATAATACATTTCACTTTTAAACAATAACAATTGTGTTTATACTCGAATCGATGGGGCTCTCAACGATTCAAATTAGCGTCATTATGAGTGAGTTTCATTTGCGCATTAGTTAAAAATCAATTTTTTCAACTTTGCCATTATGATTGACAGTTCCAGTCGAAAGTAAACACTGTTTCGTAAACATTAAACGCGAATTGAGTCCGGTTCTCAAGACGTTACACATAAATGGACTTTTTGCTGTTCATTTTTTTGTCTTTACATGCTGTTCAGTGCGCAACATGATTTATGGACAGTTAAAAAAGCTATCAAAGTCAACAATTTTTTTTAAACAATGGCAGCATATTTTGTGTGAAGAAAGTAATTTCGAGCACGGAAAATAATCGATATTTCTATCGCAGAAACATGAGAGCAACACGCACATATCGAATAAAAATCTCATGATGAAAAGTGAGACAGCGAAAAAGAGACCCCAATTGAATTTATGAATCGAAGAACCAACAATAGCCGATTGAAATGCGTTGATATGAATGAGCTATTACATGCACACAAACGTACAAGTTCGCACGCTCACTCACACGCACAACCGTACACAATCGCTCATGCATATACAGCAACCCTCTTTTATCAAATGGATTGTCCTGTTTTCGTTGTTTTTTTTTTTTGCATAAAAGCGCTTCTCGCACACATAATACGCTGAATTTGAATTCATTACTATCTTGTATTATTCAATATTCGAATCATATGTACATAAATTATTGGCTTTGTTTCCCACAGGCCATTGTGTCGAAACCAAGCGCACTAACTCATGTTCACATCATGATGAATGATTCTAATTGAATGCATGAAAATATGAAATTCAAATGCAGACTCAACGATTTGCAATATTGAACTTTCCAAGAGATTCGCACACCCGCGAAGGAAGGACCCGGAGGACCAACAGAAAACGCAAGTATATCTCAAGCGATTGTTGTATCAGCTTGAATTGTTCCATTGACCCGAAGTGTGAACATGAAACGCACACGGCGAATAGAATATGGAATATACACAAATACAATGACAATCCTGAAAATGAACATCATGAACATTGTTATGAGTAGTTTTGTTCATTTACTGATGGTTAAAACTGCGACTGGGCGACACTCTTAAATTAGATGCATGATATGAAATGTGTGAGCGATATTGCTTTATGTTGTTGCTTGTTTTTCCATCCGCCGAGCGCTGAATCACCGATGGATGATAATTTGATGCATGTTTTTATATGCATACATTCGCTTCGGAACAATGACTTTTCGAATGTTGATTACTCCATCGCACTTCGATCGCGTAAATTATACACAAGTTGTGTTTTGCCATTTGGAGCAAGCTATTTTATTAGATTATCACTTCAAGAAGTGATTTAATATGAAAAACAATCGACAAACGAACAATGAACTCTTGACGTTCAACTGAAACGACCGGAACGCGCATATACTTAGCAAAAGTTTGTGGTGCGATGGTTAAAAGCAGTTGATAAAAATCGTGATTCACAATTAAAATTCATTTTCTACACTTTTTTGTGCGTCGCGATTAGTTGAGCTTCATGCGAATGAAGAGCCGTTGAATAAATTTGTCGTCACCGAAAGGGAAATGAAAACAAAAATACAAACTCGGCGTCTGTGATTCAAAAATAAATGTAGTCAGAGAATTGTCTGGATTTTGTTGAAACATACCGCAATGAAATCCAAAGACAATCCATTTTGGCACGTACACAATATACAGAAATGGTATGAGAAGCACACACAAAACAGTTTGATTCACGTCGATTGGCATACACACGATGATTCACAAATGCACAAATTGCTCCCAGTACTAAATACCCAAAGAAAATCGTCTACGAATCGGTGTTTTTTTTGTACGCTGGATTATCGGTTGCGTGCGGCTGGTGCATGCATCAGTAATGTTCGACTGCGAACAAGGACAAATACACACTAAATTCGAAACGTTGCTAGTCGCTGAAATCCTCTCTGAATCGAATTCGAATTAGAATGAACACAAAGGAAATTGCGTAATGTTGTCTCTTTTCGTTGCACGAGCTCAACATGACGTGTTGAATATGGAGAATGGCCATGCTAGTCAAAATGCATGACAAGGACCGAACAACAGCGACACAATGTGGGATCGAATGCAACAGCGACACTTTCTATAAAAGAACAAAAAGCAACACAGAATATTGTGAGCTCGAACGAAATGGTGAGCAAAAGGGCCAGATGCATGCGCACAAAACGCATTTCCCAAATGGTATAGACAAGGATGTACGCATCTATATGTGCATATCATTGACATGCATTACAACCGAACGCTCTATTCTGTCTGTTTGTTTTTCGGTGTAATTTCCCATTTATTCCTCAGCGAATGCATTCCAGCTAGTCGATTTACACGATTCGATTCCATGCTTTGAAACCCTTCGAAATGTGTTTGAAAGTCCGACTGTAAACTACATTGCAAGGGCGCACTACAGTCAATAAAGCATATTTGATGAATAGCCGCATTTTTTGAAGTGAAGAAATACATTCTAAAGATTTTTTTCGACATTCTGAAGAAACTTGTCATTTAATATTTTTGAAGCCATGAAAACCACTTTATTTATGATTTTTTTGATTGAATGCGATTTTGTAGTAGCCTTTGAAATAACAATTTGAACCGAAGGCACTTAAGTTTTATAGCGTGAAGTCTTTAAAGCCGTTTTTCAGTTCATATGGATCAAACACAAACTTTGCATATAATATATTCTGGAAATAGACATTTTTCATATTTTGTTACGCAACCGTCGATTCTCCCGGCCTCACAAACATCGCATTTTTTTATTTACGTGTTTGATTTATCAAGCAAATCACACACGATGGACATTTGACTCAATCGAATTGGCTGTTGTGAACCGATATGAGCATAATAAATTTGACGGCGCGCAATGTGAATGTGTCCAATTAGATTGCTGTATGTTTTCAGGAAATTATGAGTGTCACCAGAAAAAAATGGGAGCGTCGCCCGAAAAATGTCTTATTTGAAAAATGACGGTGCGGTTTGACTTTGTTTCGTTGCTCAGTTTTAAATGAAGCATCCGTTTGTGTCGTGAAATTGAACAAAATGTATGCCAAGCGAAGTGAAATTTGGCAACACAATCACAATTCATGGTAACTGCTTATTCATTCATTGCGCTCGGTTGTGATGCAATGGAAAAGAGAGCTCACCGGCAAATATACCGTGGATTGTCGTAAGTTGAACGCAGGCATCAACTTCAAATACAAAAAAATAAATATAGATGAATTTCTCGGTGATTTATGACAACTGGCTGGGTGTATTAACGGGCCGCAGCCAAATTATTTTAAGATCTATTTGAGAAGAAACTAATCAATTAGGGTCGACAGTGGACAAATAGACGTATTTACACACAAAGACAAGAAGATTTCCACAAATAAATGAATAATCACCTTACATCAACTCATCGACGGTGCCACAAGATTTCACTGTCTTCTCATCCGAGACACACAAACGCGAGTCAAATGCAAATGTTTCACTAAAATGACGATGTAGTTTTGGGCAAATGTGCATATTTTGCACAATTCACTAAATGAACTTAATTTGTCTGTAATTCATACAAGCATATCCATTTGTTGTCTTCTGTTTTTATGGACGCTAAGAGAAATCAGATGCTGAAGTTTCTTCGAAGCCATTCAAGTATCATTATTATCATTGCAATGCTCTCAGTCCTTATCTCTATTTTTCCCTAAAATATCACACACGCACAATTTCTTTCACACCAATTTTTCACTTTCTTTATTTGTACTCTTTATTAGTTTGTTCAACTAGTTCAGCGTTCAGATAATTGAAATCAAATTGAAAATCTTGACATTGAATTGAATTGGAATTGGTAGTAGAAATCAAAAGATAATTGCTCCATTAAATAAATTGTCCAATGGCAGTTTTAATTGTTTTTTCTCGCAATGGAATCAAGTCGAATGGAGCGGAAAGTATTTTCAAGATGGCCGAAAATTTTTGCACTGAAGACGACTCTTATCAAATGCCAAGATGAGCAAGTTTCAATGTTTCGAAACCACTTTTGAAATACAGGATTCACAAATCCCGTGCTAAATGTTTTTACCATTTGATGTTTCTGACTTGATTTTTCGAACATTTGCTGTTCGAAAAATATTCGACGATGGAAACGTCAAAGTATATTTAGCATAAAATTGAATTCAGTCATTTTGTGACAGTGCAACTGTTCCGATGTTCGAAAACAACCCCGTTCGAATGGTAGTGCGAACTGCTGGAAAATGTTCTAAATTGAAGTTTAGGGGAAAACCATTTTCATTGAGGAGATTCAAAGAGGTTCATTTCGGAGGTGAACATGAATCAGAATACGAACATCGAACATGCACAGTTTTCAATTCATATTCAACGAATGGGAGAATGACTAAAAAATAAACTACCAACTAAAAAATGAATGGTTCAAGATTAAAATATTTTACCTTATCTTCGGCTTCTACGGCACGCTCCTCGGCCTCGATGACACGTTGCTCCAACTCGGAAAGCTGAAATAATAATTTAAAACATACAAACATTATTTGTTTTGGATTATTTTCTGAAACAAAATTGTAGTTCGCTGGCATTTCTCATTTTGTTTGAACAGCAAATATCAATTTTTTATCTGTGTTTGTATTTAGAGAAGTTTCGACATATATCAAAAAAAAAAACCAGTGACAAAGAGTCGAGGAGGATGAATGAATGTGTTCTCCTGAAATTGCAATTCAATAGCTAAAAATTCATTTCAATTTGAGGCTATTCGTCAGTAGATGGCATATGCTTTTGTCGAGCTTGCATCTGTTCATTTTCGTATTCTAGCGTTCATCGGAAGGGATTGCGGTCGATTCATTTCATGTAGAAGCTGCAAAAATGAATCTATGCCTTGAAATGCTCATATAATTTAGGGGCCAATAAAAACCAAAGCTTTACATTGTTTCGCGAGAGCCTTTTTTGTGGTGTGCGAAGGATTTTCGTTTGATTGAAAAAGGTTAAGGAGAATCGCCATTAGAATTATTGATTTTCATTGCAACAATGTGAGGAAGTTCCCATTACTGCGCTACTATTATAAGTCTCGATGTGGGCCTCTTATCATAATGTATTTGTGCATTGAAAAGATCGACGCGAGAGATGTGTTGTGTTCGAGAGAGGCAAACAGTAATCGTATGCTGTACGCTTCGTGCTAATGATGATTAGTTTCTATTTTTTCCATTTTTGCGGGATGTTTTTAGGTTTTGTCTAGTTTTGTGATTGAATATGTGTGAGTGTATGATAGTATTTTACGGTTCTCATACATACAATCCAACTAAATTACGATGGCTAAATGCGAGGAACGTTGGAATAATAAATTGGCATTAGATTTTTGTAATGTGTATAATATTGGATGTGACTTGTATGCGTGCCACGGTAAGCCGCTGTAAAGTGAGCGCACCAGAACCATGTCAGCTCTATCCCCCCCCCCCCCTCTCTCTCTCTCTCTCTCTCGATTCATGGCTTTGTCTACACAATGCCCATATAATAACTTCTCATGTGTGTATAGTTGATTTTTTAGCTCTCTTCCGCTAGCTCAAGAAATAACACACATATTGAGTGTGTGTATAGAATTTATTAACAAAAATCGAGTGGGTTTTAGTTAACTTCGTTGAAAAGCATTTGCTCCACTTGGAATTGATTGGCTCTCCACAATACAGCCGTATATCAAAAGATTTTTTATGAGGCCCCCCTTTTTTTATTAATATAGTGTAATAAAGCTTGGCTTTTATACATTTTGCGGCTGTTAGATTCGAATTTTATGAATTTTTCATACGGTTCATTAAATACAGCAAACATAGTGCGTATTGTGCAAATACAAATACTACGTGCTGAAGCGGCTGGTATTTTATGTTGCCATTATGTGACACAACCACGGAGAACTCAATTTTAAATCAATTTCGGCTACTCTTCTATACATCTCAAACGAACGCCGTTCAACAATTACTTGTGCGCGCTTTGTGACATTTTATCTAATTATTTTCTTGAGAAACAAATTAAACATTTTCAATTAACCAAATGAAAAGCGAATTCGTAAGTGATAACAATGGGCGCTGTGCAGCTGCTCTGTCGCCCGCTCTTTCGAGCACATTCAGTTTGTCAGGATAAATTTGAGTCATTTGCTATTCATTCGCTGTACCATTTAATCAATGATAAAAATCAGCATGAATATGAATAAGGACAAAAGCTTGAACTTTTTTAATGAAACCCAACGTAATTTACTTGCTCTTCGTCAAAATCGTTCTGCACTGCAATTCCAATGCTCATCTTAAAACATAAAATGCTACGCAAATAGACGGAGACATATATTCGAACTCACACTGACTCGCGCTCGTTATGTCATTCTATCGCTCTGTGTATGTACTTCGAACATCATTTCGCACCAGTTTATGTTTCAGTCTCACTCCCTGTGTGCGAAAATTGATTTACGAAATGCCATTAGATTAGTACCTTGTGAAACGTATGAAATTGCATTAATTAGACGTTTGATATGTTTGATGCTCGAACTCGAATACATGAAACAGGAAGCATGCGAA
Organism: Obolodiplosis robiniae; assembly: GCA_028476595.1. Classification (NCBI taxonomy): domain Eukaryota; kingdom Metazoa; phylum Arthropoda; class Insecta; order Diptera; family Cecidomyiidae; genus Obolodiplosis; species Obolodiplosis robiniae. The sequence goes on from CM052015.1 coordinate 24,261,791, forward strand.
AATCAACGCCCAGCTGAGCTGGACGGTGGCACGGGTGGTTCAGAAAATTGAGATAACAATCTACTTTGTGAAATATTCCAAATGCTAAGGAATTATGTTTTCACAAAGTTTCTTATTTCTCATTTCTGGCACTGGCACTTTGTGACTGGGGGTTCACCATTTTTTTTCTCCTTTTTCTTGTTCTTCATTTTCTTTGTTTTTCCGTTTCTTCAGTACATTTTTTCTTCTGTCTTTTCTTTTGATGCGATCGCTTTTCATATGCAAAAAGGTAATGCGAGAAATGCGAAAATGAAACAGTGCGAAAAAAGGTGGAATTTATTCTCATTTGGAAATTGACGTGCGCTCAAAGAATGTGAGGTGAGTGATTGTGCGTTCTTCGAGTTAGTTTTCTTGTGTCGTTGTTTGTGCTTGCTTTCCCTTTTGTTTATTTATTTATTGAGGGGGGTTACAGGTGATTGATAGGTTTTTCTATTGGACGTTATGTATCATAAATATTTGTAGATTTACGCGTGTTTTGCGTTTTACTTCTTTCTTACTTGTCGTTTACCACAAAAGCAAAGTAATTTTTTTTATTGTTCCGTACACATTTTTCGCCTGATCAAAAGGTATGCGAAACCTTCTTCTCCCAGAAGAAAGGTACGAAACACGCAAGATGAATGTGACTTGTGCGCTGAGCATGTGTTTTTTTCATCGTTGTCGTCGTTCCACTCCATATGTGTCCGGAATCCTCCTCCGAGTCTCAATCTAAATGAAGAAACATTTGGGACGCTTCCTTGCACTCCAACAAATACGAAGATTTTACATTCAATTCGAGCTATTTGTCTGTTTTTCTACGCACACGATGTTTGGCATACTTTGTTTAGCTCTTGCAAAACTTCAATATCTCATTGCTGGGAATGGATTGAAAAATCGGCACAACACACCGAAATGAAATAAAATATCAAATACGATGAATTGGCGTGATAAATCTTCATGGCACAAGAATGATGTTGCCGTTTTTCATTTTCCGCATACTCACGCTAGTCACCAATGTGAATGGATGCATGTAGTTCAGTCTCATTTCATTCCTGGTTTTTCACTCTGGCCTTCTGGCAAGTGTGCTATGAATAGAAACAAGGGAGAAAAAAAGATAGATGGTGGAACCTTGCTCCGCTTACGACTGCTAATCGATAATGCCTTTTTTTCATTCAATTTTGCCAACGATTAATATTTAAACATATTGCTATGTAATAACTGTAATACGAACATAAACACAGCTATTTTAATAAACGTAGTGCATTTCGAAGTGTTCCCTTCGGGAAAATAAAGTAAATGGAAAAGCTTCATTCACTGTTCAAATAAAATGAAAGTATAAAAGCATGTTCCATTCACTGCCGATGCCATTTCTTTAAATTTGAATTCGATTGGATTTTTCCACATAAAGTGGATTATTATTCAGCTCGATGAAATCACTAGAGCGCTCCAGAACGGAATATAATCAAGACACCAGAAGCAAGGGAAGTGTGAGCAAACAGGTAGAGGGGTGCGTTTTCAAAAATACAACCAATCTTTAATAAAAAATCGTTTGAACTACATTGTTTCTCACTTCCGAGAGTGAACCAACGGTACTTTCGGTCAGAATCTTATTAAATTTGGTCATGCCAAGATTTGATGATCTAATAAAAATCCAACTCTCACAAAATTCCACCATGCGAATGAGAATGCGAATGAAAATGTTCGTACCATAATCGAAAAGTACCACCAAAACGTTTATTATTCATAAAATATCTTCGTCCAAATTGACTAAATTTTCGAATTTCATCATTTGACCTAGATGGTATTTCATATACGTTTTCACCGCCCGCCTCGGCAAATGCTCATCTTTTTTATCACATTTAAATAAAGAATGGAATTTGCAAAGATGGAAAATAACAATGATAATTAATCGAACTAGAGTTAACTAAAAAACAACCGATTGACATCAAGCAAGCGGCCGACTGTCGTAATAATAATGCGAAAGAGCGGTAAAACAAAATTTTTATGGCTTGAAATTAAATGTTCGATTTTATATTTTAATACTGAACGACCATTGCGACATATGGCCTCTTGTGTGCTGGCTACATGCACCAATTCATTTGTGGAACGCACTAACCGAGAATTAAATCCAATTTCAATTAATTCATGGGCACCAACTAAAATATGTAATTAATTGTAAGCGGCGTTCCATTTGATTGAATAATTGAATTTTTTTAATGCAAAAATACCCATTATGAAATGGATGACTTTTTTGCAAAATTATTATTGATTTTTTTCGTTGTCGTGCGCTTCGTTCACACCGCAGAGAAATATTTCGATCAAATCGCTGGTTAGTTGAAGTACTCATTGAACATGACGAAGAATGACATTTGAAATTCGCATTTGGTGCGTTATCGAAGGGAAACTTGATGGAAAACCACAATCTTGAAAGCTGTCATATGGATTTGTAAACAGTATTTTGGGATACATCACTTAACAATGAGTCCTCTTTCTCCCATCTCACTCACCCTCTAGCTCAGCCATCTAATATGGCGGATCGAAGTCAATCACAAATGATGAAAACGACAAAAACACGCGAATGCGTCGCATGATTTATGTTCGATTTTACGGGGGAAGAGGCAATTCGAGTTGAGAGATAAGGCTTCGAAATCCAATTAAAATCGAATTACGTGCTCGATACAAACTCTTTTGTATCTCTTGCTCTCGCTCTTGCTCTCGCTCTTGCTCTCTCTCGACAGCATTTTTCAATGAAAACACGAACCATAAAAACGCATTTTATTACATTCACCGTTTGCTGTTTACGTGCAACGTTTTTTAGCCACTTTTATTCTCGGCTGTGAAATTGAATTTATCTCCGAATTGATATAAGCGAAACATTGTCCTTATAAAGTATACACAAAGTGGCGATGAACAATGGCACAAGTCAAACGCATTTTTCATCTCTCTCGTCCGTTTCTCATCAACAAATACAAGCATTTTTGCTCTCCTGTTCGCTGGATCCGTCCCAATTTGTGTCACCACTTGAAAAAAGTGAAGAAAAGCAGCGACCAAGGTTAAATTGATTCTCTTACTTTTCGAGAAATAGAACTAAATGTATCGTAAGCAAAACACACGTGTTTCATATGGCATTCATGGGTATGACGCAACGCATGAGAGAGAAAAATTAAACGCTTTATGGGAAGATTCGTTGTCGTTTTGTCGAATGAAATAAAATAAAATGAAGCGCACACATACGCACACAAAGAGAGGCGGCATGACCGAATTTCCGAGGAAAATTTCCACGCCAATCGCATTAAGCATTTTCTATAGACGGATGAATGAATGTACCGTTTTTGTGTGTGTTCATGTTCATTGATTCCGATTTTTACGTCGGCCAATAGAAAGGAGATTCAAAATAATAATATTGTGTTATATGTTAATCGTTAACATGGTTCTGGGGGAAGAAATCCAGTGTGGCACGTTGCAATTTTATGACGATCCGTTGAGAAATCGTGTAAATCTGAAGGTGTTTCTCTATCTGCACACTCACATACAATCACTGCAAGTACGGCTGAGCCTTTGAATCAAATGAAAAAAAAAAAAAAAAAAAAAACTAAAAATGGTATGTTAAAGAAAATCTCGGTTTTATCGACACATATTAGCAGCATTCATTTTAGTTCGACTTTTATCGCTTGAAGATATTTCATTGAGTGTGAGTGAGAGTTCGAGTAAGTAGAGTAAGTCAGTCATAAAATGCAAGTGAAAATGAACCGATTATGAGGGAAGTGAATCAACGACTGAACGACAATGATGTCGACAGAAAAAAGTGTCGAATGTACACATCGAACGCAATGCGACATCACACATACACACATTTATGTATTGTTTGCGAATGAAACCACATTATGAATGCAGGTTGCTCTAAATCAGCAAACTGAAAGGAATATCCACTGCGAAATTAGCTCACGAATTCGTGTGATGTGCAAACACGTACCCATTGCTGTCTCTTGATTTCTTCAACAGAAACTCGTTTTTCATCATAAATTCTTGCTTTCTTTCTCTGTCACCGATACGTTTTGTGTATTTTCTGTGCTTGGCTTTGTAAAGTATGTATGTGTCATCGATGGAATTCCTTTTATTAGGGTCATTCATCTAACAATGACTGGTGTCTCATGGGCTTCGTTTGCATTCGGTACGTTCATCGCAATTCGACACACAATCCATTGAATCGGGTATTTTGCATTCACAGCATCGTTAGCACAGTATTTATGGATAGAATCGTGCAAAAATGTATCTGCCAGACGCACAGGCACCAATGACAATGTGCATAAAATTTGCATCTTCACACCATAAATGTATTGGAATATTGTAAGAAATATTATGCGGAACATCAAGCAGATCAATGCAAAGATTGCAAGCGAAAATAAACACATTTTGTGCATAAACAACAGCTCAGAATCACAAACGCGCACACAAAATTATGAAAACGTCCATTCAAAAGCACACCGACAACGATGCAATGAAATAAGCCAAGCTCATGAGCAAAATTACAAGTGTATGCTTATTTGAAGATAAAATTGGTTCAAGTGGATTGTTCAAGGGAAAGAGCATTATGACGTGAAAATAAAAGCATTTTTGAAATGCACTCGATTGCTTCATTGAACTGAAGAGAGAAAATTCCTATGCAGACGCGCTTTCGTAACACGCTCTCTGATATGCAATCGTATGGTGAGCATTTTGTGTCATTCGATATAAATGGTCGTATTGGTTGTGTTTCCACTTTGTTGATGCTCTTGTTTTTAGTAACAATTATAAATCGCACACAAACCTTTCGTAGCAAATCCTCAAGAGATTCCATATCAAGCGAATCCATTAAGTTGGCGTAATTATTGTTCGTTTGGCTTGAATAAGAAGCCAACGATGCCGTCGATATGTTGAATTTATGGCGTTTATTCGAAACGGGTGAGCTGCGTGCAGAAAACGACAATGATGGTGTTTTAATCGTTGCGTTCGACGTTTGCAACAGATTCTTTTTGTTCTTTTGCTGAAGCAAATTTTCCACGGTTAACAGCAGTGAGGCATCCATTTGGACGACGTGATGATTGCACGGAACTCAAACGATTTACAATTCACGATTGCGATAAAACAATCGCGTGCACTAAATGGATAGTGTTGAGGACGGTGGCGACGGCGGACGATCCAAGATATCTGATTGTGTTGATTGAAATAAGCGAGAAATCTGGATGCGCAATGATCGGTGATGATAACAGCGATAAAACGCAAATGGCAAATAATTTGATAAAGCGATAAAATCGTTTTGATCTGTAACATTCATAAACACAAAAAGGATGGTGTGTCTTTTGCTGTTGCTGCAAACAATTTCAAATTCGCATAAATTCTATCTGGGCCCTGACATATCTCAAGACAAGAATCTGGCTAAAACCGTTTTCTAAGTCGCTGACACTGCTGCTGCTAGTGCTGCTGCTGCTGGCGCTGGTATTTTTTGCTAACGCTGCACAAACTGAATATCGTTGGTAATGTCCTTTATTCATGCACATTCATTCCTCTTTTCTTGAAGGTTTTTTTTCTTTTTTATTCACACAGCTTTCATATTTATCGAAGTTCGACTCTTTTCTATGTGTCCATGAAATTTATTTCCGTTTTTGTGAGATTTTTTTGTTTTTTTTTTCTCCTTTTTTTGCTCTTGCAGCGTCGATTATTCGGTGTCCAATTTTATTAGATCTATAAAATGTTCACGCTATTCCAATCGATCGCAACCTTTTTTATCACTTGCTGCACAGCCAAAAAAAAAAGAACACTCAAGGAGTATATTTCGATTTTTACGCAATTATTTTCCCTGCAGTCACAATAAATCACGTTTAGCATAAAGTCCTTTGGACGATTCGATATTTGCATGAATTTCAAGTATCTATTCCGTTTTCCGCTTTCATGCTACACTTTTCCGTTCGTGTCTGTGCCTGTTTTTGCTCAATTCTTTTTCTATATCAAATATCGTTGTCACAAATCTATTCAAATTGTTGTGTCGTCTGTTTGTTTATTCATCTAAAACACGAAACGAAGCTTGGCGCTCTTACGAGAGTAAACAAATTTTAATTAATTTACTTAGGATTCACTGCCATCAAATTTAATTTCGTTTGTTTGCCAATTTCTCTCCCTCAAAGAGTGTGTGCCGAGAGACTTTGATACCGAACTATGTTTTCTTTTCTTTTATCAATGGAAAAAAGAACACATTTGCACACTAAGAAAAAAGCAAACAAAATATATCATATCAAAAACACTGCACTTAAACACATTTACTTCATCTCTTGTTATTTAATTTATTCGCCGGAGGATATGAAAGAAGTCAGTGTTGTGTTGTTGATGTGTGTTGTGAAGAATCGCAAAAAAATTCACTGTCTTCCACAGTTTTTTCTGTGCGTGGTCGCGTTCAGCGGAAATGACTTCCTAGATGTCTGCCACGTTCTCGATTCGAAGCTCATCGGCAACTGAGTACGATAACCATTACTGTCGTACTGTTTATAATATCTAGCCTCTTGCATGGAGAAACGGAAAAACGGAAAAACGTTCAATTTTCTGGCATGGGGTGAATATGTGTGGAACATGTTTTCTTTCCAGTCAAGCAATTTCTGTTTGTTTCTCAATCGAAAGGCATCTTTGGTGCCTTTAGCCACAGCCAGTGCAGTGTTGTATGTGTTGAATATGTAGTAACAAATTCAGGGGAATGACGGGAATTGAATGGAAAGTGCGTGACAATGATGCGCGCACTACACCCCAAGACACTAACAGGAATTCAAGTTGTGTTAAATTCAATGCAGCACTTAAAAAAATTGTCACTTCATTCAGGCGATGAAATTATTTGTTGCAATATGTTTGACTAGCATTTTTATTTCGATCGAACAGAAGGTTCGTAATAGACACACGTAGAAACTATAACACAGAGGTGAGAAATGCCAATCAAGCGTTGCAAATAAGGGATGGGAAATCAAATATTCATATCTGACAAATTTGCACCTACCTTATCTCGGAGCATGCCACGAATACGTTCCGACTGATTTTTTGAGCGATGCAATTCAAGTTGAAGTTCAAGGCATCGTTCTTGCCAATTGATTTCGGGGAAGCTACTCGGATTGTTGTAATTGTTTACTTGTTGCACGTTCAAATGGTCTGTCAACGCTGAAAAATGCCAGCTGGACTGGCTACCATTGGCCACCTTCGGAACACCATTGACTCGACTAGAAGCCGGCAATTGCTGCTGGTCACCGTTTCCGCTGCTGCTACTGTGGGATGGTGATGCAGGTGGCCGATAGAAATGCGCTTGTTTTGGCATTAATCGAGGACTATTGGGCATCGATCGACAGCCCATCGAAAGTTTACGCATCGCAGCATTGGCTGTAATCGCTTGCCATTGCCCATAGCTATCGGAATGTGAACTCATCTGCAATAGCAAAGCGAAACATGAAGTTCAATTTTATATTTCTCATTAAAAAACAAAGTTTTTGAGGTAGATTCTACGGAATAAACAGTCCAGCGGCATTTTGTGGCATAGGCGCGCGCACTCACCGGATTCGATGATGAAGACGATGACATAGTCGATTGCAATGAATGCAAAGTTGTGCTGTCATAGTCTGTTGTTTGTTCGCTGCTGGCATTCAAATCGATAAGCGGAGCAAAGATTTTTGATAGTCTGATATGTGATACAAGACCATCGCTGGAAGTTGTTGTTGTTGCTGACGAATTTTTGATTGTACCCACAGCAAGTGGCTGTTGACTTTTATCAGACATCTGTTTTCAATCTGTCAACAGTGTATCTCGAGCGGTGCATCTCTGTGAAAATGGAATGATAAGCGAAATGAGCGAAAAATCACAGCGTTTGTTTGTATGTGTGTGCAGAAAATTGGGCGTTTTTAGTATTGTCATCGAATTTAAATTCATGTTGTGCAAGATATTCAAGTAGATTGCGGATAGGAAAATGTGAAATGTGGCGGAATAAGCAAATTTGATGGTGAATGCGGTGGCGAGGCCAATACGCAAACTAGCAAACGACTGATAGTATCAAGGAAACGTTCATAATCAAGGATTAGAATAGGTAAAAAGTGGCGGAAACAGCGATAATTTCGTAACAGTTATCCAGAACGCAGTGATAATAATCGTAAAAATTTATGCGTTTCGCAGTTATATCGAACTACATGCCATTAAACATTCTATTCGGCACTGAACTGTGCCGTTATGTGCTCTGCTCTGCTCGGCTGCATTGGTTGGCTCGAAACCGATTAACCACAACGAATAACTCCATCAAAAAGGCCTGGCGTTTGCGATTGTCTTTGTGTGCGCGTTCTTGTTTTTCCATTCCCATCGTCTCTTTGTCAGTCACAGTTACTGAAAACGATCTTTTTAATTAAAGTAAATATTCTGAACAGGCGTTAATGGCCCCAAAATGGTTATGATTATCTCTTTTCGTATTTCCACGGTCGCATACAGACAAATCGAGACTGTGAATAGCGGCCGCTGCTGCTCCTGCTACTATTCTCGCACAGTTCTGAAATGAGCCAGGGCCATCGATGCAATTAAGCATTTTAAGTGCAATTGGTTTCGGTACACACAAATGATCCGTTCCAGTACACAAAAGGAGTGCGATATTATGCTTATACGTCGACGGCCAACACAGAAGTACAAGGTACAACATCTACTTATTTCTTATTTACACGAATCATTAGCCAGTAATGTGCAATGTTTGGAGGCAATACAGTCGCCAAGAAAGACGAGAATGAATAGAATTTACCGAGAAAAAAAAACAAAACAACACACAACCAAAATGTACTGTGCACACAAATGTGAGTGTGGTACAGCGCGTTAATCGATGGCAGCAATTTAAAGTGGTTTGCCTGCAAAACAGCGTAAATAGTATTACCAACATTTATACAAGCGGCATAGCACAACCACAAGCAATAGATCGCTTTCGTTGGGCTCGCACTCTCTGTATTTTACTTTTTGATTTTGAAATTAATTGCGCTCTAATCGCATGAAAAATTGAATTCAGTCACCGAATACAATAGAGAACACACTCGCTCGCGCGCGCATTCATCGAAATTTGGACTGGCACCCACGCGAGTTTATGTTGTGTAACCATTTCCAGCGAGTGTTTGCGGCAGAATGTGAGGAAGATAGAGATAAAGAGAGAGTGAGAAGCAAATGGTGGACGTCTAATGTGTGGTTTGTACTGAATAATGGTAATTCTGGGGCATTTTTTGTGCTGCAACGGGTGACTATTAGAGTTCATTAAGTGGCGATACAATGGTTTCGCTCGTTCATTCTCATCATTTCATAGATTTTAGTAGTATAAAAACACGGGTTTCGGGAGTTCTCATCATGTATTTTAAATGGGAGCAGTCAAAATCGATCGTTAGTTCCATTTTTCAAAATATCTGTGAAAACGCTGGTGAAAACGTTGGTATCGTTGTGAATATGGGGAACGCGGGTGAAATCGTGCGCGAGCATGGAAGTGTTGAATTTCGCATACGAGCGAGTGCGTATAACGATCGAATACTAGCATTTGCCATTGCAAACAATAGGCATATTGATATTCATGTTTTTTTGAGTGATGCATTTCGTATCTATGAAGCGCAGATATCTTCGCGCGCATTATGAAGGACATAATGTGGACGAAGTCATACAGAGTGTTCACAATGCAGAGCTTCGTGGTCCAGGCTTTATACTCGCCCGCATCATCGAACTGGATATGAACGTATGCCACTACGATCTGCTTCGTGCATCGTCATACATTGTTGTAACGAAATTTTATTAAACTATTAAATAAATAAATAAAGGGTGATTTTTTAAGTGGTTTCTTTTTGAAAATCGAAAAAAACGCAAAAAATTTCGAAAAGTGAATCAAATCTTTATTGAAATCGATAAATTGGTTCTTGCCATTTACTTTTTGAAAATAATTTCATGCCCCACAAAAAATAATCCAGGGGCGTTAAATCGCACGATCTGGCCGGCCAATGAACGGGGCCGAAACGAGAGATGAACTGTTCGCCGAACTTACGGCGCAGTTCGTCCATGGATGGACCCGCTGTGTGGCTGGAGGCGCAAGCGTTGCTCGTTTGTAAGTCTTTCCATCTTGAAATTGCAAAGCATACTGAGCATTTTTGACTGTGACAGACGTCAGTTGGAATTTGACATCTGTCAAAAAATTAAACGTCAAAAAGAAACCAGCTAAAAAATCACCCTTTATAAACATAAAAAAGGACGATGTGTTTAAAATGGGCTATATTATCGGCCTTACACCCAGCACGAGCTCACGCTGAAGAATTATATCATTACAACGGATATTCTGATGAATTGAATCTCAACGAGATCGATGTTCCGGTGCATATAAACCAAATCGGTAAATTCGAAAGGCTGAACAGTGGAAAGGAAATATAGGTAGACGTCTATTATTTTTGATTATGATATTGGGCGCGTATTTCCAGGCTTTATTACATATTTGTGTAACAGATGGCGCGTAAATATTTGAATGACAGTTATGCTTTGATTTCTGCATGACAACAATGTGTAGCGCATGACACTAATTTACGTTATTTTTTTGTGGTTTTTGTTTACAAAACATATTTGCAATTTTGGAATATTAAAGATTCAACAACAAATCAAGCAAATGAACGAATATCAAAACACTGGTAACACAATGAATTCGCATCACTTTTGTGGTCATTGCAATCTTGTCAAATGTAAGAGCAAAGTGTAAACAACTCGAGCATCGATCGAGTTTGCGGTAGCAATGGAGAAACTTATTCAAATAAATATCGGCTTAAGAATACAATTGAGTGTTTAACAGATAAAAATAATGTGACTAGTGTAGATATATTGGGAGAACAAATTGAAAACCGCGCATGCGTTACTAACTTCATATCTGTCATAGATGTCATTATTTTGACTTTGACAGCTATTGTATCCTAAAGAGGATAAAAAAATACATTGAAAACGATCTGTCAAACTTATCATTCAGTTGAATACACAAGTTTATTATTGCGTTGAAAATGTCGAGCTACGTGCCTACAAAACAGCATTTGCGGGAAGTTTTACTTTATTGGTTTAATCTGAAGAAAAATGCTTCCGAGAGTCATCGTTTGTTATGCGAAGCATATCCAGAATATGCTCCGTCGATTAGAACGTGCCAGGAGTGGTTTGCGCGGTTCAAAAGTGGTGATTTTGATGTGGAAGACAAAGAGCGTCCAGGCCAAGTGAAAAAGTTTGAAGACGAGGAGTTGGAAGCATTACTCGATGAAGACTCGTGTCAAACGCAAGAAAAGCTTGCAAAATCATTGGGAGTGAAACAACAATCCATCTCCTATCGTTTAAAAGCCATGGGAATGGTTCAAAAGCAAGGAAATTGGGTGCCATACGAATTGAAGCCGAGAGACATCGAACGCCGTTTTTTCACTTGTGAACAGCTGCTTCAAAGGCAAAAACGGAAGGGTTTATTGCATCGTATTGTGACTGGTGATGAAAAGTGGATTCATTACGATAATCCCAAGCGAAAAAAATCGTATGGTTACCCCGGCCACGCATCAACATCGACGCCAAAGCCGAACATTCATGGCTCGAAGCTAATGCTGTGTATTTGGTGGGATCAGCTCGGCGTGATCTATTATGAGTTGTTGAAACCAAACGAAACCATCACAGGAGCATTGTACCGAACTCAATTGATGCGTTTGAGCCGAGCACTGAAGGAAAAACGGTCGGAAACGGTCGCAAGACACGATAAAGTTATTTTGCAACATGACAACGCTCGGCCACATGTTGCTCAGGTCGTTAAAACCTACTTGGAAACGCTTCGATGGGAAGTCCTACCCCACCCGCCGTATAGCCCAGACATTGCCCCTTCCGATTACCACCTCTTCCGATCAATGACACATGGCCTGGCTGAACAGCATTTCCATTCTTACGAGGAATGTAAAAAATGGGTCGATTCATGGATAGCCGAAAAAAGCACAGATTCCTTTCGACGCGGAATCCGTAATTTGCCAGAAAGATGGGAAAAAGTTGTGGCTAGCGATGGACAATACTTTGAATAATCAATTTGTAACCATTTTTCCATAATAAAGATCGAAATTTTGAAAAAAATGCGCGGTTTTCAATTTGTTCTCCTAATACATCTCGTACATCGCTGGGGATGTTTTATATGGGAACGATATGGTATCGTAACAACATCTTTTATTCTTGTAAATCAAATTCAAACTGTTTCAATTTCAAAACATATTAAATGTTATTCTAATTTGTCGATCTTTCAGATCACACTGGGTTTGATTATTTTTGGTGTGCTTATGTAAATTTTATCGCGCTAAACGCAATATTAAGAGTAAGAAAGAACTATTTTTGACAGCAATGGCATGATCATCTCTTAGACTGTCTTCGATTTTCGAAAAAAAAAATGGAATAAGCTTAAAAATGTTGCGTCATGTAGAATTGTATAATATCGATAAATGTTTTCGCTCATTTTCAATGTATGCTCCATGATCGTAGTTCATTTATTGTGTGTACGTGATCCAACTGTGTATCATACCGCATACGGGACTCCAATTTTGTTTAGTATACAGTTTTGATGTACCCGGAAGGAAATTGTGTGTTTTTCTCGATTTATAATTTGAACAGTTATACAAACATATTGTCATTAAGTTTGTTTTTATTGCGGTCATAATTGAAACAAATCGCTTCAAAAAATGGAATCTAATGTTGGGTTTTTCGACACTTCCATATTTGATAACAGTATCCACAATCAACAGAAAGCAAATTAATAAAATCGTCAATATTAGCGAAAAAATAGAGCAAAGAATTTGAAAAAAAGAATGAAATTGCATTGCTTCGCATCCAATCAATGAATTCTGAATTAGTGTTCACCATTGATTTGTGATAAACAAAAATGTATCGATTAGTTAAATAGATTAACCAGTATATTTATTCGACCAATATACTTCAAACGAAATTTTGACTTTTCCGCACACACCACAGTGTGTGGTAAAAGTATTGCGATCGGTCCAAAAAATTCAGAACGCTCGGAATAAGTTTTCTATGCGTTTTGAACGTAGAAATAACGATTGCAACCATTCCCGGAGCAATTTTTTGTCCGTGTGTGGTACGTTGTCCGTTGTCCGTTGTCCGTTGTACGCAAAAATTTGTTAACACGATAACTCAAAAAATTGATTTTAGAATTGAACAAAAATTTACACACGCATTGTTATTAGGAATAGAAATCTTTTAATTTTCAGCCTAATCGGATAATTTTTTCGGGTAGCTCTAGTGGAGTGGAATCAAAAAATGGGCTGTTTTTGGGACCTTTTCGAGGTCAAAACTGAATATTTGTATGCCGACTTTCTCAAGTTCACATTGTAACGAATTGAAACTTTGAATATATTATTTTTTTATGAATAAAATGAGTCATGCAAAATTTCAAGTCGTTCCGACTAGATTTAGGACTACCTCCCCTGCAAAATTTCGGATTTTTGGAGTCTTTTCGGGGTCAAAACTGAAAAATTGAATGACGGCTATCTTAAGTTCACATTTTTCCCTTTTGGAACTGTCAAAATATTATTTTATATGTTTTTCAAGTCATTCTGATGAGATTTAAGACCAGCTCCCTCACAAAATTTTCAATTTTCGGGGTCAATATTCAAATCAATAAATTGGATGAAGAACTGAGATGTTTATTTGTTTTTATATTAAAATTGAAATTTAAATCACATGATGTGTAATGACTTGAAATTCGATCTCATCGTAATGACTTCAAATTTTCTGTGATTTATTCTCAAAGTTGCATGATGATTCGATAAGAAATAAAGATAAATTCAATACAAATGAGTAGCAATCAATGAAAAATGCGTAAGCATTACAATAACAATGGCTATAGTTCCCGTCTCGTTATTGGTGAGTTTGAACCAAATACCAAACATTCTCAAACATGGTACGGCAGATTCGTAGTATTAATTAATCCTAAACCTCATCATAATGACTTAAAATTTGGTGTGACATATTCTCATAGTAACATGATGATACGATAAGAAATAAACATAACCTGTGAACCAGTAAACTGTCGGGAAATGTGCGGAAAAGTAAGTTTAACGTATATAAGACTATTTTTTTTCTTAACATCATTCCCCACGTATATATTGTAAAATCAAACAACCTCTTCCACTAATGCTAAATGGTTAAACAATTTGCTATTTATCTAAGTCATAAATTATTATTTGGCTTGTTTTGAATTTACTCGTTAATAGATTGGATCGAAGATCCACTGAAAATGATGGTAGAAAGAATTAGTTACCTTCCTCCACCAAAAATTCAACCAGACGAATGGCAGTGCATAAGCTTTTGTTATCATTTTCGGAAAAAACATGCAAAGTAAACATAAGTAATTTTATTGTACGGTAACATACGAAAACGCAATTTTAAAAATGCATTGCAACACAAAAAATATATATACAATCAATTCATGTGTGTTTTAATTTCGTTTGCGATATTAGTTTCAAGTTCCACCAATTGCAGACATGGTTGTACTTTGATGCGTTAGATATTTTTGTGCGACAATTTCCAAATTCATTTTTGGATGGTATTTTCAAATTGAATCATTGTCTCCGTTTGAGATATGGTATAAGATGCATTTAGTGTCGATTTATGTAATTGGTTTTTCAGGCACTTGTCCCATGCTCTTTTCCATTGAGCATTCCAAGCAATCGGCTGCTACGAACGGTGCCATATAGTTTGTATGGCAAGCAGAGACTTTGGTTATTGTCTCGTTGCTTTGCACTATTCTCAAAAACTGGTGACGAAAAATCGAACTAAGGATCGCTTTTGACTTCTCCCATTTAAAATACATTATGGGAGCTCCCAAAACCAATGTTTTTATGCTACTGATTTTGGATCCATTTGGTGTGTGCTTCTCTCTCTCCCTTTGAATGCAACTTCTAAATTCATATCGTTTTCGTTAAATCTGCAACATTCTTCTTATTCCCAAATCTAAAGCCATAGTGAAAGCATTCTCGATTCATTCTCAGTTAAATCTCTGTACGCTCGACCAGAGCCGAACATATAGTAAATTTATGTATCTATTTTTTATTCACTTCAATCCAAATCACTTACTGAAACAAGTGAGAGCGATTGTGAGAATAAGGAGAGCATTTAAGAAAATGTTTGGAGCGACAAAGATATGAGTGTGGTGTGTTGTTGCACGCGTGTGATAGAGATAAAGCAAATGGTTGCTGCTGCTGCTGCTGCCGTGCCACACAAGAATATCTCCGTTGGGAATATTTCGATGATAACATTATCGAACGGTTGTGGTTTTCGCACCGTATTCATACTATATTTTGGGCACACACGTTGAATATCGTGTGCCATCTCATAATAAATTTGCTCACGGAAAATTGCTTGTTTCCAAGAATCGGATTGTCACACGAAGCGCAAGTTTTTCGCACGTTGAGAAGAAATAAAGTAGCAGCGGCATCACAAGCATTGAGAACTCCTTCTTTTCCGTTCGTTATGGATATGGTTTTTATTTCATGGTGTTTAAATTAGAACGGGGCTAAGTTTAATGGTTTGCCATCAATTTTTGTTCCTTATATGCCAGACATTAGTCTTATGGGTGTGACAACTGAGCGACGACGTGTTGCTGCTTGATCTCCACAGCGGCAGCCGTTTCGCATCTCGAGATGTGCCTCTGAGTTGATTAAAAGCAGAGAGCAAGATTTTGAGGGAAAATTAATGCGTTTTGCCAACAATCGGCTGCAAAACAGTTTATTTTTCATGAACAGAAAGATGTCGCAGAAGAAGAGTGAAAATTATTCCAATAAATAATCCGGTTACAGATGTTCTTTGCAGCTTTATTAAGAATTGTATGGTTGATTGTTTGTTTTTTTAGTTCTCATTTTTCTTCGATGAGTAAGATTTCATTTCTAAAACCAGTTTGGATGCATAAAAGACAGCTGGTTCAAGATACACAACTGCACCAATCAATACATACCGAGCATGTGTCGTTAAAACGGTGCAAAAGCACGCACCAAGCCCATACAAATCGCTCGTCTTACTCGTCTATTGCTTTTATTGATCGATAATCGCTATGGCTGGGCTATTATCGTTGTTGTTATTACCAATTTCAACAACAGTGACATACATTCCAAAACTAGCCGATACGGCGGATCAAACGGCACAAAATGTGTGTGCTTAAGACGATTATACGACATCAAAATCACTAGATTTCACATGGAACACAGATCAAATGCTCCGTCCAAATGTGCGTGAAAACATATTTCGGATTCGTTTCATTTGCCACTTTTTATTGCCATGAATTCAATATAGTTGCCAATTCTCAAAGAAATTCGCAAAACTTACAGAAGACAAAAACGTACACACTTTTGAATATATTAAAGAGCGAATTCACGAAGGGGAACCATGACAACTATCGATGCTAAAAGAGAAAAAACGGCACACACTCGAACCTTCTTTTTTTGTGCGATAAAATGTTGTTTGAAGTTTATATACTATTATTTACTTACATTTTGATTTTCATGTATTTCCACCTTTTTTTTCTTGCGTATGTTTTCGTTTATTTGCTTTGTATTGACTTCGTCACATCATTTGCTTATGCTTTTGTGTGACACAATCATGTACTATATTGTTGTCGTTGTCAGTAGCCGAAATTCATTTCAAAACCTTTCAATGCACTACATTCTTCTCTACACCTTTGATAATCGTCGTTCGTATTGCCGTCGTCTTCTTCACATTTACTTCAAAATTTCCATTTTAATCTACTCGCAATATTTAGTTCTTTCGTATATTTGTTATGCATAAATTAAAAGAATACACATCGTAGCTCCTCAGGTTTCTAAGCATGTTTTGTGCCTTATAAAAACTTTTTCGAACACAACCTCATTTGCAGCAAATGACAACAATATTATATCTCTCTTTTTTTTCTGTTGTTCAACTAATGATTTTCTTTTGTTCGCTTGTGGTTCTTTTCGTTTTTGTTCTGTTTCTGTGTAAAATTGAAATATAAATTTTGCTTGGCTCTCTGTCTGTATCCGTTGTGTCTTGTGTGTTCACCGTCTTGTTGATAGATTTTTCTCTTTCTTTCATTGAAAACGTAAAAATGTCGTAAAATATCATTTAGGTGCTAGAGACTGGTCGTGTACAGCATCTAAATGTTCAATATGACCATTCAACAAGGCAACTTGTCCCTTCTCGGCTTACATATTTCACTTCACGTATTGACGGAAAAGAAAAGACAGAATGAAAATCCGACCAGAAAAATTTGAACCCAGCACAAGAATGAAGTTTAATTAGGCGAATATTTTTGCCATTCTCAACTGTCGTACGTTGACGTGAAATTCATCTTTTGTCGATTTTCTTGCAATCAAACTAAAATTCACTGCTTATGTTCACTGTAAAATCGTAAAATGCTAGCAATTGTGCAGCAAGTCGTGCAAGTAACAAAACCGTCACGTACTAACGAAAATATATCCAGCGAATATTTTCCAATGTCGTTTTATTTGCTCAACAAACAACAGTCAAACCTTAATTTATTTCTTTGAAACACACACATTAAATTTATTGATAGCGAGTGCAAAAAGAAAGATCAAGCATATATTTTTGTTATTCTCTTTATTTTCTTTTCATTCTGTATTCAACGTCTTTTCGTTCACAAGCACACATCACAAACATTCTCTCGCATCAAATTGATGATGATAATGCCTTTTCTCGGGCTCATATTTATCGATATATATATATACATATATCATATTTATTTCACTGGATTTTCAAAAGATTGGCGCTACACTTCACACGGTTAAACGTGTGTATGGCTATCTTACGATTGTGGCAATAATAATAATTGCTGTAATGGCATGTATGCGACTGTACCAACCGATTCAGTCGACCATCCGACAAACATATTGAATTATTGAAAGCCAAAGAGAATACGAACACATTCATTGACCGAGAAAAAAAGTAACACGCCACTTGTGTGTGAGAGAGTGTGAAAGAGAGTTGGATATTATAAATATATATATGCCTTTAAAATAATGACGAATTACGCGGAGCGCTCGAAACACACATACACACTGTGCACTGGTCGACGGTTCATGTTCAACTGTCAGCCGAGTCAGAGCTAACATGGAAACTCAACGGAAATCGGTGGTGCTGGGTCGGCGAATGCGATGGATGAATGACACCATTGTGTCATATTTTCCAATGCTGTCAATGTATGTTTAGACGGAAACGCCAAACCGTGTGGCGCATACAGTAGCATCGCGTATGCGTTCAACCATTCCATAACATTCCATAGCGACGCAACGCAAAATTACTTGTTGAAAACCATTTTTATGTATTACGCTCTAACGCTAAATTATGAATGTGTGCTGCGTGCGGGCGACTGTTTATTGCAAAGACGGGAGCTGTTGAGTGCTATTTTATTCAGTACATTGCGGTAGTTCATAAACCGTTGTACGTTAAGCGGTTTTTCAACAAACTTCACAAGAATAAAACATCACTTATCAGCAATATGCTTGGCGCTTGCTTTTTCGCACAACATTATACGGCGAACTTTGATTTTTCACAGCCCCTCACCATCAACAGTATTCATTTCGGATATTCTTTTCTGTTTTGCTTATGCTCGCATGATTTCTAATTTGCCAAATTCTGTGTGGGACGGAAATGTTCTCTCGATTCGCGTATAAAAAGAAAAGAAATAATCGCTTTATTTGATCCAATAAAACAAATAACAGAAATAAAACTGTGAATATAAAAATGCCATTGCTCGATTCTTTCCAATTGTCATTACCTTTAGTAATCATATTTTTGTAATTTTTTTTTACAACTTTGTCCATATTTACAATATAAATGCTTGTTTTTAAGAATTTCAGTTACAACTGATTCATTATATGATACAATTCTTGGAATTTCGGACACTAAAAAGCCGCTGCGTTTGTTAATGTTATTTGCTGCGGAATGTTCGGTAGATATTAAACTTGACTTTCTAATTTCGTAATGAGGCTTTGGGCTGCTTCTAGAACGCTATAAACGAACGGCCGTTCCATCGGATTTATTCGTAACATGAACCCAATCAAATTGTGCATATCCTGCAGGATGAATTATTCGTTATTTTTATAATAATGGACAATAAATTATTCGGAATGTAAGAGCTACCTCTGAAAATGGTGAATTTTCAGGAAAGTCGACATTTCCACTGAGAACAGCTAGCGCGACACTATCTCCTTTTTCATAAACCACGTCGTAAGGACACTTGAAAAAACAAATTGCATATAAAACACAGCCAAGAGACCAAATGTCAGTACGTTCGTCAATCATGCAGTACGATTGAACGTTGAAGAGTTCCGGTGCACGGTAAACAATCGAACATCGTTCTTCAGCCCAATCTTGAAGTCGTTGCGCTTCATGTTGGCCACAGATTTGCTCACGAGCCTCTATGCATGATCCGAAATCGACCAGAATAGGTTCCATTGAATCTGACAGGCAAATGTTAGCTGAAAGAAAACCGATAAATAGCTTCAAAAAACTGTTTTGACCAGCAAAATGTTGAAAATCATTTTGTATGTATCGATTGGAGGAGTCATCATACCTGTTTTTAAATCACGATGTGCCAGGGGTTCTGGTTTAGCTTCATGCAAGGCCCTCAATCCTTCGCAAATACCCACAAAAATCTGTAAAACTTGTGACTCGGCCATGTAATCGCTGGTTTTTGCGCGCATCACCAAATGGTCGGAAAGCGATCCATTTTTGAAATACGGTAACAAAATGTTTACATGACTAATGGTATTTATAACTATATCTGCGTCACCCTTCAGCTCAAAATCAATGATATCAACTACATTTGGATGTTTAATCGTTCGTGTCAATTCCACTTCTCGCAATGCACTTTTCTGGTCCTCAATACTGTGACAGGTGATTCTCTTCAAAGCATATTTTCTTTTGGTCGTTTGGCTCTCCACTAGGTCAATCAAACTAAATCCGCTACATTGACGATTTCAACTCAATATCATCAAATGACATTTGATAGTATTTTTCCATTCAGACTTACCCTTGAGCGATGCGCTCTCTAATTGTATATTTTGTACCACCAATAACAATCGACTCTTTGGCGCATGAACAGCCCATTTTGAAAATAATTGCCCAACCCAAGCTGTTCATTTTATCCGCTTTAAATATTTATCGGCGCACTCTTCGAATCGTTTTCATTAATCAATTTTTATTTTATGCCTACAACAACCTAATCTAATTATGCAGATTATTTAACACAATTCGAACATTTACACAAAACCATGAATGGTGAATTGATGATAGAAATTCTATGGGAAAAATTTGTTTTTTCGTAAAAAATGCACATTGAAATCAGGATTTCTCACAGAAAATTGTGGGAAATCGAATTTTCACATCAATTTCGGCAATGTCTAGAATTATGATGTGTTTATTTGGTAAAAAAAGAAAGTTGTACGGTTCACATATATACAAGTCAATGATGACAGTCGACGAAACGTCATGATTCGCTTTACCATTGTCAAAAGCAATCTGGCAAATTGATTTTTCTCATTCATGCAAGAATAATTTATTTGGAACTCTTAATTCATTTAAAAGATCAAAATAAATGGTTAAATTCGAATAAACGGAACATATTTACAAATCAGTGAAATGGAAATACAAGAAATGGGCAAGTGTATTGCCCGAACCAATTATGCCCAAAAGTGTGTCCGATGCGAGAATTTAGTGGCTTCCGATGCGATTGTCGCTCATATCATCGCATTCCCGCACAAAGTCGTTCTTTTCTGTTTCGGCGTTTGACGGTGCAACATCTCAAATTCACCAGCGGAGAAGAATTTTTAGAAAAAAGGAACGAGGCTTCATGGGCGAACAAAGACATAGTTTCAAAATGGAGTCACTTCTCTTAATTGTGAGTTGATTTTCTACTTGTTGGTGATATTTTGGCGAAATCATATCGCACTCAGGTATCTTCAGTACATGACATCACCATTCATGTTGCTGCTCGTAGTATTGCGTAGAGAAACGATTATTGGTCATCGTTTGCTTGTACCAAGTCTCATTCACTACAAGCATGGAATTTTAAATAATACATTTCGAATCTAACAAATTTGATTGGATGTGAAATCAGTACGATTGATTACAGATTTTTCGATAATTTTTCATCTTCTAGCCACGAGTGTCGGCACGTGGTCCTGTACCAATTTCACTACATGCAACCTGAATGCATCTTCTTTTCTTGGCTTCAAATGTTACAATGGAAAAACGTAAGTTTTCCTGCAAAATTTCATATGAATTTTCTTTTAGTCGAAGCACATTTGTGGTAAAATTCAATTCCTCTGTTCAATGGAACTTGTAATTTATAATTGAGTTTTCGTGTGCGATAGCAAACGGCAGTTCGTTGGTCGCATTCGAACTAGATCTCATTTTATTTCGAATTGAAACCTCCGTAACACAAAATCACACATAAAAACATAATTTTCGTGTTGAAGATTTCGATCAATGTAATTTTTTGGCTCAATTCTGGACTATCCCATTTTTAGGTTAGGTCTTGAAGTGCGACCACGTGGTGCTTGGCCAAAGTTTTGCATCTCTTCAGCTTTCGATTATTGAACTATTTCGTCGATTTGAGTTTAATTGCCCAGCAAGAGTGGCAATACTTTGGCGTTCAGCAGTATAGAAACCAAGCGTTCAGAGTAAATCATTTATTTTATTTTTATTTTTGTAATTTATCAACATGATGTTACTGTAATCCGTGTTTCACCTGATTTTATGTGATTATAGCTTTTGTATTACTCTGATTCAACTGATTTTTTTCATGTAATCTCCTGTATTGATACTACGTTATCTCATCGTTTTTCTAACAAATTCCAGGTACGGAATATACTATAATGCTATCGTATTAGAGACGACTTCGTCAAATGGCACGATAAAAAAAGGTAAGTATCATTTTACACCATTTTATAGCACATCTTTCTTTTGAAAGGATGACAAAAGACCCACTCACCTAATTTTTTTGACGAGAGTCCTGCAGTGCTGATATGTTTAACTTTAAACGAAATTTATGCAGAAAATCAGATATTAATTGAAATTAAAGAAATCATGTTCTTTCTTTTTTCAGGTAACTAGGAAACATTGAAAGACATCGACAAAAAAATGTCCCTTTCAGAAATTATTCAAAACTAAAAGGCATCCATTAAAAATGGCATGTTTGCTTCCAATCGAGTTCAATTTGGGATGACATATTAGCGGATTGTATCAACGAATATTTCAAGCCAAACTCACGGGATCACATACGAGCTCTTGGTAGCTCAACAAAATATCCTGGGTAAAGTCCCCGGGCCTGCAGTAGAAAGTACTGATGCGTAACGCATTTCATTACAGTTGTCGGTATTTCGCCCATAAAATGTGAGAAGAGTCGTAACGGACTTTTCGATTTTCTGTGGTGAATGTGCGCTTCTGTAAACCGGCCAGAATCTATAGATATGATTTGGGTTCTTTGATCGAACATCTGTTTCGATTTGAAATCCACCACAATGGGGCTTAGTCTGTAATGTTCGTACCTTCCACATTAACCAATAATCTCTTGTTTCAAATTGAACTCGTTATTGGTGTTAAAATTCGTATTTAGTAATTTCTGAAAGAGCTTTTATTCCCCCGCGTGAAAAAGAATGTTATGAAACATCATCAAAACACCAAACACACTGCGAAAACACAGTTTCGAACAGCTAAACGAACAGCTAAACGAAAAATGGATGTAATTTTGGCTGAATAACTTCGAGTTTTTGTAGTGCTACCCCAACGCGGTAGGTGTTTCTGACGATGTCAGAGTTCAAAACACTCTGTTACGAAGCTCGATCATATGGCAATGAAAAATACTCACACTTTTTTCAAATGATACTTCAAATTGTAATAGATACATAAAGAAGTCTCTTTATCTTTAAAAACTTTGATCCGGCGATTGTTCGGGCGATGAATGATCCGGCAGGCCCTGTTCTTCCGAATGGAAAATGAATCTTTAGGTAAATGAAGAAATTCACTCACTATTATTATAATTTTGTACATGATGATCTCAAAAACCCAGGCCTTGGGACACTTTTGAGCTGTTGTGATAATAAGATATTTCTACTGAAACCATTTTAGAATACGAACATTAAATGTTTACTTCATTTTCGACATTCATTAATTTTTCTGCAATTTCGATTTTCACAGATTCCACTATGGCTAACCTAGTTCACATGAATTGGCATCGGTTTGTGTCTCAGCAGCAAGCCTATTCTTCAAAATAAGGTAAGATTACACATAACTTTTGTATAATTCAACTTAATGTCGAATTTATTTATGATGATTCAATATTAAATAAATGAGAATAGGTTAAGGTCTATGAATCTTTATTGATATTAAACGTATCACTGAAAATTCATCGGAATAACAGTTATATTTTTGAGTCATTTTTCAAATTAAACTAATAACTATTTCATTCTCTTTATTTTATTTCAGACCCAGAAATCGACGGTAAGGTATTTTGTGAAATAACATCACAATTTGAGAATTTTTAAGGCATTCATTATAAAGTTTCCGTGATTTTAGAAAATAAAGTGGAAAAAAACTCAAAATCAAAAATGCATGTTTTTTTCTTGATTTATTTGGAAGATTTTTTATCATAAGATTCTAACCTCAAACCAGTGATTTGAATGATACCGCACTTATTTCGAGTAGTTCACGTTCGTTCTAAGAGCCCGAATCAGAAGCAACAACAAAAAAACACGTAAGTGGAAAAAGCGGAGAAAAAGCACCACCCCTCTATTCACTGTCTAGAATTCCATATGTATCAGAATTACGTCTACAGCCCTTTATCCACTAATCAAAAAAAACACACAGAAAACACACATCTATATGTAAAAACGCCGAAATGTCACATTTTATCCACCATCATGTTTTTTTTCTTCTATCATCGATGTGTTTTTGAATATCGTCTCTTCTCATTCTTACGGAAGGAATTAATCAAATTTTATCAAATCCTATTTATAAACGATGTAAATGATTCTTAAGTTTAATTGTGTAATTGCCTTGAAGCGCACCCAAAAATACTCGAAAGCAATTCACGGAGTGTTTTTTAATGTATTTGTTGTTGTGTCAAAAACGATAGGAAAAAAATGATATCATCGCTGCTGAGTTTCATATTCAAGGCAATTGCGTTTATCATTCGAACCATAAGATTCGTTCATTATATAGTTAGTGCCACAAGTTTGGGGTTTCTTTTAATTTTGGGACTCATTGTTTTTGCGTTGAGCCGATGTTTCCGACTCAAACAACCAAATTTATCACAAAATTTAATCGATGCCATTGGCGGTAATCAACATGTCGACAGACAGTGTTCAACGGGGCAGCAACAGCTTCGCTGCGATTCTAGCGATACAATATCATGGTGTCCTATTGCAAATCGGGCGGCTTGCCTAGATAACGTCGAGAATTCCAGATCAGCCATTGAAAAAGTAAGTTCTTTGGTAGAATAATCAACTTGAGGGCATACATTTTGGACAGAAAATTGAGATACAATCAACAATTGAGAGATGAGAGACTATTTAAAGTGCTTATCGATTCAGCAAAAATAAAACGAATGGAAATGAGACTATTCTTAACGAGAAAAACACGAATGATTTGCAGTAAATGAGAAATGAATTATTATATTCTAGTGAATTCAAACAATTATTCAAGTTAAAAGTGGTAAATAAATTAAATAATTTGTTCAAAAGTTCTATGAAATGATTCATGATCTATCGATTGCCACGTGCAGTTCGTTCCAGTGAAACACAGAAGGTCGGCTTTGTCTTCCATCCTTTCACAAACTCAATAATTTTGACTTCATGTTTTAGAGGCCATAACAACAAATCAAAACGCAATGTTTCCTTCAATTTCTCCATGTAAACGTCTGCAAATTTGCTGGAATTGATGTAATACCATTTGTTATTTGATGTAAATCTACACTCGGTATCTTCCAATTGTTGCATTGCGACTGCTTTCCGTAAACGTGCACAGTTTTGTATAAACATCAGTAAAGCAGAAAAGCATAAAATCTTTTTCTCATCTTCCTTGAAGAAGGAGGTCAATTCGATTTCTTCAAGTTGAGTTGAATTTTTAGCGATTTCTTGAATAAAATCTAAATTGAATTCTTCGAGAAAAGTCAATGAGAGCGACGTTAAATCAACACATTGCCGAGTCAACCTGACCAAATTTTCGTTTACTATGAAACCAAGCAGATCGAGCCGCTGAAGCTGTGCAGGCAATACACGCCATTGCGATTGTTTGCTATTGAAAATGATGATTCGCACCGTGCTTAAATTTGGAAAAACAAATGGTGGATTTTCGGAGGGAAAATCATGATTTATTTCAATCGTATCGATGTTTAGCATCGGAACCAATGTAAGATCGTCGAGAAAATCTTCGGCTCGGTGCATACCGAGGCTTCTTAGCTGTGGATTCAATACAACGATGCTGCGTATTGATCGAAAGTATTCTCTGTCGAATTTTGCATACGGAAAGGTATAGATGCCGAAGTGTTCTAAATGTGGAAATCGTTGTTCCAACGAGAAACGCTGGAAAATGCGGCGGACATTGTGAAATTCAAGATGGCGCAAATTTGGAAATCGATCAGCAATGCAGCGAACCGGAATGCTACTAAATGTGATAACATGGGAAATTATCAATTTTTCTAAGCGAGCAAATGGTTTGTGCATCATACAAGCGCCCTCACATGCTGTACGTTGATAGATTTCCAATTCTATCAATGTCGAACCACAATTCTCTGCTATCATATTCAACAAGTCTATATTTTGTTCAATGTTCTTTAGTCGTGACGGTGATTCAATGCCATAAATAATTCTGAGTCTTCTGAAAACTTTTCCGAAATGTTTGAATA
This sequence comes from Obolodiplosis robiniae, assembly GCA_028476595.1. Taxonomy (NCBI): domain Eukaryota; kingdom Metazoa; phylum Arthropoda; class Insecta; order Diptera; family Cecidomyiidae; genus Obolodiplosis; species Obolodiplosis robiniae. The sequence goes on from CM052015.1 coordinate 24,287,760, forward strand.
TTTTTCCGATAGAACGATTGGCTGAAAAGCGGCCATAATCCATTAACACGTCCCACGACGATATTCGAACCATACCATCTTTCACTGTCAGCTCAAGTCTGTTGCGCTGATACACTTGCGAGACGACGGTTTTTGCCGATACAGCAAGCCGAACATTGGATTCTGCAACATTAGTCAAATCCACCAAATTCAAGTAGCGAAATATTTTCTCAAGGCAATCATCCGATAGATGAACAATGTTTAAGACATCCTCATTATATTGTTGCGTTGCCGTTGATGTGCTAGCTTCTGTCAATTTTGAAATCTTTTGTTTTGTCACATCATGCGCTTGCAACGAACTATTGGTCGCAGTTTCATTATTTGACGCAGAAAATTTACTTCCCATACTGAGGTTTTCAAAGTCTGTTCGCATTTTTTTCAATGGGATTTCTTGAACTATCCGTTTCCCAAAATAAAAGACCAAAAATTGAATATAAAAATAATGTTAATGCAAAAAAATGTGCTAATTCACTCACCGCACGAGATTTATACAAATAATTCAAATCGTATTTTACAATTATTATCAAGATGAGTCTTGATAAATAAATCTTATTGCAATAAATAGTTCCTCGTTCCAACAACAATAATTGATAAATTAGGAAATTAAAATTCGGACTTAAAATATATTCATTTCAACAAATCAATATTTTCCCATTGCAACTCGACTTTGACAGGTATTCATGACAAAGTATTCGTGCTGTGTATCAAAGCAGACACATTGAATTCCCCTCTGAATGTATCAGGATATGTGAAATGCACCACTCAGTTCACCTACGTATTGTATACGCGAGCGCTATGCTGCTCGCAATAAAGAGTGTGTGCGTCCCTCATTCAGAAGGCTCTAAACGTTTATAGCTTTATTTTGACCACTCTTAGTAAACACAAAGAGCGCTCGGTTCATAATCGACGCACTGGAATATACTTCGACTCTAGCGGAAAAACTGGGAACTAAAAATGATACCGGTTCCCCTTCTCAAATTGAATGTTCTCGGCAAAACCATCAAAATAATTTATAAATAAGTGTTTACATGACTGTTTTGAGCCAAGCAACTGTTTACATACTAAAATATGTTTATTTATCTTCCTAATTTTTCCTGCAAAGTGCGTTGAACAATCGTGCAGAAATATTTTATTAGATGTTGACACAACGAAATGCGGACAACTGCTGATTTTTCACAGTAAAACTTTGCACCGACTACAAAATAGTCTATCAAATGGTGATACAGCAATACACAAGGCTCAACTGACGCCTTCGAATATCAACACGTTCAAATTTGATGACCTGAGATCAATGAATATCGCAAAAAATCATCCGCTTTGGTGAATCCAACGAATCAATCATTTTTACACCGTCAATTTGTGTAAATAAAATTAGTAATTTTCGAAAATGTTGTAATTTTCAGTGAAAAACATCCCCATGAAGCGGTACTGCAATTCAACGACCTCATGCAGTTGCTTGATTTGCATGAAAACATCAACATTTTCCTGTTGATGGGCACCACAAACAAACAAATTGTGTCGAATATTTCGCGGTATTTCGAGAATAACCCAGAACGCTTCAAACGTCTTGTAGTCTGTAGTCGCTCACCCATCGTAATTTATCAGGTAATTTCAGTCATTCGATGTAATTTTAGTTCAACATTTATGCTATAAATTATGGCTTTTCATCTATTTTATAGCTACGGAAGCAGAATCCACAATTCATATGCGCTTTATGGTTAGATAAAGTAACAAAATTGAGAATACCATCGATTTTTTTGAATTCAACTTTCTTTTCATTCCTGTATGGATTGCTTTATCGAAACATCATCGCTGTTTTGACCGGCATTAGTGCGGTATTCATCAACAAGCACGATTTCAATGCGTAGGTTATATCCGAAATTAACTATTTTTTATGTTTGCGATTGTTTTAACTTGTAAAAAAATCTATTTTAAATTCTAATTTTTTTTTTTAAACAATTTAGGCACATTGGACAAATGTGGCGTCAATCAAATATTCAACCAATCGTTTACACGATAAATTCGCCAAATGAAAAACGCTACTTCCAACAGACGCTACGAACTCAATATTTGACGGATTCTTTACGATCGGAGCCATCGAATTTTGTGAAACATCGAAAATGAAATGCGAATCAACGGCACACACCAAATCAATCACAATTTGCCATATTAGTTCTGCACTTGTTCAACAATAGCAACAATCTGAATGGAGAATATAAATTTATTTTCAAATCCCTAGAAAACCTATAGTGTTTTAAACGAACTGAAAAAAAAAATTTAATGCAAATTGGTGTTTGCCAAAGTATTGCTGAAATAACCATCTAACGCAATCGAATCCCGTGTGAAAATGAAGTGACTAAACAATTTGACTGCTATTGATTATTATAAACAATCATCAACTGGCGAATTTTATTTTGCCTGGGGAATAAGCAGTTTTAACGAATAATTTGGATCATTTTGACTAAAATTTGAATAAAACTGATGTCTATTTTGTTAGAGATAATCATATTTATCCAGTCAAAGCACAACCAAAACGTCCCGAATTAGTTGAAGGGCGATTTGGTCGAAATATTTGCACACGGGAAATCAAGTCTTTTTAGGTTCGATGTTTTCGCCTTTTCGTGTTAAGCTATTCATTGCTAGTCATAATTCGGTTTTAAAATATGATAACAAAACGTATTAAATGCACATAAATAGGTTAATTTAAGTTAAATTGTGTCGCAACAAATTATGCTTACTTTAATTATGTTGTGTAAAATGCTAAATGAATAATTAACATCTCCAATGATGTTGTAAATTATATTTTTCCAAATTATTTCAATTTTTTTGAATTTTTCTTCAAACCACAGCCTTTGTTCTAATTCAGGTGTTATCCCAAGTCAGTAAAAGGTTAAGTTGAGAGGCAGTCAGTGAAATTCACTGGAAAATCAGCCAGAAGGCGTCATAGATTCGTTCAAAAAAGAAAAAAAAGCAGACATTAGCGCAAACTTGCTATTCATATGCTGCTGCCACACAGGCGCTGTCGAAAGCATCTGATTGATGCGTATGCGACTGTGCGGTGTGTGCGCATTGAACTGAATGTTCGCATGAACAGCTGTATACACATCAATCAGATGCTTTCGACAGCGCCTGTGTGGCAGCAGCATATGAATAGCAAGTTTGCGCTAATGTCTGAAAAAAAGTCTATTTAATTTCAAACTATTTATTATTTTCCAGAAGTGAAACCTGCACTTCAATCTCATGCTAAACCTTACAATTTTGCTAACTCAAAATAATTTCTATTCTACGTTCCATTACCACGTGCTGCTGCTGACTTGGATGTGTTGGCAGCAATCAAAATTTTCGAAATAAATTGATTCTTGTAAGTCAGGGAAGTAGTCATTTGACAATAAAAATGCATGACGAACGTCTCGTTCCAATGCTAAGTATGACGTTTCATTCAGGTGGTTTGCATTAATAATGTTGACCAGTTTAGTTTTCTCTTTGTGAAACTCAATCTGCGCTGTATTATGACCAATTCACAAATTCATATATTCTTGCTCAATTGATTATTTTTGCGTAGCTGTGTGCGAGGGGGAAGTGTTCGGGTGGCCACACTGGTGGCAAAAAGTTTCGCAACAAAACAATGAGTTCCAGTTGTTTCATTTGACTAAATGTTTGATTTGATTGAGAACATCATTCAAAAATTCGGTCGTTTTTATCACAAACACTCTCAGATATTGCAAATTCTGTAACAGACCAAGTGCTAGCTCTGAGTGAATGTCACGAACATCGAAATTTTGAAGCATCTCCAAATGTTTGAGATTCTGAGAATATTGTGTAATTACTTTGAATATATTATCATTAACGTTGGTCAGCTTAAGACTGATCAATTGTGGATTAGATTGAATGAATTGTTCGAAAAACCGTTGGCACGGTGAATTCATGGCGGCCATAAATTGAAATACTTTCACATTTTCTAGAGACGGCCAATGTGAATCGATATGTCGATGACTATTTGCACAGGTCAATATGCGATTCTTCAATAGCGTTTTCAATTTCGGGCATAGTTTTCGTAAAGTTTGAATCGTATTACAATTAAATTCTGTAGTCAATTCCAATGTTTTGATTCGACGGAGAACAGGAGCCAACAGCACCAATATTTTGTTCGAAGACACACAATGACCGACAGGCCTAAAAATGGTTAGTTTTTCCAATTTATCGCCAATGCATTGCATGATTTTACACGTTGCACGCTCATCGAATTCTGCTTGTAAGTAGTTTTCAGGATTTTTTGTGGGATTTTGATAATGCAAGCGCAAATATACGAGGTGTGGTCCAATACAATGCAAAGTGTGCCGCAATGCATTCAATGATGCACATAAAACATTCGCTGTGTAAACCGTGATTTTGGGAAAATAAAATATGTTTAATGGATTATGGAATCTTGTGCAAACATTTGATGATTGGACAAGCTCGTGGAGATCCAGGTATTTGAAGAGTTCTAGCAAACAGTCATCATTCAATTTTAGCATGGCACACTTTGTTGAACCGATTATATCCCTCGTAAACAGCGAATCTGGTTGATGCCATGTGTCAGCTGGTACGATTTGGAGCACGTTGTCTGAACAGATTATGCGATTTCGAATTGCCAGAAATGCTTGATATGCACTTATGCTCATCTCATGCAGCACGTAGGCTTCCGCGATAGTTTCGGATTTTTTTATCACTTCGAACGATTCGATTGGACCGAATATCCTAAATTCACATTTGATTTCATTCAAAAGATTTTGAACGGTTTTCTACGAAATAAAGTGACAAAATTGATTTGAAATTGTAACAATTAAACCGCTCTACTTCACTATGAATTGCACCTATGATGGAATCGTTACTGTAAATATTTCAAACTCTTTTCGAAATTTCAACTGCTTACTTTTAGCTTCCATTTGACGAAAATCTTTCGAGTAATGACAAAATCTGTAGTGTCGTCATATTCAATGCTTTTGTCAACAAACGTCCACGATTTATCATTCCAGATGAAAAATCCCATTGTCTAAATATGTCAATGAACTCGAACCAGATGTACGAAAGAAATTCACCGCGTATGATTTTCAAAAAATATGAAAGAACTAGTTTTTATTCATAATCCGAATCTGTTATATTTTATATATGTATTTTACTTCAATTGAATTTGAATCTGTAAATAAAGTGACTAACTGGTTGACTTTCGATTAAGCATAGAAATTAGCCAGTTTCTGTTTCATTTCAGTCAGCCGATTAATATGGCGCATTTCGACTAAAAATTTACTCGAACTGTTAGTTGATTGTTGTTGTCTGGTTGATGGAGTTCAACTTTAGTTAGCAAGACATAGCTAGCCAAAATATCCCAAATTAATCGTTCTGTTCAAAATATTTCTACACGGATTTGTAAAGTCAAACCAATTACACAAAAAGGCCATTTGTCCTAAAGGAAACTCAATGAAATTAGCTGAACGATGTATCAAAATTTCCAAAGAATGATGGCAGATAGTCACTAAACGCGAAGTATGTCAACACAAATAGTTTGCTACTAACAGATTATTGAGCTATTCACGTTATTACATGCTTGAATTGTATTAACTTTTTGTATGAATGAGAGGCGCGTGCTAGTATACCCGAAAACTTAACTGGAATAGGAGTGCGTCTGCCATTGTTATGGAGCGGGGCCGGAATCAAGATTCAGAGAAATATGAATAGCGTAAGGAACACATGAGTTATGCTTTGTGTGAGAGAATTGTTTCAATACAGAATGACCGAAATGTTAGTAGAACAATCGCTTGAGAGTTGTAACTGTGACGACATGAAATATACAGGATGAACAATGTGAACAAAAAAAACTGGAATACGCTCACATTTTGATTGCAAACAGATGATTCGATACTTTGCTACAGCCATTTTCTATATATGAATATAATGCATAAGCAAATACTGGTGTATCTTCGATGAAATATTGAATGAACGTTGTTGTTGTTTCAATATACAAAATGGAGGGACTTTTTAGCAGATAGCTCTAGATTTTTTATTTTATCGCATTCGACATGCCGCTTATCTAATGGCGCTCTAGAAACACAACTATTGAAATTTCGTATGAAACATAATAGGTCACTTTATGTGTGCCGAAATAGCTCAGTTGGGAGAGCGTTAGACTGAAGATCTAAAGGTCCCGTGTTCAATCCACGGTTTCGGCAATCTTTTTTTATTATTTCATTTTTATTATTTTTTCTAAAAAAATCATTTCTTTCTGAATCTCGCCAATGTTTTCATTGTTCCCATTTGATCACATACGCATTTTGTACAAACTTATGCATATGTAGTTTTTCATTTTCTCAAACAAATAATTGGATAATGATTTATTATTGCCATTGCAAACATTTGAAACATCAACTATTACATCAAATTGGGTTTGTTACGGATTTCTTTTTAGAGTTCAAGAAAAGTTTTAAACTGGATTGTATTTCAAATTGTGATAAGCGGTGTTATTAGGTGAATGGAGATGTTTTTGTATATATACAGAAAAAGTTCGTGTCAATTTGAAATTCTTTTCCAAGTCTTTGTTTATGTACAATTGTACAGCTATCAAATTCAAATCAACATAATAAATTCGAAATTAACCCATTTTTCGCCGTCATTGGACAATATCGGAGCGCTTCCTTAACTTTATTGCACTACACACTGACAAATTATAGATATCTGTATGATACAATAAGTACACCTATTGTATTTTTTAAGTAAAATTTTGCTCATAATTGTACTTAAGCCGTATAATTGTATATATATATTATAAGAGACAGCTCTCCCGCGAAAAGTCACTTGCACATGTACATTGTACCGAATACATACAATTCAGTATTTTATTGTACTTAAGAAATACAATACATGTATTTTGTACGTATTTACTACGTAAGTTAATCTGAAATTTGTCAGTGTGTATTTCATTTAAAGCTATCATCCTAAAGATCCGTTCAGTACTTCACTTTTTCCCAAACACTTTTTCCAACGGTGCTCAACAGCTTCTATGACCTTCTCATAGTGAGATGTTTTAAGCTCGTCTCTTCTTCATTCCAATATTCGAATGATCGAATGAGTTTTTTCATTCTCACGATTGATCGTCCTCCCTTTATTGTCGGTCAAATGTTGATCATGACTGCACCACATATGTCCCATAACACATTGGTCATAGCCTTCCCGGCCTTTCTATTTTTTCAGTATATTTCCTACTTTTTCACACAACTGCGTTGACCCTTCATTTTTCATAAATCAATACAGAAACTGAAACATTCAGTTGAGTGCTGAGAATAAATGTGTTAATTCACATCTCACCTCCTAAATATTATAAAATTATCATGAGCAGGAGGTGGGATGTGTATGACCGCTGTCATTCTCAGGGACTCAATTGAAATGTCCCCTCGAACTTGCTTTTTTCCAGATTGAGCAAGTGCGGCACCCATCGTAAACATACTTTCCTCATTTCCATATTTTTGGTCGGAACATGATGTGTCGCATTTAAATGCCCAATGTCCCTGCCATTTCACAAAATGACTACTTTTAGGACTGCCCTCGTTATTTAAATGGCCAAAAATTTGAAGCATTAGAGGGTTATTTCTTATTCTTATAATAGATATGGAAAGTTGTATTTGATTGGATTTAGTTTTTGAAAACACTAACTTTGGAATCATATCAAACGTAGTGCTGTGCAACGTGTATTCAAAAGTGCATTTTCAACAAATATTCACCATCGAACAATTGATTTAATAGCGTCTTTCAAAGGAAAACAGCCTTGGGAAGACCTATAAATAGGCGGACCTGATGATTCGAGGAGCAGTGCATTTTGAATTGTGCCTAGGAAAATGGAATCTGGTGAAATTTTAGATTGGTTCCTCAAAACCTTCAAAATCTTTGGAATATGGCCAACAGCAACTGATTCAAGATTTTATAATATTTGGTCGAAAATAATCATAGTTTTTCTTACTGGTTTTCCTTTATTCCAATTGAGTTG